>CAWUFW010002656.1:0-1200000 GCA_963921515.1 Calotriton arnoldi | reverse complement strand
TTTATCATTTACCAACATAATTCTAGGTCGAAAAAAGCAAAGACTAAAAACGTAACCTCCTGGTTCTCAAAAGAGTGCAGAACCCTAAAAAGACGGCTGACCCTTGCCTTACGGCACGGGGACATTCCGTCAATTCGGGAACTGAGGAAGCAGTACAAACTAGCCCAAACGAAGGCCAAGAGGGAGTGGGATGAAAGGAGGTGGGTAGAACTAGGAGAGTCTCTCTCGAGCCCCGATGCCCGCATGTTTTGGTCAATTGCGGGCAAGGGCATTCACGAAAGGTCCCCGCCCCTAGCCAATAATATCCCCTCTCATCAGTGGCAGGAACACTTCGGTTCTCTCTACTCATTTCCCTTAGTACAAGCTACGGAAGCATTAGCTCCCGATCTAGTGCAACCTTCATATGACCTAATATTCACTAGAGAGGAAATATTGGCTTCACTGGATGCAATTGTTCCCGCCAAGGCTCCAGGCCCTGACGGCATCCCAGGAGATCTTTTTAAGTCAGATAGGGAAAACTGGGCCACATACATATTAACCCTTGCTAATGACATCGCGGGAGGAGGGAGCATCCCTGGATCTTGGAAAGGAGCGGAAGTCATTCCTATTTTTAAGAAGGGCGATAGGTCAATGCCTGCAAACTACCGGCCGATCAGCCTGATCGACTGTGTTCAGAAAGTCGTCTGTCGCTCATTTCTAGCGAAAATCACGGACTGGATGGAGGAAAATGACATTCTATCCTCCCTCCAAGCGGGCTTCAGACGAAAAATGGGCACAGTCGATCAGGTCTTTCGACTTTATATGCTCTACTGGAAGGTGGTCTTGTTGGGTAAAGGGAGTCTGTATATTGCATTTATTGACTTAAAAACTGCATTCAACCTTGTTCCCAGGGAGAATTTATGGCGGGTGCTTAGGGAGATGGGCATGCCTGCAGGTATTCTTTCACTCCTAATTAGGCTTCACGATGAGAATTTTGCCAGGGTCAGGTGGGGTAGCCAGGGACAGGTCACCAATTCCATCATGGTGCAGCGGGGAGTCCGCCAAGGATGTGTTCTGGCCCCAACTCTTTTCTCATTGTATATTAATCATATAGCAGAGGCCTTATCTGCCATTCCAGCGGATGCCCCGACCCTAGCAAAGCAAAAAATACCTACCCTCCTATTCGCAGACGACACGCTTCTCGTCTCAAAGACCCCAAAGGGCTTGCAGAACTTACTAGATCACTTCAAGCTCTTCTGCGATGGGAGGGGGCTTGAAATCAATACAGCAAAATCCAAGCTCATGCTCCTAAATCCCCATAAATCTTTTAAGGGTAATTTGTTTCTAAATGATGTCCCACTGGAGAGAGTCAGCTCCTTCGATTACCTGGGAGTAAAACTTTCTGAGGACATGGCCTGGAACCACCATCTTAATAAGGCCTTCCTCAAATTTTCCCAGGTAACCGGGGTACTGCGTAAAGAACACCGTCTCTCCCATACTAAGCCTGTTGCTCCGGCATTAAAATTGTATAGTTGTAAGGCCGTGAGCAGTGCCCTTTATGGTGCTGAGCTTTGGGGGATGGTAAAAGCCAACAATCTGATATCTCTGGAGAATAGGTTCCTTAAAAATTTGGTTTCTCTCCCACAGAGTACCCCCACTCACCCACTATTGCTAGACATGGGCATCAAACCCATAAGTGACTTAGTGAAGCTCCGCCCCTTTTGTTCTGGTATCGGCTGGTATCTACCCCGGAATTATCGGTGTATGCTGCCGCTTTCCAAGAGATTTGTGCCCTAGATTCCATGCATAAAATTGGTTGGACAAAGCACGTTAAAAGCCTCCTGTCACACATAGGTCTAGTGGGACACGATATCGGTTCTCCACCACCCCTCACTAAAAGTCAGATCAAAATCCTCTATTGGGAAGGGGTTGAGCACTCTGCCGTTTTAGCCGGCAATCGAGGGAGACTGACCGAGGAATTTAACGATATTAAGTGCAACCGCATCCTTGAAAGTTAACTTGATATTGTTAAAGTGCCGGCCGATAGAAAATTATATATTCAGTTCAGATTTGGCAGCCTGCCTATTAATTCATTTACAAATTCATGGCTGTCTAACAAAGCATTACCAAAGGGCTGTCCCTGCTGTCCCTCTCCACAAGAATCTATTGCTCACTTCCTTTTTGCATGCAAAGCATACACCAAACCCAGGAGTAGATGGCTCTCTCCTGTTTGTAGAGAACTTGGCACTCGAGATCACAGAGTGGCTCTGCGTATACTAAAATCTGATGCAAGACCTCTATTTGTTTGTGCTATTGCAAAATATTTGGGAATTGCATGGGCAATCAGAAGAAGGGCGTTGAATCCTTCCCGGCCTAACCCTATGATCAGCATTCGTGTCTAAATCCTTATTAAAATTATTGCTGCTATATTTGACAGTAAACTAGAAAGAGCAAGCAATATTGTTTAGCATTCAAGTTTTTTTTTCCTTTTGTAAAAAAAAAATTAAAATATTTTTTAATGTTCTCTATTGTATAGATAGACAGATGACTGATCCATCTCCTCGATATATCCATCAATGCCATGAATCCATGTTGGAAATGCTGTCTTAATATAACAACTAATGTAACATAGAGCACTTAAAACATCTCCACTAGAACTTGGCTCATGTAGGAAATGTATCTGCAAGTATGCCTATATTTTAGCATCGGGATGGTTTGTATCTATGAGGCTAATGAGATCTATACACCTCCCGTAGTTTAACTTCATGTCTATTTTTATCCTCGTGAGTTTTCATATTTAATGTTATCTTTTAAAATTGTACAATTTTATCATTGAAGTGCATCTTTTGATGTATATTGATATATATGTAATTCATCCTCTGAATCTGTGTCTTTTATGGTAATCTTTACCGAAATAAAGATTTGATGATGGTGTAGCATTCTCCTGTGAGTGTTAGTTGCTGCTGAGCCTGCATGTGTTTTTTTTCTTACGAGTTTACTGTGAAAACTAATTCACCTGCTATATTTTCCTTTCGATTTTAAAAATTATGAATGTTCATAACATTTCTTTTACACAAGAAATTAATTTACTTAAACTTTATTCTTTTTTGAGCGGATTTACGTCATAAAGCAAAATTAGCAAACTTTAGCACTTACAAATGATGCATCTAATGCTGTTGGTTACACAAGACGACCTACATACAGAAAAGAACAGGCATTGGGCTTTTACAGTATCAGCTTCCTGCTCCTGTTCTCCTGACTCTTCTTTGGTGATTATAATGCCATTTTTTATTTAGAAAATGGAAAGACTGCATCAGGCCAGACAACATCATTTATTTGTATCATCCCCAACTCCACCACCCTCTGGGACAACCTCGCCTACCTTGGACTGAAACAACTCGTCACCACACCGACCCACAAGGCAGGGCACACCCTCGACCCCATATTCACAGGAGGAAACAACATCCACTTCAGTCACAACACAGACCCACCACCACTGCGTACACTTCCTCATCGACAAACCCAAGTCGCCCAACCAGCCCCGTGCACCCCGCAAAGGAACTGGAGCAGAGTCACCGAGGAGCTGCTCAACACCACCCTCAACAACACCACCCCCACCGCTACAACAGACTCCAACCTCGCAGCCAGGAAATTCCACACATGGATCTCTGACTGCGCAGACAAGCTCGCCCCGCTACGCAACTCCGACAGACAACGCCCCTGGAAAGCCGCCTGGTTCACCACCGCCCTCCAAGAAACCAGACGCACATGCAGACGCCTGGAGAAGAACTGGAGAAACAACAAGTCCCCGGAAAACTACACCACCTACAAGACCGCTATGACGGAATACCACCAACTCATCAGAACCACCAAAAGGTCCTTCATCCACAACAAAATCCTCGCCAACTCCAGCAACTCGAAGGAACTCTTCAGTATCATCCAGGAATTCACCAAGCCCCCCTGCGAAGCCGCGGACATCACCCCCTCCCAGGACCTCTGCGACAAGCTCAGATCCTATTTCCACCTGAAGATCAAAAACCTCTACGACAACTTCGACGACCATACACCTTACTCCGTAACCACCCCACCATCCAGCAACACCAGCCACCCCACCATCGTCTCCTGGACATTGATCACCACCGAAGACACCGCCTCGACCATGAAAGGCATCCACTTGGGGGCCCCCACAGACCCCTGCTCACCACACATCTGCCACAGAGCCGCCACCGCCATAGCACCAGAATTACGACGCACCATCAACGCCACCTTCGAGACCAGCACTTTCCCCGACAACTGGAAACACGCAGAAGTCAGGCCCCTGCTCAAGAAGCCCTCAGCAGATCCAACGGACCTCAAGAACTACCGGCCCATCTCGCTCCTCCCCTTTGAGGCAAAAGTCACTGAGAAGACCGTCAACACAGAACTGACAAGATTCATCGAAGACAATGCCATCCTCGACCCGACCCAATCTGGATTCCGCAGCAACCACAGCACGGAGACCGCCCTACTCGCCACCACAGACGACATCCACACCCTCCTCGACCAAGGCCACACCGCAGCCCTGATTCTACTCGACGTATCAGCAGCTTTCGACACCGTCTCCCACCGCACACTCGTCGCCAGACTACACAACGTCGGCATACAAGGAACCGCCCTCGACTGGATCCGATCGTTCCTCACCGGCAGAAGCCAAAGGATCAGACTGCCACCCTTCCTCTCCGAACCCATGGAAAACAACTGCAGAGTCCCCCAGGGATCATCACTCAGCCCAACCCTCTTCAACATCTACATGACCCCCCTCGCCGCCATTGTCTGACAGCATGGCCTCAGCATAGTATCCTACGCCGACGACACCCAGCTCATTCTCTCCCTCACCAAGGACCCCACCACCACCAGACTCAACATACTGGAAGGAATGCAGGATGTCTCAACCTCGATGAGCAACAGCTGCCTGAAGCTCAACTCGGAGAAGACAGAAGTCCTCGTCCTCGGAGCCACCCCATCGGCATGGAACAGCACCTGGTGGCCCTCCGCCCTCGGCACCCCCGACCCCTACGGACCACGCCAGAAAGGTCAACGCCGTTGCATCCAGCTGCTTCAACACCCTCTGCATCCTCCGTAAGACCTTCAAATGGATCCCCCGATTCAAGGAAGACAGTCACCCACGCACTCATTACCAGCAGACTGGACTACGGAAACGCCCTCTACGCCGGCATAAACAAGTCCCTACTCCACAAGCTCCAGACAATACAGAACATTGCCGCCAGACTCATCCTCGGCATCCCTCGACACGAACACATCAGCCAACACCTACGGAATCTCCACCGGCTCCCCGTCGAGAAGAGAGTCACTTTCAAGATACTCACCCATGCCTACAAATGCCTACACAACACCGGACCCCAATACCTCAAAGACAGAATCACTTTCCACATACCCAAAAGGAACATCCGATCCGCCAACCTCACCCTCGCCCAAACCCCACGCATCCGCAGAGTCAAGACAGGGGGAAGAGCCTTCTCCTACATTGTGGCCAAGACCTGGAACAAGCTCCCCTTAGACATCAGCCACGCCCCCTCCCTGAACTCCTTCAGGAAGGCTCTCAAGACCTGGCTCTTCGGCTGAGAGGAACTGCTGACCCCCCCCCCCCAGCACCTTGAGACCCTCACGGGTGAGTAGCGTGCTTACAATACCCTGATTGATTGACATTATTTTGGAAAATCAAATAAGCTCATCTTCACTTGTAAGATATTTCTGTTTGATGAAGTGATGGTTGAGGCGTTAGGGGAACAAATTAGATTTTGGTTCTTTTTGAAATATTTTTTTGTTTGAGTTTGTGAAGCTGCGATGCTTTGAACAGAGGCCTATGTAGGGAGGGAGAAAAACAGAGCATGGTGAAAAGGGAATGGGAGGTTTTGGTAACAGACGTTGTGCTATTGTTGTGGTGAAGGTGGTGGACTATCACTACTCACAGATTGCTCATAGTAATTTTTATTTTTTCATTCATTTTTTTACTTATTCTGAATAATGTAATTTACTTCAACAATAGATACGAAAAATAGGGCCAGATGTACGCCCATTTTATTTTGCGCCTCGCAATTTGCGACTAATTGCGCGTCGCAAATTGCGAGGCGCAAAATAAAATGTACAGCAGTGTGTTTAACACTGTTTGCGATTCCCAATGGGGTCGCAAATTGCGAGGCTCATTAATATTAATGAGCCTTTCGCAATTTGCAAGCCCATTGGGAATGACAGGCCCTCCCAGGGATGGTGGCCTGCTGGGCTCAGCAGACCACCATGTCTGGGACTGCTTTTAAATAAAGCAGTTTTAAAAAAAAAAATGCAGCCCGTTTTCCTTAAAGGAAAACGGGAAGCATTTAAAAAAAGAAGAATTGTTTTCGTTTCATTTTTTAAGGGCAGGCAGTGGCCCCTGGGACCACTGCCTGCCCTTAAAAAATATTTTTGCATGTATTTGCAAAGTGGAAGGGGTCCCCTGTGGACCCCTTCCCATTTGCGAATGCATTACCAGCTACTTGAAGTAGGTGATAATTGCGAGTGTTTTGCGACCGCAATTGCGGTCGCAAAACTAGTACATGGTTTTGAGACTCGCTATTTGGAAGGGAACGCCCCTTCCAAATAGCAAGTCGCAAAACCTATTTAGCGAGTCGCAAATAAATTGCTACTCGCTAAATAGGCTTTGTACATGGCCCATGATGTTTATTGCATGCGCAAACGGGTCCGCAAACCCTTTTGCGCATGCAAAAACGGGTCGTACATCTGGCCCATAATTTCTAATTATTAAGACATTCAGCCGTTGCTACTGACATATAAAATCAAGTAACCAAATAATGGTTTTTAATGTCTTTAGTAGGGGAACTAAACTTACTGCTAAATCCCCAATCACTTAATGCCAGTCTCCACATGTTCGAAAATAATATGGGTGAAAAGAAGAAACCAGTTCTGATTGTAGCAGCTGACTTTAACAAAACATTTGAACCACCTATTTACTACAGGGTTGTTTTCAAGAGAAGAGGACCAGGTGTGGGGCTTCTGTCGGATAACTGGTTGTGATATTAAGTTAATTTCGCAGACTGGTTGCCAACTAGCCCTATTGCTCCCAACACATGATTTGCCGATTTTCACAAGCAGTGCACAATCAGAGGTCTCACACTTAACAATGAACTCTGTAAGAGCATAATTGAATTTATATTGCTGAATCTGTATAGCTAGAATATAGTGGCTGACGTGTTAGTTGAGCAACTCCCCAAAAGCGACCAGGGTCCTCTAATAGACCAATTTCTATTAAATGCATTCTTGCCTCTATTACTTGCTCAAAAGGTACAAATAATGTATAGATATCTAGTAATAGAAGAAGCCTGAAGTGGGATCAGATAGTTCCTGAAACTACCCTCATGCCAAAAAAATACCTTTGTACCCATTGTTTTGGGATCTGTAGAAGCAGCAGTGCTTGAGCCTCATGGTTAGACCTGTCATCCTGGTGTGTGTGTGTGTGTGTGTGTGTGTGTGCGTGCGTGCGTGCGTGTGTGTGTATAGGACTTGTGTTTGTGCAATACAAAATAGTAGCTCATTATTTACTACAAATTTATACTTAGACCAATTCAAGCCTGAAGGGCTGTGTGAGGGGCTGCAAAGTTAAAGATTATGAAGGGTTATACAACTTGTTTTTAAAGGAGCACATTCTTTTCCAGAGCTGTGCCAACACCTGGTTGACAGCAAGCTTTCTGACTCCAGGAAGCTTGCTGGGGAGGAAGACCTCTAGATCAGCACCAGAGTGCCCAGAAAGGTAGCTGGGGGTTGGTGGGGGGGTCTCCTAAAAGGGTTGCCACCAGAAGAAGGAGTGGTGAGAGAAAAAGAAGAAGTTCTCTTCAGGCCCGCAAAACACGTACAGGGGAAAGGGTCTGGGTCGCATTCCCAATCTGGCCACCAGAAGAAAAACTACTGTGATAAAGGTCAGCAGCCCAAGCCCATCAAGTGCTATGAGTGCTACGAGTATGGACACTACAAAGGGGATCTCAAGTGTCCAAAAAGAGCACCACCTCCCACTGGAGTAAAGATTTGAGGGGTGGCTAGTGTAATGCTAGGGGAGGAGTTTGTCCCAGCTAATGGGAAGAGTTCAGTGGGGTTACCTTTGTGTCCCTGGGTGACAGTGAGATGTTTCCAAAAATCCATGTGCCCTCAAATACTACAAAGTATAGGCAATGATTCATCAGCATTGTGTCGCTGAGGGTTACAGGAGCTGGTATGACTATGGCAAGGAGTCAGCTTGTTTCCCTAGAGCAGGTAATTCCCCAAGCATTCCACCAGGATGTGGTTGCTGACAACACAGGTGGTCGCTATCCTGTGGCCCTTGTTTCATTTGAGTGGGAGGTTCAGGTCTTCTGAAGGTTTCTGTGAGCCCTGCCATGCCTGTGGACTGTTTGTTAGGTAATGACTTTGAGCACGCTACCTGGAAGGAAGTGGGGCTCAAGGCTCATGTGGAGATGTTAGGGTTTCCTGACTGGATCTGTGCTACCAAACGGTCCATGGCTGTCCAGGATGGCAGTCAAAAAAGGTTGGAGCCTGGACCAATGGCCCAGGCAGCTGCTAAGAAGGGGAAAGGCAGAGGGCGTGGTAAATCAGCCACTGAATGTATCTCCAGTGAGATGGATAGGGTACCTATCATGGCTGCCCCGAAGTCCACTGAGGACATTGCTTCCCTTGGTGACTTGCCTACACTTGCTGGATGGCATGTAGAAGGAGGACCCACCAAGGAGGAGTTCTGTAGGGCACAGAGGGGGTGCCCTACCCTTGTGGACACGAGGCAACAGGCAGACGCCCAAGTAGTAGGGGATTGACGCCTCTGGTAGTCACCACATTTACTGGGAGGACAACTCCCTTTACAGTGAGCTTAAGGCTCCTGGGCATGGAACAGCAAGGACCCTGGTGGCCACCCAATAGTACAGGGCCTTCCTACTGGTGCTGGTTCACGAAATTCCTCTGGCAGGACACCTGGGCCAAGACAAGACCTTTGCAAGGTGTGTCCCCCACTTCTTTTGGCATAGGATCAAGAAATCTTCTGATGCGTTCAGTAGGACTTGTGTGACCTGCCAGGCCAGTGGGAAGACAGGGCAGAGGTTTAAAGCCCCCCTTAATCCCTTACCTGTCGTTGACACACCCTTTGAGAGGGTGGGCATCGACATTGTAGGGCTTATGGTTACCCAGACTACTTCAGGCAACAGCTTCATCCTGGTTCTAGTGAATCATGTCACTAGGTATCCAGAGGCAATCCCTCTGAGAACCATGACTGCATTGGCAGAGACCCTGATTGGGATTTCTACCAGAGTGGGGTTTCCCAAGGAAATTGTATTTGACACAGGCACAAACTTCATGTCTGCTTATATGCAGTCAATGTGGAAAGAGTGTTGGGTAACTTACAAGCTCTCTACCCCTTATCATCCACAAAACAATGAGCTTGGGGAGAAATTCAACAAGACCCTGGGGGGCATGATCAAATGCCTGCCAGAGGCCCTGAGGAAAAAAATGGGATATCCTCTTACCATGCCTGCTATTTGCTTACAGAGAGGTGCCATAGAGAGGAGTGGGTTTCAGTCCCTTTGAGCTGTTGTATGGGCACCCAGACAGAGGACCTCTGAGTCTGGTTAAAAAAAAGAGTGGGAGCAAGCTCCCAAGAAGGTACTCCAGGATGTAGTTAGCTACATGCTGGACTTCAGAAGCCAGATGGCTAGGTTATGGAAGCAAGCTTCCAGCAGTAGCGGCTGCTACTGGGCACTAGTGATGGGATAGGGGGAGAGGGGAGGCAGGGGGGATTCATAAAAAAAAAACAATTCACTTAACTGCCGGCTGCCGCTTCTCCTCTGTCCTCTTCAGTCGACGAAGGAAACAGACTCCCCTGGCCAATCATGACGCTGCTGTCACCAGCATGACAGCAGCATCGTAATTGGTCTGAGCGCCATGCTTCGGCACTCAGACAGGCAGTGGGAGTCTGTGCATGTTCTCCACCCAGGCTACAGCTGGGTGGAGAACATGCTAAGTGTGCATGTCTGTTTGGCCGTTCCAAGACGGCTGGCCAAACCGTTATTCACACTTAGAAAGTGCTCACCACTCCCCTTCCTGCTCTGTGGGCAGGCCCGCCCACCCCGCACCTTCAGTGCCTTCTGAAAAATAAAATGATAATAACGTGGTGTTATTATCATTTTATTTTTTCTGTGGGGCGACGCTCCGGAGGAGCTGCTGCTTGCTTCCAGCAACCTGGAAGCCCGCCAGGAAGTCATGAAGGAATGGTATGACAAACATTCTACCACTGTGGAGTTTCAAACTGGTCAGGACCACTGGAATGGACCATGTGAGGTGATTGAAAAGAGGGTGAGGCCACATACCTGGAGGACCTCAAAAACCCCTAGATAACCCCACAGGGTGCTGCATATAAATCAACACAACCCATATTTTGAGAGTTCTGAGCTCACAAAGCTCTTGGTGACAGATGGAGAAGAGGAAGAGGAGAGTGAACCTCATCCTAACCTATTGAAATCCAAGGAGAAGGATGGGTATGTGGAAGGAGTAATCCTTTCCCCAACTCTAAATCTAAATCCAAGTGTTGGGGCAATACTCTTCTCTGTTCTCCCTTATCCCTGGAACTACCCACCAAGCACCCATGATGTGTACACAGGGGACAACCGCCCTGTTAAGAATAAATCTTAAAGGTTGTCAGATACAGTGAGGTCCAGCATTAAGGATGAAGTGTCCAAAATGCTGAAGTTGGGGGTGATTGAACCCTCCAGTAGCTTCTGGTCCAGTCCTGTGGTTCTGGTACCAAAAGATGTCCCACCGGGCACCACACCTGAACTGAGGTTCTGTTTGGATTACAGAGTGCTGAATTCTTGACTAAAACAGATGCTCTCCCCATCCCTATGTCTGATGAGCTGATTGACAGGTTAGGGGTTGCCCAGTATCTCAGAACCTTTGATCTTACATCAGGGTACTGGTAGATTGCCCTAAAAGAGGGCGCAAAGGACAGGTCAGCTTTCTCCACTCCATAGGGCCATTATTAGTTTAGGGTGCTGCCCTTTCGATTAAAGAATGCCCCTGCCACCTTCCAGAAGCTGGTGAACCAGGTCCTTTCTGTTATGGAGGCCTTGCCTGCTGCTTATCTGGATGACTTAGCTGTCTTCAGTAGCAGCTAGATGGACCAACCTTTTCACCTCCAGGAAGTGTTTCAGGCTCTGCAACAGGCAAGTAAGTGCCAGATAGGGTAGGATTCTGTGATGTACTTGAGACATCCGGTGAGCAGCGGGAGGTGGAACCCCTTCAGGACAAGATAAAAACCATCATGGCCTGGCTGCCCCTCAAAACCCAGACTGAGGTCAGAGCATTCTTTGGCCTCACTGGGTACTACAGGTGGTTTTTCAAGGGATTTGGCACCATTGTTGCCCCCCTGACTGAGCTGACTTCAAAGAAGCTGCCCAGGGATTTGATTTGCAGAGAGGCATTCCAAACTGCGTTTGACTTCCTTAAGCAGGCCATGTGCACAACTCCTGTGCTCAAGGCTCCTGACTTCTCCAAGGAGTTTATCGTTCAGGCAGATGCCTCAGAGCATGGCCTAGGAACAGTCCTATCTCAACTTAATGAGGAGGGCCTAGACCAACCTGTAGCTTTCATCTCCAGGAGGTTACTCCCCAGGTAACAGAGGTGGAGTGCTATGAAGAGAGAAGCTTTTGTTGTTGTCTGGGCACTGAAAAAGTTGTGGCCATACCTGTTTGGCACTCACTTCCTGATTCAGACTTACCACAGGCCCATCAGGCAGCTCATGCAAATGAGGGGTGAAAATCCGAAACTGTTGAGGTGGTTCATTTCCCTATAGGGCATGGACTTCAGGGTGGAACATAGACCTGGGGTTGACCAAGCCCATGCTGTTGGTCTATCTAGGTTTTTCCACCTTAGTGATGAGTATGCTCTAGAGATTGGGAAGATCTCCCCACTTTCAGCTAGGGACACATGTTTGACCTGTCATCCTTAGGGTGGTCTTTCCCCAGACTTTTTGTCTTGTACCTCCTGTTTTACTGATTGTTTTTGTTGGCCTTAGGACTCTGAGTACTATACCACTGCTAACTAGTGTAAAAGTGCATGTACTTCTCCCCTAAACATGATGACATTGGCATAATTGATGTACTGGCAAGTTCCTTGTAAAGTGGTATACCATATACCCAGGGCCTGCACTTCAAATACTACTAGTGGGCCTGCAGCACTAATTATGCCACACACATAAGTAGCCTTTCAAACCAGTCTCAGGCCTGCCACTGCACTGCCAATGTGTGCAGTTTACTGCCACTTCGACTTGGCATTTAAAAATACTTGCCAAGCCTCAAACTCCAGTTTTATTACATATAAGTCACCCCTAAGGTAGGCCCTTAGTAACCATAAGGGCAGGTGGCTATGTAAGTAAAGGTAGGACATGTACCTTTATGTTTTACATGTTCTGGTAGTGACAAACAGCCTATTTCATTTTTCCCTATTGTGAGGCCTACCCCTCTCATAGGCTAGCATTGGGAATTCCTTAAAACACTTTTAAGCTGTAATTCCTGATCAGAGAGGAGTAGCTTTTCATGTTTCATATCTTTGGAACGGTATTGATAAATCCTCCTCACTGGTGAAGTTTAATTTTACATTACTGTTTTAGAAATGCCACTTTTAGAAAGGGGACATTTTGCTGCACTTACTGCTCTGTGTGCCTGACAGCCTGTCTCCAGTACACATCTGGGGTGGGTGACAGCTACACTCTGTCCATTCCCTCTACACAGCCACAACACAGGAAGGATAGGTGTGTCTGAGTACCCATCTGCATACATCTGTACTCTGATGGCCTTGTCTGGGCAAGGTGGAAGGGAGGGGCTAACACTTCACTTGAATAGCCAGTGTCCTGTCCCCTCACAAAGGACTGATTACCCCCACAGATAGCCTGGCAGACAGGATTGGGTTGAAAGGGAAACGTGTGCACTTCAGAGAGTTGCTTTGAAGTAACCCCCCACATCAAAGGCACTTCTGGTTATAAATACTGGATCTCTGACCTCCTAAAATCAGACACTTCTGGATCTTGAACTGTACCTCTGTCAGAAGGACTCATCTTTGGACTGCAGATTTGGAAGATCTGTTTTTCTCTTGTGTTGCTCTGCTGCCTGCTACTCTTTGACTCAGCTGAAGGAGAGCTGAACTCTGCCTTCACTCCAAGCGATATCCAAGGGCTTGTTGACTTGCCACCTGGTGCTTGAGACTCGGGATATCAAAGTCTCTACCCCTGCTCCTGTGGCTGGCTCACTGGAAGTGCCCAGATACGTACAATAAGGATTTTAACGCATCTCCTCTCCTATCTGTGTGTAACTGGCGCATTGACCGAGTTGCGGGAGTAAAGTCAACACATCGCATCGGAACCACCACTTTGCCTTCAGAGATTGATGCATCTGACAGCACACCACGGCTGCAGCAGCTTGGTGAGATCTGCACATCCCCTCGACTGCATGGCAGAATCCAGCGCATCACTGAATGCCTCCCTACTCCGGCACCCATCTTTGGAACTGATGCATTGCCTTCACTGCGTGGAGAAGATCGACGCATCTCATTGTTTGCGACCAGGAAAGGTACTTTGTTTACCGGGCCCACGTGGTCAACCCAAACTTTGACTTTGCCCCGGTCCAGCGCGACCTAAAGTAACCTTTTTAGCGCTACATGCTTCTAAGCACTTTACTGCATTTCTTCCTTAAAATTCAATATCTCAACTTCTATATATTGGATTTTTGTCTGTTTGGTCTTGTTTTGTTAAGAATATAATAATCTAGTTTTCTAAACCTGTGCGGAGCCTTTTTGTGGTATATTTATTGTGTTACTGTGTGTGTGAGTGTGTGTGTTTTACACAAATACTTTACACACCTCTTCAGATAAGCCTTACTGCTCTGGGCCAAGCTACCAGAGGGTGAGCACAGGTTACCTTTTAGTGTGTATATAGCTTACCCTGCTAGAGTGGTGGTTTCTGCCTGGCCTGGGTGCATACCTAAGTCAACCAGGAATCCAGTTTCTAACACTTATCAAAGCAAAACTTTTCATAGGTCAGTTTTTTAATGTGTTGTTTGGTACTTTACTAAACCTACCCCCACTAGTAAAATTGTAATTCCTGGTCACCACTATGGGTTTGACAAAGACTGTAGATTAGCAGAGGTATTGTGACTGGCAGCCCTAAATAGTAATATAAGAGGGGACTTTGTAACTAATAGTGTGATATAAGGCCTTGATGAATAGAAGAAAGCACACTTGGAAAGCTGTAGATGGCAAAATCTTATGAGGGCTGATAGCTCGAGGGATACCCGTACTTTCTGGCACATTATAACAAATGGCTCAAAGGGCTATTTGATAAAATAAGAGGTGCATATTACTGAGGATCGATGGTGCATACACTTTTCATATTTGTACTTCGACACTGCAGTCGAGCTAGAGAGTGAATCCCTTTGCAAAGTCTCACCTCGCAGGACTCTGAAAATGGAGCCATTCACCATAAATGAAACATTATGATCAAATAATAGACAAATTTAGGGCAAGGTCCCAGGCCTTGACAAAATACATGCTGACTTTTACAAAATTATGCCCCTTTATGGGACAGCTATACTGACTTTTTAGCAATCCTTTCCTACATGACGCCCCACTACCAACACCGTGGCTTGGAGAATGTTTTTTGTATATTTCTACAAAAAAGGTGACAGACACAACACAGCAGATTATCACTCCATAAGTCTGCAAAACAATAGGATTTTTTTTTTTCTTCTGTTGTACTAGCCAGACTAGAAACAAGGGTTGAAAACAACAAGATTCTGTCACATTGTCAAGCACATTTTCGAAAGCAAATCATTCAATTGACCAAGTGTTCAGGTTCTATCTAAAAGAGAGCCTTTGGCCAGAAGGAGGAACATGGCGGCCGGTTAACCACGGGCCGCTGCCACTCCCCTCTTCAGTACTGAGACGCCGAACCGCATTGATCTGAGCCGCGTTGTGGACCCCCACAGAGACGCCGCCGGAGGATGCGGCTCGTATAAGCACATCATAGCCTGTCAGGAAAGAGGGCAATACGCCCTGGAGCTTCTTTTTCGCCATTTTTCCACAGCAGGAGCCTGCCTCCCGCGGTGACCGGTGGTTGCTGGCTTCCTCGCAGCTACGTCGGGATCGGCGAGCTGCAGCCCAGTTCCACCACCAGGTCACTGGCAGCAGCATCAGCACAAAATTCCGAGCACGCTTGTCTTCGGTAGAGGCATTCACTTCTCTTCGCCCCAAAAGGATCCCTCTCTCAGGCGCAAAGGAGAAAGGGCAGGGGATACTAACGAAGATAGTCAGCAAGGTGGACAAGACTGGACCTACCCCAGCTACAGAAGGGAAACCTCAAGGTATTTCTCGTTATACATTAAGCAATTCAAGAGTAGATTTCAGTTTAGGGCTATCTAGAGCCGAGGGCTCCGAAATATCCCCCCCAATAACTTTTCCTACTTCTATACCTACATCCACACGCACTGTATTTCCTAGCCCACTGCCTCATACTATTGAAGCGACCCCGATAGTTAGAGTCCTTACTTGAACGCAAACAAAGGAAAAAGGGTGGGAGAAAACCGGTACCCCTTCTAGATCCTCCGCCCAGAAAGACTAAAACTACTCCTTCGTTAAGATCGTATTTCAAGGTTCAAGGGAAGGAGGAATACTCTACACCCACTACACCCACTACTTTGCCCCATACAACCATCCGTAGAGGAATGGCATAGTTAACAACAGACCACAGAAACTCCAGAGATCAGGAGGGGCTCCCGCTATCTAACCAAATCCAAGTACTAGGGGAAAACTCAATACACCCTGAGACTACACCAGAGACGGAATCAGAGGTCCCGGAAATAGTAATAGCTACCACAGCAGAGGAGAATACATCTGTCCCCCACCCACTGCAAGACACTGGAGGTCTACTGTGCGCCCTCTCGGAAGAGATAAAAACTAGGTTTACGCTTTCTGAGGCAAATCAAGCAAAAATTTGTGATGTTTGCGAAAGTTTAGAAAATAAACTCATGAGTCTCTCAGAAAGAATAGGGAACCTAGAAGCGGCATTGGAGACAGTGCGGGAGGAGTCTGCAGATAACACTAGAGAAATAGCCGATCTTAAGGCTAGTGAGAGATTACTCCAGGAAAAAGTTGAAGTTCTAGAAAATCATTCTAGGAGAAATAATCTAAGGGTTCTAAATATTCCTGAGGGGAAAGAAGGGGGGGACCTAAAAGAATTTGTTATAACTTTGATAAAAGAGTTTATACCCTCTGCTAGCACACTAGATCTCCACCAGGACATACAACGGGTACATAGGGATCCGTTCAGGAAGAACCCCAACATAACCAAGCCTAGAAAAATCCTGGTAAACTTCAATACCTATGTGATAAAAGAAAAGGTACTCACAGAGGGCTTAAAGGTGGGCACATTTACAAAAGATGAATGGTCCTTCCGCATCCGGTCAGACATAGCCAGGGAGACTCAGAACCGGCAGTGGGAACTAGGGAAACACATACAGATGCTCAGATAACTAGGGGCTACGGCCCAACTAAAATTCCCTGCCACATTAAGAATAATGTGGAACAACAAGATGTTTAATTTAAAAGATCCTGATGAAGTTTCAAACCTGATAGAAAAAATGAAAGTTAAGGGCTAGGTTCGGTCAACACAATGAATTAGCTACAACTAACACGGAGAGGTGAGGGCAAAGGGCAGAATAGAAATGCCCAATTTGGTCAAAGGGAGGGTTCCTCGGGGGGGAGGGGCTACCACAAATACAGTAATGTAAATAGTTCACCAGGTGGGGAGCAGTGGGAAAAAATAAAAAAAAATAGGTCCTCATGTGCAGCAAATATACTGAGATCAAAGAGTGCAAAGGAAGGGTGTCCCTCTCAAAATAACTAACTCTAACACCACCCGTAGCCTGAGGATACTAAGCTGGAACGTAAATGGGTTAAGGGTGCCAGCCAGAAGAAGGAGAATTTTGCTGTTTTTAAAACAATCAAACAACGACATATTAATGTTGCAAGAGACGCATCTTCGGAAAGCAGAGTGGGAAGGGCTTGTCAAAGGCCAGAGCTGGATCAACCACTATGCATGTACAAATCAAAATTGCAATGTAAAGGGGGTAGCGATCTTAATAAAAAATACAGCGCAGGCCAAATTATTAGAGGTCATTGCAGACCCCAAGGGGAGATGGTTGATAGTTATCGTAAACATCAATACCATTAAATACTCTATGATCACTTATTACGGTCCAAATGTTGACGACCCCTCCTCCCTGCATGATCTATTTCAATTACTACTAGACAATGAAAATACTATTATAATGGCTGGTGATTTTGACGCATTTCTGGATCCTGTCTTAGATAAATCCTCTACACGACCTACGGTAAACACACCAAAAATGTGCACGACTATACAGAATTAATTGAAGAGTATGGGGCTGATAGATCCCCAGAGGAGTAAGGCGGGCAGCAATAAGGGTTACACTTTCCACAATAAAAAATATGGACATGCATCGCGCATAGACTACTTTTTAATTGATACTAGGCTAGGCAACAAAATTGCAGCAATCACACATCAACCTGAACACCTGTCAGATCACTCTGTGGTGAGACTCGTCTTAACTCTAGATAGTGCAACACCGAATCTGAGATGGACGCTAGACAGATCCATTTTAGAGGATCGAAACATAATCGCGAGCCTGAAACAGGACACCCTAGAGTTCTTCGATATGAATAAAAACTACGCTCAGCCAGGTATAATCTGGGATACGTATAAGGCTTTCTTGAGAGGGAAATTGATAAGCTACGCCACACATAGGAGAAGGGAAGCTAACCTTAGAATAACTGGGCAAGAGAGGGCAATAGCTGCGGGGCTCTCTGACTTGAACAGCGCAACTGGCGGCGAAGAGGTTACCAAGATTCAAAAACAGATAGACGAAGCCAAAAAAGTACTCTCAGAATATCTAGATGAGATCATACAACAAAAGTGGAACGGTAGCCAACTCGCACACTACGAATACGGGGAGGGGTGTGGGAAGTTACTGGCGTGGAAGGCAAGAGGGACTTTGAGCAGAAATACTATCAAAGAAATCATAGTTGAAGAAATAGGGGAAATGTCTCAAAACGATCAAGATATCGGGAGAGCCTTCACTGTTTTTTTCCAAAACTTGTATAGGGAGGACTGTCCTGCGACAAAATCCCAGATTGAGAGTTGGCTAAGTCTAGACTCAGTCCCCAAACTTGCAGCAGACAGGGAGCAATATCTTAATAATGAAATAACCCCTGATGAAGTCTTTAAAGCCATCAAGAATTCAAAAAGGGGGAAAGCCCCAGGCCCTGATGGTATCCCATCGGAGATTTATAAAGCTTTAGCGGAGGAAATAGTCCCAGAGTTCACCTTGCTATTTAATCATATCTACATAGACAATAATACTATTCCTGACACGTGGAATGACGCTACAATCACCTTAATCCTCAAACCAAATAAAAATCCCAAAGCATGTGAATCTTATAGACCAATCTCACTACTCAACAATGATTACAAGTTTTTCACAAATATCTTGGCCAAAAGACTGGGTGGCATTATAGGAGAGCAAATCAACACCTCTCAAAAAGGGTTTATGACAAGTAGACACTTACACAAGTTGGTTCACGACCTGGTCTGTGCGATCGATTTAGCCACTGTCCAACAACATCCATTAGCCATAATGATGGTCGACGCCGCTAAGGCATTTGATAGGGTGAGCTGGCCCTTCTTATATGAAGTTCTCAAGCTTAACAGGGTGGGCAATAATTTCTTACATACTATTCTAAATATATATAGATCTCCAAAAGCAAGAATTCTGGTTAATGGTACACTTACACCTGTGATGGAGATAGGTAGAGGCACTCGGCAAGGCTGCCCCTTTCACCATTAATGTTCAATCTATATATTGAACCCTTGGCCAGAAGAATCAGAAGGGAACAGCAAATCTCACCATTCCAATATCAAGAATGGACCAAAAAAGAGGCACTCTATGCTGATGATCTAATGATACTTACACAAGATCTTGTAGGGGCTTATCCCATCATTATGGACATATTAACAGAATTTGGGAAAGTGTTGGGATATTTAATTAATGAAGGGAAAACCGAGATAATGGCATGGAACACCTCTTTAGACACAACTCTGAAAAAGCTAGAGAAGAATGAGATTAGGTACCTAGGTGTAGAAAATACGAAAGATATAGATATTATGGCACAGATCAATTGGGCAAAAATCACTAAAGAAACCAGCAAGCTCCTAAAACTTTGGTCTCACCTCCCGCTCTAGATCATTGGCAGAACTAACCTAATTAAAATGAATCTCCTCCCAAAATTCACTTTCCTGTTTAATGCGCTTCCCCTTCATTTTGAGGCCAAATTGATGAGGAAGGTACAGTGAGCTAAGCAGTTTTATTTGGAACAATAAAGCTATTAGAATATCTTGGAAGAAGCTGCAGAAAAAGAAAATTGATGGTGGAGTGAACTTGCCAGACCTCCAGATATACTGCTGGGCCTTCCAATTAAAACACTTCAAAATGTTATTAACTGATAACTATCAATTGGGGATGTCCTGTTATGGAGCCCTAACGGAAGACTTGGCAGACCAAAGATCTGGGTTTCTATTCAAATTTGGGCATCCCAAATACTTTAAAAAGGTGCGACTCAGGGTCTTGATCACAGCATGTAGAGTATGGATACAGGTCAGAAGACTTCTTGGAATTTCCTACTATTGCCATTTGGCCCCAATATGGGAATCCCCTGGAACTCCAGCATGCTTAGTGGACTCATTGGCAACACCACTTATCCAGGCCGGAATAGAAAAATGGGGCCAACTGCAAGGGGAAGAGAACACTATCTCATGGGATCACCTTGTTCAAGAAACAAACAATACTCTCTCAAGGTTTAAATATGTACAACTAACAAGCTGGGCTCATGAACAACCAGATGCAGGTCAGGCCATGGATTGGGTAAAACAAATCTGTGACATTAATGTGCAAAAAAAAGAGATCTCAACCTGGTACTGGATGCTGATACAAGCAGAAGATGGCCCCAATATCTTACCAGAAGGAAGATGGAAGGGAGTTCTCCCTGCAGCTGATATACCATCTTTGTGGCAAGTATCTATGGCTACTCTTTGGTCCTTTGTCAGATATGCCCCATTAAGAAAGAACCATTTGTTTACTTCCCATAGGGTATATTGGTCTCCTTGAAATTGTCTAAAATAGGAGAAGGAACTAAGCATTGCCCGAAGTGCGACGACGATAAAGCAGATGATATCCACATGTTCTGGCAATGCTCAGAAATTCAACCCTTTTGGCAAGAAGTGGGTACGGTACTAACTATCCTAATGAAAAGAAGAATAGAGGTAAGCTTATCACTTATTGTCTTTGGGGTCTTAGAAGATAATGACCTTGTGGGGAGAGCTAGGAAACTCCAAGAACAACTTTTACTTACTCTGATAATTATTGCACGTAGGGAAATCTTCATTAAGTGGGTCTCACGATTACCTCCAACTTGTGCTGAATGGTTAACAGCAGCTGAACGTATTGGTAATTGTTACATCCTGCTTTTCCTTCCTCTCTGTCCTTCTTTAGTGTTTGTTCTAAGCTGCTCAGCCTGTATCTATGATGTCACTTAGAGTTCCTTTTGTGTATGTTTGATTCTATTGTCAGTTATATCTGAGGCTGAGCAGCAGGGCAGCTGCTCCCGGTGGGGCCTTAACTGGGGCCTTTACTGAATTACATGCTTGCTTGTATCCTGTACATTTATTCTTGATTACTAAGAATAAACCCACTTCTGGACGCAGCAACACAAGGACTCATCTTTTATTTATATGAAATGTTACATTGGCGACGATTGGAGAAAAGAAACCACGCGTAAAGAGAAGGAATTACTTAAGAAATTAAAGAGGAACTGAATTAAGCCCATTGCTCAACGCTTTCAATGCCCCACCGGTGTCTATAACATCAGACAGCCTACAGAAGTAAGCTGAGCGTTGGTATGTTGTTTGGGACATGTCAAAAGTCTGCCTTCGCATTGGATGTAAGATTATTATTCTATTTGGAAGCTGCTGCCATTAGACCTGTGGAACTGTAAACTGTTGGGAATTCGGCTGTTTAGGAGTGCAACTGAGGGGAACCTGTCAATACCCTTGAAAAGGCCTCCCGGATGTTTAAACTATGATGTTTGAAAACAGACAGCTTACAGTAGTGAAATGAATTGATAGCTTGTAAAACCAACCGGCAACTCGGAACTGAAAGTATATTTAAAGCCAACCAGAAATGCTAACATACAAATGGCACTGCAAGTTGTGAAGGAACTTGTTCTGTGAATTATTTTTGCGAATTTTGATCTTTGGCACAGCTGACAGAAAGACTCATGTTCAATTACCTTCATATTTTGGCCATGGATAATTGGGAATGCATGCGGCAATGCAACTCAAGAGACGAACCTGTAATTTGAGCAGCGTGTAAAGTGTGCACCAATGTGGGACATTGTCTGCTTTTGCGTTAACAACAACAATGTATTCGGGGGCATAGTTAGGCCCGTGGAAGTGTTTGGCTGAATGTGGGATTCACAGCGCTGGTGTAAACCATATTGTGGACTTTTGAAATTTTAAAGGACTCACCCGCGCGCCCTTCAACGGCAGCATCAACATCGGCTGTGACATGTCAGCGGAGTTGAAGACTGCACTGTAGGCGAAAATCCTGTTGTGACGTGGACGCCTGATTACACCTCAATGGGCTGGTGTGCTATGGTTCGGAAATCAGGAGGAAGCCATGGTAGCGCGTGTGCAAGCAGCCAGTTTGTACTTTGTATTTGTGCTGCGCGTCCCTTACCGTAGTGGAGTCATTCTGACGTAGGAGTTCATCGCAAGCACTGTGCATTCTAAGGATTCCCCCTTTGTTTTTGTTTTTTTCCTGCTCGCGGGCATGCTACGTGAGTGTCTCGCAACCACGCTTGCGTGAGTTTGGAGGTCGTTGCCCTGGCAACGAGGATCATTTCATCGTGTTGGCTGCGTATCTAAGCTGGAAGGATCGTTGGTGAAGCCGGAGGGCAGCATTTCTTTTAAAAGGAATAAGTCACGAACTGAGGAATATACTGGTACTATTCTGGCGGTGCCACGGGTGAGAGGTCGCTCACCGATCGTTTTGGCTGCTTCCGAAGATTGAACAACGGTGACTACTTTTATTGTTTTAGCTTGTTATGTTTTAAACTTTTGTGAACTCCTGCGTATCTATTGCAGTGTGCTGTTTACGCTACAATTTACACTTTTATACATGCTACATGTGTGTTGCGTGTGGAGTCTACTATTTGCTCGATTTCTGTCATGGAGCTTGGGTCCATTTATATTGCTGAAGTTAAGGTGATGTTAAGTTAAGGAATTATTCAATTTTGCTTATCTTGATGGTGTGTTGAGTAATAGAAGTACTCAATTCTATTGTACTTGCTAGTCCTGAACCACTTTAGGTGCTCAATTTATTTGAGGTGTTCATGCCTATTTGGGTTGGTTGGTGATGCGTTTTGAGTTATTTTATTTTATTTAATGCGTATTTATGCGGAGCCACATTAGTGTTCAACTTTGTTGAAGTGCTCCATTCTTTTTATGAGTGATTTTGAAGATTAGTTGTTCCAGTTCTTGGACTTATTTGATGTGCACTTTTGCGGAGCCACTTCGGTGCTCATTTTGAGGCGCTCCATTCTTTTCAGGTTTAATAATTTTGCCCGGAAGGCTGCTGGCTTGGGGCACCAGTACCACATAACACCTGGTTGTATGCCTTTGCAAGTTGTCACATATGAGGACTATAAAAAAAAAAGAGAGAGCCTTTATAAGTGGTGTCTGTGGACATGCAGTCTACCTTTGATAATTTTCCTAGACATCTTTTGTGCATTTCCTTGCAAGAGTTATGACTTCCAAAAGACCTTTTGAATATCTTGGGTTGGTTCAATGACAAGAGCATTGCCATGGTTCATTGGAGATTAGCAGGGGAAACTACTAAGCCCTCCCCTGTTAACAAAGGTGTTCGCCAAAGTGGTTGAGGCTGTTTGCAACGGCATCAATGACTCCCCTGTGTTAGGTGTGACCAAGATTGAAACTCTTATTTATTTGCTGATGACACCCTTTGGTCTCTAAGACAACCAAAGGCCTGCAGATCCTATAAGTGACGTTTGTTGAGTTCTGCAGACTAAAGGCTCTAGTTATCAATACTCAGAAAAACTAAGCTAATGCTATTTAGACCATATAAAGGTGCTGACATTTTTTTTATTTTGGACAGTTTCCTTCTTGATCTTTGGACTGGAATATCATCAGATATAAAATGGAAATTTCATACTTCTAGTTCAAGGAACTGCCTGGTACAAAGGGCAAGAGCACACTTTGCAGGGGAAAACTGAGGGGTATTTGTTATTCCATACCCTTGAGGGGTATACATTTCACTGTCATAATGCCTCTCTAAGGAGCAGAAATATAGGGTTACTTCAATATTGCACAATTGTCAAATTATTTTAAAGAATCTTTGGTCCTGCCACCAAATTGATTACTTTCGAAACACCATTGAAGGTCAAGTTAGCATATAGGTCCTGGTTACAGGAAAAGCAGTTCTTATGAACAACAATTTACACTTTTATACATGCTACATGTGTGTTGCGTGTGGAGTCTACTATTTGCTCGATTTCTGTCATGGAGCTTGGGTCCATTTATATTGCTGACGTTAAGGTGATGTTAAGTTAAGGAATTATTCAATTTTGCTTATCTTGATGGTGTGTTGAGTAATAGAAGTACTCAATTCTATTGTACTTGCTAGTCCTGAACCACTTTAGGTGCTCAATTTATTTGAGGTGTTCATGCCTATTTGGGTTGGTTGGTGATGCGTTTTGAGGTATTTTATTTTATTTAATGCGTATTTATGCGGAGCCACATTAGTGTTCAACTTTGTTGAAGTGCTCCATTCTTTTTATGACTGATTTTGAAGATTAGTTGTTCCAGTTCTTGGACTTATTTGATGTGCACTTTTATGGAGCCACTTCGGTGCTCATTTTGAGGCGCTCCATTCTTTTCAGGTTTAATGATAAAGAGCCGCAGTGTGCTCAGTTCAATTCATTCTCAGTTTTATTCATGCTTAATATTGTTGAACCATGCAAATGCTCTAATTAGTTAGAGGTGTTCAGTTTTACGGGGAGCCGCTGTAGTGCTCATTGTTATGAAGAGCCTTGTTGTGCTCAGTTTTATGTGAGGAGTTTTAGTGCTTCTCAATTTGTGGATTTCTTTGGAGGTATTCAGTTTTATGAAAAGCCGTGTAAGTGCTTGACATGAACCACGTAGTGCTCTAATGTTTTAGAGGAGTTCAAATTACTTAATGTTATGAAGAGCCCCAGGTTGCTCAATTTTGTTGATATGAATGAACCACGTAAGTGCTCTAATGTTTTAGAGGGGTTCAAATTACTTGATGTTATGAATAGCCGCAAGTTGCTCAATTTTGTTGATATGAACCACGTTGGTGCTCTGATATTTTGGAGGAGTTCATATTTCATTTATTGATTCTTGTATCTGAACCTTTATTGCCCTATATCTTTTGGAGTGTTCAGTTTATTTTGTTTGCTTGTGATGAATCCATCCACTTCCATTCTTGTGGATTTTGTTATGTGGTGGGCCTTTATCATATTTATTCATTTCATTTCTTGTGGATTTTGTTATGTGGTGGGCCTTTACCATATTTATTCATTCTCCTTTTCCTTCATTCTCAGGTGACGGTACTGCCTTTCATACTTTCACCATTTGATGTTTTATCCTCTTCTACTTACTTTGCGAAGAGGGTTTACTTTGTATGTGCTGTATGTTCTATCATCTACTTTTTTTCTTTCCTTCGTTTTCTCATCTGGCTCTTATTTCTGTCAAGGGGGGAGATGTGTTACATTCGTATGTGCTGTATGTTCTATTTCTCATCTGGTTCTTATTTCTGTCAAGGGGGGAGATGTGTTACATCCTGCTTTTCCTTCCTCTCTGTCCTTCTTTAGTGTTTGTTCTAAGCTGCTCAGCCTGTATCTATGATGTCACTTAGAGTTCCTTTTGTGTATGTTTGATTCTATTGTCAGTTATATCTGAGGCTGAGCAGCAGGGCAGCTGCTCCCGGTGGGGCCTTAACTGGGGCCTTTACTGAATTACATGCTTGCTTGTATCCTGTACATTTATTCTTGATTACTAAGAATAAACCCACTTCTGGACGCAGCAACACAAGGACTCATCTTTTATTTATATGAAATGTTACAGTAATCTTGATCGCTTAAGTGGTTCACCAAATCGAATTAAAACTTGGGAGCCACTAGTCGCATACATATTGGAATTAGCATGCACATAGTTCTGGCAGGAATCGGTCCAATGATTAAGACACTCGCCTCCAGAGAGACCTTGGGCGGGTGATTTTATTATCACCCGCAAATGGAGCAGAAAGGCACATCAGGAGCAATTTTGCCCGGAAGGCTGCGGGCTTGGGGCACCAGTACCACATAACACCTGGTTGTATGCCTTTGCAAGTTGTCACATATGAGGACTATAAAAAAAAAAGAGAGAGCCTTTATAAGTGGTGTCTGTGGACATGCAGTCTACCTTTGATAATTTTCCTAGACATCTTTTGTGCATTTCCTTGCAAGAGTTATGACTTCCAAAAGACCTTTTGAATATCTTGGGTTGGTTCAATGACAAGAGCATTGCCATGGTTCATTGGAGATTAGCAGGGGAAACTACTAAGCCCTCCCCTGTTAACAAAGGTGTTCGCCAAAGTGGTTGAGGCTGTTTGCAACGGCATCAATGACTCCCCTGTGTTAGGTGTGACCAAGATTGAAACTCTTATTTATTTGCTGATGACACCCTTTGGTCTCTAAGACAACCAAAGGCCTGCAGATCCTATAAGTGACGTTTGTTGAGTTCTGCAGACTAAAGGCTCTAGTTATCAATACTCAGAAAAAACTAAGCTAATGCTATTTAGACCATATAAAGGTGCTGACATTTTTTTATTTTGGACAGTTTCCTTCTTGATCTTTGGACTGGAATATCATCAGATATAAAATGGAAATTTCATACTTCTAGTTCAAGGAACTGCCTGGTACAAAGGGCAAGAGCACACTTTGCAGGGGAAAACTGAGGGGTATTTGTTATTCCATACCCTTGAGGGGTATACATTTCACTGTCATAATGCCTCTCTAAGGAGCAGAAATATAGGGTTACTTCAATATTGCACAATTGTCAAATTATTTTAAAGAATCTTTGGTCCTGCCACCAAATTGATTACTTTCGAAACAGCATTGAAGGTCAAGTTAGCATATAGGTCCTGGTTACAGGAAAAGCAGTTCTTATGAACAACATATTGAAGCTTGACTGAAACATTCCTGACTTGTAAAGGACACCCAAATTTGAGCCCTACATGGGTGAGATAGCTCTAGTGCTGGCTATGGTTTTAACTTTGAACTTAGGGGTTGGTATTTTACTACTGAACTATTTTATCTTTAAATGGGGTACACAACATAGTTCCACAAAATACTACTAGAATATTTTAAACTGGGTGGAGGATGAGATGCACTTTTCGTTCCTCTGTCCACAGTATTCTGCCCCAGGGGGAAATGGCTGCGTCCGTTTTTGAGATGTTTGGGTATTTGAAACAAGCTCTGGAGATGGTGAAGACAGTCACTTCCAGAACTGTGGGGTTGGCTTTATCTGTTTGGAGCCTGGACCTTTAGGCATTGCTTCTTCGACCCTTGACGAAGACTGTATTTTTATCTTTTTTTTAATATGTAACCTGTTCTTTATTTCAATAATTGCTTTTAGTGTATTTTTATGTTTTATGGTTTTAACCCAAAATGCACTCACACATTAATTAATTGTTCATTTAAATAATTAAAACACTGGCTAACTTTCAATGCTGCAGAACAATGCAAATGGTAAAATACTGCATACTTTTTCACGAGTGGAAGAAATAGCTTAGAGCAGATCATCTATCTTACTTGTATTTTTTAAACACATGATAATGCCTTAAGAGCAGAAAATAACATGTTACCATTAACAACGTTTTTGGAGTAAGTATACATTTCCATTCACACATGTAGATGTATATATATATATGTGAGTATGGATGTAGGTGTGAAAATCTGATTTTGGTGTGTACATCTGGGACCATGATACGTACAGTGCCTGGGGGGTACAAAATGTGAGTGCACCAATTTTTTGCATCACCGGGCCGCACTGTGGTATTACAGAAGGGACCGCAGATGGTTGTGCGGCCCTTTCTGTAACAAAGAGCACCAGCACACTTAAAACGCAAGTGCTATCTTATGAGGGTGTCACTTATGTGCATGGGGGCATAGTCCCTTGTAAATCAGGGAAATACTTTGTCTATATTCCCATACAATATTATAGACGCAGCAGGCACAGAGGCAAAGAGGTCATCAGGAGTTGCACTGACTGTGTGCCACAAAAGGGTAGCCCACAGTCATTGAGCCACCAGCAGGCAGTCCCCTGGAGGGCTTAAAAGGGGACACATGGACCCCCCCACAAGACATCCCCTTGCACGTGGGTGCAGTCACTCACTACACTTGCCTGTAGGAGGGTCTCTGGCAGCCTACACTATGAAAGATAAAGCAGCTGCTTTAAATCGCTGCTCTGCCATTCACTAATACACTTTTTGCAGGGTAGGCACCAGTTTGGATCTGCCCTGAGGGCAGCACATCATCAGTAATAGGTTGCAACGCCCCTGTTTTTTGCCCAGCACACAAATTTGAAGGAACACCGTGGTACAAGCAAGGAAAATGCGCTTTATTTGTAGTATTGTCCCCGGGGCCCACATTTGTTCCTAGCATATTGTAATGCCATAATCAGGGGTACAGCCATAAAGGTCTTCACATTGCGAAGTGTGGGCTAAATTGAGCATACAGGGCATGGCCATTGCCTACACTTGCTCTTGGTTATGTTACAAGGATGGCACAAAAACAGCCATCAGTTACCCGTACTACAGTTGGTTGGCTACAGCCGCACTGATAGCATGACGCTGTGAGAACTGTATTATCAGCTTATAGCCATGAACTAGCATGATATATTATGTACGTTTATGTCTACCCTTGCACAATGTCCTTTCTGTATAGATCGAACAGGTTCTCAGAACTACAGACCATTCAAACAAAGTACTGCATGATAAACTACTCACATACAAATGCATGCACTCAGAACTATTTCCTTAATGTTTTCCCAACAGTTATTCTATTAAAAATGTATTTCCTAGAAATTCTTAATGCAGCAACGTTCACTTTGCCCACAAATTGCACTCACATACCAATTTATAGTCACATTATGTACTTACATCTTTTTTTTATTGTATCAAGACAATAAAACTGGTTTACATCGG
Organism: Calotriton arnoldi; assembly: GCA_963921515.1. NCBI lineage: Eukaryota > Metazoa > Chordata > Amphibia > Caudata > Salamandridae > Calotriton > Calotriton arnoldi. The sequence continues at coordinate 1,171,531 of CAWUFW010002656.1, read as the reverse complement.
AGTTTCAAGAGCTGGAAACTGTTAAAAGAAGTATTGCAATGTTACAGCACACTGAAGAAAGTAAGCAAAAAATTAGCAAGGGTGAGAAAACACCCAGGGGCAGGTGAAAACAAAAAATGCTTACTCTTTGCGCCACAGGCTGCTCTAAATTTAATTTCCTTTCACGGTATACTGGTGTTCTGCAGACACTGCAAGCGAATCCTACAGATGTCGGGCTGCTACTGACACGGTCATCGGAATGCTTACAGTAAGGAGAAATATAGGGTCCAACAGTAACCTTAGGCTATCACTGACGCACAGGTGCAACAGTGTGCCTTTAGCATCACAGTGAACTCCACTATCCCTATAGCTATGCCATGCTTTGCCCCCGTCAATATGGCGAGGCTTTTAACTTTTGCCTATTCAGCTGGTAGCCACTAGGGCATTGTGGAATATTAAGATTCCTCTATTCAGACTGTGCAGGCAACAAGGAAAATGTGTCAGAAAAGCTGGTCCGGCATACTTAATTTGCCACACACAGACTGCATTTCAAGTTAGTTTAGGGGATCAAGGCACCTGCTGTGGCGATCTATGCGTGTCAATCAGGCTTAAGGGTATAATGGTAAAGTAAGATCTGCATACCCTCTCTGGTCACAGGATTGAAAGATCATAAAAAAAACCTAAGGCGTTAAAGGTCCTGCTGCAGTGCATAACATGTAAGTGTAGGTCACAGATGTGAATTATGTATGATATAGCTTTGTGGGTTGACATTTTTGGTGCAGATATCCTTGTGTAATTTTTGAGTCACAATCCTCAGTTAGTTGTGCACCTGCTCCCAACTTGAAAGGTGAAAGTTTGAAACCCTGCAGGCTTTAACGTAATGTTTCATTATTGTTAGAATTATAAAATGGGTGCCAATTGGTAGTAATAAACACAATTAGGAGCCAATAAATCAGCTTGGAATATGGGCTAAATAATTGATTATTACCTGTGTAGTTACATATAGAAAAGCATACCTGTCATTTCTACTGAACAATTCTGTGACTGTGGTTGACCAACTGACTTACCCATTTGGCTGGCTAGGGAGAATGGAGTGGGAAGGAAGGGATGGGAGTGGCCCTATGGTTGAAAGACTGACCTTTCATAGCAGTCTTGTTGTGATGGGAGCAGAATTGGTAAAGTGAGTGGGTAGCTGGAGCACAGAACGTGCTGAAAGATGCAAAGGTGTTGTATTTGGCACATATATTGTTGAGCTAGTGATATGGGTGGGCCCAAAGTTAGTTCCTTCATTGCTTCTAGTTAGTCACACATTCATCAAGGTGTTGTGTCTCCTGTTGCACCTACTTGGGCCCCGTCTCCTCCCCGATGGTCGACCATGTGTGACTACATGGCCATGTCCCCCACTCATCTCATGTAGCATATCTGTCCCTACAGTAAAGGGACCCAAGACGAGAACATCGTTGTAGAAAAGGCAATTTTGTCCTTTGCATATTGTAAATGTTATATGTGTGCATTTGTACTGACTGGGTCGAGTTAGGCCTACTAACCAATTCATAAGATACATTTATCGGGACATTATACCCATCTAGGCTGGATGAAAGCCCAGAAACCTATGGCCATTACATTTTAGGGATGAAACATGTCTACTTTTATGCAGGGTGTAGGATCATTATCTCCAAAGACATCCCATTTGTAGGATTAATTGTTTTTAATCATACCAGCAACACCACTAATAAAGGGATATCTAGGTGTTCCAAGGTATTTTAACTCTAAGACCCTGGGAAGATCTGAAGTACTCCCTGGAATATGGTCAAGCCCATCCTGGTTTGTAGGGACTGGGATGAGACCCGATGAGGAAGCATGACACCAATAGGGTGTGTGAGGGTCTAACAAACAAAATAGAAATTAAGTTGACTTCTCAGGGCCAAGCTACATACCAATTGTGAGTGGCTTCAGTTTTTCTGCCCAATAAACACAGGATACTTTTTGGTGTACAGTCAGTGTAGACAGGAGGACATATCCTATTTGTTGCGTCTCATCCCCTCTTTTGCAGTGGTTTTGACCCTTAGGTCTCCCTCTGCTTTCATTGTTTTTTGATTCGCCATGTACTCATCATAAAGTTTTAGTACAGCAACCCTTAGCACAGCAAACATTCTGTTGATGATATTTTTAAAACACACACACAAAAACAACCACACACAAACTTTCATGTAAGGCACGTTTTCCCATTTTTCCCAAAATATCCCAGATTTTTCTATATTCTGGGTATTTTTGCAGTTCCCTCCATGAGAAACCACAAAGTCTTGATACATTTAGAATTCCTAAATATGGGTAAAAAGATTGCATGGATATCTTTGGTGGAAAAATGTTATGAAGGGTTAAGCACAAACACTCCCAAATATCCAATAAAGGGTTAAGCACAGGGGGTTTGGATGGGAGAAGGCTTAATATTTAAGGTTTAAAAGGCATGTACAGCAATACTTTGCTCAGCCGATATTTATGACAAAGGGCCAGTTGTTTGTTGCAGTTTTAGCAAAGCCTATATGCATGCATGTCTTTACTTTGTGATTTAAATAGCTGTAAATCAAACATGTTATTGTAACAGCAAAGTTGAATAAATGAATGTGTGAGTGTTTATTAGTGACTAGTACTTGGTTTTTATAACTGGCTAAGGCATCCAAACAATAAGCACTTCACTAACAAAAAACTCAACAAACAGCCTTTAAAATGTTGCTGAGTCAGCAAAGTAAATACAAAGAGCATACATTGGCTTTAGTCTAATAAAATGTCCAAATGATCCCCATCAGCAACTCCTAAAGGAAGCAGAAAAGGGACAATGTAACCTTCGACAAAAGACCATGGGGCAGATCTACAAGAAAGTGCCGCAGCGCGGCAACGCAAGCCCTTTGGCTGCGCCACGCTGCGGCACTTTCGGAGCACAGGAATGTGACATATTTACAATGATATGTCGCATTCCTGTGCTCTCCCCTGCGCTGGCGCACAAACAGCTGCCAAGCGCCGGCACAGGCACCCTTGCATCATGGTGCAAGGATGCCTGCGCCATGGGGAGATTGTTTTTGTGCAGGAAGGGGCACCTTCCTGCACAAAAACAATTACTACAGGCTCCTCTTTCAAAGCAAAATAGGTATTTGGAGTGGCTTTAGTTGTTAGGGCTTGATTTTTTAAAAGGTCGAGTCGTTTTCAGTTTTTAAATTTGTTCGGAAAGAAAGGAGCTTAGCATGTTTAAAACTAAGGTTTTTATTATACAAGTAACTTGGTGAGTACGTGAGAGAAAAGTTGCTTTTGGGGAAATATGCTGAGGGAGTGAACGGCTTCGGGTTACAGCAGCAGAGCCCGTTGATTTTTATTTTTATTCAAAGACGGCACTTACCGGCACAAGTGTAACGCAGTAATGCATGAGAGGAGGCAGGCAAAGGCAGGCCACGAGCGGGCTGGAGAGAACGTTGCGGCTGAATAAAGGTTGCGAGCAGGGCTTTAAGTAGGATGGAAAAACTGGGGGGTCTCTCAAAGGGGCATGGCCAATGTAATTAAGGGCGTGGCTTAAAAAACAGGTAAGCTAAAAATCTGTGCTTAGTATGGTGTGCAGCCCGACTTCTATTTTACTGTTTCTGTCATTCCATCCAGATACTTTGATACAACAAGTAACATTATACCTACAACAAGCCAGGACTATTAGCTGTGTAAATGGTTGTTAGCTGCATAAGATAGATAAGCAGCAACCATGGCTTGTATATAATATTGAAAAAGCTTCCACTTAAAGCCCTGGTGACACCACGACAAGGTTGCTGCTCCTGTGTTTCAAAAAGAGAAGGGGAATCCAGAGAGAAAATGACTCTTTAAAGGATTTCCCTTCCCCTACAACGCTCAAGTGGCATGCCGTCATGCCATACCTTCTCCACTAGTGAGAAGTGAGCAGTGTGAGCACGCGCACATCGATGTGCGTGCTATCACTGCAGTCCGGGAAAAAACAGACTGCCTGTGCCAGGGCACAAAACAGAGCCCGATAGAGACCCGTTTCGAGGCCCACTTAAAGCCCTGGTTGCGAGCGCGAGTCTCGGAGACAGCGACTCGCTTTCTTAGTGTTTGGTTTGGCACATTGCACATTGTGTGGGGGCAGCCATTTTAAAAGGTTTGGGAAATAGATGTATATTTTACAGGAGGGAGTAGACGGCCATATTTTGGGCATTACACTCACTTAGTAAGGTAATTGCCTTGTCGCAACATTCGAAATTTCAGTCAGCTGTTAATCTTTCAGCTGGGGAGCATCTGAAGGTAGTAGTTTTTCTGTGAGCATTTTATCTTTTGAGGAAAATAATAGATTTAGCGATGGAACAGGATAAAGGAAATACTTTACAGGAAAAGATGAAGGAATATATGGAAAAGAATGTTTGGGGATTTAGCAGCGAGAATTGATAGAAAGATAGATAGTAGTGTAGAGAGGCATAGAAAGGGAAAAAATGATGTAAGGAATAGAGAAGTGGAGAGATTTTGGTCAGCAGGAGAGGTGGAACTGTTAGCTTGTGGCTCTAAAGCTGAAAGCTCAGAAAAAGGTTAAAAAAGGAAGCATACAGAAGTGGTTAAAGAAGGCAAAGGGTCTGGGCGTAAGGTCCCAGATACATGATGTGATATAAAGGCCAAAGGAGATGCTGTAAAGGCAAAAGGGAAGGGCCACAATGTAGCAGCATGTGATGAGTCGACTTCTAGTGGAGATGTTGTGTTATCATGCTCGTCAGATCTAGAGGAGACAGAGGATGAGAGTGATAAGAATAAGAAAAAGATTTTTAGCCAAAAAAGAATAAAATTGGAAATGGTCAATTTTGTTGACCCACAGGGAGAGGAAATGTTCGATCCTCTACTGATACAACACCCTTTATCACCTCAGTGGACCTCAGCAGAGCATGTGGCTCAATATGTTTCATATTGGATGCGTAGAGAAATCCCTAAGGAGGTTTGGACGAGACTATGCTCTGAGTGTCCGAGACCAACCATGCAGTCAAAGGTGGCCTATATTCCGGAACTGGATCCGACAATGCTGAGTTTCCTCAACAAAACTGACAAAGACCTAGAAAAAGGTTAGATAAAGGCCTGAAGGGGTGCCAAGATAGACTCTTGGACATTTTAGGGCCTCTTACTAAGGTATTTGATTTGTGCAAGAAGGCACATTCTAATAATACAGGCATGGATCTGTTTGAGCTTCACCAATGGATCCAGAGAGCGATCTGTTTACTGGGCAATACTAATGCGGCTTTGTGCATGGAAAGACGTGAAAGCATTTTAATGAAAATGGATCCGAAACTAGCAGAATTGGCGAACAAAGAGCTTGGTGAAGCGAGTAATGGGACATTATTTGGCGAGGAGTTCATCAAAGAAATGTCCAGATATGTAGGCACTTTTAATTCTTTGCAAAAAGTGCAAAAGGACATCTGTAGGGTTTTTGGTGGGGCTTGGAGAATGGGGAATTGATTCCCCGGCTGAGGACAAGGGATCACTTGTGGTTCTTTCAGACCCTATGAATACGGGTATAAGTCGGAGCAGGGAGGATTTTATCCTCAGATACAGAGCGCAAGATTGAGTGGATCACGGAGATAGAGAAGAGCAAAAGGAGGAACAGGTGAGTTCAAGAAATGACCATTCATGTACCCTTTGTTGAACTGGGAGGCAGCCTAGCTCAGTTTGTAATGAGATGGAGAGAAATTACACAAGATCCTTGGGTGATAAGGACAGTTCATGGGTATCATATAGATTTTGTAGGGGTACCAGTTCAGTAATATTGTCCAAGACTACTACTTTTTTCCTAGGAACAGGATAGTTTGGTATCTCAAGAGGTGGATGCACTTTTCAAGAAAGGGGCCATAGAGAGGGTGCAACAGAGTCCAACATGTTTTGAAAGCAATATCTTCTTCATGGAGAAAAAGGACAAAGGGGTGAGACTGATAATACATTTGCGAGAACTAAACGACTTAGGGGCATATTATCAAGAACGGCGTTAAAATTATCGCCGCTTTAGCGGCAGAAAACTGCCGCTAAAGCGGCGATAATGGGCTTGATAATATGCTCTTGAGAATTCCAATAGAAGCCCATGTTGACACCAGAACATGGGCTTCTATTGGAATTCTCAAGGGCATATTATCAAGCCCATTATCGCTGCTTTAGCGGTAGTTTTCTGCCGCTAAAGCGGCGATAATTTTAACGCTGTTTCTTGATAATATGCCCCTTGGTGTGTTACAATCACTTCAAGATGGAAGGAATTCACATGTTGAGAGACCTATTAAAAAAGGGGATTGGTTGACAAGGCTGGATTTAAAGGATGCTTATTTAACAATCCCATTATGTGTAGAGCACAGGGACTACCTAGAGTTCAGGTGGAAAGGGAAGCAATGGAGATTCAAAAGCCTACCATTCGGGCTGGTGTCAGCGCCATTGTTTTTACGAAGGTCATGAAACCTGTGATGGCTTGGTTGAGGTCGAGAGGGGTACGGTTGACAGTGTATTTAGACAATGTGTTGGTCATGGCGGAGAAAAGGGAATTAGCAGTAGATCAGACTGAGTTAGCTGTGAGGATGTTGGAGGATCTAGGATTAATAGTGCAGAGAAGAGAAGTCTTGATTGATTCCAGTGCAGGAGACACAGTTTTTAGGTTTTTAGATACAGACCTTGGAGGGTGTGTTGAAGTTACCTATGGAGAATGTGAAAAGGATTCACAAAGAGTTAAAAAGAGTAAAGCAGTCAGTTTGAATATTGTTGCGTCAGATTGCAAGGTTGTTGGGACTGTTAGCGTCAATTCAGGTGATTTTTCTGGCACCTCTGTATTACAGTGCTCTTCAGAGATTGAAAGGTTAAAATTTATGAATGGGAGCAAAATATTCATAAAAAATAGTGATGAGTCAGGAGGTGGATTGGTGGTTAATGAGCATGGAGGCATGGAACAGAAGGACCATTTTCTGGGAAATCCCAGAGATGGTGATAGATTTGGATGCGAGTCTATATGAATGGGGAGCAAGGTGCAGTTTGGTGACAACAGGGGGTCACTGGTCAGAGAAAGAGGATGAGATGCACATCAATTGGTTAGAGTTGTTGTCAGGGTCGTTCGCAGTGTGGAGTTTTCTAAGGAATCACAGAAAGTATTGTGTGTTGCTGGAAATGGACAATATTTCAGCAGATCAGTATATCAATGAATTGGGAGGGCAACGATTGAAGGGATTAGCGGATTTGGCAAAGGAGTTCTGGAGTTTCTACATGGACAGGGAGATTATGGAACAAACTCAACATATTCCAGGGAAGAAGAAATGTAGAGGCAGATTGGAACTCAAGGAATCTAAAAGATGCAAGCAATTGGAGGTTGCACAGGGAAGTGTTTTTGAGTCTGGAAAAGAGATGGGGTCCATTGGAGGCATAATTATTCGCAGACAAGTTGAATGCACAGTTGCAGAAGTTTTACAGTTGGAGACTGGATCCGGAGGCATTTGGGATAGATGCTTTCCTTCAGGATTGGGGGAAAGGGAGGTTGTAAGCGTTCCCTCCTTTCTCGTTGATTCAGAGAGTGCACATGAAGGTCAGGATAGAGAGTGAGTGAAGTTGGTTTTAATAACTCCATTTTGGTAGTCTCAGGTGTGGCTCCCGGATGTGATGAGTCTGTTGATCGATGATCCAATGTTATTACCTTGTTTTCCAGGTGAATTGCCACGAATTGGTAACAGGAGGTGAGTTGATTGTGATGTGTTGGTTGATTTCAGGAGAGTATGGTAGGTGTTTGGACTGTCGGGAGAGGCTTCAGAGCTTATTAAAGAATCATGGGCACCAGGAACTTCAAAGGTGTACAGGTTGGTATGGAGAAGATGGGCTGGTTGGTGTGCAGCAAGGGCTTTGGCTCCCGTATCAGCACCTGTAGTGGAGGTGGTGAAGCATTTGTCAGAGTTGTTAAAAAAAAGCTTGGGGTACAATTCATTGAACTTGAGCACGTCTGCTATTTCAGCAGGGCATGAACTGGTGGATGGAAATCCCATTGGGCAACTTCCTTTAGTTAAAAGAATAGTAAAGGGAGTGCAATTGGAGATTCCTCCTAAAGCAAAGTATGCATCTTTATGGAATGTGTTGCAGGTGCTGAAGGAAGTAGAAGGATGGGGAAATAACGAATTGATGTCATTATCGTTGCCGTCATGAAAGATGGTGATATTGTTGTTTTTGGTGTCTTTTAGGAGGGTTTCGGATATGAGTGTTGGAGGTGACTGCTCGATGTTTTCAACCTGAGGTAGTGCGTTTTGCATTAAGCAAATGCACCAAAACTATGTCTAGGACGATTTTCTATATTAGGATGGAAGGGCATGAATAGCTGTGTGTGGTATTAGGCAGGATGGGGAAAGGATAGGGAGATTAAGAGAGCAAGGATGTACACAATTGCTGATTTCTTATAGACAGCCTTTCAGAGCAGTTTCTGCACCTACTTTGGCAAGGTGGGTTAAGGAAGTGGTGAAGTTTGCAGGAGTTGATGTGTCTGTGTTTGAAGCGCATTCGGCAAGAGGAGCGATGGCAAGCAAAGCTTTTGTAACAGGAGGTAGTCTAAGTTATATTATGGAGGCTGCTGATTGGTTGAGTGAGTCAACGTTTAAAAGATTTTACTTTAAACCTGTGGAAAATACTGTACAAAGGGTTTTAGATGAGCTTTAAACATGCATAATATTGGCCTCAGTGCCTTGCCATAAAATGCAGTTTTCCATAGTTTTAATGGGCACTTGAAAGACACAGAGGCTAATATGTTTCCTCCTTAATTGGGCCCAACCCTTTTGATGTGTTTGATTTTTTGTTTTTCAGGGCAGAATTAAGGAGAAATCATCAGAGAAGATTCTTGTCAATTGGAGAAGCTTGTGTGGATTATATTGGATGAAGTTAATGCATTTTGTTCATGATTTGGGACTTTGAGTAATTCTCAGCAAAAAAAGAAAAAAGAAGGCTGCGTGTTCTATGTTATTTTGCATGCTCTAAAGAGTTCTAGAATTTTAGGATGTTCTATTCTAATTCTAAGTTCTTTGTTGCTGCTGTGTGTGAGGGCAATAAAGGAGTTATGCATAATATTAGCACCCGTGTCTTTAATAAAATCATGGTTTTCTGTTTCTGCCCATTAAAACTGTGGAAAATCTGATTATGTGGGAGTTCTAAACAAATGACATCTATGCCTACTTTACCTGACTGTGTAGCAAAAGGGAATCACTAGGTGCTGCAAGGTAAACTAGACATGGGTAATGTGGATTAGCTGTTTTTAGCAATTTGAATTAAAGTGCTGTGTTTACCCTGAGATGGTGGGTACCTAAGTTTTTTTTAAGTTTAAAGGAATTATTAAGTTAAATCATAATCTATCTCTCAAACTCTTCAGGAACTCTGAAGTTAAGGTGCATTCATATGCCGATGACACCCAGGCGTACATTCAGGAGCTAATGATTTTCGGATAATTTATCCATTAAGAACTCTTATAAAAGTTAAAAGTGTGGTAATAATATATAAAAATGGGACCCCCTGCTGTAAATAACATTTCCTAGGGCAGGGAAAATATCAACATTGTAGAAAAACCCCAGCAACCACAATCATACATTTATCAATTCATGCAATATATATGGCTCAGAGAAAAAATAATCTTTTCATTCATAACTTTAGTGACAATACACAATAAAAAATGTAAATATTGTCTTTCATATGAATACACAGTATCTTGTAAATCAACATTGCACGTTATTCCAATAGATTAAAATCCATACTACACAAACAACAATCTCATCCTGCATGTCATCTTTCATACCTGCATGCTTATACATACATCCTCATCTTACAATAAAATAAAATGATATCACTCAGGATATGTTCACATTTTGGTCTTATATAACAATTACAATTCCTATTGTCAAATGTTGCTTTATAGCCCAATCTTGCTATACAATGTAATTTCTCGAGATATTAACTCCTGGATGTTAACTCAATATAATGTGATCTTTATCTCTCTTTATATACAATATATTTTCTCCAGATTTATAACTCCAAAATGTTCAATCACTGTGACTTATATTCTTGATCCCTCTACGCGTGTTTCGGCGCACAACCGCCTTCTTCAGGAAAGCCACTTCAAGACGTTTATCCTGTAAGTAACCTGCAAGCATATATAACATTATACGGAGCCATAATATAAAAGAACAATAATGAATATCAAATATCAATCATGCTCAAAGTGGTCAGAACTTACGCCAGATACATGCGGTCTCCTTGTGTCATTGCAATCTCATGCTTTGTGATAGACTTCCACCAGTGTGGCCACAGATATTCCCGTGAGTGTCAGTAAAACACACTTGACCACCTATTCAGTTCAAGATACCTCATCTGTGTTCATCAATATGTGACTAATTGTCAAACCCATTAATATCAGCATGCTTATTCTCTGTGTATTTATAATAAGTAGACTTCATACCCAAAAAGTGAATCATAGTATATTAATATGATGTTTACCAATCTTGTTGTTGGAGATGTTCAAATCCAAAGGATTTCAATTAAATGGGACAGCATCCTCAAAGGGGTAGACTGAAGACACACTAAGGAACCAAAAAGGATTTATGCGGAATACTGCATCATAGGCTAACTCATACCAAATATAAATGCCCCATACTGGGGCTGCCCAAGAGATATGAACATACCTAAGACACGGCACGGTGGATGTGTGTCTCTGTTGGTAAATATAAGGAACAATCGTTCTACATTAATCCGCTCAGTCCTATTAACCAGAAAACATAAGCACAATACAGAATCCAATATATTAATTGAGGTAAACAGTCACCAGGAGAAACCTTATAACTATGTGGCACATGGCACTTCAAATCATGTTGACTCGAATGAGATTAACTAAGCCTTTGCATCACACTTGGTGACGCAGGGCATTGCAAAGGCTAGTTTGGAATTTACAAAGCCACATAAGGCCTGATTTGCATGGCCTTGCATGGCTTTGTAAAAAACATGCATCGCATAGCCCCGCTTGCACTGCATTACATTACATTTCTTTGTGATAGGCTTGCCATAGGTGGAACATGAGTGTTCCCATGCATCCTCCCATGGGTTTCACACAATTACAGATCTACTAAGGTTTGTAAAGCTGGAATTGCATGAAATTGGTATGCCAACCACAGAGAGGCAAAACAAGGAGAAAACTCTTGTTATTTCCAAGAGGAAAATACATCTTTGTTGTTTTTGTGCAGGAGGGTGCCGCTAACTGCACAAAACCAATGCTGCTTGTAACACATGCACCCTTGCACCATGGTGCAAGTGTGCCTGCTTTGGCACTAGGCAGCCTCAAGTGATCCAGTGCAGGGAGAGAGCTGAAGAGCTCCATATCTGAGTAGATATTCCTCTTTTCAGCTTTCTCTCATTCACGCACCACTGTGCAGCACTTTGCCTTGCTGCACTGCATTGCGTGGATCCCTAATAAATCTGCCCTTGGAAATGGGAGGCCGAACTTTACCTAAATAACACCAAAACTGAATTTACTATTTATGGAAGGCATTCTAAAGGAAAACTGGGATCATTTTACTTGCCTCCTCCACTAGAACAAACTTGTGTATTGGCTAGCACCGTAAGGAACCTGGCCTTTATTTTTGGGTAATTGGCAATTGTTTTTCCAACTTTCTAAATTAAGGACTATCCTCACTTTGCTATCTACTAAACATAAAGTTCTAATAGTTGGGGCTATAATTAATTCTAGGGTAGACTGCTGTAGTGGCGCTCTCCTAGGTTTGTCAACTAATGTTATCGCTAGAAAGAGTAAATTATGCTGCTGTTGGAACTATTATGAATCTAAAAATGGAGATTACATCTTTTGGACCAGAAAGACTTTACACTGGCTTTCAGTCGAAGAATAAATCCAGCATAAGACAGGTTGCTGGATGTACAGATGTTTACATCTGCTAGGCTCACCAACGTTTCATGTAAAAGGTTAACTCTATTTTTCTGTAAGCCCACGCAGAAGCCAGAAACAAGCTGTACTCATAGTTCTCATTTGCAGCTTTAAGGGAGGGTGAGTGTTCTCATTTAAAGGCCCAACTCTGCAGAACTTGCTCCCGTTGCAGATCACAAAACGTCCCACATTTTCCAACTTTAAGGCAGCAATAAAGACATATCTATTTCTGACCTCTTAGATGACTGATGTCAAGAGACCTTATTGTGGTATTGTACAGTTTACAAATGTCTTGCTCCTTGATGATAATGTATTTTGAAGGTACGAAGATGTGATGTTCAGAATATAAAATCTATGCTTACCTATATTCACTTATCTTCTCAAACTTTTGGTCCTCAGTATTTTGACCATGATATTTTGGTAACATATTTCTGTAGACAATATTTCAAACTACACCCAGAAAACATGGCACTCCTGTTTTACCCTCCATTGGAACAAATGGGCAAGAGTTATCCACTCCACCATTTTCTCTTCGCTTCATTGTGAGAAAATGTTATACCTTGACATACCTGAGGATCAAATTGAATCTTCAAAAAGAAAATCCAGCTTTGGGATTTTCTTTTTGAATATAAAAAAAGAAGCATTAAGTTTGATAGACGGCTCTGTCATATTGACAGAGCAGTCCATTAAACTTACAATGCCTTTCCAGGAAACTGTTGTGGCGGCTGTTCCTAAAAATGCAAGTGATGTCCGCAGGGGCAGTGGACATCTCTAAATACAGTGGGTGGAGTACCCTCGCCATGGCACAAGTAAAGTAAAGCACTTCATTATGACGAGGTCCACCAATATATAAATCAGCCGCCAAGTCATCATTTAAATCTAGAATGTGTTCAGGAGTTTGAAGGGGCCACTGACAGCAAGCCAAAAGAAGGACTATAAACAAATCTTCAAAAAAGTTACGATTTGGAGGTTTTTGAAACAAACTAAGGTATCAATGATCTGTTAAAGATTTTTTTCTCAAGATTTATCTAGAAAAGCAAGATATTTAATGAATGACCTGAAGTTCTCAGTGCATACTTGTGGGACCTTTGTGGAACCGTCCTACCCACAATTTGTTTAAATTCATTTCTGTGAAATGAAAAACAGTCTCTGAGAATTTTTGTGAGGGAAGGGCAAAAGAGAGACTTTGATGAGATTCTTCACTCTCAAGGTTTTCTCTCGTAGGCTTTTCTTTTCGGCCAGGCTTGAGACTTACAAAATAAATACTTTATTAAGTATTGACTTTTACCTACTGGAAGTGTATATTACTTCAATCCTTCACTGAATTAACTATAATTCTGGGTGGATAGATGAAACATCGTGATTCTTTGCTTCTACCCAATGATTATTTTCGTAGGATTCTTTTTGGTTGTACTCTTCCATGAAAAAATAAAGTTCCTGAACATGAATTTTTCTTATTTATCAGACCTCCGTACAATGTATATCCAGAAGACAATGCTACTATGCCCTCAATAGAATACATAAATAGCCTGGACAATCTACGTAGAAGCTATCCTGAGCTATCTCATTTACTAAGCAATAAAGTACACTTCTGACTTAAACTCAGTCAGAAGTCATTAATTTCTCTAACTTTCTTTCTGAGCTACCGTAGCCAAACCATACCTCACTATGGAAGGGATTAACATGGGTACAGAGCATGAATTCCACTGTGCTCCAAAAACTGCAGCACTTAAGGAAAACTCGTCCTCCATACTGGTCAATAACACTGAGAGTTAAGTAACCAAAGAATGCTGAAGACCACTTCAACTGGCAATAAAGTAAGAGACACCCAAGACTAGTAGTCAAGAACAAGTACAGTCCAGATACCGGTGACCCTTAGTCTTAGCCGAGATGTACACCAAACAATCTCAAACATATCCTAAACATAGGACAGGCCTATATTTTTATGTGCGGAGTCTCCGCCACGAGTGTGGTGACGCCACAGTCGCAAAAGTACTACTTGTAAAATGTGTTTGTGAATAGCAAAAATTCATAAATTTTATACTAAGGTGTAAATTTACCGTTGTGAATCAAGGCCAGAAATGTCTGGATTACGCCTTCCATCTGCCCTCTACAAATCTTCTGCGATGTTACCAGCACTTTCAAGTCCTACCTGAGTACCTTGATTTTTTTTTAAACAACTTTTATTGATTTTCAATTCGCCAAGCCCCCCTTCAACCCATATACATCACAAATTGCAATGAGGGGCACATATCATAATACAATATCTAATTATTTACTGTCTGCTATTTGGTTGAGTTCTTCAGGCCCATCAACACATTTAAAGGCTATGCTACATCTGCTTCTCTCGTCCGTATTCCCAGCAGTTCACCCAGGCCATGGTATTCCAATGCAAAATGATTCTCAGATAATGTGCCCCCCCTCTAAGCTCGTCCTTCCCTCCCCGTTCCCACCCCCTGCCCCCGGTGTGCTCCTCGTTAGTTACTCAGAATTATTCCACCATCCTCTTCTTATGATAGTGTGCGGGTTCTCAGCTGTATTTGATTCGCGTCCCTAGGCCCACTAGCTCCCCTCCTATTCTTCCCCCTGTTGCCCGCTTAAGCCTAACTATGGGCTGTATGATCTACCCTCATCTCTCGAGGAGCTTCTAGGGATTCTGCCTCCGATTCCGAGTCCAGCTCGGGGTTCCGCAGCAGGGCCACCAGTGCATCCCACGCCCGGGCAGAGTCCATCGCCTTTTCATTGTTCGCTCTCATCGCCTGTCGCAACCTAACCATACTCTCGCTAGTCGCCCAGTTCAGTAATTCCACACGCCAGCGCGCTACGCTAGGACCCAACTTAGCTTTCCACTGCCTTGTCAGTTCCCGCTTAGCTAATAAGAGCCCCAAATCAATGAACTTGCTTGTGATCTTAGTGCGTGCTGTATGTGAGAACCAGTGCAGTATGCACGCACCCATGTCAGGCTCTATTTGTCTATCCGTGACTCCGCACAGAACCTCCATCACCTCCCCCCAGTAACTTCCGAGCTGCGGGCAGCTCCACATCATATGTTGAAAATCGGCTGCGCTCGTACTGCATCGAGGACAGCATGCCGAGTCTACCTGGAAATATTTAGTTATCCGTTCCGGGGTTAAATATGCCCGATGTAAGACGTAAAAATGAATAAGTTGAAACCTCGCATTCCGCGTACCTTTCCATGCCCTCTCCACTATCCCTCTCCAGGCCGTCTCGGGAATGTCCTTACCCAGGTCTATCTCCCATTTTTCGCGCAACCGAGCTAGCGGCTGCAGTCCCTCTCCCACCAGGTGCCTACTCAGGCAAGTCACCGCCTTTATCGTCCCCGCGGCCATTACCACGTATTGACACGTCGGGGAAGTCCTCGGTTCCAATAGTCCTTCTCCCCAATATTTCTGTATCGCGGACACCAGCGCGGCATGTAGTAAATATGCGCCTCTAGGCAAGCCATACCTATCCTGTAGCGCTTGATAGGGCAGGAGGGTCCCCTCCTCATAAAGATCTCCGATCATTTGCAGCCCCAGGTCCTCCCACTCTGCCAGCGCATACCAGTCTCCCCCATGCGGGAAAGCCGTACACATCCCCAGGGGGATCTCTGGTGCGTATGGACGAGCAATTCTTTCTTTCCGTTTGTATCTATTCCAACACGCTCTCAGCGTTTTCTCCTCGCTTGTTAACGAAGCCACCGCAATCGTTGTCCTAGAATTATAAATGATAACACATGCCGTGGCAGCCAACGGCCCTCTGGGCCATCCGGTCCCCTAAATTCCCTAGCCACCGCTTGCGTGAGCCCTTGTAGTTGTGCCGCTAAATAATATACTTCGAAGTCCGGGACTGCCCAATCTCCCTCCACTCTTGGCCTCATCATCGTAGTCAGTGCTACTCGGCGCCTACCAGTCCCCCATAGGAATCCATCTACCATTGATCTAAGCGTCTTAAACACCGGGCCCGGGATCCAAACCGGCAGCGTCCGAAAATAATATAGTAATCGGGGCAGTGCCACCATTTTCAGTAGTGCCACTCTTCCCGCCACTGATAGTGGCAAAGTACCCCAGAAAGCCATGCTCCCTTTGAGCCCTCGCACCGCTCTCATCACGTTGCCCTCTAGTACATCCGCCTGTTCATGGTAGATGTGTGTCTCCAAGTACGGCAAGCAACAGGGTTCCTGATCTTATCCTTTCCAGTCCAGCTGGAGGCTCCAGTGCCCTACACGCCGGGAACAAGCAAGTCTTCTCCCAATTCACACCCAATCCCGATATTTCCCCAAACTTACGCAACAGCTCCGTCGCTCCAGCATCCACCTCCCTGGGGGCGGCCATAAACATCAATAGATTATCTGCATAGAGTGATATGTAGTGCACCTCACCCTGTCGTACCATCCCTGCATAGTGCTTCCCCGATCTAGCTTGCACCGCCAACGGTTCAATCGCTAGCGCGAACAAAAGCGGGGATAACGGACATCCCTGGCGTGTCCCACGTCCAACTGAGCAGGGTGCCGATACTGTCGCCCCCGTTCGTACTCTAGCCATCGCTGATTCGTATAGGATACCTGTCCACCTCACGAATGCGTCTCCCAGTCCCATTTTACGCAATACCTGAAAAAGATAGGGCCATTCCAGACTATCGAAAGCCTTCTCTATGTCCACTGAGAGAATCAGGGCAGTCGACGCTGGATCCCGGTACGCCTCCGAGATGCGCAATAGACGTCTCACATTAATAGACGTAGTACGCAGAGGTATAAAACCCGATTGATCCCGGTGCACTAGTTGCGACATGTAGGGAAGCAACCGAGTTGCCAGTATCCTGCTCAAGATTTTATAGTCGGTCATCAACATTGAAAGCGGACGGTAGGCCTTCATATCCTTCGCATCTCTTCCCGGCTTCAAAAGGGGGATAATAATAGTCTCCCTGGTAGTTGCAGGCAGCCTCCCTACTTTATTTGCCTCCGTATAAACCGCCTGCAGGCGCGGGGCCAGCCGGTCCGCTTATTTGGAGTAAAATTTGATGGGAAGGCCATCTACTCCCGGTGTCTTACCACGGGCCATTTGCTTAATCGAGGCCTTAATCTCACCCACCGCAATCTCGCAGCCCAGCAGATCTCCCTGCTCCTTATCCAGGCTTGGTAGGGTCACCTCCCAGATATAGTCCCCGATAGCCTCGGCGTCCCTCATCAGCTGAGTGCGATAAAGCGCGGCATAATACTCATAGAACACGCAGTTGATTCCCACCTGCGTACTCACTTCCCCTCCCGTGGGATCCATCAAGCCCAGTATCGGCTCTCCTCTGGGCACCGGGCTAGCCAACCACGCCAGCAGGGCGCTCGATTTGTCCCCCTCCGCATGCACTCGCGCTCTATTGGACTGATAGTCATAAGAGCGCAGTCTTTCCATCTGCTCCGCCACTCCCTCTCGAGCCGCTAGCAGCTCCGCCTGTGTCCCAGGCCTCTCAGGTTGAACTCTCTCCATGTCCCGTAGTCGGCTCTCTGCTCCCTCCAGGTCTGCCAGTAGCGATTTCCTTAATCCCACCACCTTACCAATGCAGAGCCCCCTCACCACGACCTTAAACGCATCCCACTCAATGGCTGCCGTTGAGGCAGTCCCCTCGTTCTGCTCAAAGTACTGATCAATGCCGGCCCCCAACTCGGCGCCAAAGACCGGGTCCTCCAGCGCCTCTGGGCTGAGCCGACAGGTCGGTATCAAAGATCTCTCTCAACTCCATCGTATCCTCACTAGTAGCGGGTTATGGTCTGAAATCGTTCTCGCTAAGTATTCACTGTTTGTCACCTTAGCGTGAACATCAGGGGTGCATAATATGGCGTCTAATCGCACGTGCAGATCGTGCAGTCCTGAATAATAGGAATAGTCCCTCTCCTCTGCGTGCTGGGCGCGCCAAGTATCTACCAACCCCCAGTGTGTCTGCCATGCCCTCCTTGCCTTGGAGATCCTTTGTATCGGGGCCCCCGAAAGTGGCGGGTGGGACCTGTCTCTATCCACATCAGCTATGGAGTTAAAATCTCCCCCCAATATAGTTGCACCAGTGAGGTATGGGGCCAGGCTCCCAGAAAAACTATCAAGGAAGGAGGACTGATCAACATTGGGAGCATACACATTGCACAGAGCCACGTCTATGCCATTTAACCTCCCCTGCACCGCCACAAACCGTCCCTCTGGGTCTATCAGTTGCTGTAGTGGTTGAAAAGGGACACCCGCTCTTACCCACACTAGGGTTCCTCTAGCGAAAGCCGAATAAGTTGTATAAAATAGTTGTCCCCGCCACCTCTTCCTTAGCGCTGCTCCCTCGGCTCGATCAATATGTGTTTCCTGGAGGAACGCCACCTGCACCCCCCATCTCACCAGATACGCATGTACTTTATGGCGCCTCTGCATTGTGTGAAGTCCTCGCACATTCCAAGTAATACAGTTCAAATCATTCAGCGTCCCCATTTGTCAAACAACCCCCCCGCACATTTCTCCTCTCAAGAGCACACCGCTATCCCCAACCCCCCCCCCTTCCCCTCTCCCTCTCCCCCGCCCCAACTCCCACCCCCCCCAGAACAGGCCTACAACATTAGAACCCATCCAAACTACTACTCAACTACTCCCTAAATGCTCGTAGGGAGCTAAACCCACCTAAACTTCCCGGAGGTAGGCTCCCGGCTTCAGAGAGACAGACCCCTAGTCGGCCCCCACCCTGCGCTCAACCCCCGTTATGATGCACAAGCCCTTTGTAGAGCCCCAAATCAACGAGACTTCTTTGCCAGTGTAACTCAGCCCCTGCGTAGTCCCCAGTCCAATGAAGCGAGCCCTGCCCAACCCCATCCTCAATCAGCCCTCTCCTACATTAGTACTCTGCCATTGGCCAGCCACAGTCTACTTCACCCATCCACCGTTTCATCAGCTGCCCCAGCTGTCACATGTGACAATATCAGGCTTCCGGTCTCTGAATGTTCATCATCCTCTTCCTTGGACTCCCCTCCCGAGGCCAGTCCCTCTGGAGAAACAACCCCTTCCATCTGGGAAATGGCCGTCACTGCCTGCAAGGCCGCTGCTCTTTCCTTTTCCGTTTGTGTCTCTGTCGGCCTTTGGGCCACGGTTGGACGTCGCCTGGCACGTCTCTGCTTCCGCGGGCGAGACACCTCAGTTCCTGCCCTCGTTCCTCTTCCCGCCCCATCAGTGCCCGCTCTATACTGCTCCAGCCAGTCCCAAGCCTCTTCTGGACTGTCATAGAAGGACATCGTACCATCCACCGTCATCTTCAAGCGCGCCGGGAACATCAGTGAGTATTGAATTCCCTCATCCCGAAGCGCTCTCTTGACCGCCACAAAGGACACTTGACGACGTTGGACCTCCAGCGTGTAATCCGGGAACAATGTCACCCTGCTATTGTCTACAGTGTAAGGGCCCGCTGTCCTTGCTTTATTCAGTAAGAGATCCCTATCCTTATAGTGTAGCAGCCTTGCCACCACTGGCCGCGGGGGTCGCCCGGGTATCGAGGGCCGGGCCGGTACTCTGTGGGCCCGCTCCAGCGTGAAGAAAGGCGACAATCCGTCCGGCGCGACCATCTTCCTCAGCCAGCCCTCCAGATATTCTACCATATTGGTTCCTTCCACTCCTTCAGGGAGCCCCACCACTCGGACGTTGTTTCTCCGATTTCTCCCTTCTGCCTCCTCTGTCCACCGTTCCAGGGTCTGCAGCCGTTTTGAAAGTCCGTCAATTGCACTGCCATTGACTTATGAGCCGGTTCCAGGGCTGCCATGGTCGTTTCAGTTTGCTTGACCCGATCAGCCAACTTGGCGTGGTCCGCTCGGAGCAATCCTAAGCCCTGCGTCACATGGGCAATATCCAACTGCAGGGCCTCCCTGGTATCTGTGATGGCCTTCAGGATTTGATCAACCTGGTGCTGGAGCATCCCCTCTGGTCGTTGTTGCGGACCCTCTCGGGCCTCCCCAGAAGCCGTGTCATCTTCTGGCTCCGTGTGTGTTCCTGCCTGCTTCCCCCTCGGCCTCCCCATGGCGCCTCTGGTCCCGCAATCCGTGAAACCTCTTCGTGCCCTTATTGATGTGATGGCCTCCCTGCGAGTGCCAGCTGCACCACCGCTCCACGGCCAGTCCGGCCGACCGCTCTGCTCCCCTCTGCGCTTATATCCGGAATTGCTCACCACAGGAGGGTCACTTCCAACTCAGCCAGGCCTCACTGCGTACGCTGTTTCTGCTCCCAGCGCAGGTTTCTCACCAGTTAGGCTTCCCAGGGCCACAGCCAACAATGGGGCCACTTCTGTTACTGTGGGGCACCCCTCAGGGCTCAAGCTCCTCAGGCCTCTTCCCCCTGTTGCCACTCGCAGCCCAGGGCTGCCGCCTCGGTGTCTCCCCGTGCTGCTCCCTGCCAAGGCCACCACCATCCAGGTGGTCCCTCTCTGCGCTGATCTCAAGGGATACCACACTATCCCGGCTGACCCAGCTCTCCTCTGCACCGATCACCATGCAGCCTCCAGGTCCAGTCTCAGGATTGGGGAGGGAGGGTGGCGGCCGCCTGCCTGCTCTCACTCCCCACTCCCAGCCACGAGCGGTCGCTGCTTGCCCCCACTGACCTGCCGCTGGCGCTCCGGTCCTCTTGGCGCTCGCCCTACTCCGGTTTTCCCTGGCTGTTATTCCGTCCCTGAGCACCACTCGCGGCGGCAGCGCCTCTCCGCCTCGAGGGCCTCGCCAGCAGCGGTCACCGCCATTTTGCCTCCTCGCTGCCGTCAGGGCTATTGGGCTCTTGGGCCCCCTGCAGGTCGCCCCTTCCGTTCCCCCTTAGCTGCAAGCAATCCAAGCAACGACGGGGAGGGTCTCGCCGCTCCTATTGCCCTCCGAGTGCCTCTCGGGCCGCTCTGCTTCCGCCGTCCACTTCAAGCCCAGAGCGCGCCCGCCGCCATTTTGTCGCAGCTTCATCCACCGCGAATGATTTTCGGCGGCTTTTCCCGATCCGCGTCTTTGCCAGACGCATGCCGCTCCGATGTCAGCACCTCCAGGCCCCCTCCAGGGGTGCGGGGGTCTCGGATTGCATCTCAATTCAGGATAAGAGCCGGAGGCGGCGCGGAGCTCTCTGCTCACACGTCCGCTCCCATCCGCCTCGTGGCCATGCCCCACCTGAGTACCTTGATAAGGTAACACGTCTTTGCCAATTCTCAGCAAGGCAAATATACTAGCCTACCACAACTTACATAACAAGATACCAGCTTTCGTGATAGTGATTTGTAACATCTATTGAAGGAACCACCACAAGAGTCAGCCACATGCATCATAAGTGCAGTGTATTCCCCTGCAACCTATCGAATGCTGGACAGTTCACCTGGTAAATCTGGAGAAAATCCAGGTGTAAAGATGGTTGAAAATGGGAATTTACAATAGGAATCGGATGCAGAAATCCTCATATCCCCCACCAATAATGTCTTATTTCTTATTGGACTCTCGAGAGGCAACTTGTAAAACTGCGGAGTTCCTGACTTCCGAAGTAACCATTACATATAGCAGCTGGAATTTTGGGAACAAGAATAGCGCATCTGTATTTCCACCCACATAAGAACGTGGGCCAGTAATTACAAAAAAATTGGCACATTGACTTTCTGTGACCATCACCATACAACATTATCTAGCATGCTCAAGCTCAGGAATATAATTCAGTTTCATTTGAAATGCATGTGTGAACCCACTCAGTTTAGAGGCACTAACCCAAGTAAACAACAAACTGTACAGCACATGTAAATGGCACCTTCCGCGAACACCTTTATTTCTACCTACACTGCATAAATGCACTTGGAGTTGTTCTTTACTTGTAATATGCAGTGTTGAAAACCTTACAGATCTATATTTGATCTCTGATATTTATTCAGGTTATTTTCAAAATTAAGAGCTGTTCAGATTTATGGAGGAACCTCGAGAAGTGAAATAGTTTTTCCTTTTTGAATTCACTGTTTGAGGCACTTGTTGCCTCAAGAATGTACCTTTGAAGTGGCTTTAAATTATTATATTTTGTTTACCTGCTTGCTGTTGCTTGGTACTTATTATTGACGCACACTGATTCGAACTATATAAAATAGAACAACATTCATCATATGCGTCCTAAAAAAGTCAATGCAAGATGCCTACTAAATGCATGTTGCAGTGAATGCTTGGGCATGTTTTATGTCTTTAATATCCCCAATTTTTTTTGTATGTTGGGGGAGGAGTATACTTTAGGAAATGTCACTGGTAAGCAGGCACATTGTAAATAGTAATTCACCCAAAGTGGATTTACTAATTAGAAAAACGAGTGACTGCTGAGATAATAAACCATATGATTTCTCAATCAAGGTCTATGGATCTTGACACGTCTAATTTTTAAGCAAAATGTATCACTTCCTAAATGGCTGGCTG
Organism: Calotriton arnoldi; assembly: GCA_963921515.1. Classification (NCBI taxonomy): domain Eukaryota; kingdom Metazoa; phylum Chordata; class Amphibia; order Caudata; family Salamandridae; genus Calotriton; species Calotriton arnoldi. Next base: position 1,149,203 of record CAWUFW010002656.1, on the reverse strand, counting down.
TTGGAATGTTAGAAATGAAATGGCTGTCATTACTGTTTACTGTGAAAAATTGGAGGTGTTGTGAAAATGAAGTAAAAAAGCTATGCAAGGGGGCAGCAGAATGTCATGCTGTTAGTCTAGATTCAGGGAGGAGGTGTCTAAGGGATAACTACTGTGAAGATAATAATTGTGTATTGTTTTTAACTAACTTTTATAATCTCGCAGGACTCTTGCGGGATCGTGAATAGTGAAAAGGAGTAGATGAGTTCTCAATGCACTCTATTAGTATGAATGCATAGTATGGTCCTTGTTTTTGAGAGGAAGTGTGTAAGATATAAGAACTGTGATGATTAGAAGGTTAATTCCTTAAAAAAATTTATGATCTCGAGAGGCTCTTGCGGGATCATGAAAAGTAGAAAGGAGTAGGTGTTCTTTAAATACACTGTAGTATGCACACTTGCTACTGTAGGAAGGAGTATTATTGGAGATGACGTTTATCAGAGTCTACTATTTACACCCATCGGCCTGGCAAGAGTTGTGGGTAGAGTTAAGGCTCTTCCCACACCCTACTATGCACACTCATCATCAAAGAGAGGGGTTTCAGTGAGTCGTTTGTGTGATGGCAGTAGTAATGAGTGATTTTCTCCTGAGCTATTATGTACTTAATGTAATGTCATACTGATTTATAGAGGAATATGTGTGAAAGTGAAGTTTGGATGATGCCATCAGTGATGCCATCAATTTGAGATGTAATCAGTGATGTCATAAATGATGTTATACAACATGTCATAAGTGATGTCGTATGTGAGGTTATAAGCAGTGCATGACGGGGCGGAATTTATAGTTAGTGCTGCTAACTATAACTAAGGAATATCTGTGTTTTTTAGTTCAAAACATTAGTGTTGGCACTGGCAAATTCACCTAACTAACAAAAACAGATTTATTTTTATGAGACCTAACTCTGTCTCTCTCTCTCTCTCTCTCTCTATATATATATATATATATATATATATATATATATATTCACTGAAAAAAACATAGGTTTCAGGGACGTTATAGTTAGAAATTAGCATTTCAAAAAACCATAGAAATTCACTGAAAAAACCACAGGTTTCAGGGACGTTATATTTAGTTGGACATTTCACTCGTACAAAACCAGAGAAATTCGGCCGTTATAGTTAGTTGAGCTAACTATAACTCATGCCCCCGCTATGCACTGCTGATGACATCACATATTACATCACTCATGACATGGTCAGTGACATCACTTATGACATCACTGATGACATCTCAAATGACATCACTGATGACATCATCCAGTGACTGAGTGTTTCTAAAAAGTTTATATATATATATATATATATATATATATATATATATATATATACCAAGGTGCATTAAAGAATGAGTGGGTGTATGAGTGTCTGAATGGTTAATTTAATAGGTGCATGACTGACTGTATAAGTGAGTGATTAAACGTCTCTTACTAATACATGGGTGACTGACTAATCTGTATGAATGTCTGTATCAATGTGTCAGTTGGTGTGTAAGTGGCTGCTTGGGTTGGTGAGTAGCTATATGAGTGTCTATATGGGTTTTTGATTGGTTGTCTGAGTACCTGAATGGGTGCCTGAGTGTCTGTGTGGTTGGGTGGGGTGTGTGTGACTCCCTGCATAGATGTGTGAGTGGGTGATTCACTTGGTGTATGGGTTCAACAGTGTGTCTGTGAGGGGCTGTATGGGTGGGTGAGTGTGTGTATGGCTGTGTTGGTGAGTGAATGGATGTCTCAGTGGTACATGTGTGAGTAACTACATATGTGAAAGGCAGTATATGTGAGTGTTGGAGTATATAAATGATTATATGTGAGAGTGAGTCATTGTGAGAGTGGCTGTATGGATGAGTGTGTGCTTGTGTCAGTGCTTGTATAAGAGAGTTAGTATGTGTTAGTATCTGTATAAATAAGTGAGGTTGTGTGTGCATAACTGTGTAGGTGAGTAAATGGGAGTGTGATTGATTCTTTGCATGACTGACTAGCTGTGTGAGTAACTCTATGGGTGAGTGGCGGTGTGTGAGTGTCTGTATGGGTGTATGAGTGCATATGATAGTGTCTGTATTGATGAGTGACTGCATGTATGAGTGACTGTATGGATGAGGGAGTGGATGTGTGTGTAGACCTAGGAATCAGTGAGTGGGTATGTAGTAACTGGTATTGGTGTGTCTATGGTTTCGAGAATGGCAGTCTGTATGTTAGAGTGGGTGTATCAAAGGTTATATTAGGCTGTGAGGAGGTGCATCAGATTATCACGTGGATGATGTCATCAGTGATATCATTTGAGATGTCATCAGTGATGTTATCAGTGATGTCACTGACCATGTCATGAGTGATGTAATATGTGATGTCATCAGCAGTGCATTATGGGCGCGAGTTATAGTTAGCTCAACTAACTATAACGGCCGAATTTCTCTGGTTTTGTACGAGTGAAATGTCCAACTAACTATAACGTCCCTGAAACCTGTGTTTTTTTCAGTGAATTTCTATGGTTTTTTTAAATGCTAATTTCTAACTATAACGTCCCTGAAACCTATGGTTTTTTCAGTGAATTTCTATGGTTTTTTAAATGCTAATTTCTAAATATAACGACCCTGAAACCTATGGTTTTTTTCAGTGATTTTCTAAGGTTTTTTAAATGCTAATTACTAACTATAAAGTCCCTGAAACCTATGGTTTTTTCAGTAAATTTCTAAGGTTTTTTAAATGCTAATTTATAACTATAAAGTAGCAGTTGCGTTTGCAGAGTGGTGCAGAAAGGGGGCTGGGCCTCTGACCAGCGTTCAGAAATTCTGCTGCGTAGGACTTACAGGAGGTACCAGGAGGGCTTCTTGGCCCCCAAAGTCCCTCAGGAGTAAAGTGGACTTCATCCCCCAACCCGTAGTGTGCCAGGAGGCGCATTTGGAGAGTGGTGGAGAAAGGGTGGCATGGCCTCCGAAGTCCTCTTAGCAATCCCACTGTGTGGGACTTACTGGAGGTAACAGGAGGGGTAGTCAGACCCCCAAGGACATCTTTGGGGGCCAACTACCCCTCCTATTATCTCCAGTAAGTCCCACACAACAGGATTGCTAAGTTCTCATAGCAGGCCACACCCCCTTTGCCCACCACTCTGCAAACACGCCTCCTGGCACGTTCTTAGTTGGGGGATGAAGTCCACTTCGCTTGTGGGGGTCCTTAGGGGCCAACTAGCCTACCTGTTACCTCCAGTAAGCCCCACACAGTGCGATTGCTGAGAGGTGGACACATGCCACCCCCCCCTTTCTCCACCACTCTGCAAACGCGCCTCCTGGTGCGCTCTTGGTCGGGAGATGAAGTCGCCTTGCCTCCTGAGGGTCCCTGGGGGCCAACTAGCCCTCTTGTTATCTCTAGTAAGCCCCACACAGCTGGATTGCTGAGAGTGGTTTGAGGCCACGCCCCCTTTTTACACCACTCTGCAAACGCGCCTCCTGGCACACTGCTGCTCAGGGGATGAAGTCCACTTTAGTTTTAAGAGGACCTCATCGCCCCACTAGCAGAGCGCCAAGAGGCGCATTTGCAGAGTGGTGTAAAAAGGGGCGTAACTGATTGATACTACAACTCCCATAGGGCACTAAGAAAACTCATTATATATTCGGAAGTCCGTATTTCAAACATAGTGCTTACTTGTTTCAATGTCTTTACTGCACTGGCATTGATATTTAGTCCAAATGGAAGATCAGCACATGAATGCTCTTCTTGGCATAATGTTGGCGTAGTGCGTGTAATTCTATGAGCGTCCTCCAAAACTGCCACTTCCCCGGACCGATCAGCACAGGATGTTACCCTTGCCGAATCCCTTCCATGCGCACACCCGTTTGCTTTCGTTAGCTCTCCTTTGGTAAGTATGCGTGCACAAGTGGGCCATGCTCCTTATTTGAAATCCACACAACATCCTCCGAGCAAGGAGCACCCAACCCTTCAGGGCGGCCTCAAAACAATGGGCACGGAGAAGCCCATCCATCATAGAAAAAGAACACAGAGGCCCAGTTCCGGATTCGTGGCTTTTAATTTGAAAGACCAGCAGCACAAATTACTCTATTTTCCTACGCTGCTTCGGCACTCCTGCGCCTTGGTCACGGGTGGAGATATGCAAAGTGCTTATGTGCATGCTATTTAAAACCACATTTGTTCATGTGACTGATTGATACTACAACTCCCATAGTGCACTAAGAAAACTCATTATATATTCGGAAGTCTGTATTTCAAACATAGTGCTTACTTGTTTCAATGTCTTTAATGCACTGACATTGATATTTAGCCCAAATGGAAGATCAGCACATGAATGCTCTTCTTGGCATAATGTTGGCGTAGTGCGTGTAATTCTACGAGCGTCCTCCAAAACTGCCACTTCCCGGACCGATCAGCACAGGATGTTATCCTTGCCGAATCCCTTCCATGCGCACACACGTTTGCTTTCGTTAGCTCTCCTTTGGTAAGTATGCGTGCACAAGTGGGTCATGCTCCTTATTTGAAATCCACACAACATCCTCCGAGCAAGGAGCCCCAACCCTTCAGGGCGGCCTCAAAACAATGGGCACGGAGAAGCCCATCCATCATAGAAAAAGAACACAGAGGCCCAGTTCCGGATTCGTGGCTTTTAATTTGAAAGACCAGCAGCACAAATTACTCCATTTTCCCTACTGCGTTTCGGCGCTCCTGCGTCTTGGTCACGGGTGGAGATATGCAAAGTGCTTACGTGCATGCTATTTAAAACCACATTTGTTCACGTGACTGATTGATACTACAACTCCCATAGTGCACTAAGAAAACTCATTATATATTCGGAAGTCTCGTATTTCAAACATAGTGCTTACTTGTTTCAATGTCTTTAATGCACTGGCATTGATATTTAGTCCAAATGGAAGATCAGCACATGAATGCTCTTCTTGGCATAATGTTGGCGTAGTGCGTGTAATTCTACGAGCGTCCTCCAAAACTGCCACTTCCCCGGACCGATCTGCACAGGATGTTATCCTTGCCGAATCACTTCCATGCGCATCACACGTTTGCTTTCGTTAGCTCTCCTTTGGTGAGTATGCATGCATCAAGTGAGTCATGCTCCTTATTTGAATCTACACAACATCCTCAGAGCAAGTGAGCCTCCAACCCTTCAGGGCAGGCGTTCAAAACAATAGGGACATGGAGAAGCCCATCCATCATAGAAAAAGAACACAGAGGCCAGTTCCGGATTCGTGGCTTTTTAATTTGAAAGACCAGCAGCACAAATTACTCCATTTTCCCTACGCGTTTTGGCGCTCCTGCATCTTGGTCACGGGTTGAGAGATGCAAAGTGCTTACGTGCATGCTATTTAAAACCACATTTGTTCACGTGACTGATTGATACTTCAACTCCCATAGTGCACTAAGAAAACTCATTATATATTCGGAAGTCCGTATTTCAAACATAGTGCTTACTTGTTTCAATGTCTTTAATGCACTGGCATTGATATTTAGTCCAAATGGAAGATCAGCACATGAATGCTCTTCTTGGCATAATGTTGGCGTAGTGCGTGTAATTCTACAAGCGTCCTTCAAAACTGCCACTTCCCCGGACCGATCAGCACAGGATGTTATTGAAACAAGTAAGCACTATGTTTGAAATACGGACTTCCGAATATATAATGAGTTTTCTTAGTGCACTATGGGAGTTGTAGTATCAATCAGTCACGTGAACAAATGTGGTTTTAAATAACATGCACGTAAGCACTTTGCATATCTCCACCCGTGACCAAGGCGCAGGAGCGTTGAAACGAGTAGGGAAAATGGAGTAATTTGTGCTGCTGGTCTTTCAAATTAAAAAGCCACGAATCCGGAACTGGGCCTCTGTGTTCTTTTTCTATGATGGATGGGCTTCTCCGTGCCCATTGTTTTGAGGCCGCCCTGAAGGTTTGGGGGCTCCTTGCTCGGAGGATGTTGTGTGGATTTCAAATAAGGAGCATGACCCACTTGTGCACCCATACTTACCAAAGGAGAGCTAACGAAAGCAAACGTGTGTGCGCATGGAAGGGATTCGGCAAGGATAACATCCTGTGCTGATCGGTCCGGAGAAGTGGCAGTTTTGGAGGACGCTCGTAGAATTACACGCACTACGCCAACATTATGCCAAGAAGAGCATTCATGTGCTGATCTTCCATTTGGACTAAATATCAATGCCAGTGCATTAAAGACATTGAAATAAGTAAGCACTATGTTTGAAATACGGACTTCCGAATATATAATGAGTTTTCTTAGTGCACTATGGGAGGTGTAGTATCAATCAATCATGTGAACAAATGTGGTTTTAAATAGCATGCACGTAAGCACTTTGCATATCTCCACCCGTGACCAAAGCGCAGGAGCGCCGAAATGCGTAGGGAAAATGGAGTAATTTGTGCTGCTGGTCTTTCAAATTAAAAAGCCACGAATCCGGAACTGGGCCTCTGTGTTCTTTTTCTATGCTGGATGGGCTTCTCCGTGCCCATTGTTTTGAGGGCGCCCTGAAGGGTTGGGGGCTCCTTGCTCGGAGGATGTTGTGTGGATTTCAAATAAGGAGCATGACCCACTTGTGCACGCATACTTACCAAAGGAGAGCTAACGCAAGCAAACGTGTGTGCACATGGAAGGGATTCGGCAAGGATAACATCCTGTGCTGATCGGTCCGGGGAAGTGGCAGTTTTGGAGGACGCTCGTAGAATTACACGCACTACGCCAACATTATGCCAAGAAGAGCATTCATGTGCTGATCTTCCATTTGGACTAAATATCACTGCCAGTGCATTAAAGACATTGAAACAAGTAAGCACTATGTTTGAAATACGGACTTCCGAATATATAATGAGTTTTCTTAGTGCACTATGGGAGTTGTAGTATCAATCAGTCACGTGAACAAATGTGGTTTTAAATAGCATGCACGTAAGCACTTTGCATATCTCCACCCGTGACCAAGGCGCAGGAGCGCCGAAACGCGTAGGGAAATTGGAGTAATTTGTGCTGCTGGTCTTTCAAATTAAAAAGCCACGAATCCGGAACTGGGCCTCTGTGTTCTTTTTCTATGATGGATGGGCTTCTCCGTGCCCATTGTTTTGAGGCCGCCCTGAAGGGTTGGGGGCTCCTTGCTCGGAGGATGTTGTGTGGATTTCAAATAAGGAGCATGACCCACTTGTGCACGCATACTTACCAAAGGAGAGCTAACGAAAGCAAACGTGTGTGCGCATGGAAGGGATTCAGCAAGGATAACGTCCTGTGCTGATCGGTCCGGGGAAGTGGCAGTTTTGGAGGACGCTCCTAGAATTACACGCACTGCGCCAACATTATGCTAAGAAGAGCATTCATGTGCTGATCTTCCATTTGGACTAAATATCAATGCCAGTGCATTAAAGACATTGAAACAAGTAAGCACTATGTTTGAAATACGGACTTCCGAAAATATAATGAGTTTTCTTAGTGCACTATGTGAGTTGTAGTATCAATCAGTCATGTGAACAAATGTGGTTTTAAATAGCATGCACGTAAGCACTTTGCATATCTCCACCCGTGACCAAGGCGCAGGAGCGCCGAAACGCGTAGGGAAAATGGAGTAATTTGTGCTGCTGGTCTTTCAAATTAAAAAGCCACAAATCCGGAACTGGGCCTCTGTGTCCTTTTTAGGTCTCGCGCCTAGCGTTGCACTGCGGAGCAGTGCTCGCGCAGCGCGAGACATTTAGTAGGTGAAAAACGGGGATTCAGCACTGACCTAGAAATCGCACACGCTCGTGCGTGTGCGATTCCTTTTGTGCTACCCCATTGGCCTTTTCATGCGTCTTTGTATAAAAGACTGCACGCAATTGGCCAAAGGCGGGCGCATTGCTCCGCCCATGGCCTATTGGTGTCTATTACGCGCTAGGCGCGTAATAGACACCAATAGGCCATGGGAGGAGCAATGCTCCTCCCATGGCCTTTGGTGTCTAATACGCGCTTGTTTTAAACTGGAGTGGTATTTCCTGTTCGCCTGTTAATACTGTAACTATTTGCAATCCGCGTGACGTCAATGAAAAGACGATGCCCCTCCTCAATCAATTATTTCCAAAACGCTCTAAGTCTTAGCGTCATCCTCGTGGCGAGGTTTGGTCCTCGTGGACAAACCCTGCAGATAGACACATAATCCTCGCAGCCCGTCCCACGGTATGAGTGACGGGCGACCTGCTTGTTCACGGTAATCTCCGGCACACTCCAGAAGATTTCCTTAATCCCTCGCCCCGTCACCCCGTCCACAAAAGGAATCCGGCGACTGCACAAACTGAGCGCTCGAGGCTGATAACATTCCCCTCATGGAACAGACCCGCCGCTCAGTTATTTGTAACTGCGTGTCCGAGGTGGCGAAGTCAGCGTTTATGAGTCGCAAGGGCCAGTCCACTTAGGAAAAGCAGTTAAAGCTGGGAAGGTCTTCACGCCTTTTCTTTCCTTCTCTTGGATTCTGCTTTCATCGTTATGTTGCACATGAAGAGATTCTATGTGTGTATCAGCTTATAAACATGCTTCAAGATACCAGTTACACAGATACTCATCTGCTCTTGAGCCCCATTTCTAAACGTTTGCTCTGGCGCATGCGCAGTTTAGCGCTGCCAAAGTAGGTCATTAGAACGTACAGTGACCACTTGAATCCAGGTCATCACAGATACTTCTCCCAGTTCTGAATTTTTCACCAACAAATCATTGCTATCAATAGTGTCAGTCTCAATAGTTCAATGGAAGCAAATCAAAACTAAAACACTCAGAATATATATTAGGCTAGCATGCAAAAACCCAGGACTAGAAACTATGTCTTATTGTCTTTAATGACATGGAATGAGGAGGTCACCCGATTAAAGTGGGAAGTAGGCAGACGCTATCATTTGCAGTATGTTGCTTTGCGCGAGTGAACACGCTAGATAAGCATGGGTCTTCGTGAGTGGACATCTTGCTCTAGCGGGTGAAAGACTAACTCTGCACAGCTGGGATCGGCAATTATGGATCCTAAATTTATCTAGCTTTGAGGATTATTTTCTTTGCGATCACTATAGCGCTAGGACAGGGTAGCACTCAGCGCACCAGCTGCCTAGGCACAACTGCCAGTTATTTGGCCTTTGTCCCACAATTACTTTGTTTTGTGTAATAGAATGCTATAGGGCCCTATTTCAGACCTTCAAACTGGTAATCCCTAGCTTTTGTAGCAGAGGCTTTAATCCGACACAATTAGCGGAAGTCCAGCAAAGACCTTTCATGGTGTCCTACGACGGTGCCCGATGTCTGAACGCACATGCCCTTGATTTATGACATTTTTTCTCTTCAATCAAAGCCTAGGGTACCTATCATAGGCAAATCAACTATGCTGGGCAGGGGATGTCGAGAATTTGCCATTTTACTTTAAGACAAGGTGGGGTGGGTGGATGCCGGCATTAGAAAGAGATGAGAAAGCAAAAATCGTGCTAGAAATCACTGTTTATTAGTCCTTTGCAAAGGAACAACTCCAAGAAACTGACGTTTCGCAAACAACATATATAAATGTTGCACGTTTTGGCAAAGAAGCTGATGCATGGCGGACAATGTACTCACACAGCAAAGATCGTATTCAAGGGAACTTCCAGTTGTCTCAGACCCAGATGCTGGCTTACTAAGCACAGCAGGCAGTCTATTCACTCAAAAATAGGGAACCTGCCCATTTAAGAGAAGGCGAGGACACAAAGCAGATGCATATTACGCCAGGAGCGCGATGTTCGCCAGAGTTACATATAAAACAAGTATTTGCAAAGCCAATAGGTCTCCCCTATACAAGATCTATTGGCTTTGTCAATGTTTTGCTAGCCATGTTGCACAGCTGCTGTGCAGCATGGCTGATAGTAAAAAATTAAGTGATATGATTTGTATGATGCAGTCAGATGTCATAGCACTTTTTTTTAAATTTCAACCATGCTGCACAGCAGCGACACTGCTGTGGTACATAGCAAAAACAAAACATTGACGAAGCAACAAGAGATTGTATAGGTGAGTTCTATTGGCTTTGACAATTCTTGTTTTTCATGGCCATAATGGATAAATGTCTCCTTGTACATTCTGACTACTTGACTGCATTATTTCATAAAAACAATAAACTTCAATGGAAACTATCACTGGCAAAGCCAATAGGTCTGGCGTTGGCTATTGACCTTTTAGCTTTGACAATGCTTATTTTGTTTGTGAATGACAGCACGCACTGCATGGTCACTATAGAGACCGCTACATAGCATCCATCCACTTGCTTTTGTGCACCTTGTAAAGAAGCCTAGGCAACTATCTTATAGGCAATGTTGCTCCATCTGAGAGACTCATATTTCCACTCTTTAACCAGCTGACCTGGGAGGCAACGGGAAAAGGAGCCCCAGCTAAGGACAGACAGGAAAACAGCAGTTACTGTTTGATCCAGTAGAGACCTGAAAAGTGCCAAGGGCCAGACCATTTGCATCTTCCAAATAATGTGAAAGCAAAAATAGATGTCCTTTCCACTTTTAATTTTAATTCTACTTAAAGTAACAACTATTCATGCCGTCTGCAGGTAGAAATGGCATAATGTATATTTGCTTCATGATGCTTTGATGACAGTTTGTCTCCATGTAAATATTTGTAGCATGTGAACAGTAGAAAGTACCACTAAATGTGAACACGTTTCTATGGACATGTGTTTGTCCCTCCTTCCTCCGTGAGCTGTCCCTGACATACTGAGTGACCTGTTCACCCACAGCACATGCCCCCCGCTGCAGGAAACTCCCAAGTACAGAGCAGGAAAGGCGCTGTCTAGGAAGTCCGTCAGCCTGGGGTCATCTCTGAGGACTCTCCACAAAGAGGCTTCTGGAAGGGGCATCAGCCCACAGCTGTCGGGGGCTCAGTCTCACGCGTCAATGGCATCATTCTGTCTCTCAGCTGCTGCTGATTGAGAGGTCAAAAACTGAGCTCCAGATTCCACTTCAAACAGTGTCTGACTGTTTCATGTTCGCAGTCTCTAAATACATAGCGTCTGAAGGGAAGGCATTTTTCTTCGGCGCTAACTTCTCTGAGCCCACGAATCCATTCATTCCGAAGCGAGGCCTCCCCTGCTTTTTTCACTGCTAACGTTGACTACCCCCTCCCCAATATTGAATCAATTTTTACTCCTAATGTGTGCCATGAAACGTCATGTTACTCTTTAACTGTCGTGGGAAATGTGCAGCTTTAGAAACAGAACTATAATAGTAATCCTGATCTGTAACTTATTATAGCTTGTATTTGAGGCATTTCAATTCCTACTGCCCCTTATCCAGGACCAGACGCATGCAAGTCAATGTAGCAAACGTTTTACGAGTGCCCTGGTTAACTCCGATATATGTGGTAATTAGGTGTCTTATGGTAAACATAGGACTCCCCATTTTTCCCCAGGTACATATGGTCAGGCCAAACCTTCAGAAATTTACTCAGTGAGAAAAGCTCAGAAAATACCAGGACTTGTGAATTTTGGCACAGTAAGCACCACAATTCACGTTATTTCCCACGTTTGTGAACGAAAGTTGTAATTTGAATAATTTATTGAATTCCATAAATAAAAATCTCCGGGTATTGCTAATTTTTCTTAATGTAATAAACACTGATCCAATATTGGGGCCCTCATAAACAGGCCAGTAGGGTTTAATGTTGTCTCTGTTTAACCAGGCAATAAGGACACATTAGCTCTTTGTAGGGGTAATTTGCCACCCTTTGCTGGCGGCGGCCTAGGCAGCTGCAACGAATCACCATGCTGTCGTTAGGTCTATGTCTAAAACTGATACAAACAGCATGAGAGTGATCACTGCTGACAATCTATTATTTGTAGTTTGGGGATCATCCCTCTACTCAGGGCTTTAAGTAGGATGAAATAACTGGGGGGTCTCTCAAAGGGGCGTGGCCAATGTAATTAAGGGCGTGGCTTAAAACACATAAGCTAAAAATCTCTGCTTAGCATAGTGTGCCGCCCGACGTGTATTTTGCTGTTTCTGTCATTGCATCCAGATATATGATACAACAAGCAACATCAATAGGGCCCCCTCACTCGCAACAGCGCTCGTAGTCTTGTGTTTTAAAAAGCAGACACATGGGAGATGTAAGAAGCAAGGATTTCCCTTCCCCTACAACGCTACCTTGGCATTAGGTCATGCTGTAACTTCTCCACTAGTGAGAAGTAGGCAGTGTGAGCAGCGCACATCGATGTGCCTGCTGTCACTGCAGTCCGGAAAACAACGGACTGCTTGTGTCAGGGCACAAAACAGAGCCCGATAGAGACCCGTTTCGAGCCCCCTTTTAAAAAACTGCCGGTGCTCAGACCCATTGAGACCCGGCCCACTTAAAGCCCTGCCTCTACTTAATTGTAGCACGCCGAGTGCATGTGGTAAACAAGCATTGGCATAGCCAATAGGTCTCGCCTTTGGGATCTTATAAGTGTTTAGTTATCCAGCACAATATCCTTGGTGCAACAACATCAACTGTTGCATGGCTAAACACTTATAAGGTCCCAAAGGCGAGACCTATTGGCTATGCCAATGCTTTTTATTTTTTACTTTTGTTTGAGCGACGATGTGTTTGGTGTTGTAATCAGAGATTATGCAGTAGGTTGTGGATTATGCGTCATGTTTGTGAAATACATAGTCCCGTTTAAAATGTTGTGGCTTCAAGGGCATATAATTCCATTGTTACTTTTTTTTTTTCCAGCCAGCATACTACTCTTGTCTCCCCTCCCTCATAACCTATTTCCCGTTTTCTGGTTCTCCAGCGCCGCGGGGTCATATGAATGGCAATAGCGCTATGCAAATATCATCACTCCACTGCATGTAAAAAACATTGTCATTTTCAGCACCAAGAGCTCTAGCTTTCACAAATGCGAGACCTATTGCATTGCAAATGCTTGTTCTATGATGGATGGGCTTTTCCGTGCCCATTGTTTTGAGGCCGCCCTGAAGGGTTGGGGGCTCCTTGCTCGGAGGATGTTGTGTGGATATATTTATATATATATATATATATATATATATATATATATATATATATATATATATATATATATATATATATATGATGCTTACTGGCGGTTGCCAGTAGATGGTTATAGTTAGGACTATGTTCCCATAGAAAAAGCAATGTTTGACTTGCCTATATTTTTGGTGTCCTTTGATGAATCTTCCTGAAATTGTCCAAAACAAGTGTGACAGTGAGTCTTGTTGTGCATGGAAAGTTTTGGGGTGATCTGTCAAGCGCGGGCAGAGGAAAAGAGGGGTCAAAAATGTGCGTTTCCCATATTAATTCCCATAGAAGATTTAGACACGACTGCAGACCGAACCGCTGGACGGATTTACACCAAATTTAGCAGGAAGGTAGATTTTGGTTAATAGATCACGCTTTCAGTTATCTAGTGTAAATCTATTCAGTAGTTGTTGAGAAATTTAAGGAAATACAAATTTGTTTATCTGTACCGCGACTAATTTGCGACAATTTCATAATTAATCGTGGATGTGTGCGCTAACAGGAATGCTGTGATTGGCTGGCTGCAACTTAAGCAGAGAGTTGCAGCTGCCATTTTACCTCATTGGAGGAGTCCCTGGGGCTCAAACCAAATGGTAGAAAGTGGCATAAGTGGTCAGGTTGCATGTGCCCTGACCTAATGAGAGGAATATAGGGGTGTTTGAGGAACCCCTTATGAGTTTAATATGTTGATATTTGTGAATTCGCTGCGACCATCAGTGTGGGCCCTGTGTAATGTAGGAACAAATTGACAAATTGGCAAATATCAGTAAAAATAAAATATATACATGTTTATACACCCACCCTTAGTTTCCCTTAGGTACTCACATACCCACTCAGCCACCCACTCAGACGTTTGTGTCCACTGACAGGCCTACTCACAGACTCATGCACTTACCCGCAGACCCACTCAGAGACTCATATACCCACTCACGGACCCAGACACTCATGCACCCACTCACAGACCCACTCAGAGACTCATGCACCCACTCACAGACCCACTCAAATTCACACAGCCACCCACAGACCCACTCAGAGACTGACGCATACACTCACAGATCCACTCAGACACTCATGTACTCACTAAGAGACCCACTCATATTGTCATGCACTCACTCCGTGACCCATACAGACACTCATCTACTCACTCACAGACCCATTGATATTCTGATGCAGTCACTTACAGACTCAGTCAGACACGCATACACCTGCTGAGAGACCTACAGAGAGACTAGTGCATCCAGTCACAGACCCTGTCATATACTCTGACACCCACTCACAGATCTACTCGAACAATGATGCATGGACTCACAGGCTCAATCAGGGACTCACAAACCCAGTCACACACCCACTCAGAGATGGACACGTCCACTGAAAGACCTTCTCAGACACTGATGCACCTACTCACAGACCCTGTCATACACTCACACACCCTGTCACAGACACTCAGAAATGCATGTACCCACTCAAAGACTCACACATCCACCCAAAGATCCCCTCTGGGTTTCATGCAGCCACTCACAGACTTACTCAGACTCATACTCTTACCCACAGACCCAATCAGAGACTCGTGGATCCACTCACAGACCCACTCAAAACTCATACATCCACTCAGAGAGCCACTGAGACACTCATGTACCTAAGCACATACCCACTTAGAGATTCATATACCCACTCACAGACCTATTCAAAGAGTGATGCATCCACTAACAGATCTACTCAGACAGTCATGCACTCACTCAGAGAACCATACAGACACTCACAGATACATTGATATTCTGACTCAGTCACTCACAGACCCACTCAGACACTCATACACCCACTTATGGACCCACTGAGAGACTTATGTATCCACTCACAGACCCACTCTGAGACTCATGTACCCACTCACAGATCCAGTCAGAAACTCATGCACCCACTCATAGACTCACTCAGAGATTCACACACCCAGTCACAGACCCATTGAGAGACTGATGCATCCACTCACAGATCTAGTCAGACACTCATGCACTCACTCAGAGACCCACTCATATCCTCATGCACTCACTAAGAGACCCATACAAACACTCACATCACCACTCGCAGACCCATTGGTATTCTGACTCAGTCACTCACAGAACCACTCAGACACTCATACACCCACTCAAAGACCCACTGAGAGACTCATGCATCCACTCAAAGACCCACTGAGAGACTCATGCATCCACTCACAGATCATGTCAGAGACTGAGACACCCACTCACAGACCCACTCAGACACTGATGCACCCACTCACAGGCCCACTCAGAGACTCATGCACCCAGTCACACACCCACTCAGAGACAGATACATCCACTGACAGACCCACTCAGACACTGATGCACCTACTCATAGATTGTCATACACTGGTGCACCCACTCACAGACCCACTCAGAAATGTATGCACTCACTCAGAGACTCTCACACCAATTCTAAGACCCATTCTGACTTTCATGCACCCACTCACAGACTCACTCAGAGAGTGATACTCCTACTCACAGACCCAGTTAGAGACTCCTGAATCCACTCATAGACCCAGTCAGACACTCATGCACCTACTCGCAGACCCACTCAGAGGCTCATGCACCCACTCACAGACCCAGTCAGAGATTTACACACCCACTCACAGGCCCAATGAGACTGATGCATCCATTCACGAGTCTACTCAGACACTCATTCAGAGCCCCACTCATTCTCATGCATTCACTCAGAGACCTATACAGACACTGATGAAGTCACTCACAGACCCATTGATATTCTGATGCAGTCGCTCCTAGACCCACTCATACTCCCACTCAGAGACCCACTGAGAGACTCATGCATCCACTCACAGACCCTGTCAGAGACTGATACATCCACTGACAGACCTACTCAGACACTGACGCACCCACTCACAGACTCAGATCCCACTGAAACACTTACATACGCTGTTTCAGACACATTCAGAGACTAATATGTTTTTCTAGAGTTATTTAGATAGTGATATAGCTAGTGTAATAGTTAGAATCAATTATATAGTTATACATTTTGAATGTGCTGGTGGCTATTGAATGTCTGCTATTGCTTGCAAATTTGAAAATATCATGATGTCATTGTGAATATTTAAAAAAGCTACAAAAAATGAACAATATTTTGGGCACTAGGGTGGCTCTAAGACGAGCCTTTGTGTTCATTGTGTGTATATGACAGCTTCACATAAGACCGGATGCAGGGTATCATGTTGCTGAGAAACACCCTTTTGCCTTCGTTGGAAAGTGAACTCCATCACTTCTATAGATTCCATGCATGTCAAAACGCAGGTTCTTGTTGTAGCTAGAGCCCATGTTATGGTCTCTGAGGAAATGCAGAAGCAGTTTTATTAACATATTTTCCTGGCTTTGTCAATTTGTGGACAGAATTGATTAGACCACTTCCATTTCTGCCTTTGGCATATGTTGGAGTATACCAAGACAGTATGAAAGAAAAGTGTCATTAATTATGCAAAGGTATCCTTCATTAGTTCCAGTCCTTCCCCAGTCAGTGTGCCTAGGTCATTGCCACCACAGTGCACAATAATGAGGTCAGGGGTTAAGATCCACAACGTTATTAACAAAAGGCAGCAATTGATGTCACTTCAACCCTCTCTGGTCAACCCAAGTAATGTCTACATTAGGTAAACCCAAGTCTCTGTTAATACCACTTTTATAGCAGCGTCTCTAGCCCAAAAGACATAGCTGTGGCACACAATCCACACTCTAAATATTTTGAAGTGAAGCAGCAGTAACAGACAGGAGAAGGTTGGAGCTGAAAGAGACAATTTTCCAAATGAAAGGCACTTAAAATGAAGCTGTGCTTCTGGTTTAAAAAACATACTTGATTGGATGCTGTGAATATGGACCTGAATAAAATTAGGTACTGTCTTGGAAGTATAAATGACTAGATCTGTGATTGGCTGCAGGAGAAATAAAAAAGTGTAATGCAGACTTGGATATGCTTTTAATTCTGTTCAGTAAACCACTCCAGCTGCAGCTCATTTTATAACTAGTACAGCCCTTATAGAATGTACTGCAAACTTGTGACCTACTGGTTCTTGTGGTTTGCTATGGAAACTTTACTAAGAGTATATTGGGGGAAGGAAATTAAAGAGAGAGTTGTCTGTTTTAGAAAATTTGAGATCTTTGCACTGAGTGTTGTGTAACAAGGATTACATTTCCTAGGGAGAGTTTGCTAATTAAGTGTACTGAACTATTAAAGATATAAAAGTAGCACGCTAAATATCTTTTTGGACTCCCGTTCTTTTTCGTGAATTTGTCGCGATCATCATGAATAATTCGCGATTATGCACTAATAACCTACCATATTGGGCTTCTTTATAAAAGTGTATTAAAGGTTTAAGACATACTAACCATTCAGAAGTAGAGTTACAAAATAAAACAATAAAATATATAGAGTGCAAAGTTGAAAAGGTTGCCATTAATGGTTGCTTTGTATGAGAGTGGTGTTCCATTCTTATGCTTAGTTTTTACATTTCCTAAGAGTATTGTTTGTATCTGATAAGAGAAATATTTGAACAAACTCAATTTTCAGGTATATGAATTACATTAAATTTAGAGAAAAAAATGACTGCAAAAGGTATATGTGTTTGTGAAAATGTTAAAAGACAGTAACAAATATTTTTCAAAAAATATTCAAGCTACATGAGATGATCTACGAGTGGTATTGTGAGTGGTTTTATATATTTATGTGTGGGGATCGGCGAGACCTCGTTTAGCTGTGGCAAAACTGAAAGCGCATCGCTCTAATGGAGGACTGAGCCTCCCATCGATAGAACACTTCACCCTCGCGCTACAGCTATCTCAAGTGGCGATTATGCTAACAGAAACCTCTGACATGCTACAATGGGTACATATAGAAGGGCACCTGGTATCTACAGAAATAGGTCTCTAAGCCCTATATGGGACAGGAACAAGCCGACTTGACCCTACTAATCTGTTACTGTCAGCCATGCGCAAGACTTGGCAAAGGGCGCATCAATTGTTCGGTTCTAACCCTCGAATCCATGTGAAAGCCCCCATGTGGGGTAATACAGGCATACGCATTAATGGGCAAACACTATCCTGGCCCTTATGGAAAAAAGCAGGCATTCACACCTTAGATCATCTCCTTCATGATGGTGACCTCAAAACATTTGCGCAATTAAGGGAAGAGTTTGGCCTTACGATACAACAATCCGGCAGCCACGTATAACTTAGCACTTGCCTGAAGAAAAGTTTAGGACCACCTCCTTGGTCACTACAGGCCTCACCAGTAGTATTATATCGTATTGTATCTGTACACATGGGGGAAACACAAAGGAGTTACATCTGGCTTGTACAAAGTACTCATATCACATTTATTTTCGCAGCCTCTATCGCGAGGCCTCCACATTAGATGGCAAACCCGACTATCGGCCTCCTATGAGGATGATGAATGGGTAGAGATATTAGACAACCTGGACAGGGGCACCCGGGAGGCAAGACTGAAATTCTCCACGACTGGCACTTTGTCACCGACAAAGCTGCACAGGGCAGGGCTACTCCCACATGCCAACTGCTGGAGATGCGCTGCCACCGGCTGTGACATGAGCCATATTGTATGCAAATGCCCGACAGTATAACCCTTCTGGGCTTATGTGGGCCAGGTCCTACATAATACAATGCCTCTGCACCTCCCACTCTCACCACCCTTCATTCTTCTGCATGATCTGTGGAATTCCCCAGAGCTTTCAAAATCGCAACGCCGCCTCTACACACAGTACTAGCCACAGCCAAAATATGCATACTGCGACAGTGGAGATCACAGACCCCACCGTCACAAGAGGCTTGGTTAATAGCCATGATACACACAGCTTCCAATGAGCGAGTCATTTACAATCTTCAAGACCAGAGTGATCTATTTCAACAGGTTTGGGCACCTTTCCTGCGCGCGGAGGGTGGTTCTACTGAGAGCTCTACTGAGTACCCCACAGAGGATGTCCCAAAACACGTAGCGACAACGCCACCACCTAACACCTCCTAAAACAAAAACAAAAAACAAGAGCGGCGATCCCACGCTTAAAAGATCACCCTCCTTACCATCGGTCCTCATCTGCGTTCACACAGCTTTACATACACCTTAAATTCCCCCTCTGCCTTTCCCTCATATGGCTACACCAGATCTGCTCTATACCACCCATCTTGTATATTCCACATCTTAAGCCGCTTTGCGTCCTCAGCCACGTTTCTTGGTGTTCTCTGTCATTTCTACATACTCTTTGTTTTCTCCTTCCCTGTCTCCCTGTTTACCTAATCCCCTCCTCGCCCTCTTTTCCCTCATTTATTCTCCACCCTTCCCCGACACCACAGCACAGCACTGCAGAAATGTGACAATGCAGCAATATGGACACAATAAGACTACGCCCCGCATAGAAGCCAAAAAAGAACCCTCTGTAGGAGCCGTATAATATTCTTCCTTTCAGAGTCCTGTTGCCCTTCCAACATCAGGCATTATAGCAATACCCAAGACCAGGGAGACCTTTCACCAAGATCACAAGTCACTATGTCCGAATACTAGGCAATATTTGGTTCGTGCACAGAGTCCAAGAAAATTATCAAGCTCACCGTCCGTAGCATACCACACATTCGGCCAACACTAGATCAGCTACCATAGATATACCTAACAAGATATGGGATCCCTCATCCACTTCTCACTTCCTCCTGTCAACACATATCAAAACTAGCTTCTCTCTCAGCACCTAAGAGGCATAAACTGTACAAATTTTCATTAAACTGTTTATATGTCCATTGTAAATGTATGGTTGACGCTTTTGTCTTCAGGGTGTAATCTCTTGCGAAACTGTTAATAAAGAATTACAACACAAAAAAGTGAGTAAGACGCTTTATGAGTGTATAAATATTTAAGAGTTTGTCTGATGTGCAGACTAGGTGTTCAAGCCATGGCGTACTGAATCAGAATTACTTGGATACTATGACTGTTGTGAAGACTTCTTGAACACTGTGAAAGGCAGCATTGAGTGCTCAGTCTTTCCAACCTACCTGCAAATGTTGAAAGATGAGATTAAACAGGAATAAACTAGCGCGAGTGAGATAGCGAAAGAGTTCACAAAGCAGCCAAAGTTCTGCACCGGTGAACCAAGATCCTCTTGGAAAACCAATTGTTCAAAATGAAACATCTATAGCTATGAATGAGGTGGAGACTGCAATGCAGCAAGCAAGAGATGAAACTATGGATTTAGAAAACTTAGTAGAACAACTTAACAATAAACAAAAAGAAACTTACAATGAAGTTAAAAAATTTAAAAACATGGAATTTTCCATGAGAGGAAAGAGTGCGATTGTTCTTCGTACAAACCAATATTACTGTACATTAGTGGTCAAGCTGGCACTGGAAAAAGCTTCCTAATTAAAGTTCTCACTGGCTATCTACAAAAGACTACAGAATCAATATTGTCATGTGTAGTAACAGCAGCAACAGGATTAGCTGCACATAACATCAATGGGGTTACTTTACATTGCCTACTAATGCTACCTGTTGAACATGACAACAAACTGGAATATCAGAATCTCTCTGGTGAAGCTTGCCCTGAGGTGTCAAGAGTATTGAAGAAACTGAAGCTTTTAATAATTGATTATGTCAGCATGGTATCCAACTTAATTCTTGCATTCATACACTTAAGAAAGTAGCAGATTTTGATAAACTAAGATGTGCTCTTTGGAGGAAAACATTTAATTGTTATTTGGTGACCTACTGCAACTGACCCCTGTAAAAGGACAACCTGTTTTCAATACACTTGTGCATAATGAAACAAGAAATTTGGTTAAACTTTGAATACAAGGAACTAGTGAAAAATATGCTTCACGCATCTGATGTAAATTATGCAGAAATACTGATGGACATTAGAATAGGAGTTCTAACAAAAGAGGGGAAACATGCATTGGAAAGTTGACTTATGAAGAAACTATTTCAATCTGATATTACAGCGGCTGAACTAACGCACAATTTCATTGAAGAACAGAAGTCTATATTTTGTTTGATGCCAACACTTGAAGAATGCCCTAGGTTTAATGGACAATTGCTACAACTGGAGAAAGAAGATATTTTGGAAATTACAGCTATTGATAAACTGGAACATCAGAGAGTCACATTACTACTCACAGATAAACTAAAAGCAAAATTTCATACTTTGGAGAAGTCTGTTTCGAAAAACTGCAATATTAGAAAAGCGTTTATGCGTCAGCAAAAACTATCGAGTAATTTTGCACCATAATCTAAATGTAGAGGAAGGGTTAGTAAATGGTGTAATGGGTAAAGACATTGATTTTATTTGTTTCCCAAATAGAGATGAGGTTGAATACTTGTCCATGACATTTGATCAAATCGATGGCCTGAAGCAGATTGGCCGGTGTGTGGTGTACGTTTTTTGCTTGGGAAAGACTTATATGTGCGGTACCAGCAATTCACACTCTATCTAGCATATGCGGTAACTGTCCATAAATCATGAGTTTTAAGTGTAGATGCAGCTTTTGTAAACATTGGAAGTACTGTATTTAAAGAAGAAATGTCATATGTAGCATTGTCACAGGTTAGAACATTGTCCGGTTTGTTTTTGATTGATTTTGATGAAAAGAAAAATTGGTTAAGAAGTGTATATGTTCCTCATTTAGGCCAACACCCTGTATATGAAAAACAAATATTCTGTCAAAAATGAAAGATTACAAAGAGTGTACAGATGCAGATAAAAAGAAAGGATACAAGGACGAAGTAGAAGCTGTCAAGAAGAGAACACTGGAAAATGACTGAGAAATTGTAGGTTGCCAGTTGGAAAACATTTCAGGTGTCCACTGCTATGCAAATGTTATTCTCAATGCACTGTTTCATTTACCACATCTAGTGAACCAAATTGAAGAAAAACCAGATAAGAGATTGTGTGCTGCACTGTATCACTTGCTCCAATGTTTAATGACAGAACTGTGACACATTCTGCTTCAGGTATTCAAGACCTTATAGATATATGTAGTGGATCAGTAATGTTTACTCTCAACAGTCAAGAAGATGCACAATAATTTATTATGGTTATGTTTAAAGTTTTAGAAGAAGACAATCTAAATTTTGATGATTTATTCGGAGTGAGTTACACATGGAACAATGACTGAAGATTATGATTATTCATCTACCACTAAAATAGATTCTGAGCGTTTTCTCTATTTAACATTACCAGATTCTAAAAGGGTGCCTTCTGACAAATTGTTGAAGAATGCTAACCAAAATATGACCTGCCCAAAGTGTAGCTCAGATGTTATCTCTGCGTTAATCCTAAGAAGACCTGGAAAATACCATATACTAATGCTAGAACAATTCAAAGCAGATAGTTCCAAATTGGAAACTCAAATTGCAAACTTTAAACCTGGACAAGTATCAATTTCAGGAAGAATTTTTATTACTTCAGGTATCATCTTTCATGAAGGAATTAATACAACCTCTGTACACTACACTGTCTATTTAAAGAGTGAAACTGGATGGACGGAATGTAATGACATCAGCTTCAGATTCAAAGCAAAACTTCCTTTTAGACTACCAAACTCTTATCTTTTCTTTCTTCAACCAAAGTTCTGAGGAGGAATTGTGGATAAAAAAAAAATATCAGTGTACGGTATTTGT
Source organism: Calotriton arnoldi (assembly GCA_963921515.1). Lineage (NCBI taxonomy): Eukaryota > Metazoa > Chordata > Amphibia > Caudata > Salamandridae > Calotriton > Calotriton arnoldi. Next base: position 1,126,477 of record CAWUFW010002656.1, on the reverse strand, counting down.
TATAGGTAGTTCATCAGTCTTGAGACATTATTCGGCCTATTGGCAGTAATGTCTTTAAAGTCTTCTTCAAAATTCAACAGTCCTTTTATCTTCCATAAAGGAGTTAATATCACATCTAAATACTATATTGTGTAATTCAAGTCAGAAAACTGAATGGACATAATCCAATTACAGCACCTGTAAGTTGAAACCAAAAACTGTGCTTGTAAGTAAAAAATGACCCTTTTTGTTTCATAAAGCAAACTTCTACGTAATATTTGTGGGAAAAAACAACACTATTCATTATCAAATTGTAGTGAGTGTAATGCATAGTGTCACTTAATTATAGTGATGTACTGTGCAGCTATGGTTTTTTTTCACAGTCCATTGATTGTTTTTCCCCTCTGTTCGAGGGTGATGCTACATACAGACCACTGTTTATGGTGAAGAAGTAAAAAAGCTGAGAACAGTAAAAGAGTATAAGTAATGTGTTTTGGTATAATTCTGCAATTTTAAAGGTTAAATACTAACATATCTTTATGTTCTTTTTCAATAGTAGCTGCAGTTGAATGTCGTTAAATGTCTCAAAACACTTCTTATACCAAAGACATATTGCTTACAGATATCCATGGAGAGTGTTTTTAAACATACAGTGCTCTTGCCATAGCTTTCCAGTAGTTTCTTTTGCCTATTTTGTAGTTAAAACGTTCAGTGTAGTTCAGCACATTTACAGGCACTTATACAACTGCTCACTCACCCACATAGCTACTCCCACACCACACACTCACCCATATAGCCAATCATGCACCCAGTCACTCACCTATACAGTTATTCGCATACCCACTCACTCTCTTATAAATCCATTCCCACAACTACTCACTCTCCCATATGACCACTCACACAGCCACTCACCCAGTCATACAATCACTCACAGGCACACTCACTCACCCATACAGTCACTGATATGCCCTCTTACTCACCAACACAGCTACTTATAAACCCACTCACTCACCCATGCAGCCACTTACACAATCACTAGCTCACCCATACTCCCACGCACACAGCTACTCATTCACCCATACAACCAGTCAGACACCCACTTACTCATACAAGTACTCCCACAGTCTGTCACTCAACTCATCCATACAGACATTTAGACTACCACTCACTCACCCATACATCTACTCACATAACATCTCACTCACTTATACTGCCAATCACACTAGTCACTCGCCCATACAGTCCCTAACACAACCATTCACTCACCCATACAGCCAATCCAACAACCAGTCACTCTTACATATGGGCACTCACACAGCCAGTCACTGACCCATACAGCCACTTACACAGGTACTCATTCACCCATACAGCCACTCACACAACCATTCATACACTAATACATCCATTCACAGAACCACTCACTCTGCTATTGGGCCACTCACCCAGCCACTCACTCAACAAAACAGGTACAAACACAGGTACTAACTCATCCATACAGACACACACACAGGTACTCACTCATCCTTGCGGCCAATAAAACTCAGTCACACCCTTATATAACCACTCCTCTTTATATATACACACAGTCATACAGTTTTTTTTTTAACCATGATAGGAAGTTCTGACAATAGCCTTTCTTTCTTCTTTTTTTCTGAAACTGTGTTTTTTTGTTTTCTAACATTTTGTACTTTTTGTATTTTTTCTCCAATAAAATGGTAACGAGGTGAAAAAAATCTAACCACAAACACAAATACAGTGGAAAAACTGGAGTAAATTATAAAAAAAAATTAACAGGAATGTTGCCTTGCTGTCTCCAAAATCACATTGACAGACTGCTCACTGGCTGTCTGGGTGGTGTTGCAGTCAAGGCAGTAAGTTCCCATGCACCTTAACTCAGGAGATATTTATGGGCGTCTCCTCTCCACTTCTGCTGGAAACCTCTCTCCAGGACAGATGGTGCAGTCCTGGAGGTTGATGGCCCCACTCCTGCTCTCTCCTTCTGTGCACTTTTAAGTTGGTTTTTATAGTATGTTTTCAAGTGGTACAACATACTTGTTGTACCACATGAATATGTTTTTGCTGTGTCCCTTGATATGGTCTTGTTGCACAATGTACATTTGACAAACTTTGCCAGTTTTTGATTCACCAGATGGAATGGTGAAAAAATCCTGCAGTATGCACTGCTTCTTAGCCAGTGGTTCTTCATCAGGAGAGACTTCTTGTGCTGCCAGTACCTCCTCCTCATCTTGATGGACTTCCTCCTCCTCACCTCTTACTGATGCCATTTTATTTTAGAAAAATGCCCCAAAAATACAGACATCACAGTTCTGCACTCAAAGTACAGCAGACCTCCAAGAATGAACCAAATGGCAATTGAAACCTTCAAGAAGACAGAAATGGGTTGAAGATTAATAAAAACTATCTTCTCCAATGAAATCTCTTTCATACATAGTCACACAATCTTCGCGAATACCAACATCATCACGATTATGGCGTCATTGCAAAAATGGGAAATGCAAGTGCTTTACATAAAAAATTACTACAAAAATAGAAGTTTAAATACTATATTAGTAAACAGCTATTGTCAAACATTATTTACAATATGTATATATATGTGTTTTATACTTTTTGAAAACCACGCGGTCTTCGTGACTTTTCCGTGAAAACGGAACATACGTATCGCAATAATTCACGACAGTTGCGACTGTTAAAACTTTTTTAAAAGCAATTATTAGTCCACTGAAACAAATGACAAAGAGTGCTGCAGAGAAATACAAAAATGGGTGATCTATTGTGCAGGTGTAGTATATAATATGCAGTAGACATTTGCACAATGACAATATAGTAACTAATTTCCCAGTACAAAGTAACACAGATGAGTATACATTTTCAAGAAAACTGTGGAGTATTCTTAAAAAAAGATGTCATTCAGATCCTCATTTTCATTTTACAAAAATTAAACCTTGATGTGAAACATTTACAAATATAACCATAGCACGTGCCCCAGGTAAAGCTCCACTTGAGAAAAATGGAAATGATCTTCTTAGGCTGGGTGAATAGAAAGCAAAAATGTTTCCACTAAAACTATATTGAAAAAAGATCTAAATCCTTAACAAAAGTGAATGCATTGAAAATATATTGGAGTAAAATCTGAACTTCAGTGAATGTGATTAATGAATTCTGTAATGACATCTCCTTTTAAGAGCAGAAAGCAGGGATCTGTCCTTTAAATACACTAAGTATGGAAATCCGTAAAAACAATAGCACCACTCACATACCTGCTCATAGACACATAGACTCAAACATACCCACCCAAAGATCCAAAGCAGCACTCCCACCGCCACTCACAGACACATGCACACTCTGACTCAACCAGTGACAAACTCACAAAGACATTCACACAGTCACTCACAGACCAACTCACGCACTCCTATACCACCTCAGATAGCCACTGACACACTCCCACTCAGAGACCAACACAAGCCCTAATACACACACTAACAGACCCACACAGGTGCTCACACATCCACTGTTAAACATTACAAGTTAAAGTTATGGAAACAGATGTAGAAAAACCTTAGAAATTCACTGAAGAAAACAAAGATTACAGTGACATAGTTAGGAAATAAAATTAAAGAAAACCTCAGCAATTCACTGAAAAAAACAAATGTTACAGGGACTTTATGGTTAGGAAATAGAATTAAAAAATCCTTAGCAATACAATGAAAAAGCCAAAGGTTACAGGGACTCATAGTTAGGCTCACATTTCACTCATACAAAACCAGTGAAATTCAGCAGTTAGTTACCTGAGCTAACTGTAACTTATGACCCCACAATGCACTGCTTACGACCCGACATATTACATCATTTATGACATGGTCAGTGACATCACTGATGACATCTCAAATTATATCACTGATGGCATCGACCACAGAACCACTCACACCCCTATACAACCTCTCATACACTCACTCTTATTTCCACACAACCACTCACCCATTTATAGACTTATACAAGTACTCACACAACCACTCACTCATCCATAGAGCCACTCACATATCCACTCACTCATACAGCCACTCACAAAGCGACTAACTCACCCATACAGCCACTCATGCACCCACTCACTCACCAATACAGCCACTCACACATCCAGTCATACAGACACTTACACAGCTACTCATACACCTTTACAGCCACTCACATACCCACTCAATCACTCATACAGAAACTCACAAACACTCACTCACCCATACAGGTACTCACATACCCACACACTCACCTGTACAGCCACTCACACTGCCCCTCACACACCCACAGAACCACTTACATATACATTCACATATCCATATAACCACTCATACACCTACTCACTCACCCTTATAGCCACTCACACAGACATGCACTCTCTAATACAGGCACTCATACCCACTCACACACATATGCAGCCACTTGCACAGCCACTAACTCACCCATACAGTCAATCACACACCCACTCACTCTCCAATACAGCCACTCATTCACCCATACAGCTACTCACATGCCCACTAACATATCCAAATAGCCACTCACACACCCACTCACACACCCATACAGCCACTCAGACACCTACTCACACACTGATACAGTCACACAGCCACTCAGATGAGATATGTTAGGAATAGTATGACTAATTACTAGTACAGAAATAATAGTAATTTAATTTATGCTGCAGCTTGGTATAGATCTTTAAGTCTTAGAAATGTTTACAAAATATTTACACTGACAGGATGAGGTCATCATTGATGCCATTTGAGATGCCCTCAGTGATGTCATCAGTGATGTCACTGACCATGTCAAGAGTGGTGTAATATGTGAGGTCATAAGCAGTAAATTGCGGGGCATAAGTTATAGTTAGCTCAGGTAGCTATAACTGCTGAATTTCACTGGTGACATCTCAAATAACATCACTGATGATATCACTGATACCATCATCCAGTGAGTGTGAGTGTTTTCTAAAAGTTTCAGTGTTAAACATATATTCCAAGGCACTACAAAAGTTAAAATAATATACTTTCTGTACTACTAATGAGTGATACTATTTCTAACATATAATATGTGAGTAGCTGTCTGACTGTGTGTATCTGTGTGTGAGTGGGAATCGGAGTTCCTGTATGGGTGTGTGAGTGGCTGTATGGGTGTATAAGTAGGTATGTGAGTAGCTGTATGGGCGAGTGAGTGGCTGTATGGGTGGGTGAGGGAGTATGTAAGTGACTGTATGGGTGAATGAGTGGGTGTCTGAATGACTATGAGTGAGTGACTGACTGTGTAAGTGGGTGTGTGGGAGAGTGAGTGGCTGTTTGAATGGGTGTTTGGTTAAGTGAGTTGGTGTCTGACTGGCTGTATTGTAGAGTAAGCATCTGCATGAATGGATATATGGGTGAGTGAGTGGATGTGTGAGTGCTTGTATGAATGTATGAATGGGTATGTAAGTGGTTGTATGGGTGTGTGAATGAGTATGTGAGCGCTTGCATGGGTGAGTACGTGGCTGTGTTGAGAGGCTGTGAGGGTGAGTGAGTGGGTTTTTGAGTGGCTGTATAGGTGAATAAGTAGGTGTACGAGTAGCTGTATGGGTGAGTGAGTGGTTATATGAGTGGCTGTATGAATGAGTGGGTGGGTTTATGAGTGACTCTATTGATGAGTGAGTGGTTGTGTGAGCACTTGTATGGGTCTATGAATGCATATGTGAGTGGTTGTGTGGGTGTGTGAGTGGGTGTATGAGAGGTTGTATAAGGGTGTGAGTGGGTGTGTGAGTGCTTCTGTGAATAATTTCATCAGTGATGACATCAGTGGTGCCATTTGAGACGTCATCAGTGATATCACTGACCATGTCATGAGTGATGTAATATGTGAGGTAATAAGCAGTACATTTCGGGACATAAGTTATAGTTTAGCTCAGCTAATTGTAAATGCAGAATTTCACTGTTTTTGTTCATGTGAAATGTGAGACTAACTATAATGTTCCTGTAACCTTTGGTTTTTTCAGTGAATTTCTAAGGTTTTTTTTAATTCTATTTCCTAACTATAATGTTCCTGTAACCTATGTTTTTTTCAGTGGATTTCTAAGGTTTTTTTAATGTTGTGTCCTAACTATAATGTTCTTCTAACCTTCGGTTTTTTTAAAGTAAATTTCCATGGTTTTATTAATTTTATTTTCTAACTATAACCACTAACTTTTGAAAGTGAGTGAGTGGGTACATGAGTGTCTCAGTAGATCTGTAAATGGATGTGAGAGTGTCTGAGTGGGTCAGTCAGTGGGTGTGAGAGTGTCTGAGTAGGTCTGCTAGTGAGTGCATGAGTCTGATTGGGTCTGTGAGTAGATGCGTGAGTGTCTAAGTGGGTATGTGAGTGGGTGTGTGAGTGACTGAGTGAGTATATGAGTCTCTGAGTGGGTCTGTGAGTGAGTGCATGAGTCTGAGTGGGTCTGCGAGTGAGTGCGTAAGTTTCTGAGTTGGCCTGTGATTGGGATCATGATTCTCCGAGTGGGTCTGTGAGTGGATGCGTGAGTCTTTGAGTGGGTCAGTGAATGGGTGTGTGAGTGACTAAGTGGGTCTATGAGTGGGTATGTGAGTCTCTGAGAGGGTTTATGAGTGGGTGCATGAGTCTCTGAGTAGGACAGGGACTGCATGTGTTTCTGAGTGGGAGGGGGACATGCACCCCCCCCTCCCCAGGCCGATTTCAGCCTCGGGGACACCACCCCTAGGCCCACTATAATTCAATGGGGACGCGCGGTCCCTCTCCCTGGGCTGATTTCGGTCCCTGAGCCCCCTCATCTATTTTTATTTATTTTAAAGCCCCGAGGAGCTGGTGGTCCTGGGAGGTCCGTGTGACAATAGCACAATTTTTTTAATGAAAACCCCGGGAGGTGGTGGTCCCTGGGGCAGTCTGTGCGGCCCTCCCACAATAATAAAAACATACGTCCCATGTAGGTGGTGGTGCCCAGGGCATAAAAGTGCCCTAGGAGGGGAGTCACTCACGCTCCCCTTCTTTATTTTTTAAAAGTGGGGTCAGGCTCATAGTTCACTCTAACATGCACGGGTGCGCACATGCACAGGGCTTTCTTTCAGCACACACACATACACTTGCAAAGCATGGAAGTCACCAAGACCCCATTCCTAAACCACATGCTTAAAGATATGATGATGAAGGGTGATAAAACTGTTGCTTTCTTGGCAAAGTGTGAGGAGAAGTGGTGGTGCTTTTAAAAGGCCAGACAGAAGAGCAGCTATGAGGGGCATGTTAGATATGCTGCATATTAGAGAGCTCGCAGCTTCTACAGCTGCTGCTTGCTCTGTTAATGCCAGGGGTTGCTAAAATCTGCAGAGATGGTGGGGAGTAATGGCAGTGCTTCTGCCTTTGGAACAGAGGAGACGAGTTCGAATTCAGGCTTGTATCAATTTTATTTTTTGTGCTCGCCCCTCAGAAAGGTTTCTGAAATGCCTTCATAAGAACCAATGGTTTGCACAATAAAGTTAAAAAGATCAGTAGTGTGGGCACGAGTCGGCTGCACCAGTATATTTGTTCTATCTACTACTGCAACAATGCTCAACCTGGCGTGACCCCACTACTTAGAAGTCATATACAAGAGAAAACCTGTTCCTCTATCAATGAACAAAATATTGTCAGGGAGCATACAAATCTAAACAGTTCATATGTCAAGTACAATAAGTGTCTTTGAATCCATTTAATTCCCAAAAAGTATAGCGAAGGGAGTCTTCAAAGTTCTTGTATTCAATTGTTTCTTTTATTCACAATAAAGGTGCATGAATGCATACATCAGCCCAGCCAACGTGTTTCATCCCACATGGACTTCCTCAGGGCTGTAAAGACAATTAAACATGTATCTTAGTTTCTATTATACAACATAAAATTAAAAAGACCTCTAATCAAGCAAAACAAGATAGACATGGCACAGAACAAAAGAACGTATCTCATCTCATGTTTCCAGTAATGTGTTGTTACACAAATATGTTAATATTCGTGACTCCCTACCTATATACAATCTATTAACAGTGGTGACATATTTCTCAAGCAGATGTTCCAAGTGTTTCAATCATTATTGACTTTTATAGAGTTTCTTAGTCAATTCAATTTTTTTTAAACATTACATGAAATTATTGTCCCAGAACCTATCTGGTCCTTTCTCAACCTTAGAAAAAGCAGTTTGATATCACATAGCCCCCTGCATCCCACTAGTGGGTAATGAATTGTATGAAGAGTGCAAATCCTAATCCAGTAAGATCTATGGTGGTGGAGACTAATGACACGAAACTATATCGAACCAGAAATATATGGTGGTTGGCAATCTTTCTCAGTAGGCTATACAAAAATACAAATGTTACTCGTAATTACCAAAACAAAAAACTGCAAGTAACCAAGACTCACTTGGGTTTTATCTTAGTATTTCGTAGAAATGATCGTCCTTCAAATCCGTTGCCACATTACACGCTTGGATTCCCCCGTAGCGTCTCATAAGCTTAAAGGGTAATTGCCTTCGCGATCACATCTAGAGGTAGAGCAAATATATCTGTAGTAGGTCCTATTCCCTACACGTATATGTTTCCACAATTAATTAAAACGCCCATTCCGTGAGTCAGTACAGAATATCCAAACTTATCTTTGACACCCCGAGTTATAGTACATCTCAAAGGCGATATTAAATATAGTCAATACACTTGAGGGCTTGAGGAGATTTAAGGACCTACGTGAGCTGACTCCCCACCATATAATGTAACACACGAAACAAGCCACGGGTCCGGGTTAGGAGGAGGTTAATGTGTCATGCACGGGGGGAATCCCTTTTTAGGACGGTTCCCCTCACACACCAGAGGTGTCATGCTTCATCATGGGGGTGCCTCTTCACACGAAAGACCTAGTCTTTGTGTGGGCTACAACCCCCTCTCTACGAGGGAGGAGCTCAGGGATGTTTTTATTTGATCAGGCAGGGTATACTAAACCCCTATGTGAGCCGGTGTGTGTGTGTGGAGCAAGAAAGTGCAGTGCTGTGAAAAATTAAAACTGGCTACAGGGTTAGCTATATTGTGACTTTATTCAGCTACCCGGTGTCAGGATTAAAAACAGTGATGAGGAGCTGATAACACACATGCCGACATTAGAAACACGTGTAGCTAGACCATGATGAAGCATGACACCTCTGGTGTGTGAGGGGAACCGTCCTAAAAAGGGATTCCCCCCGTGCATGACACATTAACCTCCTCCTAACCCGATATTAAATATAGCCCAATGTTCGTCGAGCTCAAAGACCATAGTCCACAAATCTAATTATTCAAATTTCTTAAACCAAGTGAAGAGTCTCATTGATCAAAGACAGTTTCCCGCATGTCTATTCAGTGAAAGACTCTCACCTGCTGTGTGCAGTAACCGAGTTGTCGTGCCGATCGTCTATCCGTCATTAACCCCTTCGATACTCATGACGGAATGGTTCCGTCATGAGCATCGGTGCCCCTGTGCTCATGACGGAACCATTCCGTCATGAGGCCAGGGGCACGAAATCCCTCTGCTGCAGACAGCAGAGGGATTTCTCTTTCACCCCTGTGACCTTGGCAGCTGGGGAATTGCTTCCCCAGCTCCCGAGGCCCCCTCCCTGGTTTCTGTGCCATGAGGATCAGCGCGCACGTCGTGCTGTCCTCATTGCACAGAAAACGAAACTGAAATGAGCCTTTAGGCTCATTTCAGTTTCACTTTCTATGTGCTCAGGGGCTATCTCAGCCCCCAGGCACATAGAAAGACGGAGAGGTATCATTGGAAGGGGAGAATCTCCCTTTCCAATGGTACCCCTCCCCAGTGGATCCCTGCTTGGGGATCGCCCCAGGAGGGCGATCCCCAAGCAGGTATCCACCCACTAGACACCAGGGAGGGGGAGCGGCCCCTTGGGCAAGGGCTTTTGCTCCCCCAATTTGTTTTTGGTGCGATTTAGACTTTTTGCCCCCCATGGGGGCAGTAGCCCCCAATCTGCCCCCCGGGGGGGCAAAAAGCCCACTAGACCCCAGGGATATGTTTCTTTGCCCAATTAATTTATTAGGGTGGGGGCTGCCCACCCCGCAAAATTTTACAGCCTTTCTGCCCCCCCCGGGGGGCAGTAGCCCCCAATCTGCCCCACCGTTGGGGCAAAAAGCCCACTATAAGCCAGGGATTTTTTTTCAATTATAATTTGTGGTGGGGGCTGCCCAATGTGGGCATGACCATGCCCCCACCCACCCCCGCAAAAATGACAGCCTTTCTGCCCCCCTGGGGGCAGCTGGGGCATTAGCCCCAAATCTGCCCCCCGGGGGGCAAAAAGCCCAGTAGACACCAGGGATTTTATGGGCAAATTTTAATTAGGTTGGGGGCATTGGCATGCCCATTTTGGGCAGCCCCCACCCTAATTAAAATTTGCCTAAGAACTCCCTGGCGTCTAGTGGGCTTTTGCCCCCCTGGGGGGCAGATGGGGCATTAGTCCCCAATCTGCCTTGCCGGGGGGCAAAAAGCCCACTAGACGCCAGGGAGTTTTGGGAGCAAATTTGAATTAGGGTGGGGGCTCCCAAAAAGGGCATGCCCATGCCCCCACCCCCTCCCCGCAAAAATAACAGCCTTCCTGCCCCCCTGGGGGCAGATGGGGCAGTAGCCCCCAATCTGCCCCCGCGGGGGCAAAAAGCCCACTAGACGCCAGGGATTTTTTGGGGCAAATTTTAATTAGGGTGGGGGCATTGGCATGCCCGTTTTGGGCAACCCCACCCTAATTAAAATTTGCCCAAAAGCTCCCTGACATCTAGTGGGCTTTTGCCCCCTAGGGGGCAGATGGGGGCATTAGCCCCCAATCTGCCCCACCGGGGGGGGGGGCAAAAAGCCCACTAGATGCCAGGGAGTTTTTTTGGGCAAATTTGAATTAGGGTGGGGGCTCCCAAAACGGGCATGCCCATGCCCCCACCCACTCCCCCGCAAAAATAACAGCCTTCCTGCTCCCCCTGGGGGTCAGATGGGGCAGTAGCCCCCAATCTGCACCCCCGGGGGGGCAAAAAGCCCACTAGACGCCAGGGATTTTTTTGGGCAAATTTTAATTAGGGTGGGGGCATTGGCATGCCCGTTTTGGTCAGCCCCCACTCTAATTAAAATTTGCCCAAAAAACTGCCTGGCACCTAGTGGGCTTTTTGCCCCCCCTGGGGGCAGATGGGGGCATTAGCTCCCATCTGCCCCGCTGGGTGGGGGCAAAAAGCCCACTAGACGCCAGTGAGTTTTTTGGGGCAAATTTGAATTAGGGTGGGGGCTGCCCAAAATAGGCATGTCCATGCCCCCACCCCCTCTCCGCAAAAATTACAGCCTTCCTGCCCCCCCTGGGGGGCAGATGGGGCAGAAGCCCTCAATCTGCCCCCCAGGGGGGCAAAAAGCCCACTAGACGCCAGGTATTTTTTGGGGCAAATTTTAATTAGGGTGGGGGCATTGGCATGCCCGTTTTGGGCAGCCCCCACCCTAATTAAGATCTGCCTAAAACTCCCTGGCGTCTAGTGGACTCCTGGGGGCAGATGGGGGCATTAGGCCCCAAACTGCCCCGCCGGGGGGAGCAAAAAGCCCACTAGACGCCAGGGATTTTTTTGGGCAAATTTGAATTAGGGTGGGGGCTGCCCAAAACGGGCATGCCCATGCCCCCATCCCCTCCCCTCAAAAATTGCAGCCTTCCTGCCCCCCCCCTGGTGGGGCAAAAAGCCCACTAGACACCAGGGATTTTTTGGGGCAAATTTTTATTAGGGTGGGGGCTGCCCAAAACAGGCATGTCAATGCCCCCACCCCGCACCGCAACAATTACAGCTTTTCTGCCCCCCCTGGGGGGAAGATGGGGGCAGTAGCCCCCAATCTGCCCCCACAGGGGGGCAAAAAGCCCACTAGACACCAACGATTACACTGGCTTTTTTATGTGTGGGGGTGGGGGCTGCTCAGAATGGGCATACCAATGCCCCTACCCCCCAAAAAAATAGCCACAGAGTTTCTGCCCCACTTGGGGGCATATCGGGGCAACCCCACCCCCCGATATCCCCCCCAGGGCGGCAGAAAGCCGACTAGGAACAGATTTGTTTTTAGCAATATGCCTACCTGTGGATTTTGGGCCCTAGCGCAGCCGGCACATAGGGAAACCTAGCAAACCTGTACATTTTTGTAAATTAGACACCCAGGGGAATCCAGGATGGGGTGACTTGACTGGCTCTCACCAGGTTCTGTTACCCAGGATCCCTTGCAAACCTCAAAATGTGTATAAAAAACACATTTTCCTCACATTTCTGTGGTGGAAAGTTCTGGAATCTGTGTGGATCCACAAAATTCCACTCACCCCGCATTCCCCAAAGTCTTCAGAGAAAAATGGTACCTCACTTGTGTGGGTGGGTCAAGTACCCGCGACAGGCAAGGGCCCAAAACCTAGTGAGGCGACATCAAAATTACCTATCACAAACCAACCTGGTTTTGCACGGGGGGTTACCTAGGTTTTTAGCCCCGGGGTCGGCGGCCACCTAAGGAAACCTACAAAACCCACACATTTCTGAAAACTAGACACCCGGGGGATTCCAGGGAGGTATGGCTTGTGTGGATCCCCCAACGTTTTCTTACCCAGAATCCCCTGCAAACCTCAAATTTAGCTGAAAAAAATCACTTTTTTCACACATTTGTGTGTGGGAAAGTTGTGGCATCACCGGGTTGACACAAATTTCCTACCAGCCAGCATTCCCCCTGGTCTCCCAATAAAAATGGTGCCTCACTCGGGTGGGAGGCCCAAGTACCCGCGACAGGCAAGGGCCCAAAAAGTATTGAGGCGACATCAAAATTGCCTATCACAAAACCACCTGGTTTTGCAAGGGGGGTCCCATGACTTTTTGGCCCGGGGCTCGGCGGCCACCTACAGAAACCTACCAAACCCACACATTTCTGAAAACTAGACACCCGGGGGATTCCAGGGAGGTATGACTTGCGTGGATCCCCCAACGTTTTCCTACCCAGAATCCCCTGCAAACCTCAAATTTTGCCGAAAAATGCACTTTTTTCTCACATTTCTGTGGTGGAAAGTTCTGGAATCTGCGTGGATCCACAAATTTCCTCCCACCCAGCGTTCCTCCAGATCTCCCGATAAAAATGGCACCTCACTTGCGTGGGTGGGTCAAGGACCCGCGACAGGCAAGGGCCCAAAAGCTATTGAGGCGACATCAAAATTACCTATCACAAACCAACCTGGTTTTGCATGGGGGGGTCCCATGAGTTTTTGGCCCGGGGCTCGGAAGCCATCTAGGGAAACATACCTAACCCACACATTTCTGGAAACTAGACACCCTGGGGAGTCCAGCGAGGTATGGCTTGCGTGGGTCCCCCATCATTATCCTACCCAGAATCCCCTGCAAACCTCAAATTTCTCTGAAAAATTCACTTTTTTCTCACATTTCTGTGGTGGAAAGTTCTGGAATCTGCGTGGATCCACAAATTTCCTCCCACCCAGCGTTCCCCCAGGTCTCCCGATAAAAATGGTACCTCACTTGTGTGGGTAGGCACAGTGGATGCAACAGGAAATGGCCCAAATCGTACTCTGGAGACTTCAAAATTACCTATAGCAAAACTACCTGGTTTTGGGGGGGGGGCACCTGAGATTTTGGCCCCGGGCTCGACGGCCATCTTGGGAAAGTACCAAACCCAAACATTTCTGAAAACTAGACACCCGGGGAGTCCAATGAGGTATGGCTTGCGTGGATCCCCCAACGTTTTCCTACCCAGAATGCCATGCAAACCTCAAATTTAGCTGAAAAAAACACATTTTCCACATATTTTTTTGTGGAATCACCGTGCCGGCACAAATGTCCTACCACCCAGCGTTCCCCTTGTTCTCCCGAGTAAAATGATACCTCACTTGTGTGGGTGGGCCAAAGGCCTGTGGCTAGGAAGAGCCCAAAACATAGGGATTTATAGTATAGCACCGAGAATTCTAAGCCCTACACTTTTAAAAAAATACGTTTTTAGCCAATTCTGCTTTGGACACCCACACAAGTGAGGTATCATTTTACTCGGGAGAACAAGGGGAACGCTGGGTGGTAGGACATTTGTGTCGGCACGGTGATTCCACGCAAAAATATGTGGAAAATGTGTTTTTTTCAGCTAAATTTAAGGTTTGCATTGCATTCTGGGTAGGAAAACGTTGGGGGATCCAGGCAAGCCATACCTCATTGGACTCCCCCGGGTGTCTAGTTTTCAGAAATGTTTGGGTTTGGTACTTTCCCAAGATGGCCGCCGAGCCCGGGGCCAAAATCTCAGGTGCCCCCCAAAACCAGGTAGTTTTGCTATAGGTAATTTTGAAGTCTCCAGAGTACGATTTGGGCCATTTCCTGTTGCAGCCACTGTGCCTACCCACACAAGTGAGGTACCATTTTTATCGGGAGACCTGGGGGAACGCTGAGTGGGAGGAAATTTGTGGATCCACGCAGATTTCAGAACTTTCCATCACAGAAATGTGAGAAAAAGTGAATTTTTCGGCGAAATTCGAGGTTTGCAGGGGATTCTGGGTAGGAGAATGATGGGGGACCCACGCAAGCCATACCTTGCTGGACTCCCGGGTGTCTAGTTTCCAGAATTGTGTGGGTTAGGTAGGTTTCCCTAGATGGCTGCCGAGCCCCGGGCCAAAAACTCATGGGACCCCCCATGCAAAACCAGGTTGGTTTGTGATAGGTAATTTTGATGTCGCCTCAATAGCTTTTGGGCCCTTGCCTGTCGCGGGTCCTTGACCCACCCATGCAAGTGAGGTACCATTGTTATCGGGAGACCTGGGGAAACGCTGGGTGGGAGGAAATTTGTGGATCCACGCAGATTTCAGAACTTTCCACCACAGAAATGTGAGAAAAAAGTGAATTGTTCGGCGAAATTTGAGGTTTGCAGGGGATTCTGCGTAGGAGAATGATGGGGGACCCACGCAAGCCATACCTCGCTGGACTCCCGGGTGTCTAGTTTCCAGAAATGTGTGGGTTTGGTAGGTTTCCCTAGATGGCTGCCGAGCCCCGGGCCAAAACTCATGGGACCCCCATGCAAAACCAGGTTGGTTTGTGATAGGTAATTTTGATGTCGCCTCAATAGCTTTTGGGCCCCTGCCTGTCGCGGATCCTTGACCCACCCACGCAAGTGAGATACCATTTTTATCGGGAGACCTGGTTGAATGCTGGGTGGGAGGAAATTTGTGGATCCACGCAGATTGTAGAACTGTCCACCACAGAAATGTGGGGAAAATGTGTTTTTTTTGACATTTTTTAGGTTTGCAAGGGATTCTGGGTAACAGAACCTGGTGGGAGGCAGTCAAGTCAGCCCATCCTGGATTCCCCTGGGTGTCTAGTTTTCAAAAATGTACAGGTTTGCTAGGTTTCCCTAGGTGCCGGCAGAGCTATGGTTCAAAAACTACAGCTAGGCACTATGCCAAAAAGGGTAATTTTTCACTGCGAAATTGAGGTGTGTCCACGTTGCGTTTTGCGCCATTTCCTGTCGCGGACACTAGGCCGACCCACACAAGTGAGGTACCATTTTTCTCGGAAGACTTTGGGGAACGCGGGGTGGGTGGAAATTTGTGGATCCACGCAGATTCCAGAACTTTCCACCACAGAAATGTGGGGAAAATGTGGTTTTTTGACAATTGTTTAGGTTTGCAAGGGATTCTGGGTAACAGAACCTGGTGGGAGGCAGTCAAGTCACCCCATCCGGGATTCCCCTAGGTGTCTAGTTTTCAAAAATGTATAGGTTTGCAAGGTTTCCCTAGGTGCCGGCAGAGCTATGGTTCAAAAACTACAGCTAGGCACTTTGCCAAAAAAGGGTCATTTTTCACTGCGAAATTGAGGTGTGTCCATGTTGTGTTTTGATCCGTTTCCTGTTGCGGGCACTAGGCCGACCCACACAAGTGAGGTACTATTTTTCTCGAAAGACTTTGGGGAACGTGGGGTGGGTGGAAATTTGTGGATCCACGCAGATTCCAGAACTTTCCACCACAGAAATGTGGGGAAAATGTGTTTTTTTGGACAATTTTTTAGGTTTGCAAGGGATTCTGGGTAACAGAACCTGGTGGGAGGCAGTCAAGTCACCCCATCCTGGATTCCCCTGAGTGTCTAGTTTTCAAAAATGTATAGGTTTGCTAGGTTTCCCTAGGTGCCGGCAGAGCTATGGTTCAAAAACTACAGCTAGGCACTTTGCCAAAAAAGGTCATTTTTCACTGCGAAATTGAGGTGTGTCCACGTTGCGTTTTGCGCCGTTTCCTGTCGCGGGCACTAGGCCGACCCACACAAGTGAGGTACCATTTTTCTCAGAAGACTTTGGGGAACGCGGGGTGGGTGGAAATTTGTGGATCCACGCAGATTCCAGAACTTTCCACCACAGAAATGTGGGGAAAATGTGGTTTTTTGACAATTGTTTAGGTTTGCAAGGGATTCTGGGTAACAGAACCTGGTGGGAGGCAGTCAAGTCACCCCATCCTGGATTCCCCTGGGTGTCTAGTTTTCAAAAATGTATAGGTTTGCAAGGTTTCCCTAGGTGCCGGCAGAGCTATGGTTCAAAAACTACAGCTAGGCACTTTGCCAAAAAAGGGTCATTTTTCACTGCGAAATTGAGGTGTGTCCATGTTGTGTTTTGCGCCGTTTCCTGTTGCGGGCACTAGGCCGACCCACACAAGTGAGGTACCATTTTTCTCAAAAGACTTTGGGGAACGTGGGGTGGGTGGAAATTTGTGGATCCACGCAGATTCCAGAACTTTCCACCACAGAAATGTGGGGAAAATGTGGTTTTTTGGACAATTGTTTAGGTTTGCAAGGGATTCTGGGTAACAGAACCTGGTGGGAGGCAGTCAAGTCACCCCATCCTGGATTCCCCTGAGTGTCTAGTTTTCAAAAATGTATAGGTTTGCTAGGTTTCCCTAGGTGCCGGCAGAGCTATGGTTCAAAAACTACAGCTAGGCACTTTGCCAAAAAAGGGTCATTTTTCACTGCGAAATTGAGGTGTGTCCATGTTGTGTTTTGCGCCGTTTCCTGTTGCGGGCACTAGGCCGACCCACACAAGTGAGGTACCATTTTTCTCAAAAGACTTTGGGGAACGTGGGGTGGGTGGAAATTTGTGGATCCACGCAGATTCCAGAACTTTCCACCACAGAAATGTGGGGAAAATGTGGTTTTTTTGACAATTGTTTAGGTTTGCAAGGGATTCTGGGTAACAGAACCTGGTGGGAGGCAGTCAAGTCACCCCATCCTGGATTCCCCTGAGTGTCTAGTTTTCAAAAATGTATAGGTTTGCTAGGTTTCCCTAGGTGCCGGCAGAGCTATGGTTCAAAAACTACAACTAGGCACTTTGCCAAAAAGGGTCATTTTTCACTGCGAAATTGAGGTGTGTCCACGTTGCGTTTTGCGCCGTTTCCTGTCGCGGGCACTAGGCCAACCCACACAAGTGAGGTATCATTTTTCTCAGAAGACTTTAGGGAACGCGGGGTGGGTGGAAATTTGTGGATCCACGCAGATTCCAGAACTTTCCACCACAGAAATGTGAGGAAAATGTGTATTTTTTGACAATTTGTTAGGTTTGCAAGGGATTCTGGGTAACAGAACCTGGTGGGAGCCAGTCAAGTCACCACATCCTGGATTCCCCTGGGTGTCTAGTTTTCAAAAATGTATAGGTTTGCTAGGTTTCCATAGGTGCTGGCAATGCTAGGGTTCAAAAAGTACAGCTAGGCACTTTGTCAAAAAAGGGTCATTTTTCACTGTGAAATTGAGGTGTGTCCACGTTGCGTTTTGCACCGTTTCCTGTTGCGGGCACTAGGCTGACCCACACAAGTGAGGTATCATTTTTCTCGGAAGACTTTGGGGAACGCGGGGTGGGTGGAAATTTGTGGATCCACGCAGATTCCAGAACTTTCCACCACAGAAATGTGAGGAAAATGTGTATTTTTTGACAATTTGTTAGGTTTGCAAGGGATTCTGGGTAACAGAACCTGGTGGGAGCCAGTCAAGTCACCCCATCCTGGATTCCCCTGGGTGTCTAGTTTTCAAAAATGTATAGGTTTGCTAGGTTTCCATAGGTGCCGGCAGAGCTATGGTTCAAAAACTACAACTAGGCACTTTGCCAAAAAAGGGTCATTTTTCACTGCGAAATTGAGGTGTGTCCACGTTGCGTTTTGCGCCGTTTCCTGTCGCGGGCACTAGGCCGACCCACACAAGTGAGGTATCATTTTTCTCGGAAGACTTTGGGGAACGCGGGGTGGGTGGAAATTTGTGGATCCACGCAGATTGCAGAACTTTCCACCACAGAAATGTGAGGAAAATTTGTTTTTTTTGACAATTTGTTAGGTTTGCAAGGGATTCTGGGTAACAGAACCTGGTGGGAGCCAGTCAAGTCACCCCATCCTGGATTCCCCTGGGTGTCTAGTTTTCAAAAATGTATAGGTTTGCTAGGTTTCCCTAGGTGCTGGCAGAGCTATGGTTCAAAAACTACAGCTAGGCACTTTGTCAAAAAAGGGTCATTTTTCACTGTGAAATTGGGGTGTGTCCACGTTGCGTTTTGCGCCGTTTCCTGTCGTGGGCACTAGGCCTACCCACACAAGTGCAGTACCATTTTTCTTGGAAGACTTTGGGGAACGTGGGGTGGGTGGAAATTTGTGGATCCACGCAGATTCCAGAACTTTCCACCACAGAAATGTGAGGAAAATGTGTTTTTTTTATCAATCTTTTAGGTTTGCAAGGGATTCTGGGTAACAGAACCTGGTGGGAGCCAGTCAAGTCACCCCATCCTGGATTCCCCTGGGTGTCTAGTTTTCAAAAATGTATAGGTTTGCTAGGTTTCCCTAGGTGCCGGCAGAGCTAGGGTTCAAAAACTACAGCTAGGCCCTTTGCAAAAAAGGGTAATTTTTCATTGTGAAAATGTGGTGTGTTCACGTTGGGTTTTGAGCCATTTCCTGTCGTGGGCACTATGCCTACCCACACAAGTGAGGTACCATTTTTATCGGGAGACTTAGGGTAATTCAGATTTGTAAAGCAACTGTTATTACCTATTGACTTTCGATGCATTCTGCCTTCCAAATGAAAGACATTGTGTAAAAAAGAAGTAATTTTTAAAAATGACCGATAATTCTCATGCTAGTATGAGTATTCCCAATTTCGGAAATGTACAAATATCTACTGTTTCTAAACTCTATATTTTGTTCCCATTTCAGAAATACATAGGTGTCTTTCATACCGATTTTTCCATGTATACATTTTCCCACAATAATTGCAATATACCCGGTACATAATAAAAAACCATTGCAAGACGCTGCTCAGTTGTTGGCTCTGGGTTCGTCGGGTTCTTGGTGAACCTACAAGTCCTATATATCCCCACAACCAGTAAGGTCCAGCGGATGTAACGGTATATTGCTTTCAAAGAGCTGTCATAATTAGAAGAAGTTACAGGTGAAAACGTTGACAGAAAAGGCTGTTTTTTTCAACTAATTTTCAATTTTTCCTATATTTAACTGTTAGTTTCTATAAAGAAACCTTGATGGATCTACACAAATGACCCCTTGCTGAATTCAGAATTTTGTCTACTTTTCTAAAATGTATAGCTGTCTAGGATCCATTATTGCTTTCATACCCATTTCTACCATTAACTGGAAGGAGGTTGAAAACACAAAAAATAGCAAAAATAGGCTATGTCCCAGAAAAATGCCAAAACTGTGTAAAAAATGTTGGTTTTCTGACAAAGTCTGTCATTCCCTAAAAGCTGGGAAAATGGTGATTTCAGCCCCACAAACCCTTTTTGATACCATTTGCAGGGAAAAACCCAGACGCTTTCATTTGCAGCCCTTTTTCGCATTTTTCCCAAAAACCCCAAAATTTAGCTGTATTTTGGCTAATTTCTGGGACCCCTCCAGGGGAATCCACAAACCCTGGGTACCTTTACAATCCCCATGATGTTGGAAAAAAAGGACGCAAATTTGGCGTGGATACCTTATGTGGTCAAAAAGTTACAGGGGCCTAAGCGCGCACTACCCCAAATAGCCAAAAAAAGGCTTAGCACAGGGGGGGAAAAGGCCTAGCAGCGAAGGGGTTAAAATGATCCTGACGCCGACCTCCGTTGTAAATTATGTGTCGGCCAATCACAATAAATTCTTATTTTCGCCAATCCATCGTCCTATCCAGTGTCAGTAAAGTCAAGTCATGTATGTGAATATAGAATATCTTCCGATATTCAAGAGCTGTCTCCACTCGGGTCTGCAACAAGCGCCTGCCAATCGAAATATATCCTCGTGCTATGCTCAGCACGACCAATCACAGTGTTCAACTAAATCGTTTACCCAACTGTCAAGCCAGTAGCAAAAAATAGAAAGCCTCTTCCGGTCACTAATAGTATGTACGGATTTGCTTCGAACAGGACTGTCCTCACAACACCAATCCCAGTGCTCGATTTAAATCCTGTATCAATATGTCAAGCCAATAGCAAAAAATGTAAAATATCTTCCTGTCACTAAGTGTGAGTACGGACATCACTTCGCACAAAACCATCTCAACTATGTTCTAAAAGACAAAAAAAGCGGGCTGCCCTCCTGTCAATCATCTGGAGAGCCTAAGTACGTACCGCTGGCCTTGAACCAATTCTTTTCTAAAATGCGGAAATGGTCAAGGAATTCGAGCTCAGTCTTCATTCCGGTCCGCAGGTTTCTGAAATGCCTTCATAAGAACCATTGATTTGCGTGTAATAATTGAGCAGTTGGTCCAGTGAGACTGTAATTAACCTGATGGCTCTGGCTGAGGGGCTGTTATCACGCTGTAATTTGAGGACATCCAGAACCTCCTAGTCCTAACTGAAAGACTTGTATTATAAATACAGAACCTAAAATGCATTCTGCATGTACAACTTTCCCTCCTCTCCTAGTAAGACAGAGGGAGAGAGAGTTGCAGCATTAGCCTCCACAATGTTACCGAAGTGTGCATTTTCATCATTCTGTGACTCTGGGTAAATCACTTAATCTCCCCATATTTAAGAAAAAATTAATGTGTCTTTGTGAAATGCAACTGGTGCACATGTAAAACGCTCCGAGTTTGTGCTACATAACGTTTAAAAAACTATCATCAGCAGCATTTGGCCGCACAACACAGGAATGAATGTATTGTACACAACATTTATGTATTTATTGCAGTGGAACTGGCCTGCATTTCATCCGTAGTAAGCCTAGCTGCTCCTGTTATGTGAGTGTTTTTAACCACTTACTTTTAATAAATACTTGCAGAGGTGTACGCTTCTTCCATTTCCCTTTGATGAAGTAAAGGTAAAGAAAAAGCCTTTGCATGCTGCTGTCCTGAACCAAAGCAGATGCCATATTAAAACAAGCATTGGCATAGCCAATAGGTCTCGCCTTTGGGACCTTATAAGTGTTTAGTTATACAGCACAATATCCTTGGTGCAACAACATCAACTGTTGCATGGCTAAACACTTATAAGGTCCCAAAGGCGAGACCTATTGGCTATGCCAATGCTAGTTATTGGTAGACTTGGGGGAATGTTGGGTGGGTGGAATTTTGTAGCTCCCTGCAGATTCCCAAACTTTCCATCAGAGAAATGTGAGGAAAACGGTTTGTTTTTTTGACAAAGTGTGAGGTTTGCTAGGGATTCTGGGTAACTGACCCTGCTGAGAGCCACACAAGTCCCCCCATCCTGGATTCCCCTGGGTGTCTAGTTTTCAAAAATGTACAGGTTTGCTAGGTTTCCCTAGGTGCCGGCTGAGCTAGGGCCCAAAATCCACAGCTAGGCACTTTGTTTTCACGGGAAAAATGTGATGTGTCCATGTTGCGTTTTGGGCCGTTTCCTGTTGCAGACACTAGGCCTACCCACACAAGTGAGGTACCAATTTTAACTTAGGGGAACACAATAGTAGAACAAGTGTTATTACCATTTGTCTTTCTATGCATTTCTGTCTTCCAAATGTAAAACAGTGTGTAAAAAATAAGTCATTTTGAACAATACACTCTAATTTACATGCTAATATAGGTACCCAAGAGTTCAGAGATGAACAAATAACCACTGCTTCTAAACTCCATATCTTGTTCCCATTTCAGAAATACATAGGCTTCCTTGATACCGATTTTTCACTCTTTATATTTTACCAAATGAATTACTGTATACCCGGTACACAATGAAAAAAACATTGCAAGGTGCAACTCAGTTATTGGCTCTGGGTGCCTCGGGTTCTTGTTTGAACCTACAAGCCTTGCATAACCCCGCAACCAGAAGGGTCCCGCAGACGTAACGGTATATAGCATTAAAAAATCTACCGTAGTTAGAAGTTACAGGTGAAAATGTATGCACAAATGGCTGTTTTTTTCAACTAAATTTCAATATTCTTTTATTTCAACTGTTACTTTCCATAGGAATACCTTGAAGGACTACACAAATGACCCCTTGATGAATTCAGAATTTTGTCTACTTTTAAGAAATGTTTAGCTTTCCCGGATCCATGTCTGGTTTCACACCCATTTCTACCACTAACGGGAAGGAGGTTGAAAGCACAAAAATTAGGAAAAATAAGCTATGTCCCAGTAAAATGCCAAAACTGTGTAGAAAATGTTGGTTTTCTGACAAAAGTCTGCTTGTTCCTGAATGCTGGGAAGATGGTGATTTTAGCACCACAAACCCTTTGTTTAAACCATTTGCAGGGAAGAAACCCGATGCTTTCTTCTGCAGCATTTTTATCCCAAAACCCTCAAATGTAGCTGTATTTTGCCTAATTTCTCGTTCCCCTCCAGGGGAATCCACAAACCTGTGGTACCTTTAGAATCCTAAGGATGTTGGAAGAAAAGGATGCAAACAAAACAAAAGGTTATGGGGCCATAAGCGCAAACTATTCCAAATACTCAAAAAAGGGTGTGGCACTTGGGTGGAGGTAGGGGGGCTGTTAGACCTGGCGGCGAAAGGGCTAAAATCACAACTTGCCATTAAGCTCTTTTTTATTTGTTTTGGATGAGCGGTTTAATGACGTTTGGACCACACCCAGTCAGTCCTTAATTGCTGAGTGCTGTGTATAGTTGAGGATATGTCTTGTGCTGCATAATGCATGGGCTAAATTTACCACACGAGTTAGGATGAAAGTTGGTTGGGGCGCATTGTGGTTAAAGATGTTTACATGATCGGGAGGAAATTAGGGTTTTGCTTTTTTTCGGCAGTGGAAATACAGGGGTTGAATTGTATGTCCAGGGATCTAACTTCATTTTCTTACTACAACTGGGACAAATTAATGTTTTGGGTCTTTAGTTTTTTTGGGTTGAAATTTGGATACCTATGCTTTCCTTAAGTATTTGTCCAATCTCGCTCGTATTGAACCGTTGCTCAGTCAGCACACAAAAGATCAAATCAGTTTTTTGCTGGAACCTTTGAAAGTTTTCGAAGGACATTTCACTGTGGGGATGCCACTGGGTCCTCTTTTTGAGATGCTATCTGTTGGGACAATGAAGAGTTGCACAACATACGTTTTAAGTTTAACTTTGTTGCACGAGCTTTTAGCACACTCACACAGTTAAAATGAATACACTCGGGTTGATCAAAACACGTTGAATCAGTTTGTTTTCCCCCGCAGAGTTTACAGCTTTGCGAAACATCAGTAAATGAACTCCTGAGACCAAGTGTTGTGTCTTATTAAACAATTTCAAAATCATTAATTTTTAATTGCCTTGGTTTGCCGTGTTTTACGGTTTTAATTGTGTATACTTGGCTAATAGCATATTTACAATGTTTCTCGGATATTAGTTCCATAAATAAGGACATGCTGTCCTCTTTGAATATGAATTTGCCGTGTTATTCCATAAAAGTTTTCAGGAGGGTTTGATGTATTATCTGGTTATCCATTACAAAGACGCAGTTCCCAAGCGTGGCATGTTGAATAACAAAAGAAAATCATACGAGATGTTCAGATATAGGCAGGTCCCTCTCCTTTCTTGATTGAAAGTTCTAATTAAGTGAATCGGGGAAAATTAACTGGAATTAGCTGTCAAAAAGTCACATTTAAGTGAGCGATGGGCTGGTTTGGCAGTAAACATTTAAATGATATAAATTGCCATTTAAGTGTATGGTTTAATGTTTGTCATGCATTAATGTGACATGACACTGCAGTGACAATCAAGCAGCTTGCTCTAATTTGAACATCTTTAGGGCTTTTGTGCGGTGTGCACTACACAGATTAAGACAATTGCTGTTTTTATGTGTCAGTTTAAAAGGTTTTTTTCCTCCTTAGCATCGGTTACTGAAACAAACACATCATTTAGGAGCGGGAGCGGAAGTGCAGAGTGGCACCCTAAGTCTTTTGTTATAAAAAGATGGAACAGTATTTGCTCGAGATATAAACGTTTTTTAAGCCTCCGTGCAGTTTGCAAATTAGGTGCTGTAATCATGCGTCTTGTACTGAGTTCTATAACTGAACATGATCGAATACAATTTACAGCACCTTGGAAAACGGCTCGGGCAGAAAAACCGAATTCAATTTTTAAACTGTATCATTACAGGCAACGCAATGCCATCTCTGTTCTATCTCATTGGAGCATTTAAAAAACAAGCGCGCGCTCGCGCTGCATAGATGGGGGCTGCAGCGGGAGAGAGAGGCGGAGGGAGTTGTGTGCGCGCGCACTGCGCGCGAAAGCACTGAATGAGCCATGACGGCGCCTAACTGTATGAGATATGAAAGGCAGATGGCGGCTGCGCGCGTTCACGCGCACATGCACGCAAGCTTTAGGCCACAAGCAAAAGCTTGTGGTCGCATTTCTGAAACCCACTACTAAATGTCTCGCCAGACCAGCGCATGCGCTGGCTCAGGCGAGACCTAAAAACAGACCACTCAGTACCCCAGGGGTTAGCACACGTTGTGAACTTCAAAAATGCCATGTTATAATAATTTGTCCCAACAGCCACAGTATGCAGTGCCCCCTCTAGGTAATGCCTTTAAAGGGAAAAGTCCTCCTTGATAATCAGAAGTTCACAGTCTTAAATTATGCAATTATTCCCTGTAGTGGTTAAAGTTCAAGTAAAGAAGACCATTGGGACACATTTGTCTCTGGAATGTGTTGTGAAGAGATCAGCCTTAGGGGAGCAAGGATGTATCAGTTTCAGCAATGAGGGGCAGGCCTACATCTGAATTGTTCAAAATGGGCATACCAGATCATGTTCCTCGATTTAGTGAAAGCCTCATCTTGTATCACGTCCTATTTGCAGGGTTCCCCTTTCCTGGACATCTTTTTCATATTCAACCTTATCATATTTTAACATGATGTTTGTTGAATGTTTTGCATTCTAAATATTTTCAAGGCCCAGCCCGTACAAATGAGAGTTCAACCCATTCCAAGTCATACCATTTACATATGGTGCTGTTATAACTTGGGGAGTTAGGGGAATGAATGGCTCTGTTAGGCTTTTGATCCTGTGGGTGCTGATCTTAAAACAACATGCACTTTTTGGCCAATTCACCATGAACCCACTACAAAGACCTCATTGATGTGCGAACCCATAAATTGGTGGTCAAGGAGTGACAACAGAAAGGGGGTGCGGTGCAGTCACGAGAAACAGAATCATAAATATCAGTCTGGCTGTCAACTTATACCTTCACTTTTTTCAAACTCTGCAGCAAAGAAATTGGCAAATAAGACAAATGTGACAGTAAATCTGTTCTGGCTTAACTGATCACAAAGGCTGATCACAAAGACTGCATTTTAACATATCTTCTGGTGTTAAGACACTTTCAGCAGGGATCTTTGTGTGCCCAGAAATTCTCAGGGGATAACAGTAATGGTAGAATAGCTCTAGTGGTTAATGCAATTGCTGGCGAGAACGGTGTTTTTTCCAACTACAGTTTGGTGCATAATACTGCATAGAGGGCTAATACATCTCCTGTAAAGCACACTACGTAACATGCAGATCATACATTTTAATTGTAGACAGGTAAGCAGGTTTTTGACTTTGACATATGTGCTTTACTACTTGCAGGAAATAAATTGCAACCTTTATAATATAGCACAATAAGCTGTGAACCAGCAACATAAGCTACTTGTGAACTGCAAGGCATGGGTTGAGAACTTTCTTGTTTTCTTTCACAATTTGTCTTATAAAGCTGCTAAAAAGTGTTCCATTGCATAGTAATAAAGTCTTATAAATACAGACACAGCCCCTGCACTGTTACATTTTAAATCAAGACTTCTTGTTTCTCCTAGCCATGCACTCTTAATATATGTACATACATATAGCTTATATACAAGGGGTAAACAAAGTCAAAAACCTGCTTCAAATTTTTCACTTAAGTACTTGTAAAGTGATAAGTTGTGTACCTTTGTTTTCCCTCCATTGCTTTGGCGTATATGTATTAGGCACCAGGTGACTCCTAGCCAGGCTCTTTCTTGAATAAAAGTAGGGCTGATGGCTCTTTATATGAGGCCTTTGTTTTGGGCCAACTTAAATTCCTAACTAAGAAAGCTGCTTCACAGTCTGCATATTCTTGTTTGTAAAAAGAAAACAGACATCCTGCAGACGCTGGTCGATGTGCCCCGGGTGTTGGCAAATTACACTGAGAAAAATGTCAGCATATTTCACTGGGACCAGCATGGATCTTGGTTCCAGCTCAATAATAGCTGCCTCCATCTAACTGCTTACATCAACCCTGCTGTTCAGTAAAATCTTATAATAGTACAGCTTTCTATGTCCTGTCCTTTTCTAAATCTATGGTGTAGGTGCTATAGGACTAAACAATTCATGTCACAAGGGTATGTATCTACGCTGAAAAACTGTCTCAAGACCCTTTTATATAGAGCTATATGTGTGTAATGCATCTGTTTTCGTTCTCATTGTAAGCAGAAGTTTGGAGTGGTAATTGCCACAGATATATATTGCGGACCCTAGCACTCCCATTTGCAGTGCACAGGGATCTTGCACCGTCACACACAGAGGGAAAATAATTAGATGGAACATTGGTCAGGGTATTCCTACCCTGCCCCCTTTTCCTTTTTTTAAGATTTTTTGGGGACTCAGCTGAAGCCAAGTCCCAAGATCATTGCCAACACTTCCTGGCTGAAGTGTTGGCAGCCAATCAGAGCTCTGCAGCTCTCTGCACAAGCTCATCATTATTTGCAAAGACTTTACAATTGGAGATATGCAAATTTGGATTTCCTTTAATATCTCGCAAACTACTGAATGGATTTACAGCAAATAACAAAAAGCACAATCTGCGTACTGAAAGCTAGCTTTCTGCCAAATTTGGTGTAATTCCGTCTAGTGGTTCGGGCTGCAGGCGTGTCTAAAAAGTTTATGAGAATTAAATTGGGAAACACATTTTTTTTACCCTCCCTTTTTCTCAGTCCCAACTTGACGGATCACCCCAAACCTTTCCATGCACAACAGAAATCACTGGGCCACTTTTTTGGAATCTTTTATGAAGATTTGTCAAACAGTGCCAAAGATATAGACAAGCAAACGCTTTTCCTATGCAAACATGGTCCTAACTATAACTACCTATGTATATTCACTAAAAAAAACAAAGCATACAGGGACGTTATAGTTATAGTTAGGAAATAGAATTAAAATAAACTTATACATTCACTGAAAAAAACAAAGGTTACAGGGACGCTATGGTTAGGCTCAGATTTCACTTTTACAAAACCATTGAAATTCAGCAGTTATAGGTACCTGAGCTAACTATACTGTATACCCCCGTAATGCACTGCTTATGACCTCACACATTACATCACTCATGACATGGTCAGTGACATCACTGATGACATCACTGTGTGGTCTCCTCCCTGAGCCAATAATGGCCCTAGTGACTCCATTCCCCAGGGCCGGCTCTCAGTCTATGTCCCAGAGAGCCCACCCCCGGACATAGCAGTTTCTCTGCCCAACCGGCGTGGGCAGGAAATTCTGTGCTTGCTTTCTCTTGGTGCGAGCATTGTCAAAACTCCTGCCAAGCAGGAGGAAACATCAAGTACACTCCCAGTAGGCGGGAGCTAGAAAAATGCTCCAGCACGCTGAGAGCGGACTTTAGATCTATTTCCCTGCCTGCAGTGATGCAGGCAGGGAAACAGATTTAAGTATTACTCACATTCACAGGGAGAAACATTATTAGCTGCTCCCTGTAGTTGGGAGCAATGCCGGCTCCCACAGCCCCCACAGACAGAGTGGTGGGTACCCTGGGTGGGCACCAGGGCACCCACCTTTTCTTGTGGCTGGCCATGGGGGATGTGTCCCTGAGGCTGAAATTGGGCCAGGGAGGGGGGCACATGCCCTCCTCTCCCTTGAATATGTTGCAAGGCCCCAGGGGATGGGGACCCTGGGGCTGAAATCAGACAGGGGAGGGGGGCCGTGTACCCCCTACCCCTTGAATACGTTGCTGGGCCCCAGAGGATGGGGATCCCCAAACCAAAAGCGGCCCGGGGAGGGGACCCACATGCCCCTCCCCCTAAAAATACACTGGGCCTTGGGAATGGGGCCCCTGGAGCTGAAATCAGCCCTGTGAGGGGTGTTGATTGCCCCCTCCCCTTAATTTAAATTAGTGGCCCTGGGTCCCCAGGGCCTATCAAGACTTTTCTTTAATTTTGATAGTAGCCCTGACAAACGGGCTCCCCAGGGCCTAACAAGACTCGGAGAGGGGGGCCGCATGGCCCCCCTCAACCATAATTAAATAATAAGGCCTTTGGGGATGGGGTCCCCAGGGCCCTATAGAGGCTTGGGGAGGGGGCCATGTGGCCCCATCCTCTTTTAAGAAAAAGAAGGCCATGGGCTCCCCAGGGCCAGGTCCTTTGGTCAATTCCTTGTGGCCGGGTGGGATGGGCTGCCTTTGGGGGGTTAGCAACGGGGTCGTGCCCCATGGCCTGGTGCAACCCCTGCCATGCACGACTGAATGACCTGTGCGGGATTGGCTGCATGTGGTGTTTTGGCTGCAGGGCCTGGCCACAGGCTATGCCCTGTAGCCAACCCCCTGCTGTGAACAGCCAGAGGCCAGAGGCCGTGCAAGGTGGGAGGTTGG
The DNA here is from genome assembly GCA_963921515.1 of Calotriton arnoldi. Lineage (NCBI taxonomy): Eukaryota > Metazoa > Chordata > Amphibia > Caudata > Salamandridae > Calotriton > Calotriton arnoldi. Next base: position 1,097,463 of record CAWUFW010002656.1, on the reverse strand, counting down.
ATTAACATAAGGTAATTAAACATTACGTTAAAAAAAAACTTGAAATTCACTGAAAAAAATTAATGCCCTAAGGTAACTATAACTCATGCCCTGGCCATGCACTGCCAAATACCCTACATATAACATCACTCATCACACCTCCTATGACATTATTGATAATATCACTGTGCATGTTGGTGGAGCGAGCTATAGTTACCTTAGGGCACAAGTTATAGTTACTTGAGATAACTATAACTAGTGAATTCCAGTGGTTGGTAGAGTTTAAAACGTTACGTTGTTACTGAACATTTCACCTAATCATAACGTTACTTTAACTTTTGTTTTTTAGCCTTAGCCACATTGTAGTTATAGTTAGGATGACCAGAAATAGGGAATTTTGTCATTTTTGGGCCTTATTAACCTTGCACCCATTTGATGAATGTTCGTGAAACTTCACAGACCTGCTGCCCCAGTTTTATTGTCAGAGTCCTGAACGTTTTGCAGGGTTACGTGACGTGGTGCAAAGAAAAAAGGGAGGGGTCCCAAAACAGGTTTCAAACCCAATGCATTTTTCCATAGACTTTTGTATTATGCGTAGCTCAAAAACTATCTGCCAGATTTTGGCAAAATACAGTGCGCAGATGATTCATTAGGGTACAGCAGGTAAGTAGGGTAAGTATTTCATATGTTTAAAGCATTTATTTTTTGCTATATCTGTGGCTGAAGTAGTACTGCAGTACTCCCCAGGTACATAACAATGGCAAGTTATTCGGCTGATTGGCTTTACAAAAGTTAAAGGCAGCCATGTTGTTTTGCCCTCAAGTTTCCCTGTGTTACACGTTACACCTTATAATGTAATTAAGTATTAGGTTTGATATTTTCCAATATCTATTAGCACTTTATTACAGTGGTAATAGGTAGGGAAAAATATTTATAAGTGTATATGTTTTTTTTTTAATTTACAGAGTATCGTTGTACTACTGAGGTACCAAAGAAATTGATTTTTTTTTTAATATTTAGAAAACCACTAAAAGAGACTATGAGGCATATGTACAACAAAGTGACGGAGTACGGTGTTAGCCTTCCTGGCTTAATGCCGAACTCCGCCACTTCAGAAACGCTGGGCTGCACCATATTTACAACAATATGGTGCAGCTCTGCGTTTCCCCCTGCGCTGGTGCTAAACTTAGCAGCCTAGCGCCAACGCAGGCACCCTTGCACCATAGTGCAAGGGTGTCTGCATTGAGGGGATGATTGTTTATGTGCAGGAAGAGTCACCTTACTGCACATAACTAATCAATGTCAATTTGCTGTTTCTATGTGTGCTGCACAACGCAGCACACATGGAAACAGAAAAAATGACGAGAAATAAAGCATTTCTCCCCGTTTCACCTAAGACCAGGTTTTCCCTGGTCTTAATTTTGGCGCTGCCTCCTATTTACGCCACTCTTGTTAATAGGGGGCATCATCAAAATCAATGGGTGTTGCGGTGGAACGCCCACTGCAACACCCATTGCCCTCCCCTTTCATGCTAAGTACAGGGTGAATGGGTGCCTTATTTACAAGGCAGTGTTAAGCCACATTAAGTGGCTTAACGCTGCCTTGTAAATAAGGCGAAGCCCCTATCGCCATCAAAACGTCACTAAAAGTGACGTGGTGGTGATAAGGGTTTGTAAATATGCCCCTATATTTTGTAAATATAGTATGCTAGAGTGTATTTTCCAATTTTAACATATGCTGAAAAAGGGTACTGAGTAGCGTGTTAATTACTAAAATTTACTGCTCTACTTAAAATAAAACACTGTTTCCTGTACAATGCTGTAAAAATATAGAGACATTTTGAAATATCAATGGTAAACTTAGGAAATAAGTTTGTTGTACTGTGATAATATCGCGCAACTCCCTATTTATAAAATTGAGAACCTTATAAGTATTTCGCAAAACGTATTACCACTTTAGTAAAGTGTTAATAAGTAGGGCAGACATACCAAACCAATTACTTACCTATATCCAAAGGAGTAACAAAGAACACGGCAAACGTGTACCTAAAAACAAAATGACTGCCTTCAACTTTTGTAAAGGCAATAATTAGCCAATCAGCTAATGATTTGGCATCACTATGTACCACGGTAGTACAGCAAAATGCACTCATATTTCACAAACATCTTGCGATATAAAATTTTTACACTACTTACCTGCACAACCCAAAATAAGCATCTGCACACCATAGTATCTAATCCTGCCAAGTTTCCACCAAATCGAATTACGGATTTCGCAATACACACATTGAAATAAATTGAGCAATATGCATTGAATTTAACTACCTTTTGGGACCTCCACAACATTTACATATTATCGTATATATTTTGGCGAAACAACATTCCCATCTTCGCATTTTAACGCTACATTTCTTGCAATTTACATACTCCACTTTGCGCCACTTCACTGTCTAATTGTTTACTTTATGTCACTGCAATGTACGGAATTTACAGTATGCTACTCCATTTTAGAACACTGCAGTATATTCCACTGCATTCTACGCTAATCCTCCGTTAATTACTCCACTCTACTTGACCCAACTGGACTGTACACCATTGCAAAGTTCACCACTATACTGTATGCTATTATACTGTGCACCACTGTACAATATCAAACTGTCGCATATTCCACTGTGCTGGACACCCCTAAAGTGCAGTGCGCGCAACTCAATGCTATTCCACTGTACCCTACTTCAATTTACGCTAATACAGTAACTACTTGCTATTCCAGCATGGCTCACTTGATGGTAATGGAGTGTACCCTATTCCAGTCTCCGCTACTACACTCTAGCACTGCATTGTACTGAAGTACACTATACACCACTGCACTCTACCACAATCAACTTTATGCTATTTTGCTTTACAAGAGTACATTCTGTGCCATTCCACTAAACCACACTGTACATTTAACCTGTTTGAGTTGGACATCACAGTACTGTACACTACTCCACTATATAGCACTCCACTCTACATCCAAACAGGTAACGCCACGAAACTCAACTTTATTACAGTAAACACTACTAAATTCTAAAGACTTCACACTATCTCACTGTAGTTAATGCTACTCCACTATACGCTATTGCACTTTACTGAATTACATTCACCCCCACAGTAGTCTAAAGCATACCGCTTTGCACCTCTGCCCTATACAGCACTCCAATATACGCCACTCCATTGTACTCAATTTGACTTTACAACACTACACAGTACCGCACTCCACTTTATTTAAGCCCACTGTACACCACTAAACTTTACCCCATTCCATTCTATAGCACTCCAGTATTCTCCACTCCAGTGTACGCTGTTTCCATTTACGCCACTCCACTGTACCACACTCCACTGTACACTATTTCAGTATACAACATTCCAATATATGCCTCTAAACTATACCACACTCTAAGATATACCACTATACGCCGCTATATATAATACACTGTACAGTATTAAGAGGACACCACTCCACTTTACCACACTCCACTTTATGCTATCCCACTGCATGCCAGTGCACTGTACAGCACTACACTCTATGCCACTCTAATAAACGCCACTCTATTGTATCCAACTTCCCTCTATGCCACTCCAGTGTATGCAACTCTACTCTTCGCTGCTCCGCTGTATGTCATTCCAATATACAGTACTCGAGTATACCTCATTCAACTTTACTCCACATCACTATACCATAACATACTATACCACAGTACACTTTACAACACTATCCGCCACAATATTGTACCACACTCCACTTACTAACCCTCTACTCCACTAAAGTGGACAAATATTACAAAATTGTTACTAACATTGAAATTTACACTAAAAAACAAAGATTAGACATCAGTTTAGTTAATGAAACTTTCTTAGGTTTAAATTAAGCTCCACAAACATTAGAATTAGTATAATTATAGTTATTTCTTAATTGTATTATTTATGCACTACTCACACACTTATTTGTAATGTATTTCTCCCAAACACACTTTACAGTGCATAACCATAACAAATTCATAACGTAGACTTAGCTCCTGAAATTACCATTTACGCAATGCTTTCATTTTACTGTAAGTCATACTTATCACTCACATTTATACTTATGCACCCCTTTTCAATTAATATCACTCACACTCTTCCATACAGTCTTGTCACCCCATTCGCTACTCTACATTAACTATAACTCGCCACTCATCCCATATACTACTGTTGTCCTACAATTGTGTTGCAATCCTGCGAGAGACTCACAGGAGTAGCGTGCAAGCTTCAGGGATTTTGATTTGAGGCATGGGGTTCATTCAATCTCACAAGACTTCCATGGAAAATTACTGGGCCTGCCACAAGGTGTTTTACGGTCCCACAAGAGTCTCGCAGATCGTACGGGGAGAAGTAAAAAAAGGGCCAAGTCTCAACTAATAGTTACCATTCTTATTACATGATTGAAGAAATGCTGTGATGTGATTGGGTGCAGAACCAGAGATAGCTCAGTTTGTCCTTGGTGCTTTGGAGGAGAAGGAAGTATGTTTGAGTTGTGCTCAGCAGAAGCAAATTTATTTGGAGCTGAAAGAGACTGGTGTCTTCATCTGAATTTCAGAAAAACCCCCAAGTTCAAGGAATTAATTAAATATTTTATAAGGTTTGTTGTGAAGTGAGTGTACTAATGCTGGTAAACATATTCTACAGCATGCTTACAGAGTCAAAAGCTTTTTGGGGAGGTGTAGATCTCTTAATACAGGGTTAGACATTAGAATGTAGAGAGACATCAGCAAGTATTCCAGATTGTGTTGAAAAATGAAGTGTTTCAACTGTATGTACTTGTAAGTAAAGGAGGTAGAGTTTCTCAAATTATAAAACAAAGAATGTGCAATGTATTAATACACGCCCTAGTATTTTTATGAACCTCACTGTACAAGTAGTTTAGCACTATGAGATGTTTGAGTGGTGATATTGCTATTTCTAGAGTGAAGCACCATGCTCAGTGTTAAAAAGGGTGTCTCAAGAGGAATGTGTTACTTTATAAACTTTTATGAAATCAGGTTTGATGGCATGTTATAATTTATTTGTGAGCAAAATGCATTGGGTGAGGGTGTGGAGTTTTTCTGGAGAAAGGAATGACAAGTTAGTGGTACACTAGATATAAATAAGTGATTGCGCTGAAAGATGTAGAAAACTTTACAGAATAGAATGAAGAATGATTGTTATGATTTAATGACTAGTATGTAGATTTTAATTTTTTTATTATTTTGTCTTTTTCTGGGATGAAAATGGAAAACAAAAGTTATTTACGAGAAAACTACCATGCGTGAAAATACAGGGAGGAGAAAATGAAGTCTTGTTCAGTTTTGAAAAAACTGGAAAGTATGAATTTGCAGAAAATCAGAAAAACAGTATTAGTTGGAGAGGTATTAATGTTTGTATTGTATTAGGGCACATTTATGTTCTTGGACAAGCTTGTGCTGTGTAAATCTACTTGTCTCTGAGGAAATAATTATCTGCTTACATAAGCAGCAAAAAAGAGCCTTGTTAAGACAAGCAGGATTATTGTTTTGTTCAGCAGTGAGTACCTGAGCAGGCACAGTGTATCCAGGCTGTAAAGACGTGGGAGCACATGACGAGCTTTGCAGTTTAGCAGCACGAGCTAACTCTGTCCGAGCTAGCCTTTGTGAACTCCTTTTTACAAAACTGTATATATGAGAAACTTTGCTGAGGCCTTTTTTGCTAGCTGGCCTAAAAACAAAAAGACTCTTTGCCAGGCTGAGGTGGCTGAGTTGGTGCTACTACACCCGGCTGCTCATCCTAATGTGATGAGGACATTATTAATTAGTAAAGTTGGCTGATTTGTTTATTTTATAGTTGTTGTTATAGTTTGTTAAGGTAGTTGTTGGAGTTTTGTAATGTTGTTAAATTGATTTTTGTAATAAAAAAAGTTTAAAGTTACTACTGATTTGTTTGGTTAGTAGCTGTTATATATTTGAATATTATTACAGTATTGTAATGTTGACTAAAAATGGCAGTTCCATCTTTAGGGAGTGCAGAAGTGCTCCTGCATGTGTATATTTCTATACAGTACTATGCATATCTTTTATGCTACAGACAATTGTTAATGGAGAAGCCAATTCATTGAATACCCAAGTATGGTGATTCCTCATGCAACAGTGAGGTCTCACTAGAGAGATTAGTCCTTGCTCTCACTGTAGTGTACAGATCTCTCATACAACAGAGAGGTTTTGGCACAAAGGCCAGTGCATCTTCATATTCTACTACACACTGCTATCAGTTGGTGGAGATGTGATAGTGGAAAGGGCAATTCTTTTGCACATGTAACAATATATGCTTGTGACTCTGGAGAGAAGTTTCAGTGGAGACGTCTGTACATGTACACACCCTACTATGCCTCATTGCCCCCATGGGGAGAGGTCTGAGGGAGAGGTGAGTGTGTCCCCACATTCAACTATCCACACCAATCAACCAAGACACAGTTATGCGCAGAGAGGATACTCCATTTCTTTACCTTACTACCCAGAGCCTACTTTGCATATATATTACTCTGAAGAGATGTCTCAGCTGACAGAGCAGTGTGTTTAAACACAACCAAAAAATCAGGGGAGGTAGAGGTTAAGGCTAGGTTTACCCTCCTTACTGTGTATAGTTTCACAAAATTCGAGTATATCGAAAAAACCTAACCTATGGGGGAACTAGGATTCAACGAAAGTTCGTTGTAATCACCTTACTAGAAAAAAGACTCTTTTTCTAGAGACCCCTCACCCACCAGGGTTTCCCCTAGGTGGCATGCTTCATCATTGGGGTTCCTCTCAATCCTCTACGGATTGAGGCATGCTGCAACTTGCGAACTACGTAGGAGCACTTAGTTATGGACTATGTGAGGTGCAGTGATGTGGAGTGGAAGGAAGATAAGTCTTAAAAATACCTAACTAGTGAGCTACTATTTTATTCCCGCCCCTAGCTGGTATGGTTAAAATCAAGGGTTAATACCAGGGAGAAACCTGACCTTAATGAGTTTGGTTCCCCTAGTATTGCGTCTGTGTCAACATGTTTCGAGCTGTCCCCTACAAGCTCTTCATCAGGACTACACGGGGTCCAGCCCTGTGCGTACCACTCCTAATAAACCCAATATGAGGATACAGTGAAGTGCACACCTAATGTGTATACACAAAATACATACGGTTACTTAATGATACTCCGTATCTGTAAAAGAAGAAGCAAAGAGATACATTAAAAACAACTGCTGCCCACTGGACAAGCCGGCAGGCCATATAGGCTTGTAAATACATGCAGCTCCTTACCTAGATCAATGCACCGTATATAGTGGGTGCACTTAGTGTCTATGTTGTGTGCTCATCTAGTGTGAATTGAATGTGTCACACTTGATGCCAGTGAAAACACTCTTAATAAAAACTAGTGAGAAAAGACACCATGTGACAAACAACACGTAAAATACATGTAGGATATGATGACACATACTTTTATTTAGGCAATACTATTGCCTCATGATCAACAACAGGGGTAGAGGGGCTTGTAGTCACACCCTAGAAATGGAGATAAGACACTTATTTAGCTGTTTTGTTCTAAAGATAAAAAGATAAAAACCGGAGGATGTCAATTCCTCACCCGAGTACAGCAAGGCCCCCTTCTCTTTGTACTTACTTCATCAAAGCACGCCTCTTGGTTCGTTACCTATTTCTGTCCCTGGAGACCGCATACTAATGCGTGTGTCTGCTGGGTGGCTATTTGAAGCAGTTGGCATGGAAGTGCCTTGTCATCCTGCTGAACTACTAGACTGTGTATTATCAAACAAAATGGCCGCCCCCATTGGGACAATGGCGGGGCCATCTTAGTAGTATACCGATCCTTTACTTTTCGTCTAAAACTGATTATAGGCACAACCCTGGTGAGACAACGGGGAGAGGGTTTTTTTTTTGTTTGTTAGTAAGTGGCCCCTGTATGAAGAATCATGCAGGTTATACAACTACACCGATGGTATTTAGGTGTGTGGTATATCTTTACAGAAGATGGTTTTCGGGGCTTGGTGAGATCCACAAAGGCTACTCCTAATGGATTAGCCAACGAAGAGCCCCCGAGGGGTATTGTCATTTAATCCCTCTGTGTCTGTGTGTAGTTTATACACCCATCGCTGCTCCTTTTCCAATAGTCTATGTTCCAAATTATCAATGTGACTAAGGTGTTCTAAAACCACCCATTTCAGATCGTTAGGTGTATGTTTATGTTCCATGAAATGTGAGGACATTTTTGTGGTAATTCGGTGACACCTGATGTTACTGCGGTGTTCGCATATCCTGATGCTTACTTTTCTTGTAGTCATACCTACATAATGTAGGTTGCATGGGCAAGTTATCATGTACACTACGCCTGTAGTGTTACAATTAGTTAGCTTACGTAGTTCCCAGCTCATCGTGTTATTGAATTACACTTTCTTACTAACGGTGGTAAGGTGGCACACACTACAATTACTGCATGGGTAATGGCCTGTGGGTGGTGTACCCAAAACTGATTGATTCCTATCTCTGTTCGTTACAGAGTACGGCCCGAGCCGGAGAGTACAGTCCGGGTGCGGAGATTCCGGTCCGACTTCAGACGTAAATATACGACTCATAAATGACCTCTGTGAATACCAAAAGTCGTAAAGTTATACTTTTGTGTCAGATTGCCTTTGTGAATCGGGCCCTATATGTCTGTCATCCTGGGGAAAGCTGGGACTGCACAGTCAAATCCATATATATGGCTATTTTCCTGGGGCGAGGTCTCAGTGGAGAAGCCAGTACTTGTTATCCATACCAGGGAATACTAAGGTCTCACACATAAGGTGTGAACCTTCCCATAATGCTGAGCCTAGGGAAAGGTGTGAATGGAGAGGCAGTGTCTCTTTGCACCCTACTCTATACAATGGTTACATTAATGCAAGGTCTCACTGGAGAGGTCTGTCTCTCCCCATAGTTTTCTATACATAGTTGTTAGGCTGTAGAGAGGTGTCAGTGAGATCTCAGTGTCTCCTTACACCCTACTGTGTGCTGTTACTATACACCCTACTAATGGGCCTACAATGCATAAGTACCTGAAGTAAAGGAAAGTGCAAATTCTTCCTCTAAAAAAAGGTTTACGATCTTGTGAGACTCTCGCTTGATTGTAAACAAAATAGTGATTGAAATTTTTCTAATAATAAGAACCAAACTTAAAATAAATAAATGTGTATTGATATGTGCTATGCACCAATGTTGGTCTCATGCACATAAAACATGTGAGATTTTTTCATAAATCTAAGTGATTTATTTCTCTCCACAATTATATAATGGATTGCATTTCATTAAACTAAGCACACTGTTACTATTCTGGTGTATATAAATTATACAGTCTACATCAGGATATACTCAGTGTAAATGCAAAGTCCATTATAAAAAATATGATGTCGCAAGAGGCTTGCAAAAGCAAACCAGAAAGCACTGTCCCCTCAAACTGCATACAATGTATTGCCTCCCTGGCTCTTGCAAGAGTCTCACGAGAGGTTGGAAAAGGGAAAAAAGGGAGAGATAGTACAAACAACATAGATCATGAACTATAAGGTAGCTCTGAAAAGACCCGCTTGTGTTAACAGTTTTAAATTATAAAAAAATCGTTTTTCATTTTTTTTAAATTTATTTGTATTTTTACATTTTTTTAATAGGGTAGGACAAAAAATACAACTTGCGGTGTTAAACAAACACCAACAGCATCTCCTTAAAAACAAAAAGGAGAAAAAAAACTACTGCTTAGCAGGGCACTTGTGCTCTTAGGCAAGCTTGTCCTGGGCAGACCTGCTTGTCTCTGATGAAAAAAATATCTGCTTGCAAAAGAAGCAAAATATCATAATGGAGCAGATTACAAGGAAAAGTTACAGTGGAGCACAATCACAGTTGACCAAACCACAAAAGGGTTAGAGGGCACTTGTTTATATGTTTTAAGAGAGAAGAATTATGTGTTGGGGTTTGCCCACAGGCCTTACAGTCCTGAAGAGGCCCAAACAGGCACGTTGCCCTTAGAAGATGCCCTTTGAGAGATGCCCAGATGGTAGATACCCTATGTTTGCTGTTCAAACAGCAGAGAGACTCCTGGAGAAAAGTTTCTCTGGGTGGGTGGTTGTGAGTTCCTGCATACAGGCCAATGGTATGGAAGGAAAAGGCTGCCCTTGCTTGACCCTATAATGCCCAGTGCCTGATTATCTCATCCTGCTTTCTCTCCTTACCCTGGAAAGTGTGCTGCTCTAATGACCAATGTGGGAGAGGTAGCCACATGCGTAACCGCTTAAAGCTGTCCTTCATTTCTTCCTTACTCCCTTGGCTCCTCTTCTGTCTCACTGCAGCAACTTTTTACTTTTGAGGGCATGGAGCCCATGGGTATATGAGCAAGTCTTTGTACAAGCAGGCCAGTTGTTTGAAGGGGCAGGCTGCTCTTAACTCCCCCTTTGATGGTCACTGTTTGATTGCCTGGCCCATCTTCTTACTCCATTGCCGCAGTGGGCATGTGGCTGCAGGTGCCAATAGGAGAAAAGGGAGCCAACATCTTGACCCCATAAAGTTGTGCTTCATCACCTCCCTGCTTTCTAGGTCCTCTTCTGCTGGGCTGCGGCAGTTTTTTTTTTTTTTTTTACTTTTGAGGACTTGGAGCCTCTTACTTCTAGGATTCAAGAAAAGTGGAAGAAGAAAGGCTACAATGTATTGTGGTCAAAATAATCACCAACTTTAAAGGAAAGGCCCATCATGGAGCATTCCATTATAGGATGGACACCGTTAGCGAAACATTCACGGCCTGATTTAACATTTTGAATCATGGTGGAACCACTTTTGTGGCGCATCCATCACTCAAAATGCTAGTAGATTTTTACAAAGCAACACAAAGGATGCCATACGTGGCTTTGTAAATAAAATGCACCGCAATGCAGCGGCTTGTGCTGCATTATGTTGCATTTCATTCTGAGAGGCGTTCCATAGGTGGAACATGGGTGTTCCCATGCATTCACTTATGGATTTCATGCAATCCGATTTACAAAGGTTTGTAAACCTGGGATTGTGTGAAGTAGATATGCCTCCCAGAGGATGGGTTAACGAAGAGAAAAATATTTTTTTCTCTTCATTATTTCCTCTTTCCATGTGTGCTACAATCTGCTGCACACATACAAAGAAGAAAATGCCTTGAGAATTGTTTTTGAGCAGGAAGGTATTCCTTCCTGCACAAAAACAATTCTCTTTGTAACATAAGCACCCTTGTGCTGTGGTGTAAGGGTGCCTGCCTTGGCGCTATTCTGCCTGAAGAGCACCAGGGCTATATCTTTGTAGATATGGCGCATTTCTGCTCTCTCTCTTTCACGCAACGCAGCACAGGAAGTTGCCTTGCTACACTGCTTTGCGTGAAAGGTTAGTAAATCTGGCTCTCAATATGTGCCAGGTCTGACAGTGAAGATTATATGGACGTAACCTCCAAAGAACAGCGGGAAAGTATGTTGGAAGGGATTGTCTGCCCGGAGCTCTATCACATGTCCATGAAAACATGAATTTTCAAGTTTGTAATGCTTCTGATACTTCATTAAACACTCTACTGCCCCAATTACAATATTCCATCAGGTGGGGCTACTGATGCCTCCTTACAAGCCTAATTTAATTATTTGGTAATAGAAAGATCTAGAGAGAATTAACATACCCCTAGTCATGGCCTGAGTCTATTCTCTGGTGGATATGGACAATGAATTACACAATCATATCTTGCAGATTCACTAGTGGGCAGCATAGTGGGGTGCACATTCATACTAAAGGATGCTATCCTGAAGAATACTGCAGATAAAAAGGTAGATTTCACCAATGTATCAGAGCTGACTGGAAAAGCATCAGTGGCCTCCCTCAGCAACATTTTATAAAACAAGGACTGACATACTGATACCATGCAGAAGTCACAAGCTGTATGCCTGTTGTTTACTGGAACATATTTACTTGAATCTGACTCTGAAAAGAGAATGCATTGCTTTTTCAAAGAAACACTCTTCTTCATTCAGCGAAAGACGGCAGCAACAGGCCTGTTCCATAGGAGGAGGAGGGAAGTGTTCTTTTTGCCAGCCTGAAGCAGTCCTCCCGATCATATAAACAACGTGGAGAAGGATTTTCAGATTGTCGCCCTCAGAAGCAGAAGTGGGGTTCAATGCATTTTCAATATACCAAGTGTCTGTCATCACCTTTGGCTGTTCTTGTTCCATCTACAGACCCAGTCAGTTCCAGCCTCACAGGGTTTTCGAAGCATTGACACCTGTAACAGCAAAACTGAAACAATCTCTGCAGTGGCTTGTTGAATTCAGTGAACCTATCAATGGGTGCTTTAACCTGTAACTCCTGTAGTAGTGACTAAAGATGCCAGCCCTTCTGCGATGGCCACACTGAAGGAGGTGTCAGCCTAGGGTCATTAGTCTCAGTGGAGGGACAACATTCTTCTAAAGCGATGGAGCTGACAGTAGTATTCAGGGCTCTGAGACACATCCAAGCCCAGATTCAAAAAAAGATTGTGTTTGTGAAATTGTACTGTATGATTGCAGTGGCCTAAATTAATCACCATGGTTGGACACAACCCAAATCTCTAGAGCTAATGTCAGTGCAAGTGATAGAATATCACCTTCGGATCTTGTCTAAGCAGAGGATCTGAACATAAAGTTTTTCTATGACTATTAGTTAATGAATGTGATCTACCATAGTTCTGGCCTGTCTACCTTTCGAGTTTCTCTTCTGGCTGGGGTTAAGGGAAGGTCTACAAGAGGAGTTACTGCTTCATGGTCAGAGGTTCATTGTGTCTTTATGGTTAGATATGCATGGTTGCAACTGGGCATTCTGCCCATACCTTTGCTCATCACAACAGATTTCATGGTATTGGTATTGACAGTAAAGTTTTGTGTAGCCATCATAATTATGTTCTGATTTCATTAAAGTCACTGGGTTTTTGCATACTGACTTAGGGCCCGATTCCGATCTCGTAAGGAAGACCTCCAAACGGGATTTGTAAAGACCAAATGCGATTCGGAGCCTATCGTTCCCCCTGAATCGTCCCCCGTTCCTAACGAGCAAGTACGATGCGAGTATCCTGTACGCGCCGTGCAAATTATTTACAAACCCAAACATGTCCGTCCGACACGTTCGTAGCCGAATCGTGCCGCGCAATGGAGCCGTTTTCCGACCGAGCGAGTACGATGCACGAATCGGACAGCTGTATCGCCTCGGTCTCATCGAGACGAAACGGCTGTCGGATTCGGACTTCGGGGGCCATAGCAGGCCCCCCTTTACCTGGAGCCCTCCGATTCGGTCACAGGTGGGTGCGCATGGGTCCCCTCAATCCAAGCATGCACAGTGTGGCGGGCCACATGGGGTGCCCGCCACAGGGTGTACGCTTTTCCCTGCCCACCCCTTTTTTGCAATGGGAGCCTGTGTACGCGTCTGTACACGGGCTCCCATGAAGTTCAATGGGAGTCCGAGCGAACCGAGTCTGTTAGCATACGGCAGCATCGTACTCGCTCGTTCGAACTCCCGGAGCACGTCTCGCTCAGAAAGCCCTCCAGATCCGAGTCGTATGGAGGGCTTTCCTTACGAGATCGGAATCGGGCCCTTAGTGTATAGCTTTAGTATGATACGCAGAAGTATGTGTTTGTTTACCTCCACCTCACAAGTAAAGATTTAAGTGAGCATGTTGGAAACGGGGTTACCGATTCCGGCACGGTAGCATGGCGCGAGGCGGAAAGGCACCCGAAGGCAATGTGTAAGGCAGTTGTGCAGCACACACTCACTTTGACTCAGTAATACGGACACAATAACGTGACACCACACCAGGCCTGTGTATTAAAAACAAGTTCTTTTATATAAATCAATGCAGCATCAGATGAGGCAGATTAATTCAGGGCAACATTTCAACTCTTTGAAGTACTCACTTAGTGCGTCATCTCATTAAAGCACCATAGCTCATCAACACTGTAGGCCACTAAAAGGCCGCAGGAATCATCTCCTAAACGTAGCACCAATAATGATCACAGGGTGCAGGAATAAAACATGGGCCTAAAACATGCAGTTCACCTCATGAATATTCAATCACTTGTAAATAGGCATTTCACACTACATTTAAAACAGGGCCTGCGTTAATCTAGGCGCACTCACATTCAGTACAGTGGGCGTCACAAATCCGGTACACCTGCAACATAAAACACTTCAACTCTTGGCGGTGTGCACTTCAGCTCAATTCAGTTAAGCACCTTTACACTAGGCAAAGACATTTCATTAGTGCGGATCTGCATCAGGCCTAAACAGTAATTAAAGCAGGCAAAACAATTAGGCTAGTGAATAGCTTAGGGAACCCCTCAACATGTCCTTCTCTCTGGGGCTTCCCTGTTAATTAAGGCTTCTGTGTCTCTCAGGGTTATTCAGGGGTTAATGTAGGCCAGGCCCACTCCTCTCTGGGGCCTCACCTCGTGGGGATAGTTTCTGTTGGCTTCCCCCTTTACTCCACAGGCTATTGATGGCCCCCGGCCCCCAGTGGCATCTCTGCATGCCCTAGGGGCCTCCCGGGCTCACCTGCGGTCGTTTCGTTGGTCGCTCTTCGAAGCGACTGGCCTCTTCCCGGGCCGGCCCGTATTTGGCAGGGCGGGGCCCGGACTGGGTTCGACGGCCTTCCGGCCGGAATTGCGGGACGTTGGGGGGCCGGTATCGCTCTCCTCCGGCCCCCATAGTCAGCAGAGCAAGGTAGGTCTTAGGGTAGGGGGGGCCGGTATCGCTCTCCTCCGGCCCCCGTAGTTAGCGCTGAATGCGGGGAAGGGAGCGGGAGCCGGCAGTCCTCTCCGGCCGGCCTCCCGCCTCCTCTACTCACCTGGCACTCTTCTCCGGCTTCCGTCGGCGCTGGGGGCGCGGCGGGAGCCGGCGTCCAATCCCTGCGCGGCCTTCCCGGGGGTGCGGCCGATGACGCGGGGCAGCGTCCCCAGTCGCCTGGCAACAGCGTCGACGGGGCCTGGAGGCCTCGTTCTTCCTTCTAGGCCTCAGTGGTGACTCCTGGCAGTAGCGCGCTTTCCCTACCACAGCGTGGGGGCGCAGCGGTGATTTACGGCGGTAGGGCGCTTTTCTTCGTTCAGCGCTGGGCCGCGGCGGTGATTTGGATACTGGCCGACTTCAGCCACGAGGTCAGTGGCTTAAGGGCGATTCCTCCCACGTGGAGGCACAGCGCGGGGGCGCGCCTGCAACAGGCTGGCAGGGGGGGGCTGATTTAACAGTGCTTTGGCCGCCCAGCAGCAGGGCAGCACTGCGTCAGTTAGGAGTGGATGGGGTGAAGGTCTAGCGCTTCAAAGCACGGCGCTTTACCTGGGGATCCCCAGTTTGGCAGTTCAGGTTTCTGGCCTCGCTGGTCTGTCAGGCCTTGCAATTTCAGGTTACTTGCGGCAGTTCTTTGTTGGTTGCTTCTTGGGGTTTCTCCGTATGGGGGAGGGAATGAGTTGGTGGTTCTTGGGGTGCTGGATGGTACTTCCCAGCACACTGAAGATGGTTCCCTGGGTCCCCTCACGCTGGGCAAGGTCAGTGGGTGGTGGGCGTTCCTCAGATAACTTATTACAGCAGTGCCTTAGCCCTGTCAGTAGCAGTAGTGTAGGTCTCCCCCCTAGGCCCTAAAGCCTGTACTCCGGCAGAGGTTCTCCCAGGATCAGTGGTGCCCCAACTGACTAAAAGATTTCCCTCCAAACCTCTTATACCCCTAGGTCAGGTGACCTTCCTAAAGGCGGCAAAACATAACTCCTCCCACAGCCCGGAAGGTTCTGGAACCTTCCACCATGTCTGGCTATGTGGCCCAGAGGCGGGACGGGATGGATACTGTATCCCTATGTCCCAGCCTGAACCTGGCTACTAGTATGTGTATGTGTGCAAGGCCACTCTGCAGTAGCAGGGGCCTGTGGCAGCCATCTTGGGTGAGAGAGCACCTGCACCTCAGCACTGGTTGGCAGTGGTAAGGTGCCCGGAGACCTAGGTCCAGTAAAAATACGTGGCAAAAATGAGGCGCAAAAGGGAAAAAAACAGGGCAAGACCACCCTAGGGCTGACAGGTCTAACACGCGTCCCCCCCAGCCGAAAGAGGGGAGAGCTTCCCAACCTCTAGGGAGTTCTCATCGCTAAGGCGGAAAAACCGGGAGAGACCGTCAGCGTTGGCGTGGTCTACACCGGGTCGATGTTCCACCCGAAAGTCCATCCCCTGGAGGGAAATGGACCACCTCAACAATTTGGGGTTTTCGCCTCTCATCTGCATGAGCCAGCGAAGGGGTCTGTGGTCGGTCTGGATCAGGAAGTGACAACCAAAAAGGTATGGCCTCAACTTCTTTACAGCCCAAACCACGGCAAAGGCTTCTCTTTCGATGGTACTCCACCGCTGTTCCCGGGGAGTAGTCTTCGGGAAATGAAGGCCACTGGCTGGTCTTGGCCATCTTCATTCAGCTGCGAGAGCACAGCTCCTATGCCATGCTCAGAAGCGTCTGTCTGCACGATAAATTCCCGTCCAAAGTCTGGAGTCCTGAACACCGGTGCGGTGCACATCGCACGTTTGAGGGTCTCAAAGGCTTCTTGGCAGGCAGCCGTCCAGATGACTCTGCGTGGCTGCTTCTTCGAAGTCAACTCCGTCAAAGGGCCCACAATGGTTCCATATCCCTTGACGAACCGGCGGTAGTATCCTGTGAGGCCGAGAAAAGCCCGGACCTCTGTTTGGGTCTTGGGGGGCTCCCAGGCCAAGATGGTCTCGATCTTGGCTTGGAGGGGTTGCACCTTACCCCCGCCCACCAGATGTCCCAGGTACACAACAGATCCCTGTCCAATCTGGCACTTGCTAGCCTTGATGGTTAGACCAGCCCGTTGCAGAGCCTGTAGCACCTCCTGGAGATGCTCCAGATGGTCCTCCCAGCTGCTACTGAAGACAGCTATGTCATCCAGGTAGGCAGCAGAGAAGGCCTCTAGGCCAGACAGCACCTGGTTCACCAACCGCTGGAAAGTGGCTGGAGCATTTTTCAACCCGAAGGGCATCACCCGAAATTGAAAGTGGCCCTCGGGGGTGGAGAACGCAGTCTTCTCCCTTGCTCCTTCCGCCATGGCGATCTGCCAATAGCCTGACGTCAAATCGATGGTACTCAGATACCGGGCTGCTCCCAGCCGGTCAATGAGCTCATCCGCCCGAGGGATCGGGTGAGCATCGGTCTTCGTTACTGAGTTGAGTCCGCGGTAATCCACACAGAACCGAAGTTCTGGTGTGGTGCCCGGTGGGGCCGCTTTCGGCACCAACACCACCGGACTAGCCCAAGGGCTACTGGAAGGCTCAATCACCCCCAGTTCTAGCATCTTGGTAACCTCACCCTGGATAATAGCCTTGACCTTATCGGACAGCCGGTAAGACTTGGTTTTTACTGGCGGACTGTCCCCTGTGTCCACATCATGGGTACACAGGTGCGTGATCCCAGGCGTGAGGGAGAACAACGAGGCGTACTGCCCCAAGACCTGGCGGCAGTCCCTCTGTTGCTCTGGGGTCAAGGACGGGGCGAGGACCACTCCCTCTACCAAGCCATCCTTCTCATGGGCCGCCAGAAGGTCTGGAAGAGGCTCACTCTCCTCCTCCTCACTTCCATCTGTTATCATCAGGAGAGTGAGCTCTGAACGCTCCTGGTGTGGCTTCAGGCGGTTGACGTGGAACACCCTGTGGGGTTGACGGGGGTCTTCACATCGACGACATAAGTGGTCTGGCCTCTCCTTTCGAAGATCTCAAACGGTCCAGTCCACCTGTCCTGGAGGGCGCTAAGCTCTCCTGGCTCCATGACCCACACCTTCTGTCCAGCGTCCAACTCTACCGTCCGAGCGTTCCGGTCATACCACTTCTTCATGACGGCCTGACTAGCCTCTAGGTTGTCCGAGGCTTCCTTCCACAGCTTGGCCACTTGGCTGCGGAATGCCAGCATATAGCTGACCACATCACGGGGAAGCTTCGAGGAAGACTTCTCCCACCCCTCCTTGACAAGACTGAGGGGCCCCCGAACGGGGTGGCCATAGAGCAGCTCAAAGGGGCTGAAACCGACCCCCTTCTGTGGCACCTCTCGGTAGGAGAAGAGCAGACAGGGTAAGAGGACGTCCCACTTCCTTCTCAAGTCCTCGGGTAGGCTCCGGATCATCCCCTTCAAGGTCTTATTGAAACGCTCCACGAGCCCGTTCGTCTGGGGGTGGTAAGGAGTGGAGAACCGGTAGGTCACTCCACACTCCTTCCACATGGCCTGCATGTAGGCCGACATGAAGTTTGTGCCCCTATCTGACACCACGACCTTGGGGAATCCCACTCGGGTAAAAATCCCCATCAGGGCCCGCGCCACCACCGGTGCAGTGATGGTCCTCAGAGGGATTGCCTCTGGGTACCGGGTGGCGTGGTCCACCAACACCAAGATGAACCTGTGTCCTGAAGAAGTCGGCGGGTCCAACGGCCCGACAATGTCAATCCCTACCCGCTCAAAAGGGGTACCGACAACCGGGAGAGGTTCCAGAGGGACCTTCACTTTAGTCCCTGTCTTGCCGCTCGCCTGGCAAGTGGTGCAGTTCTTGCAGAAAGTGTCAGAGGTGACGCGCATCCTGGGCCAGTAAAAATGGGGGACCAGACGCGCAAACGTCTTGTCCTGGCCCAGGTGTCCTGCTAGGGGTATCTCGTGTGCCAACTCTAGCAGAAAGGCTCGGTAGCATTGGGGGACCACTAAGGCCCTTGATGACCCATGCACCGGAGCCTTAGGCTCACTGTAGAGGAGACCATCCTCCCAGTAGACATGGTAGTTTCCAGTCTCTGTTCCAGTTGCTTGGGCTTCGGCCTGCTGCCGCATGCCTTCAAGCGTAGGGCACTCCTTCTGCGCCCGGCAGAATTCCTCCCGGGTAGGCCCTCCTTCCACCTGCCACTCTGCAGGAGTCGGCAGGTCCCCTCCGGGAACACCATCCACCTCAGCGGACTCCGGGGTCACCTCCCAGGGCTCCCCATCCATCTCACCGGGTGTTTCCTCCTGGACATCTCCTCGTCCAGCAGTGGGCTGGGCCATTATTTCAGGCTCCAACCCGGGCTGAGTTCCTTGTCGGGCAGTCATGGACCGCGTGACGACGCAAGTCCATCCTGGTAATCCCAACATCTCAGCATGGGCATTGAACTCTACCTCCCTCCAGGCAGTATGTTCCAAGTCGTTTCCAAGCAGACAGTCAACTGGCATGGCAGGGCTCACCGCAACCTTCAACAGGCCTGAGACTCCTCCCCACTCAAAGGGAACTTGGGCCACGGGGTAATGACCCAGGCTATTATCAGCCATAACAACCGGGTGGAATACCTCAGGAATCACCTGCTCTGGGGACACCAGCTGACGTCTTACCATCGTCATGCTGGCACCTGTGTCCCTTAGAGCTTCCACCTCCTCCCCGTTCACCAGGACCCTCTGCCGATACTTGGCAGTGTTCGAGGGTACCTGAACCCGTAGGATGATCTCTCTATCCCCCAGGGAAACTAAGGTCAAGCCTGTCCACTCACCTCCCCTACCTAGGGACAACTCCTCCCCAAGCGCTACACTGGCCACCCCGGGGCTCTTACCTCCTGTGGGGGCTGGGGTTCTCTTGCGACACTGGGGATCCCCCTTGTAGTGTCCAACCTCCCCGCACTCATAGCACTGGACAGTTCTGGACTGCTGACTCCTGTCAGGGTAAGTGGGTTTCTGGAATCCAGATTGGGATGGGGAACCTACCCCTCTCCCAGGCGGTCTATTTTGGGGGCCTTTAAAGAACTCCCTCCTTTTATCTCCCCCCCTCTTTCTTCTGGGGGAACCCCTGTCCACCTTTCGGGGGTCCGCCCCGGCTCCCTTGTGGGACACCCGAGTGCTGACCCACGTGTCTGCCTCCTCTGCAAGCTCCCGTGGATTGGTCAGCTTGCGGTCCACCAAGTACTGGCGCAGCTCCGGAAAACATTTCTCTAGGAGGTGCTCTCTCAAGAACAGGTCGTACAGCCCTTTGTAATCATCAATGTTGCTGCCACGCACCCAACCCTCCAATGCCTTCCGGGCATAATCAAAAAAATCCACCCAGTTCTGTGTGGGAAGCTTGTGGCTGTTGCAGAACTTTTGGCGGTACTTCTCTGGGGTGAGGCCAAACTTCTTAAGCAGGGCCTCCTTCATGATAGGGTAGTTCGTCTGATCCCCCTTGTCCAAGGTCAAAAGTGTGTCCCTTACTAGTGGAGGTATGTACCTGTAGAGACCTCCCCCCCAGTAGCTCTCAGGAACCCTATGGGCCACCAAAGACACCTCGTACGCCGCCAACCACTTATCGATGTCATCTCCCACACTAAAACTGGTTATCACCTCTCTAGGTAGATAGATCTTGGGCTCCTGGGGAACCTCAGCGGGTACGCTGCCACCATTCAAGTTGCCCTGCCTCTCCATCTGCAGGGCTCGGAGCTCTAATTCCTTCAGGCTAAGCTCATGCACAAGCTTCCTTTCTTCCATGGCTAGCCTTGCCTGTTCTCGCTCCCTGTCTATCCTAGCAAGTTCTAACTTCAATTGCCTCTCCTCCCTCCTGTCCTCAAATTCCTCTGCAGACAAACTCCCCCCTGACGCACTACTGCCTGCCCTGGAACGTCTTCCTGGCAACACATTCTCGCTAACGTCAATGTGCAGTAGGTCCAGTTCTCCTGGGTCGTCTGCCTCCCTCTGCTCCTCGTCCCCTCTTCCCCCGGGTGGGCCATTACCCATGCCCTCAAAGCTTTCTGAAGCTCCTCTTTCCTGGCGCCTCGCTTGACGGACACCCCCTCTCTAGACAGAACTCCTTGAGCTGTGCCACCGTATACCTTTCTAGGTTGGCCAACTCAAACTCCATCCTGCTAGGTGGGGCCCCAGACAATTTAGAGAAAGGGTTCTTGACTGTAGGTAGCAGGTCTAACGCAGGAATGTACACAATCAGGCAATCACAAAAGAATTCTTAGCACTTGCATTTAAATAGGTGTCCAATTGCGGCGCAAACTGAGTCCCTGTGGGGTGCTGCACAAACACCAGTCCTTATCCCACCGCTGAACACCAATGTTGGAAACGGGGTTACCGATTCCGGCACGGTAGCATGGCGCGAGGCGGAAAGGCACCCGAAGGCAATGTGTAAGGCAGTTGTGCAGCACACACTCACTTTGACTCAGTAATACGGACACAATAACGTGACACCACACCAGGCCTGTGTATTAAAAACAAGTTCTTTTATATAAATCAATGCAGCATCAGATGAGGCAGATTAATTCAGGGCAACATTTCAACTCTTTGAAGTACTCACTTAGTGCGTCATCTCATTAATGCACCATAGCTCATCAACACTGTAGGCCACTAAAAGGCCGCAGGAATCGTCTCCTAAACGTAGCACCAATAATGATCACAGGGTGCAGGAATAAAACATGGGCCTAAAACATGCAGTTCACCTCATGAATATTCAATCACTTGTAAATAGGCATTTCACACTACATTTAAAACAGGGCCTGCGTTAATCTAGGCGCACCCACATTCAGTACAGTGGGCGTCGCAAATCCGGTACACCTGCAACATAAAACACTTCAACTCTTGGCGGTGTACACTTCAGCTCAATTCAGTTAAGCACCTTTACACTAGGCAAAGACATTTCATTAGTGCGGATCTGCATCAGGCCTAAACAGTAATTAAAGCAGGCAAAACAATTAGGCTGGTGAATAGCTTAGGGAACCCCTCAACATGTCCTTCTCTCTGGGGCTTCCCTGTTAATTAAGGCTTCTGTGTCTCTCAGGGTTATTCAGGGGTTAATGTAGGCCAGGCCCACTCCTCTCTGGGGCCTCGCCTCGTGGGGATAGTTTCTGTTGGCTTCCCCCTTTACTCCACAGGCTATTGATGGCCCCCGGCCCCCAGTGGCGTCTATGCATGCCCTAGGGGCCTCCCGGGCTCACCTGCGGTCGTTTCATTGGTCGCTCTTCGAAGCGACTGGCTTCTTCCCGGGCCGGCCCGTATTTGGCAGGGCGGAGCCCGGACTGGGTTCGACGGCCTGCCGGCCGGAATTGCGGGACGTTGGGGGGCCGGTATCACTCTCCTCCGGCCCCCGTAGTCAGCAGAGCAAGGTAGGTCTTAGGGTAGGGGGGGGGCCGGTATCGCTCTCCTCCGGCCCCCGTAGTTAGCGCTGAATGCGGGGAAGGGAGCGGGAGCCGGCAGTCCTCTCCGGCCGGCCTCCCGCCTCCTCTACTCACCCGGCACTCTTCTCCGGCTTCCGTCGGCGCTGGGGGCGCGGCGGGAGCCGGCGTCCAATCCCTGCGTGGCCTTCCCGGGGGTGCGGCCGATGACACGGTCAGCGTCCCCGGTCGCCTGCCAACGGCGTCGACGGGGCCTGGAGGCCTCGTTCTTCCTTCTAGGCCTCAGCGGTGACTCCTGGCAATAGCGCGCTTTCCCTACCACAGCGCGGGGCCGCAGCGGTGATTTACAGCGGCAGGGCGCTTTTCTTCGTTCAGCGCTCGGCCGCGGCGGTGATTTGGATACTGGCCGACTTCAGCCACGAGGTCAGTGGCTTAAGGGCGATTCCTCCCACGTGGAGGCACAGCGCGGGGGCGCGCCTGCAACAGGCTGGCAGGGGGGGGGGCTGATTTAACAGTGCTTTGGCCGCCCAGCAGCAGGGCAGCACTGCGTCAGTTAGGAGTGGATGGGGTGAAGGTCTAGCGCTTCAAGGCACGGCGCTTTACCTGGCGATCCCCAGTTTGGCAGTTCAGGTTTCTGGCCTTGCTGGTCTGTCAGGCCTTGCAATTTCAGGTTACTTGCGGCAGTTCTTTGTTGGTTGCTTCTTGGGGTTTCTCCGTATGGGGGAGGGAATGAGTTGGTGGTTCTTGGGGTGCTGGATGGTACTTCCCAGCACGCTAAAGATGGTTCCCTGGGTCCCCTCACGCTGGGCAAGGTCAGTGGGTGGTGGGCGTTCCTCAGCTAACTTATTACAGCAGTGCCTTAGCCCTGTCAGTAGCAGTAGTGTAGGTCTCCCCCCTAGGCCCTAAAGCCTGTACTCCGGCAGAGGTTCTCCCAGGATCAGTGGTGCCCCAACTGACTAAAAGATTTCCCTCCAAACCTCTTATACCCCTAGGTCAGGTGACCCTCCTAAAGGCGGCAAAACATAACTCCTCCCACAGCCCGGAAGGTTCTGGAACCTTCCACCATGTCTGGCTTTGTGGCCCAGAGGCGGGACGGGATGGATACTGTATCCCTATGTCCCAGCCTGACCCTGGCTACTAGTATGTGTATGTGTGCAAGGCCACTCTGCAGTAGCAGGGGCCTGTGGCAGCCATCTTGGGTGAGAGAGCACCTGCACCTCAGCACTGGTTGGCAGTGGTAAGGTGCCCGGAGACCTAGGTCCAGTAAAAATACGGTGGCAAAAATGAGGCGCAAAAGGGAAAAAAACAGGCCAAGACCACCCTAGGGCTAACAGATCTAACAGAGCAACATACAGGTAATGTTCTCATTACTTACCAGTAATCTTGATTACTCTTCGGCCTACTCATCCTTGTACCAGTCATTATGAGACTGAGAGGACATTGAAAGACATAGGTGAGTGCCAATACAGGATTGTTGATGCAATTTTGCTTGGGTATCCTGTATAAAGAGTTAAGAAAGGCTTCTAACAGAACTCTTAGCTTGCTTTTGGATATTAGAACAAGTATTCTCTTCAGAAATGAGGAGCAGAGATGTTTCAATAAATAATACAGATCGAACCCAATATAATAATTGCAGTCCAACAAATAAATAAATTCTCATAACAAAACCACCAGTTTAATAAATTGCAATTTAAAACAAATAAAAATAGACTAACCTGACTGAAACTAAACCTACCTATAATAAATAAAGTAGGCCATAGGATGCTTAAAATAGTGGTAGGTATGGCCGTTCCCTGACCAAGCTATATCGATGCGGAAAGTCAATGTGGGGGGAGAGCTAAAGTCACTAATTTTTGGTTGGCATGTTTGTTTACTGTGAGAAAGGCTTTGAATAACCTCATTAATCATGCAAGCAAATCTATGACCGAAGTGCTTTTGTGGTGGATGTCTGCAGCCAGAAACGGGACACTAGCCTTCATAGGGAGTCTGGATTGGTTCAATAGTGAGTGTACGCATTACGGGTCCAGTCAAAGCCGGTAAATATTGAAAAGTAATCTATGTGGTGAAGTACACCTTCTTGAGAAATTAAAATTTTGGGGAAAATGCCTCTGTCGACTTGGCCATACAGCACCTTCATTGACTAATGGGGATGAACTAAAACCAGTGTAGTGGTATGGAGGAATCATGGGCCTCTTTTTACACTTTTTTCATTTTTTGATAATGGCCTATGTCCTCTGAAGAAGTAAAGCTAATGTTCCAGACATGCTGGGAGCTGTCTTAAAGCGCGTATGGACATTTTAACATTTTCTACAGTCTGGTACCTACATGGTGTATAGGGCACTCCCAGAGGAAAAATATGGCTGACATACTAACCGCTTGCTTTTTATATATTACTGCTTACCATTCTTCTATTATTTTTAAGACAAATGTAAAATAGGTGCTACTTTTACCCCATTTAATGATACTCACATTTTTGATTTCGTGATATGGAATGTAGATTCTGCTCGCCTGGGATTCATGCGTTTTATCTATAAATAATCGCATTTCTCAATGCACACATTTATGTTACTCAGCCAACCTACCCTCCTATGATGGTGTCTCTTCCAAGTCCATACCAGATGTCAGAAGCCCTCCTGTGAAAGTTCTGCAGATGGCAGAGACAGCACCAGCTCTACAGTCATAAAAACCAACATCCCATAACTCTAAATGAGGTGGAGCATTTGAAAGGTGGGTAGATGGGACATCCGCCGATTTGTGAAGGATTTCTCCCCCTCCCTGAAGAATGCCCAGTGCCTCTGCATGACTAATGAAAAGGAATCAGAGGAGATGATCTTTGAAGAGAGATTGCTCCTAGTGCAAATGTATTTATTACGTTAAATGTTTTGAAAAATCTTGATTATTGGTCTGCAAGTAATTTGCGGTTTCCCACTTCCGGTGCCTAATTTGAGCCGGTAGTTGCCAGTGGGAGCCTCCGGAACACATTTAGTCCAGCACTTATTTTTCCTCCTCGGACATTTCCCAAGAGGAAGAGAGGGAAAAAACAATTAAAGCAGCAACAGGGAGAAAGAGAAAGATGGAAAAACCTTCACAAAGGCAGAAAGTAGGAACATGCAAAAGCAGAAACATGCAAAAGTTAGATAAATGGGTTTGGAGTGTCTGGTTTTGGATTAAAGAGGCCTGAGCTATATTTAGGACTATGCAGCCTTGGAATTCGGTGGTCCGACATTCAATTGCCCCAGCAGTGGACTTCTGAGCAGAGCCCTGAGCACCGGCACTCTTTCTTTTACAAGTTAAGCACTGCCAGGTTCTACTTCAATTTCACCCATACTCAGGGCCATATTTACAAAGAAGTAACACAGTGCGGTGCTGCAAGCCATTTTGCTATGCCGTGCTGCGTTACTTTCAGAGCAAAGGGATACGTCATATTTACAACAATATGATGTATCCCTGAGCTCTCTCCTCCACTGGTGCACAATTGGTTGCCATGCGCCAACGCAGGCACCCTTGCACCATGGTGCAAGGGTGTCTGCGTTGCGGGGATGATTGTTTTTGTGCAGGAAGGGACACCTTCCTGCACAAAAACAATCAGGAGATGTGTTTTCCTCTTTCTATGCGTGCTGCAAAATGCAGCACGCATAGAAAGAGAAAAAAATGAGGGGAAATAAAAGTATTTCTCCTCGTTGCGCCTCCTTTTAGCCTCCCCTGGGGAGGCGTAGGATTCTGACGCTTTCCATGTTTATGGAACGTTGTAAATCTGGGAATGTGGCAGGAATCTGTGGGTGTTGCAGGGGAACACCCACAGCAACACCCATGGAATGCCCCTTACACACAAAGTGCTGCGTGAAAAGGGGCCGTATTTACAAGGACACGAAAAGCCTCGCAGGGTGGCTTTACGTTTCCTTGTAAATATGGAGCACCACACTGCGCCGCCGGTGCGTCACAAAAAGTGATGCACCGGCAGCGCAAGGGGCTTGTAAATATGCCCCAAAATGTTTCTGCTTCACTTACCAATATGACTAAACGTTTCCTCAAGAGTGTCAATATTACGCCTGAAAATCGGGGGGCTGCTTTCTCATTAGTTTACTGTGTAACGAGAAGTAGACTGTGGTTGTTATATTTTCCTTGTGACTTTGAAACTAGATGGATGGCTCTGACACTAGAAAGCTAAACGACTGAAAATGTGTTCAATCTCATGAAAAGCATCATTTGGGTGTGGAAACAAGTTTCCTGCAGCCTTTCAGACACAGGGAAGATCTGGGGGTGAAATGAGATGGGTGAATTATTTAAAAACATTTTCAAATCTGTGAAAGCCAAAACACACAATTTGAGACCTTCAGATATCTTTCATATTTTTGGAAGAAATATGCAAAGAGCGCAAGAAAAACACTTGCTCACTCTTTCTCCTTATGAGCTGTAGTCCAATACTGTTGAGTAAATTCTGTGCCAGAGTAGGCTACACTGGCATTTGTGCATTGCCACAGAAGTGCTCCGTGTTGAGGACATTGTCATATTTTGTTGCCCTTTGTGTTGAGTTTTACTTTCCAGGATTCTTAATAAAACATTCAGGGCTTAGTCTTCTTTGTGTGGCTTTCTTTTGTGGGAAATTAAGTTCATGCTGAATTTCTCATTCATAAAACTATCAAAAAAAGGCTTGGGTCCTGTCACTACCTGGCCTGGACCACTCTAGTATCAGAAACAAACAAATGACCAGATAGGATCTTCAACAATTACTAAACTGCACCTAGACGAATAATTCTAAGTACAGAAAACAGGCGGACTTTACACAGTTCAAAGGGTCCTGCCTGTGTACTAGGCTGAAGGCAGCAAAATAATCTCGGGGGTCATATCACTGATGGGGGTTAATTTCTTTGACCAGTTCACCAATGTGCCCCAGAAAGCTAGTTTGCTTCAGCCGCAATGCCAATGAATTTCTCATTCATAGCACAGGGTAGAAGCTTTATTCCATCTTGGTCAGTTTCAAGGACAGGTCTGCCTGGCTGTGTTTTACAATAGGTGATCTAGTAGCAAAAGCCAGATGATGCAAGAGCTGATGTGACCCAATCAGTGATGAGGAGGAATAGGCTTTCGTAGGGATCTTGCAATTTGCATTATGCAGTCATGCAGCCTTTGGCATTGGAACAGTCAGTCACTGGATGTATTCAAAAACTGTTGCAAAAAATACAATTTACTGCCTCCAATGCTGGCTGGAGGAAGGAGTCTGTACTTAGCTGCTTTCTTATAGGACCATCTGCCCTGGATATTACATGGATTACATAGAAGATGCCACTGGAATATATTGCGAGTCAGCACCAGGAATACAAAGACCAAAGACACTGAGTTCCAATTATAGAACTGTCCTTATAAGGCTGAATCTGTGTCTTGAAGTACTGGTTAACCAAGACATTTGTGATAAAAAAAATCCCATACTATGCTAAATCCATGGCTGTGTTTAGGCTTCATGATTTTGTATACATAGAGATTCTGACCAACCTCCATCATATGCTATGAATATTTTTAAGCTGTTTTGAAGGTACAGAGATGGTCTCGCTATGAAGGTTCTAGTTCAAATTTTAAACATTTGTTTGCATCAATATTTTACACTTCTTCAGAGCAAGTATCGATTGACCATGTCATTTGTAGAAGACACTGTGGGACTAGTTCATCACTTGAATTCAATCCATATTGGAGCTCTTTCACCTCACTATAGGTTTTATTCAATTTAGCATTTCACTGATTCCAGATAACTGGACATCCAGCACAGACCATCTTCACCTTCAGAATTCACATGACCATCTCACAGTTTCTAGGGAAAAACTTTGTTGCAAGCCAGCAATTTTTTTCCTGATGGAAATATACACCCAGAGTTCCTGGAGCCTGGCTCGGGAACATGTATGAAACTAGTGAAAGTAATTTCCACCAACAGAATTCAAGTATTACGTCTAGCAAATTTCAAGCATTTCCTCCACAGTTTTCAATGCAATAATCATCTTTGTCCTCTCCTCCTCAAGTTTTGAATGTAGAAAATAGTTGGGCTGGAGATATTAAGGAAAGTCTTTAAATGGTATTTGATAGTATATACTAACCAGTGCTTAAATACTTCACTACTAATCCTCCTGGCTACTTTTACAGCAGAATGAGGTTTTTAAAGTTCCATTGAATTTTTATCCTAGTGCAGACATTTCTGGGTGTTACTCTATATTGTAGAAATCTTCCTAAAATTAAAACAGTCTACTCAATATAAATTGGAGTTTTTACTTGAAATTAAATGGCATTCCACTTCGCCTTGTGAATGAAACTAGCCAGTCCTTCTGAAGATAATTTAGACAAGATGTCTCATCCACGTCTTCTCAATGGATTGAGCTTAGCACAGGGGTCACTAACATTTCACATCCATAGGGTTTAACCTCAACAGGTCCTCCCTATGTTTACTTTTTTGTTTCATTGAAGTGTTTGAAATGACAACTGCTATCATAATTCTTCCATATCTTCCTTGTCCAATCTGCCACCCCAGGAAGAAAATAATACTATTAAATCATAGACAAATGAATATCGCCATCAGTTCCCAAAAACTGAAACTACCACCTTAAATGTTTCATGAAAAATCTGCAATGGGGGTTTGAATGTGAAATTATCAGCAATAACATTAAATACCTAGATGGTTCGTGTTTCCATTATTTCTTTGAGGTGTGTAGGTATATTCTAGTAAGGAGGCAATCTTTCAAATTAGAAACATCACCTGGAGAATAACATATCCTGCTATAAGTACAGATGCGTAGCCTAGCAGACATTAGGCACTTTTGACAGTTAGTATACAGCATGCCAGCTAGGAATTATTTTACAAATTTCAATGCCAGTTCTAACATTCTGTAAGATCACATCTGCCATGGCAGGGGATATCTTGAAAGTTACATAGCTGTCTCCGTCTTAAACAGAACCGTCAGTGACTGAGCCATTTGGCAGACCACAAACAACAGATTAAGCACAAACAAAAATGTCCACTAAGCAGAAAACAGGGGAATTTTTGACCAGAATAGAGAGAAAGAACATAAAAGCAATCTTTCAAAACATATATAAATAAATAAAGATTCGCAGTTTATGATGCGGGATCCACCTAAGAGGACTCAATAGTCCAGGATTCCTTGGTTCTGGTGTAGAGGCGGGCCCCCAAGCAGCAACGGCCTGCCAGTGCTATAAAGCGCTACTTCACTCTGGCTGCGTGGGACGCAGTTTGTGACATCGGAGCCACCTGAGAGGACTCCATAGCCCAGGATGCTGCAAGAGGGCCTCCAAGCAGCAACTGCCTGCCAGCTCCATAAAGCGTCACTTCACTCCTGCTGTGTGGAACGCAGTTTACTACGCAGGAGCCACCAAAGACGACTCCATTGTCCAGCATCCTTTGCTACTGGTGAGGGGGTGGGGCTCCAAGCATCAACTGCCGGCCACCATCATAAGGCGCCATTTCATTCCTACTGTGTGGGGTGCCGTTTAAGATGCAGGAGCCAACTGAGAGGACTCAGTAGCCATGGATCCTTTGCTGCTTGGGCAAGTCTCCAAGTGACAGCTGCCTGTCAGTGCTATAAAGCACCACTTCACTCCTGCTACGTGGGGCATGTCCCAGCAAAGCCCAGGCCAAGAGCAGGCCCATCTGCACCCGTTTGCGGCTGTTCATGGCTTGGCTGGGCCACCCTGCTTGGTTCTTCAGCAATGGTTTCCAATAGGCCCACGGTATTTCAATAATCCATCCTTCCACCACTGCTTTCTCTCCTCGTTTTGACTGAGTGCTTGATTGGCCTGCAAGCAAGCTTTTTGTCAAGCTTCGCTAGATGTTTTGTTAGCCTGCCTTATCAACACTGTCTTTTGTACCCATGTCGTATGAAACTTGTTGTTATCTAACTTTGGAGATTTTCTAATCATAAGCGCAATCATGGGGAGGAGTAAGCTACTAGCTCAAAAGTTACTTCGGAACGTCAGGGCTCAACCCTAGACATGTTCTTAGCACAAGCTGTTGGAGTCATCAGAAAAGAAATAGATTTGGCTGAAAGGCGTCTTTCAAGGACATACGTAACCCACCTTTTCAATCTACTTCTGCTGATATCTGTTTACTTGAGCAGCAAGGGCTGATGAGTAGCTTGAATAATGGGGCTTATGCTGACCCAACAGATGTTGGTCTGATCTCTGTCCAGGAGCAACTGGAGCAGGAGAGGCAGCAGCTTAGTAGCCCAGCAGCCAAACCAAAAAGAAGAACAAAGTGTGCCTCCCACCGGCCAGAGGTCCCCTCTATTAATAACTGATTTTGCAACATATTTGGCGTTGAAAGCCTTGAGTGGCCAAGATGAACTAATTTGATATCCTTTACTTACTAAGATCACAGCTGTATTTAGCAAGGGCATTTCTCCCCTAATTGAGAAAATAGCTAATTTGGAAGCGGAGCTAGCTAAAATTTTCAAACACTGTCAACAATTATCCACTTTAATTCCTCCTGAGATTTTGCTGACTGTTGTTCTGATACCCACATCCCTGCCAGCAAGGGTGCACAATACATTCCCTGCCAATACTGCCTGATAACTGATAACTCCTGGATAGCTACTTCAAGGGTGGTGCAATGCCATCCTCCTAGTCTCATTCTTGGCACGGCATCGCATGGACCTGGTTTGTCTAATCTTATGCCCACCCACACAGTTGGCTCTAATTTACCCCCCACATTGTCTGAATCTCCCACCTGAATGTGGTCCGTTTGTTGCAATTATGACTAATTGTTAGACCTGGCTTTTTCAGCGGGTTTATCCCCAGACTTTTTGCTTTGTGGCCTACAGTTTCTGACCTGTTTTTGTTGGTTGTATGACTCTGGGCATTTACCACTGCTGATCAGTGCTAAAGTGCATATGCTCTCCCTGTAAATTGTTGTTATGGATTGGTGTTTCCATGATTGGCTGATTTGATTTACTAGACAGTCCCTAGTACAGTGCACTGTGTGTGCCCAGGGCCTGTAAATCAAATGCTGCTAGTGGGCTTGCAGCACTGATTACACCACCCACATAAGCAGCCTGTAAATGTAACTCTGGCCTGCCATTGCAGAGCCTGTGTGCAGTCTGGTACTGCCATGTCGACCTGGCAAGTGCACCCACTTGCCAGACCCTATCCTTCCCTTTTCTTACATGTTAGTCACCCCTAAAGTAGGCCCAAGGTACCCCTGTGGGCAGGGTGCAATGTATGTGAAAGGTAGTACATTCCATGGTGTGTGTGGCATGTCCTGATAGTGAATTACTGCCAATTTTGTTTTTCACTATTGCAAGGCTACCTGTTCCCATAAGACAGAATGGGGAGTTTGCTTATAACATCTTATAAACATAACTGTCCCTGGGAACAAGGTAGGAAAATAAAGTTTAGTATGCCTGAACTTAGAATGTTAAAATGCATCTTTTAGTGAGGGTGATTTTTACATTCTGTATTTGAAAATACCGCTTTTAGAAAGGGGTATTTTCTTGCTTAGCCATCCAGTGTGCCTCTGCTGGGTTTGTGTATTGCATGTCTGGCTTTTGGATGATAGGGGCTGGGAAGGAACAGTGGCTCCAGAGAGCCTGATGAGTCAGGGCTGGGCTGAATAGACCTGGGTTGCATTTAGAGTAGGGGGA
The DNA here is from genome assembly GCA_963921515.1 of Calotriton arnoldi. Classification (NCBI taxonomy): domain Eukaryota; kingdom Metazoa; phylum Chordata; class Amphibia; order Caudata; family Salamandridae; genus Calotriton; species Calotriton arnoldi. The sequence goes on along the minus strand of CAWUFW010002656.1, from coordinate 1,065,663 downwards.
GGAGATTTCCTTTCACCTGAATGGGCCTGGCTCGCCAAGGACAATGCTGTTTCCACCTCCTGCCAGGAAGCTGCATCACCTCCTCACGCAGTAAGAAACCGACGCATCACCTCCTCTCCGGTAAGGAACCAACGCATCACCTCCCCCGGTGCAAGGAGCCAATGCATCACCTTCCCTGAGTGTAAGGAACCGACGCATCACCTTCCCTGCGGCCCGTTTTGTTTGTTTGCGTGACCCATCCTAGGTACTTTGTGAGAAAAGTGTTGCATCTGCAATTTGCTTTGAACTGAACTATTTCTACCATCTGAAAGTCACATCTTTTTACTATATCGTGGATTTTTGTCATTTTGATCTTGTTTGGTTTAGATAAAGATTACTTATTTTTCTAAACTGGTGTGGTGTCCATTTGTAGTGTTTGCAATGTATTACTGTATGTGTTCACAAATGCTTTACACACTGCCTCTGAGATAAGCCTGTCTGCTCATGCCAAGCTACCAAGGGGGTGAGCAGGGGTTATTTTAGAAGTGTATCCCCCTTACCCTGACTAGAAGCAAGGGTCCCTATTTGGACAAAGGTACCTACCTCTGCCAACTAGAGACCCCCATTTCTAACACTAATGTACCAACGTTGGCTAATACAACCATTGAAATCAACTCTCAGCTAAAAAACAAGGCTTGTCATTGACTCACAAAACATACAGATTTTAACATTCAGGATTATGATAATATTTTCTATGTTGGAAGAGTTGATTGTGTTGGTCAAAAGGTGAAGTCATTTCACGGTGACTGTGTCATCATTAACTTAAGATATCCTGGCCTGGCAAAACGCTAACTTTTCTAGCAGTCATTGAGGATCACTGTGGTGGAGAATACTAGTCTTATGCCAATGGGATTTTTCTATGGACAACTAATAGCAAGACAAATTGAAACTAACTGTGCTGCACCATCTGCATGCACTGCCCAAGGGGGGATCAGTGTGCCTTGAAACACTCACTTTGAACCTTTAATGAATCCAAATCAAATGGACTGATGTCAATGATTATTGGGACTTATGGAAAGTGCTTCTTGCCTGGCTGAGCAGGTACGCTCCACAATGCAACTTTTACCTCCGATGGTGCCTGTATGAATGCCCCAATATCCGGAGCTTTCCCCATAGGATGCCTCAGCCTGATAAGCATGTTTATACCAACCAACCAGTACAACCATGGACAGCACAGGACCTTTCTTGAATTTGGTTTGCGGAACGTCTCAGGCATAAGGTGCTTTATTTTTTTTACAAGAAACCTAGTCCATGGATAATGTTACCTGAGATTTCTTCCAGAGCTTTTCTGTTCCAGCTAGTAGGTCAGATATGGGCAGAGCTAGAGGTGGATTGTTACTCTAGTTCGAATATCTAATGATTTTCTGATCATCTCAGTGTCGACTACCCACTTAGGAATCCAAATTCTCTGGGTTGTCTGATCTGCTGAAATTAACGTTTTTGTTGTGAACTTCTACAACACGGTTCTCACAGCGACCAAGGGATGTAATGTTGATGCTTTGTTCTCTATCAAACACTGCTTATGGAATAGGTCCACTTAGGTACTTAAATCCTTTAATATTATCATCCGGGGATTTCAATACCAAATTGGGCTCCAGTTCTACCCTGCTTCCACCTTTTCAAGTTCGCCAGGTGGTTCCTCTGCCCCATAATACTGACCGAAGGAGAGTAAAATTGTATTAGCATTTGACTAAATTTGGGCTAGTGAAAGTAATAGAAATTTTGGTAGATATTAATACCCAGCCCACCCCTACTTTGACTAGATGGGGATGAGGCATGATTATTGATTACATTTTTGTTTCGCCATCACTGGGTGAATTACTGCAGCCAGCAGCTATTTCATCAACTGTGTATAGTGATCACAATCCTATTGAATTGGCTTTTCACCTTCCTGTCTTGGTAAAAAACCCCTTTAGTTAATAGCTGTTGGAAATGGGGGTCTCTAGTTGGCAATGGCTGGCGCCACTGTCCAAATAGGGACCCTTCTCCCCATGTCAGGGCAAGTGGGCTACCCCCTTTGATAACCCCTGCTCAACCCTGTGGTAACGTAGCACGAGCAGCTAGGCCTATCTCAGAGGCAGTGTGTGAAGCATTTATAACCATGCACACTAAGGCAGTAACGACACCACAAACGGACACAACTCAAGTAGGTATAGAAAAAATAGTATCTTTATCTAAGGTTTGGTACGAGACTCTCAGAAGCGTTTTAACCAGTCATCAGGCATGTAAATCATTAGGGACTTAAAAAAAGGCAATACGTGTTCACCAGAACGTGGCACTGACTGAGTTCAAGGCCTGGGTCTATGCGACCCGTTGCGCACCAGATACCTGCCGTTGGACGGGGACCCAGCACGTAGCTTCTCGAAGAAGCGGAGACGGTGACAGGCGGACTCCCAGCGACCACAGTTCTCGATGGCAGTGGTCCGTAAAGTGCACTCGCAGCGATTCTGGCACTCAGGGACAGGCGGGCCCTCAGCGACAGCAGCACGCGGCTGCGGCGGCCCGGGCTGGTGGCGGCGATGACTCTCGTCGTGCAGCTCCGTGGTGGGCTCGCGGCGGCAGCAGCGATCTCCTAGCTGCGGCGGCCCACAGGACGATTCACGATGGTGCAAGGTTGACAAAGACGTGGGCACTCAGCGGCAGCAGCTCTCTCTTAGCTGCGGCGGCCCACAGGACAAATCCCAATGATGCAAAGTTAGCAAGGGTGCGAGCACTCTGCGGCGGCAGCTCTCTCTTAGCTGCGGTGGCTCACAGGACAAATTACGAGGATGCAAAGTTAACCAGGGTGCGAGCACTCAGCGGCGGCAGCTCTCTCTTAGCTGCGGCGGCTCACAGGCCAAATCACGATGATGCACAGTTAGCAAGGGTGCGAGCACTCCGCGGCACCAACTCTCTCTTAGCTGCGGCGGCTCACAGGACAATTCACGAGGATGGAAAGTTAGCAGGGGTGCGAGCACTCAGCGGCGGCAGCTCTCTCTTAGCTGCGGCGGCTCACAGGTCAAATCACGATGATGCACAGTTAGCAAGGGTACGAGCACTCCGCGGCAGCAACTCTCTCTGAGCTGCGGCGGCTCACAGGACAAATCACGGTGATGCCAAGTTAGCAACGGTGCGAGCACTCAGCGGCGGCAGCTCTCTCTTAGCTGCGGCGGCTCAAAGGACAATCCACGATGTGGCACAATTAACACGAGTGCGGGCATCCAGCGGCGGCAGCCCTCTTAGCTGCGGCGGCCCACACAGTTTCAGCGCAGGTTCTGCAGATTCAAATTAAGGCGGGCACTCAGCGGCGGCAGCTCTCTCTGAGCTGCGTCGGCCCACACAGTTTCAGCACAGGTTTTGCAGATTCAAATTAAGGCGGGCACTCAGCGGCGGCAGCTCGCTCTTAGCTGCGGCGGCCCACACACAGAGTTCACAAAGGTTACCAGTCCGCGTTCCTCACAGTAGAACTAGAGGTTCCGGATTACTCGACGGAGGCCTCACCTGGAAGTAGAATTCCTAGCGAAGGAATTCGGGCGGCTGATGGGGTGAAGTCTAATGTCCCTGAGACTTCAGCAGGAGGCGCTCTCAATTCAGGCCCTTGGGTAGTTTCTTCAGCAAGCTTGGTGAAAGTTTCAAAGTCCTTTCCTCTGTCCGCTCGGACAGAGTTTCGTCTTGACATCCAGAAGGAACACACTTGAAACAGGATTCAGCGCAGCGCTTTATACCTAGAAAGTCTTTGTTCTCTGCCATCACAAATCACTGCATCCAGTCAGAACCAGTTCGGTGGGGTAGGGGAGCACTTGGTTTACGAGGCGACATCCTGCCCTTTGGGAATCTGGGGGTCTGCTATCAGACGCCCAGTGGGAGATGGAGCCATCATTCACCTTGCCAGGCACGGCCCTGCTCGGATCAAAGAGTCACCCCTCCCCATACTCTAAATGCCGATCTCTCTCTCCGGCCAGGTCTGACCCAGCTGGCCCTGCTGCTCCAAAACCAGACGGCCACTACACACGCTAGCAAAAGCCTACAGGAAAGCTTCAGACCAGAAAATACCTCGTTTCTAGTAGAGGCATTTTCGAACACGGCCTACGCTAATAATCCTTACTAAAAGATGCATCTCCATGTTCTGAGCTTACACATATCAAATTCGACGTTCCTATCAGGTTCCTGGGGGCAGGGAGGATTAAGGCATGCAATACTCAGCCTGCACATTCTGGCCTATGAGAACGGGTGGCCTCGCAATAGTGAACAGTGAAATGGAGGGTAACTCGCTATTAGAACATGCTACACAGACATACTTTCAAAGCTGCTTCGGTGGGTAGCGCGAATCAGCGCTGCCGGCCCACCAGCAGTATTTGGTCTATCAGCCCTGGGCACACGCAGTGCACTGATACTAGGGACTGACAGGTAAACCAAACGAGCCAATTATGAGTATTCAAATTCATACAGTTATCTTTACACAGGGAGCATTCGCGCTGTGTCACTGATTGGCAGTGGCACAGCGCCTAGAGCATCTAAATCCAGCCAACATAAAAGGTCAGAAGAGAAAAGAGGAAGGGAGACCCGCGCCAATGATGCCAGGTCTAACACACGTCCCCTCCAGCTGAAATGTGGGGAGAACTACCCATTCCCTTGGGAGTTCTCATCACTAAGGCCGAAGAACCTGGACAGACCGCCAGCATTGGCGTGCTCTGTACCAGGGCGGTGTTCTACCGTAAAATCCATACCCTGTAGGGAAATGGACTACCTCAACAACTTGGGATTCTCACCCCTCATATGCATCAACCATCTAAGGGGCCTGTGGTCTGTCTGAACCCGGAAGTGAGTCCCAAACAAATATGGCCTCAGCTTCTTCAGCGCCCAGACCACAGCAAATGCCTCACGCTCAATTGCACTCCACCTCTGTTCCTGGGGAAGTAACCTCCTGCTTAGGAAGGCTACCGGTTGGTCTAGTCCCTCCTCATTGATCTGTGACAGAACAGCCCCTATACCATGCTCTGAGGCGTCTGTCTGGACAACGAATTCCTTTGAAAAGTCGGGCGCCTGAAGCACGGGTGCAGTGCACATGGCAGTCTTCAGGGCGTCAAAAGCGGTCTGACAGGTATCAGTCCAGTTTACCTTCTTTGGCTGCTTCTTAGAAGTCAGCTCAGTCAAGGGTGCAACAATGTTACCATATCCTTTGACAAACCTCCTGTAGTACCCCGTGAGTCCTAAGAAGGCTCTCACCTGCGTCTGAGTCTTGGGGGGTTCCCATGCCAGGATAGTTTCAATCTTGGGCTGAAGGGGCGCCACCTGGCCGCTCCCTACCTGGTGCCCCAAATACACTACAGAACCCTGCCCAATCTGGCACTTACTGGCTTTGATTGTGAGGCCTGCCTTCCGCAGTGCCATCAATACCTCCCAGAGGTGGCGCAGGTGGTCCTCCCAAGACGAGCTAAACACCGCAATGTCATCCAGGTAGGCGGCACTGAAGTCTTCCAGCCTAACCAACACCCAGTTGACCAGCCTCTGAAAGGTGGCAGGGGCATTCTTCATTCCAAAGGGCATCACCCGGAACTGGTAGTGCCCATCGGGTGTGGAGAAGGCTGACCTCTCCTTTGCCCCCTCGGTCAAGGCAATCTGCCAATACCCAGACGTCAAATCAAATGTGCTGAGGTATTTGGCAGCCCCTAACCGATCTATGAGTTCATCAGCTCTGGGGATGGGGTGCGCGTTAGTCTTCGTGACTGAATTGAGGCCCCGATAGTCCACGCAGAACCGAAGTTCAGGGGGGGTACCAGGCGCTGCAGCTTTTGGTACCAGGACCACTGGGCTGGACCAAGGACTGCTAGAGGACTCAATCACCCCAAGGGCAAACATTTTGGTAACCTCATCCTTAATGTAGGCCCTTACCCGGTCAGTCACTCGGTAAGCCTTGTGCTTAATGGGAGGACTGCCCCTGTGTCCACGTCATGGTCACACCAATCAGTGACACTAGGTACCAGGGAGAACAGATCACTGAATTGCCCCACCAGGTGGCGACAATCACCCTGCTGCTCAGGGGTCAGTGTGGTGGAGAGGACCATACCCTCCACTGACCCATCTCGCTCCCCTGCACACAGGAGGTCAGGAAGGGGCTCGCTCTCCTCCTCCATCCCAGCATCTGTGGCCAGAAGCATGCCCACTTCAGACCTCTCAAAGTGGGGCTTCAGGCGGTTAACATGCAGGACCCGCAAGGGGTTCCTGGGAGACTGCAAGTCCACCACATAGGTAACAGGACTCTTGCGCTCCACCACCTCAAAGGGGCCGGTCCACTTATCCTGGAGCGCACAGGGCTCCACTGGGGCCATGACCCAAACCTTCTGTCCAGGCTGAAACTCGATCAGAGTGGCATTCTGATCGTGCCAGCGTTTCATCTCTTCCTGGCTGGTTTCCAGGTTTGCCTCAGCAAGTTTCCTGAAACCCCGAGTCTGGTTCCTGAAGGCCAGCATGTAACTAAACACATCCTGGGGAGGTTTCCTGGGAGATTGCTCCCAGCCTTCCTTGACCAGGCTCAGAGGCCCTCTTACCGGGTGACCATAGAGCAGCTCAAAGGGACTGAACCCTAAGGACTTCTGTGGCACCTCACGGTAAGCAAACAACAGGCATGGTAAGAGGACATCCCACTTATGCCTCATGGGCTCGCCTAGGCCCATAATCATGCCCTTAAGGGTCCGGTTGAATCTCTCAACCAGCCCATTACCCTGGGGGTGGTAAGGAGTGGTGAACTTATACGTTACCCCACACTCCTCCCACAGAGACTTCATGTACTTGGAGATGAAGTTAGTTCCCCTATCGGACACCACCTCTCTGGGGAATCCCACACGGGAGAAAATCCCCATCAGTGCCCGTCCCACCACGGGGGCCGTCACTGTCCTGAGCGGGATGGCCTCAGGGTACCGGGTGGCATGGTCCACCAAGACCAGGATGAACCTGTTGCCCATGGCTGTCTTGGGATCCAGAGGCCCCACAATATCAATGCCCACTCTTTCGAATGGGGTGCTCACCACGGGAAAGGGCTGTAGTGGGGCTTTAATCTTCCCCCACTCTTCCCACTTGCCTGGCAAGTCTCACACGTTCTGCAGTGAGCATCAGAGCTCCTGCGCATCTGGGGCCAATAGAAGTGGGTGACCAGCCTCTCAAAGGTCTTGGTCTGCCCCAAATGTCCGGCCAGTGGCACATCATGAGCCAACCCCAGTAGGAAGGTCCTGAAGCGCTGGGGTACCACCAGCACACGGGCTGACCCAGGCTCAGCAACCTTAGGCTCGCTGTAAAGGAGGTCGTTCTCCCAATAGATCCAATGTGACCCTGTCTGGTCACCTACTGCCTGGGCGGTGGCCTGTCGCCGCACCCCCTCAAGAGAAGGGCAGGTTCTCTGCTGCTCGCAAAATTCCTCCCTGGAGGGCCCCCTTCCTGCTGCCAATGGGTCAGCTCCGGTAGGTCCCCCAGTTCGGCCACTTGTTCCCCTGTAGGTCCCAGGGCATCCCCCTCAAGGTCTGCTCCCTCCGGGACCGTGGGAACCGTGGGGGCTGGTTTCCCGCGCCCCCTATCCCTTCTCTGTGAGGCAGGGGCCTGGGCCATACTTTCAGGCTCCAGACCCTCCTGAACATCCTTCTGAGCTGTCATGGACCGAGTGGTCACACACGCCCACTGAGGCAACCCCAACATTTCCAAATGAGACTTTCTCTCCACCGTAGCCCACGGGGAGTTCTCCATATCGTTGCCCAACAGACAGTCTACAGGCATGGCGGCCCTCACAGCCACTTGAAGAGTTCCTGTGACCCCCCCCCACTCGAAGGGAACCTGAGCCACTTCACACTGGCTCTCTGAGTTCTCTGCTGACACTACGGGGCAGAATGCATGGGGGACAACTTGCTCTTTGGACACCAACTGGGAGCTGACAGCAGTCACACTAGCTCCGGTGTCCCTGAGAGCCTCCACCCTATGGCCATTGATGGTCACCCACTGCCGGTACTTCTGAGTGTTGGTTGGCAGTGTGGGGTTAGGGACCTTCTCGAAGTCCCCTAGTGAGACAAGGGTTAACTCTATGGGATTTCATCCACCTTGGACCTCCATTTCCTCCCCCCCAGGGCTACACTGGCAATCTGGCGGGATGGTGCACGGGGTGGTGCACGAGGGGATGCATTGGGGTCCCTCTGGGGACACTGGGGATCATAATACCGGTGGCCCACTTGACCACACTTGAAACAAGTAAGGGGCCCCCTATGAACAGGCCTACCTGTCGGGGACACTGGCTTCTTCTCAGGGGGAGGCTGGGACACCACTGCTTGGTTCCCTTGGGAATTACTTTGGGGCCCTCTCTGGAACTCCCTCTGTTTACCCTTGTCCCCCCACTTTTCTGCTGGGGACCCTGCCCACCTCAGGCGAAGTCTCCCACAAAACCTTTGCGGACCCGGGTGCTCACCCAGCGGTCCGCCTCCTCAGCAAGCTTCCTAGGGTTAGTCAGCTTGCTATCAATCAGGTGCTGGCGTAGCTCTGGAAAACAGTTACTGGACAAATGCTCCCACGCAAACAAATCATACAATTGCTCGAAAGTTTTCACTTTGCTACCCTTTACCCAGCGATCCATTGCTCTGCAGAAAAAAGACACATATTCAACCCACGTGGTACCCTCTAACTTCTTACAGGTCCTAAACCTCTGCCTGTACATTTCTGGGGTCAAACCATAACGGGTCATCAAAGCTTCTTTCATATGGGTATACACCATCCTGCTCTCCTCAGGCAGGTCCAACAGGGTATCCCTACCATCACTCACAAAGCGTCCCCACAATCCCGCTCCCCAATCCTGCTCTGGGACCCGGTGGGACACCATTGCTATCTCATATGCGGCAAACCATTGCCCAATATCCTCACTCTTCTGAAAATTCTTAATGACATCCTTAGGAATATAAACTCTACTCTCAGGAGTTACTAACGGTATGCTTCCACCAGAGGGGGAGACCGGGACACTCCTCGCCCTGATCTCTATCTCCCTCAACATTCTCTCATGTTCCATTCTCATTTTCTCAAGTTCAAATGACAATCGATTTTTCTCAATGTCTAACTTCTTACTCTCAAGGTCCTTCTGACCTTCCAATTTAGCCATCTCCAAACTATGCCTCCTATCTCTCTCCCTGTCCTCCAGCTCTTCTGGGGTCAGGCTCCTTTGGGATACACTAGTACCTGGATTGGAGGGTGTTCTATCTCCCCCTCTACTGCGTCATCCGGCTGCCCTCCAGCATTCTCTTCCTCATCCACAGCGGACTCTCTCACTTCCCACCAGGCCTTCAGCGCCTTGTGGTACTCCTCCTTCCTAGAGAGACCTATCACGGGGACTGCGAAGTGCTTACAAAATGACTTCAGCTGTTTGGCAGTATAGGTATCTAATCTTCCCTCCTCAAAGGCGAGATCCTCCGAAGCATTGGAGGCTGGCTTTCCCATGTTAGCAGTACTCATGGCTGTGATCAACAATTCAATACTAAACAACCAACTAAAAAAAAATTCGGAGAGAGAAAAAAAATCCGCGCATGTCTGCGCTTTGATCTGTACTCACTAGTGGTGTCTACCAGTTATTGTACGTGGATCATAAATGCAAGTTCTGATCCTCACCGCTGACCACCAATGTTGGAAATGGGGGTCTCTAGTTGGCAATGGCTGGAGCCACTGTCCAAATAGGGACCCTTCTCCCCAAGTCAGGGCAAGTGGGCTACCCCCTTTGATAACCCCTGCTCATCACTGTGGTAATGTAGCACGAGCAGCTAGGCCTATCTCAGAGGCAGTGTGTGAAGCATTTATAACCATGCACAATAAGGCAGTAACGACACCACAAAAGGACACAACTCAAGTAGGTATAGAAAAAATAGTATCTTTATCTAAGGTTTGGTACGAGACTCTCAGAAGCGTTTTAACCAGTCATCAGGCATGTAAATCATTAGGGACTTAAAAAAAGGCAATACGTGTTCACCAGAACGTGGCACTGACTGAGTTCAAGGCCTGGGTCTACGCGACCCATTGCGCACCAGATACCTGCCGTTGGACGGGGACCCAGCACGTAGCTTCTCGAAGAAGCAGAGACAGTGACAGGCGGACTCCCAGCGACCACAGTTCTCGATGGCAGTGGTCCGCAAAGTGCACTCGCAGCGATTCGGGCACTCCGGGACAGGCGGGCCCTCAGCGGCAGCAGCACGCGGCTGCGGCGGCCCGGGCTGATGGTGGCGATGACTCTCGTCGTGCAGCTCCGTGGTGGGCTCGCGGCGCAGCAGCACTCTCCTAGCTGCGGCGGCCCACAGGATGATTCACGATGGTGCAAGGTTGACAAAGACGTGGGCACTCAGCGGCAGCAGCTCTCTCTTAGCTGCGGCGGCCCACAGGACAAATCCCAATGATGCAAAGTTAGCAAGGGTGCGAGCACTCCGCGGCGGCAGCTCTCTCTTAGCTGCGGCGGCTCACAGGACAAATTACGAGGATTCAAAGTTAACCAGGGTGCGAGCACTCAGCGGCGGCAGCTCTCTCTTAGCTGCGGCGGCTCACAGGCCAAATCACGATGATGCACAGTTAGCAAGGTTGCGAGCACTCAGCGGCGGCAGCTCTCTCTTAGCTGCGGTGGCTCACAGGTCAAATCACGATGATGCACAGTTAGCAAGGGTGCGAGCACTCCGCGGCACCAACTCTCTCTTAGCTGCGGCGGCTCACAGGACAATTCACGAGGATGCACAGTTAGCAGGGGTGCGAGCACTCAGCGGCGGCAGCTCTCTGTTAGCTGCGGCGGCTCACAGGTCAAATCACGATGATGCACAGTTAGCAAGGGTGCGAGCACTCCGCGGCAGCAACTCTCTCTGAGCTGCGGCGACTCACAGGACAAATCACGGTGATGCCAAGTTAGCAACGGTGCGAGCACTCAGCGGCGGCAGCTCTCTCTTAGCTGCGGCGGCTCAAAGGACAATCCACGATGTGGCACAATTAACACGAGTGCGGGCATCCAGCGGTGGCAGCCCTCTTAGCTGCGGCGGCCCACACAGTCTCAGCGCAGGTTCAAATTTAAGGCGGGCACTCAGCGGCGGCAGCTCCCTCTTAGCTGCGGCGGCCCACACTGTTTCAGCGCAGGTTCTGCAGATTCAAATTAAGGCGGGCACTCAGCGGCAGCAGCTCTCTCTTAGCTGCGGCGGCCCACACAGTTTCAGCGCAGGTTCTGCAGATTCAAATTAAGGCGGGCACTCGGCGGCGGCAGCTCTCTCTGAGCTGCGGCGGCCCACACAGTTTCAGCGCAGGTTCTGCAGATTCAAATTAAGGCGGGCACTCAGCGGCGGCAGCTCTCTCTTAGCTGCGGCGGCCCACACAGTTTCAGCACAGGTTCTGCAGATTCAAATTAAGGCGGGCACTCAGCGGCGGCAGCTCTCTCTTAGCTGCGGCGGCCCACACACAGAGTTCACAAAGGTTACCAGTCCGCGTTCCTCACAGTAGAACTAGAGGTTCCGGATTACTCGACGGAGGCCTCACCTGCAAGTAGAATTCCTAGCGAAGGAATTCGGGCGGCTGATGGGGTGAAGTCTAATGTCCCTGAGACTTCAGCAGGAGGCGCTCTCAATTCAGGCCCTTGGGTAGTTTCTTCAGCAAGCTTGGTGAAAGTTTCAAAGTCCTTTCCTCTGTCCGCTCGGACAGAGTTTCGTCTTGACATCCAGAAGGAACACACTTGAAACAGGATTCAGCGCAGCGCTTTATACCTAGAAAGTCTTTGTTCTCTGCCGTCACAAATCACTGCATCCAGTCAGAACCAGTTCGGTGGGGTCGGGGAGCACTTGGTTTACGAGGCGACATCCTGCCCTTTGGGAATCTGGGGGTCTGCTATCAGTCGCCCAGTGGGAGATGGAGCCATCATTCACCTTGCCAGGCACGGCCCTGCTCGGATCAAAGAGTCACCCCTCCCCATACTCTAAATGCCGATCTCTCTCTCCGGCCAGGTCTGACCCAGCTGGCCCTGCTGCTCCAAAACCAGACGGCCACTACACGCTAGCAAAAGCCTACAGGAAAGCTTCAGACCAGAAAATACCTTGTTTCTAGTAGAGGCATTTTCAAACATGGCCTACGCTAATAATCCTTACTAAAAGATGCATCTCCATGTTCTGAGCTTACACATATCAAATTTGACGTTCCTATCAGGTTCCTGGGGGCAGGGAGGTTTAAGGCATGCAATACTCAGCCTGCACATTCTGGCCTATGAGAACGGGTGGCCTCGCAATAGTGAACAGTGAAATGGAGGGTAACTCGCTATTAGAACATGCTACACAGACATACTTTCAAAGCTGCTTCGGTGAGTAGCACGAATCAGCGCTGCCGGCCCACCAGCAGTATTTGGTCTATCAGCCCTGGGCACACGCAGTGCACTGATACTAGGGACTGACAGGTAAACCAAACGAGCCAATTATGAGTATTCCAATTCATACAGTTATCTTTACACAGGGAGCATTCGCGATGTCACTGATTGGCAGTGGCACAGCGCCCAGAGCATCTAAATCCGGCCAACATAAAAGGTGAGAAGAGAAAAGAGGAAGGGAGACCTGCGCCAATGATGCCAGGTCTAACAATAGCCAAAGCAATATAAACATGGTAGCTAGAGGGTAAGGGTGAAATGGCATAATGTCAATTTTTCACCTCTGCTGACCACATTGGTATTAACTAATCTAGCTCTGTTTTTCAACTACCTTTTATCTCTAAACTAGGGTTAGGCATAACTGGCATAATTCTCTCTAATATAATTAATTGTAATTACTGTAAAATTACTTGTAATTATGCGGAATTGTGAGCGAAGTGTATCCAGCATTTAGCCCTATTTTCTTAGTGTAAATGCACCATTGCATCCAAATGGGCCAGAGGATGCATTTTGCACTAAGAATTAACACTAAATTCTGCATGCTGCAGGACACAAACAGCAGCATCCAGCAGATGCTTGCTCTCTCTGAGTTCCTTGGTCCTGTAATCCTGCAGTAGGATTTTTTACCCAAATTACTCTTAATTACTTAAGATGGCATAATCGCTTAATTTCTGTAATTTCGCATCACAAGTATAATGCGTAATTACTGAAATTACTCAATTTACTCAAGTGTCATTAAAATTTCACCCAGGCCTACTCTAATCCAGTGTAGTGACTTGAGAGCTGATGCCTTTGTTATGATGAATGATAAAATTAAAAGCTGTGATTTGAGCCTTACAAGAGTCAACAAGAATCCCAACTGTGGGTGGTTTAATAGGGGCTGTAGGGTGATGAATAGAAGGTTGCAAAAAGCCATCAATTGCACTCCAAGGAATAGGTCACTTATTGCAGTGCCGGGGGCTGAATACAAAACTATCATTAGGTCTAGTCAATTAGCAGCCAAACATGAGTTGTGGAACAGACTTGTGGAAGCTACATTAGCCAAAGACACTAATGTTTTTAAAACAATTGTTAACCAACCAAAATTGTTTGAAGGTCAGACTGACAGATTAGGGACAAAAATCATTGCTGGACCGTGGATTGAACATTCTAAATCCATCTATTCTTAAACAGGCATTGTACCTGATAATTCTTTAGAATCTCAACCTCTGTTCCCTCTGAAAATCAGATTTGAGCTTGAGAAAGGTATGCAGGCAATCAGAGCTAGCCCCTCACAGAAGGCCCTTGGGCCTGATGGGGTACCTAGGGAACTTTATAAGGAGGATTTAGAGGTTTGGGCGCCAATTATCACCATTGACCTACACTGTGCTGTTAGCCACAGCTTACCCAGCTCAGGGCATACTGCAGTAATAATTCTTGTGTTCAAAAAGTCCTGTAGACAAGGCCCACAATGCTATTGGCCCATTTCCTATTAGATTCTATTGTAAGAATTATAGGGTGCATCATGTTGCGTAGAACTGAGAATTGGGTTAAGCAGGGTTATAATATTTCCTCAATCCAAAATGGCTATAGAGAATGGCTTGATACTCTATAACAGTGCCTTACCCTTTATCTGATCATCAATAAATATGCAACAGCTAAAGGGAGGGTTTTATAATTCGCCTACAGGGATCCGAATAGCGCTTTCGATAAGGTGAACCGCAATAAACTTGGAACATTCTGCTAGAGATAGGGTTAGACCACGATTTGGTTGATTTTCTGAGGGGCTCTGAACTGTGGGTTTAGTGCCTCCGTAAAGTATGAGTCAGGTGGCAAATTATCAGATTTGTTTGCACTGGAACAAGGTGTGTGGCAATGCTGTGTACTCGCACCCTTCTTGTTCCTACTTCACATTAATGGGTGAAATGCATGTTTGCAAACCTCTGGCAAGGATATGCTAAGATCAACTCCATCACAGCCCCGGCTTTACTCTATGCAGACGACGCTGTCTTGCTCTCATATATTTCTTATGGCCTCTGAAGTTTAGTAAAAAGCTTTGTGCAATTCATGGGCAGCTTAGACCTTGAGACGAGCATCTCAAAAACAAAGTTTATGGTTTGAGGAAAACCGGCCCAATTCCAATCAAAGGAAGGGCAATTGAGAAGGTCAGTAATTTCCCATACCTAGGAATAATCTTTGATTCGCAGAGCACTTGGCTGGCCTGTACTCTTAATAGATGCCAGCATTTTAGCCCCTCAGTAGGGGCTTTATTGGGCTTTGCCAGTGGAGTGGGCAATAAACCAATTAAGCCCCTTTTGAAAGACTATGAGCGTAAAGTTCTACAGGTTTTGACATATGGGGCAGGAGTTTGGGGTTACCGGAAAGTGTCTAAGCTGCAAGTAGAGGTGACTCGATTTTGCCGGTGATTACTTGGCCTTCCACCATTGACAACTCATTGTTTCTAGCATGAGGAATTAGGCATATCATATGTAGTGGGCCTAATTAAGGTTGAACCTCTGGTACTCTGGATCTCCATTTGGGTCAATAAACATACAGGTTTTAATCTTGCCATTATTTTCGAATGTCTGGCCTGTAACAAGGGCCACACAATTCCATGGCTTATGTCTATCGAAACCTCTGGTAAAGAGATTGGCAGACACTATTTGTTTAAATCCCCTCATTTGCTAACAAAGACAGATATTATTCAGACAAAGAAATTATATTTTGCATTTTATGTGGCATCAAGGGAAATGGAGGAAATGGGGAACCCAATGATGTGAGACTGTGCCATTGTCCAAACTTCATTCAATCTTGAGCCATACCTGGCATGGTCAAAGAGTCCCTGGGAAAGATTACTTCTGTTCAAATTTCAGCTGGGGTCCAATAGATCTCACCTTTGATATCTACTTGGAAATTCTTGAGCATTTTTTTTTTGGGGGGGAAATACTAGGAATTCTTAACGGGGACATTTTTAAAAACAGTTCCTAAACTATATGGATTTAAACAGTATAAACCGACCTTGTATTTTCTGCGAATTCTCCCAAATCAGTTTGCATGTTTTTATTCAGGATGTTTTATTAAATCAGCTTTACTCGACCTCTACTCAATAAACATTTGAATGTATCAATTCACCTGTTTTTATGTAGGATGTTTTTTTAAAATCAGCTTTACGTTAGGGAATATGGAGGAAGATTTGAATGTATCTTTTTATTGCTTTTAATTGTATACTTGTACTGTAATCTTTTATTGATGTTATTTGAATATCTATCATTGATGTTTTTATGATTGTTTTTAAATAATAGAATAGCTTATTAGTTATTAATATTAATAAGTAAATAAATACATTAATCCATCTTACATCCACTGCATTGGTTTGTATGATAGAATATTGGGAACAACCATATTATGAGACCAGAAAATTTTCATCTATAAAAACATTGAGTTTCTATACTTTGAATGTAAAGCACCAAAATATTGCATCGAAAATACTGTAAAACAGAGGGGCATATTCTCAAGGACTTATCGCTGATTTATCGGCACTTTAGCGCCGCAAAAGTGGCGATAGATTTATCGCCCAATTCTCAAGCTGGTGCAAACTGCCTATATCGCCAGTTTTCCAGCGATAGCTTCCGCAAAAAACATCGCCACGGATGAGAGCAACAACTAACACTAATGATATGCAGAGTAGGCGTTCCCGTGCAAAAACACACGAAAACACCACTTCGCGATATTCTCAACGACCAGCCAGATCTGCGATGCAATCCAAAAACAGGCGATAAGGCGCGTTAGCAGCAGGGATTTAACACCTGCCTTTTACTGGTGTTAAGCAGGACGACAACCTGCAGTATGAAAGGGAGCCCAGCCCAGAGCCACATCTGAAGACCAACACATGTCATGGAGCTATTGACCATGCAGCTCGGAGACCCAAGAGGTCCACAACACCCACCGCCACCACCCCCAGGCCCCCCCATCCCCCCCGGACTACCACCGAGGCAGCGCAGAACAAGACAGCTTGTGTCCCGGAAACGGCATGGCCCCTCAGCCACACAATTGCAGAATGTGGGGAGAGGTGGGAACCAAGTATGTGTGAAGGAGGCAAGTCACCCATTAATAAGAATGTACACAATGCCAATTGTGGCGGTGATGTGCTGGACAGACTTGAGTATGCAGAGCACAGACATGTCCATGTGGACATATACTGCTGGTGTTTGTAGTGTTGTGGACAGTGGACGCAACCATGTCACCTCAGGCAGTGGGGAAGACCTCGGTCATGTAGCTGTGTCGTTCCCCCCTGTAAGCGTAAGCGGAATGGGCTTGTCCGGCGTACGCCAGTCCAGCGTAGGAGTGTGAATAAATAGGCTGGGGCTCTGGGCGTGGTTCACTTCCTGGATGGCCAACGCGTCTGCCAGGGCGGCGCCCCTCACCCTGCCATGAGTCCGCCGCTGTGACCGCCAGCCTCCTCAGCCAATTGCTGGCTTCCGCGACACAGGCCCCCAGCACACCCAGCGGCACAGCACCGCGGAGTCATGTGTGTGCTCACTACTGCCTTTGGCCTACACTGCGGTCAGCAGGTCCCCCAATTCAAATCGAGTCTTGATTTATTTATGGCGCAGTCCAGTAGGAAACAGACATTGCTTCCAGTGCGGCCCACCCGGACGACGCATCATCGCAGGCTGCGTACCCGCTGAGCGCTTCAGGTGCCACTAACTCTGTGCACCACAAGTCATCGCCACGTGGCTGTGGGCCCTTGCTGACCGCTGCCTCCGGCCTACACTGCGGTCAGCAGGGCTCACACATATCAAATCCAATCCTGACCTGCAAGGACACGCCATCATCGCTGGCTGCTAACCCGCTGAGCGCCTCAGGTGCCACTAACTCAGTGCACCACAAGTCATCGCCACGTGGCTGTGGGCCGTTGCTGACCGCTGCCTTCCAGCCTACACGGCGGTCAGCAGGTCCCCCAATTCAAATTGAGTCTTGATTTATTTATGGCGCAGTCCAGTAGGCAACAGACATTGCTTCCAGTGTGGCCCGCCGCATCATCGCAGGCTGCACACCCCCTGAGCGCTTCAGGTGCCACTAACTCAGTGCACCACAAGCCATGGACCCTTTATGTTTGAATCTGTGTGTGTGATCCGATGATCACTGTTCTAGTTGTTGCCAGCACCAACCACTCCCTGAGGGCTGGCTTACACTCACCCCACACCCATCCAGCACAGGCGTCACTGGACATGTGACCCTGGTAATAAAAAGTGGCCGGGTGCACGTGCCCGTAGCCAGTTCCACTATCTATCTAAGTGTGTCCGTGTGGTCATTATGTATGCATGATGGCCCCGGGCCCTACCATAATTACATTGTGCTGTGGACATCGGACGCAACCATGTCACCTCAGGCAGTGGGTAAGACCTTGGACACGTAGCTTTGTCGTCCCCCCTGTAAGTGTAAGTGGAGTGGGCTGGGCCGGCGTACGCCAGTCCAGCGTAGGGGTGTGAAGAATTTGCCCGGGGCTCTGGGCGTGGTTCAGTTCTGGCCTGGACAAGAAAGTGTGTGTCACTGTTGTAGTGACGGCGCCACCCAGCCCGCAATCGACAATGTTGCAATGTAGCATGCACCCGGAGGGCGGGCTCGCACGAACGGAGAAATGAAGGAGCGCAAGACCGCTGGGGGTCTTGGCTCATACATGCCAAGTGTTGTGTGCATCTGTATTGCTGCAGCATGAGCCAAATGCCTAGCCTTAATCGCAGCGCGAGTTCAGCCAGGCATGAACTCTACATCTGTGTCCGCCCTATCCTTACCATAGGCCTATACTCACCTGGCCGCCCACCTTCAACGGCCAACATCACAGTGTTGTTGTCAGGCTTGTGGACATGCGCAGACAGGCATGACAATGGTGTGCCGTAGGAGTGCAATTGATGCAACCACGCAGCGCACACAAGTAAATAGGCTCGGGGGAGGGAGGAGCAGCTGTGAGTCAACGGAACACACAGTGATGCCGCTCATTTGCCACATGCAAGACATGTCAAACATGTATCCCAAAGTCGCACACATCCCATCCCACCCCACCCCCAACAAGCCACATCACATTTCCTGAATGCAAGCAGATGACAAACTAACATTAGGGATGAAAGCTCCTTTGTCTGAACTATCAGGCGGAAGCACATCTGCACCTCCGACCTCGGAATTGCATGTGCCCGGCACCCCCTGACAGATACTATAGCAGCTGATGACGACTCCCACACTACGCACAGCCTGACGAAAGACCAACGTATACACACCCCACACACAGAAGTCCTTGCTCGAAGTTATCTTGCATTGAATGGCCTTCAAACTTACTCCCACACCATCCCAGGCGTACAACCGTTGCACACTAAAACAACTCATTGATCCGAGCTGTGGCATTTTATCCACAGAACTGGCGCATGTCAGAACGGTGCCGCTTCAACCAGAGCCACTAACGCAATGGCAGAACATCCCAGACACATGCACAACCCCTGTCAGGTGGAACTGTACCGTGAACGTATGCTGCGTTTACTGGGGGCACTGCCATTGGCAGTGCTGCAGATCAGTTACCGGCTAAGCTTCCGCCTTGCCAACGTCACCTGCGTTCAGCCTGTGTTGCATTGTCGATCGTGCATATTCAAGTGGTCCATGGATGTCTGCCTATCCAACAGGACGGTAGCTGAACTGGATTTTGACATGTTATTGCGCCCCCTGTTGGCCCCCGACCAGGAGTTTCACCGTGATACCCGTTTATGGGATGCCTTGATACTTGTCATACATGCTGGCAGCTGGACCTGGGAGATTGCACAACTCCTCGTGTGCAGCGACCACATCGAACCGCTCCCATATTGGGCTGTACTGCTAATTGGTGAAAGGGGGTGGACGCAGCACATCTGTCCGGACCTGCTAATGGATTGCCTCGCCGTCCTGTTTGATGAAGTCAACAACGACCTCATGTTGGAAATGATAGCCTACGAAGCTGCAATCGCTTTCATGGATGAGTAACTACGTACCTGCAGCCACAACAGATTGGAACCCATTGCACATGTCCCAACACCTTGTTGCATCTTGGAGATCTGGTCACATGTCCCACGACAACAGTCGACATGGCTGCATTCGCCTGGACTCCGAATACATAAGCGGACAACAACGCGGGTTAACACACACCTGTGAAAGGTGAGGCACTCCCCCAGAGTGGACAGCGGCACTTGGCAATGTTCCTCATCCTGACATACTGCTGCATTGGTCTGCATGTTGTGGCACTTATCTTGCCCGTACTGACACGCATATGCTAATAAAGTCTACGCACCTTCACTTGGATTCAACTGTGATGAGTGTTGATTTGAATGATAATGTGTGTCTCACTGCCTATCTGGGTCACGGCCATACATGCGCATTGATAGCATTACCCAGGGAGTACCTTTTTGTGGAATCACTGTCCCTACATTCATCCATACTTTCATACTTGATTGCTCATAGCCACGACACATCTGTGTGAATTAGAATGTTTTATTCGCATTCAGTGGAGTGTTGAAGCTGGAGCAGTACAGGGCCATGTAAACCCCACTTTACATTGTTGCCCCGTGGAGGGCCAGCCAGAGTCCTTTAGGGATTGACAAGTTCATCGGAAGAGGGAGACTTCAGTCCGCAGTGTGATTGCTGTGTCATTGGTAACCAATCAAAATATGGCGAGGTCCAAGGTGAGTGTCGCTGAGTGTATCGGGGGACAGTGGAAGGTGTTATTCCAGGGCATGATGCAGAGGGCAGAATCAAGCTGAAACAGGCCATATGGCGGAGATGAATGCTACCACTTCATTCTTACCACAAAGCCAGATTCATCATCATCTTCGTCCTCTGATGTGTCAGGTGCCTCACATGTGGGTGGTGGTGTTTAGTCTGCATCACTGTGTGGCACTGACACATCAGGGGCCGGAGGTGGAATGTCTGTCGCACTGTGTGGCACTGACACTTCAGGGGGCGGAGATGTGGATGGAGTAGTAGCAGCAGCATTCATCCACGCCAGGCCTTGTGGCGGCAATGCCATGACGAGGATCTGCAGGGCATGGAAGATCACAGCTACACCTCGCTGGTGTGCAGCCGTGACAAACATTCTTTCCGCCTGCATCCGCTCCATGTTCTTCATGATCCTCCGCATGTGTCCCAACTCCCGGCTGACATCGCTGGAGCCACTCTGACTAGACAGTTGTTCCTGGCTCAGAGTCATGACTCAGCCATGGATTGTTGGAGAGCATGGAGTGGACAGTGGGTGTCCGTTAGGGACTGTAAGTGGTCCCTGATGGGACTTAGACACCCACGTATGGCATCTAGTTTGGCTGCCATGAGGTCGAACCCCACCCACAGCTGATCAGCCATCTTCTCCTGGCACCCTAACACACAGCATTGAAATGCCATGTGTTGGTCGTGGGGGTCCTGGGAGACAGCCGTGGTGGTGGGTGCTTCCTACTGTGTGGTCTGTGCAGGGGGTGGGGTCTCCTTGATGCAGCTGGGCTGCCCTGCTCCTGGAGGTGGGGTGCCGAAGCTGTCCATGGGCTGTTGGAGGGCGTCGGTGTCGATGTTGGGGAGGTCCTCTTCATCATCAGTGCTGAGTTGTTGGGTCTGCTCTGCAGGAGGTGTTGATTCTCCCTCTGCAATGTGAAGGGGAGATGCAGATTGACATTGTGTTCACATGTATGTTGACGCATTGTACAAGTTTACTTACAGACTGCATGACAATGTACATTGTGACTGTTTGTGAGGACATGCCTATGTGATGCGGGACAGTTTACATTTCTACACCATCAGGGATGTGAGGTTGTACTTGTACATTGTCATCTCACAGTTTCCTGCTATGCCAAATGTGACTGCCCATTTTCTACCCACAAGCGGCAGCAGTTGTGTCCTCTGTTCTGTTGTGAAAGTGTTGCAGTTTGTACCACATTGTTGTCAATGTTGAGGTGCTCTGATTCTTATGTGTGTGTGCTGCATCGTGGGTGTGTTGCCCCTTCAGCTCTGATTTTGCTGGCCCTTATCCCTTTCAGGCGGTGTGCCTTTCACTTCTGTGCTTATACAGTGCTGAGATGTTGCAGACTTGGGTAAATTGGGCTCTTGGTCGGAGTTGTGACTCTTGGGCATGGTTTATCCGCAGATGTGCTATACTTAATTGTGCATGTGTGCCATTGTACCCATCTCCCCCCATACCCCCAGTCCCTGGTCGTTACTCACCCTGTTGCTGTTGGCTCAGGTCATGTTGTGCAGTGTCCGGTCCCCCAACTCCTGCCACCGTCTCCCCAATGATGACTCAGGTCACCATTTCCTCCATCTCATCCAGCTCCTGGTATGTCGCTGGACTCCCACCTCCAGTCTGCATTGCTGCTTTCAGGTTGGCTGCGAGTTTCAGCTTGGTTTTGCGCTTCACATCAGTCCAGCGCTTCTTGCAGTCGTCCACTTCCCTTCTCTTCACTCCGACTGCATTCACCTTGGCCAAGATGGACTGCCATATTGTATTTTTAGTTGCCAATGACACAGTGGAGGTGATGAACAGTTGGTGGTGGTGTTCTATCACCTCCGTAATGAGGATCTAGTTTTCCTGCGTACTGAAAGGCGGGTTCCTCTTCTTCTTCTCCTTGCCCTTCCCTGACCCCGAGGTCCCAGGCTGGTCCTCCGTGTGGCTTGTGGGGTTCTGGTTGTCCTCTGTACTCGCTCCGGCTACCTCCATGGTGCTTCGCAGTTGTTTGTGTTTTGTTTGTGTTTTTTGTTGCCGCTTTTATAGTGGTTTTTCCCGCCTGACTTGTGGGACTTGCAGGCCTGGCGCTGCTTATCGCTGTATTTTTTATCGCAGTTGGGCCCATCGCAACATTTTTCACGTTAGGCTTTAGATTTTTATCGCCGTCCCGGTAATTTTATCGCAGACATTTGCTGCGTTATCGGGACACTATCGCATGTTACCGCCGTGTTGAGAATAAGACGGTAACACAGAGTTATTTTCCCGCGATGGACGTCGATATGAAAAATTGCGTTAACCTATTTTGGCGATGATTATCGCACGTTCTTGAGAATATCCCCCAAAATTTCATCAAAAATGGTACCTTTATCAAAATTTCAATATATATAACATTATAGGTAATTTATTCAAAATATTTAAGTACAAAATAATATAATAAAAATAAATAGTTTAATGAGTAATGTTAAATAATATACACATATATATATCTTCTTTAAACAAATATAAAACAATAATTAAACATTTTTTAAATACATTAAATGAAATATATTAACAATAGTTAAAAAATAAAGATATATATACACAACCCAAAATAGCAAAACTTAATTTAAATACATTAAATAAACAATGTTTTAATTATGACTGAGAACTGTGTATATATATATATATATATATATATATATATATATATATATATATATATATATATATTCAAACTACAGCCGCTCCTTCCGGACCGCTGGGACCCATGGAGAGTGGCGCGCACACCGGCGGAGCACACCGATAATCCAGTATCCTACAGTAACAAAGTCAGCGCGCTCTCAGTAACACACACGACTCCGTATAGATGTCCAAACACCGTTTAATCCACAACGCGTTTCGGTTCCAAAGAACCTTGATCACGTGAATTTTACACCAAATCAGAGGGACTCAAATAGTTCATAGTATAAACAGTGAAAAAGGACAAGTGAGCAATAATAATAGCGGACATGTTGGAATGGCACAGAAGTCCTGAGAAGTATACAAAACTTAATACAATCAAAACACATGTTGAGTTTAAAAATATGTGCATATATGTATCACATGTTAAGTACTAATGCATCTTACATAGTGTGTGAAAAAACAAAAGTCAGCACGAGCCCTGGGTATCAGTACCTGTTATCAGCGCCACGTAATAATCGGCGTGTAAACAAAACTTTATTGGTGCCCTAATTGCTGACAAAAAGTAAAAATCAGTACAAATAATGTTACTACATATTAAATGAATGCTGATCCAAGTGGACAAAATCCTCCTTCTGACACAACAGCCCCATCAAAACAATCTGTGCCATGTAACAATGCTAACTCGTGAATGCCAAGATTCATAGGCACATTATGATGGACAAGTGTCCTAGACAGAGACAACACGTCGGATCACATAACGGGCAAGTGCCCGAAAACTCCAGTTTAAATGTGCAAAACATATCAAACTCTCCAAACAAAAGTCCTACTGTACTTGACGGTGGAGACAGAGCCCTGTCTCCATCTTTCCACTGCTCTTATGCCCAATAAAAGTCACTCTTAAGTGCAGAAGTGCCTCGATAAAATGAGGGAAGAAAGGGTAGGCGGCCCGTGCAGGTGAATACGGGTGAGTGGGCCCCTTCCTTCTTCCTATCTGAAAACAAGAACAAGAAACACTGAATTAAAAAGAGCGTGGATACACAATTCCACCTCAACATCATCATCTTACACAACAATAACTACAAATTGCAAAATAGAATTACAGTTACATTGTTCATGGAGAAAGACTCTGAGGTAGAACTATAAGGAAAAACATATATATTAGGGCAAACTATCATAAGCAGAGTTCAGGCGCAGACCCCATACCCCCAAGAAAAAATGATAAACAACTCTACGAAAAGTTAAACGAAAGGTGGGTGAGAAAAGGGAGTATAAAAGAAGGAAGGGGGGGAAGGGAGAAGAGAGGAAAAAGGAGAGGGGGGGGGGGTTAAGGAGGGAGAAAAATAGGATAGAAAGGGGGGAAAAGGGGGGAGGGGGGTAGGGTGGGTAAGGGACGTGAAGAGGAGGGGAAAGGAAGGGCGGAAAGAAGGGGGGAGGGGGGAAGGTGAAAGGAAGGGGTAAGGGAAAAGGGAACAAAGAGAGGGGTATAATGTGGAGAATATAGTATGGTGGGGTTACTATCGGATCTCATGGAGTGTGGAGGACCTTATATGCACACTGAAAAATCATCAATCCTTCAAGTGTATAGCTAATTCTTCGTCTTGGTTAAGTCCTCCAGGGTTCTTTGTTTGAAAATGAATAATCTGTTTGGACTCAATCTGCCTAAGTTTCAAAACCCTATTCCCTCCCCGGGGTCCTTTGCTCACCTGTTCTAGGATAAGAAAACTGAGACTATTAGCATTGGAAAAGTGTCTGTCCTGAAAGTGACGTGCTACGGGATATTTCTGATCGCAATGTATGATGGCTCTATAATGCTCCAATACACGTTTTTTGGCCATCAAAGTAGTAGACCCAATATACCACAATTTACAGGGACATTCGATGGCATAGGTGACAAAAGTAGTACTGCATGTGAGGAATTGTGTTATTTCCTTCCTCACCCCGTTGTATTCCACATGATTACAGAATTTACTATTCCTGCAGGCCTTACAGTGCCCGCAAGGAAAAAAACCCTGCAGGCCATGCAGATTCCTTTCGGGATAGATGGTGATGTCACTGTGCACTAATTGATCTCTCATGCTTTTGCCTCTCCTATAGGTTATATTGGGTCTATTCGGCAGAGTATGGCCAATGATGTTGTCAGTTTTGAGTATATTCCAATTCTGTGTCAAAATGCGTGTAACATCTTTTGAATCAGAACTGTAAGTCAAGATCATTCTGGTGTTATCATCTGCGCCCCTGGTGTCCGAGTTAAAAAATAAAGATATATATACACAACCCAAAATAGCAAAACTTAATTTAAATACATTAAATAAACAATGTTTTAATTATGACTGAGAACTGTGTATATATATATATATATATATATATATATATATATATATATATATATATATATATATATATATATATATATATATATATATTATATCTACTGGCGGTCGCCAGTAGATAGTTATAGTTAGGACCTATTTTCCATAGGAAATCCGCGACATTCTATTTGAAATAACTCTTGCGTCGGTTGTCGAATCTTCGCGAAATTTTCAAACTTTATGGCCCGCTCCGGTCCGCTCCTACCCTGAAAGTCTCAGGGTGATTCGTCAAGCGGGGGACAAGAAAAAAGGGGGGTCCCAAAACGTGTTTTCCCCATTCATTTTCCCATAGGAAACTTTAGACACGGCTACAGCCCGAACTGCTGAACGGAATTACACCAAATTTGGCAAAGAGGTAGTTCTTGGTTCAGAAAGAACCCTTTTGTTAAATGGTGTAAATCCGTTCAGTAGTTGCGGAGAAATTAAAAAAATAAGAGTCAAAAAATCAATTTCCCATAGGAAACTTTATGCAAGGCTACAGCCCGAACTGCTGAACGGAATTACACCAAATTTGGCAAAGAGGTAGTTCTTGGTTCAAAAAGAACCCGTTTTGTTAAATGGTGTAAATCCGTTCAGTAGTTGCTGAGAAAATCAAAAGTAAAAACACATGTATATCTGGGCGGAGCCTAACCACACATGTCATCGTGAGATCTGATTGGCTGTCAGCACTTCATCCTGGAATTGCTGGCAGCCATCTTGGGACCAATATAAATGATAGTACCCCATTGAAATGCATTGTAGTGAATCGAAGATTTTGAGGGTTACCAAAAGGAGAACTATAAAGGGTGATAACAGACTTTAGTTACATTAGAATTCATTTGTTGATGGTACCATACTAATTTCAGGAATTGTGGTGTGTTCTAAGGTGATTTTACCCTGTGAAAAACCTTCTGCTGGGATATCATGAATCATGTTTGAGAGAAAACTATTTTCACATGCTTGTCCCATACAGTTTTGAAGGTAACCCAGAAGCTAAAATGAGAGCATATTTTCTGTAAATTCACATTATCTTTCTCAGTCATGTGAGAATGAAGTCTGACATTCTCAGTAAAACATGTACATCCAACAAGGGCAGAGACTGTCAGTTGATGCCTTTGTGTTCTACTGCAGCTTCCCAGAGTGTTCTAAAGAACAACTAGAGCGCTAACAGTCTTACTTATGACAAAAGTATGGCACACCTGAAGCCATCTTGATTGGAATAAACTGGTAACACTTAAAACATTTAATTTAAAAAGGAACAAAATGATGGGGTTCATTTTGTCATAGAAATTATGGTTAGTGCTGTAGAAAGAAAAATTAGGACATGTTTCAAGTGTGATCTCAAATATCTTCCTGTTATATTTCAACAGGAGCAGCCTGTCAGTTGATGCCTTTGTGTTCTACTGCAGCTTCCCAGAGTGTTCTAAAGAACAACTAGAGCGCTAACAGTCTTACTTATGACAAAAGTATGGCACACCTGAAGCCATCTTGATTGGAATAAACTGGTAACACTTAAAACATTTAATTTAAAAAGGAACAAAATGAGGGGGTTCATTTTGCCATAGAAATTATGGTTAGTGCTGTAGAAAGAAAAATTAGGACATGTTTTAAGTGAGATCTCAAATATCTTCCTGTTATATTTCAACAGGAGCAGCCTGTCAGTTGATGCCTTTGTGTTCTACTGCAGCTTCCCAGAGTGTTCTAAAGAACAACTAGAGTGCTAACAGCCTTACTTATGACAAAAGTATGGCACAACTGAAGCCATCTTGATTGGAATAAACTGGTAACACTTAAAACATTTAATTTAAAAAGGAACAAAATGAGGGGGTTCATTTTGCCATAGAAATTATGGTTAGTGCTGCAAAAAGAAAATTTAGTGCATGTTTTAAGTGAGATCTCAAATCCTCTTCTATTTCATTAGAAAATTCTGACATGCAGACTGAAACAATCACTTTCAATACCAGCAGTAGACTTCCAGTTAACTCCTTGGTGAGCAGTAGCTTTACTACAGTGATCTAATGAACAACTAGAGTAATAACATTCTGAATTTATGGCAAATGTGTGACACATCTGAATGCCTTCTTGATGGAATCAAAGTAAAAAACTGAAAGCATTTCCTACTGAGGAGACTGCAGTAAATGAGGAAATTAGGAAACTTCATAACAAAGAAGTCTTCCAAGATGGCCACCAGTGAAAAAAGAGCCCAAATGTAGCACAAATATTACCCAGATGTAGCCCACATATAGCCCAATGACAAAAGTGTGCAAAACACTTTTTATTTTTAGTTTTTTTGCAGTTTTATGTAGTGCAGACTGGTCAGGTATTGGAGCGTTGCATCTTAAAACATGACCCCCTACACTACAAAAACACCACTGCACTACCCTAAACCCTAAAACACTACCCCAGCACGACCCCTACACTACACAAGCACCACTGCACTATCCTAAACCCTAAAACACTACCCCCAGCATGACCCCCTACACTACACAAACACCACTGCACTACCCTAAACCCTAAAACACTACCCCAACACCACTGCACTAACCTAAATCCTAAAACACTACCCCCAGCACGACCCCCTACACTACCCAAACACCACTGCACTACCCTAAAACATGACCCCCTACACTACACAAACACCACTGCACTACCCTAAACCCTAAACCACTACCCCCAGCACGACCCCCTACACTACACAAGCACCACTGCACTACCCTAAACCCTAAAACACTACCCCCAGCACGACCCCCTACACTGCCCGAACACCACTGCACTGCCCTAAACCCTGAAACACCAGCCCCTTCACGACCCCCTACACTGCCCGAACACCACTTCACTGCCCTAAACCCTGAAACACATACCCTAGCACGACCCCCTACACTGCCCGAACACCACTGCACTGCCCTAAACCCTGAAACACCTCCCCCTTCACGACCCCCTACACTGCCCGAACACCACTGCACTGCCCTAAACCCTGAAACACCACCCCCAGCATGACCCTTACACTGCCCGAACACCACTGCACTGCCCTAAACCCTGAAACACCACCCCCAGCACGACCCCCTACACTGCCCGAACACCACTGCACTGCCCTATACCCTGAAACACCACCCCCAGCACGACCCCTACACTGCCCGAACACCACTGCCCTAAACCCTGAAACACCACCCCCTGCACGACCCCCTACACTGCCCGAACACTACTGCACTGCCCTAAACCCTGAAACACCATCCCCAGCACGACCCCCTACACTGCACGAACACCACTGCACTGCCCTAAACCCTGAAACACTACCCCCAGCAAGACCCCCTACACTGCCCGAACACCACTGCACTGCCCTAAACCCTGAAACACCACCCCCAGCAAGACCCCCTACACTGCCCGAACACCACTGCCCTAAACCCTGAAACACCACCCCCAGCAAGACCCCCTACACTGCCCGAACACCACTGCACTGCCCTAAACCCTGTAACACCAGCCCCAGCACGACCCCTACACTGCCCGAACACCACTGCACTGCCCTAAAACCTGAAACACCACCCCCTGCACGACCCCCTACACTGCCCGAACACCACTGCACTGCCCTAAACCCTGAAACACCACCCCCAGCACGACCCCATACACTGCCCGAACACCACAGCACTGCCCTAAACCCTGAAACACCACCCCCTGCACGATCCCCTACACTGCCCGAACACTACTGCACTGCCCTAAACCCTGAAACACCACCCCCAGCACGACCCCCTACACTGCACGAACACCACTGCACTGCTCTAAACCCCGAAACACTACCCCCAGCAAGACACCCTACACTGCCCGAACACCACTGCCCTAAACCCTGAAACACCACCCCCAGCAAGACCCCCTACACTGCCCGTACAGCACTGCACTGCCCTAAACCCTGAAACACCACCCCCAGCATAACCCCCTACACTGCCCGAACACCACTGCACTGCCCTAAACCCTGAAACACCACCCCCAGCACGACCCCCTACACTGCCCGAACACCACTGCACTGCCCTAAACCCTGAAACACCAGCCCCAGCACAACCCCGTACACTGCCCGAACACCACTGCACTGCCCTAAACCCTGAAACACCAGCCCCAGCACGACCGCCTACACTGCCCGAAAACCACTGCACTGCCCTAAACCCTGAAACACCAGCCCCAGCACGACCCCCTACACTGCCCGAACACCACTGCACTACCCTAAACCCTCAAACACCAGCCCCAGCACGACCCCCTACACTGCCCGAACACCACTGCACTGCCCTAAACCCTGAAACACCAGCCCCAGCAAGACCCCTACACTGCCCGAACACCACTGCACTGCCGCCTGAAACACCACCCCCAGCAAGACCACCTACACTGGCCGAACACCACTGCACTGCCCTAAACCCTGAAACACCACCCCCTGCATGACCCCCTACACTGCCCAAACACCACTGCACTGCCCTAAACCCTGAAACACCACCCCCTGCACGACCCCCTACACTGCCCGAACACCACTGCACTGCCCTAAACCCTGAAACACCACCCCTCAGCACGACACCCTACACTGCCCGAACACCACTGCACTGCCCTAAACCCTGAAACACCACCCCCAGCACGACCCCCTACACTGCCCGAACACCACTGTACTGCCCTAAACCCTGAAACACCACCCCCTGCACGACCTCCTACACTGCCGGAACACCACTGCACTGCCCTAAACCCTGAAACACCACCCCCAGCACGACCCCCTACACTGCCCGAACACCACTGCACTGCCCTAAACCATGACACATCAACCCCAGCAAGACCCCCTACACTGCCTGAACACCACTGCCCTAAACCCTGAAACACCACCCCCTACACTGCACGAACACCACTGCACTGCCCTAAACCCTGAAACACCACCTCCAGCAAAACCCCCTACACTGCCTGAACACCATTGCTCTGCCCTAAATCCTGAAATACTAGCCCCAGCATGACCCCCTACACTGCCCAAACACCACTGCACTGCCCTAAACCCTGAAACACCACCCCCAGCACGACCCCCTACACTGCCCGAACACCACTGCACTGCCCTAAACCCTGAAACACCAGCCCCAGCAAGACCCCCTACACTGCCCGAACACCACTGCACTGCCCTAGACTCTGAAACACCAGCCCCAGCAAGACCCCCTACACTGCCCGAACACCACTGCACTGCCCTAAACCCTGAAACACCAGCCCCAGCATGACCCCCTACACTGCCCGAACACCACTGCACTGCCCTAATTCCTGAAACACCAGCCCCAGCACGACCACCTACACTGCCCGAACACCACTGCACTGCCCTAAACCCTGAAACACCAGCCCCAGCACAACCCCCTACACTGCCCGAACACCACTGCACTGCGCTAAACCCTGAAACACCAGCCCCAGCATGACCCCCTACACTGCCCGAACACCACTGTACTGCCCTAAACCCTGAAACACCAGCCCCAGCACGACCCCCTACACTGCCCGAACACCACTGCACTGCCCTAAACCCTGAAACACCACCCCCTGCATGACCCCCTACACTGCCCGAACACCACTGCACTGCCCTAAACCCTGAAACACCACCCCTGCCGCACCCCTACACTGCCCGAACACCACTGCACTGCCCTAAACCCTGAAACACCACCCCCTGCACCGCCCCCTACACTGCCCGAAAAACACTGCACTGCCCTAAACCCTGAAACACCACCCCCAGCATGACCCCCTTTACTGCTCGAACACCACTGCACTGCCCCAAACCCTGAAACACCACCCCCAGCACGACCCCCTACACTGCCCGAACACCACTGCCCTAAACCCTGAAACACCACCCCTGCACGACCCCCTACACTGCCCGAACACCACTGCACTGCCCTAAACCCTGAAACACCACCCCCTACACTGCCCGAACACCACTGCACTGCCCTAAACCCTGAAACACCACCCCCAGCACGACCCCCTACACTGCCCGAACACCACTGCACTGCCCTAAACCCTAAAACACCACCCCCAGCATTACCCCCTACACTGCCCAAACACCACTGCACTGCCCTAAACCCTAGAACACTACCCCCAGCACGACCCCCTACACTACCCGAACACCACTGCACTACCCTAAACCCTAAAATACTACCCCCAGCACAACCCCCTACACTACCCGAACACGACTGCACTGCCCTAAACCCTCAAACACTCCCCCAGCACGA
The DNA here is from genome assembly GCA_963921515.1 of Calotriton arnoldi. Lineage (NCBI taxonomy): Eukaryota > Metazoa > Chordata > Amphibia > Caudata > Salamandridae > Calotriton > Calotriton arnoldi. The sequence continues at coordinate 1,034,337 of CAWUFW010002656.1, read as the reverse complement.
CCCCCTACACTACCCGAACACCACTGCACTGCCCTAAACCCTAAAACACTCCCCCAGCACGACCCCCTACACTACCCGAACACCACTGCACTGCCCTAAACCCTAAAACACTCCCCAGCACGACCCCCTACACTACCCAAACACCACTGCACTGCCCTAAACCCTAAAACACTACCCCCCGCATGACCCCCTACACTACCCAAACACCAATGCACTACCCTAATCCCTAAAACACTACCCCCGCATGACCCCCTACACTACCCTAAACCCTAAATCACTACCCCCGCATGACTCCCTACACTACCCAAAGACCACTGCACTACCCTAAACCCTAAAACACGACCTCCTACACTACACAAACACCACTGCACTACCCTAAACCCTAAAACACTACCCCCTACACTACACAAACACCACTGCAGTACCCTAAACCCTAAAACACTACCCCCAGCAGTACCCCTACACTACCCAAACACCACTGCACTAACCTAAACCCTAAAACACTACCCCCAGCAGTACCCCCTACACTACCCAAACACCACTGCACTACCCTAAATCTCTACCCCCAGCACGACCCCCTACACTACCCAAACACCACTGCACTATCCTAAACCCTAAAACACTACCCCCAGCACGACCCCCTACACTACCCAAACACCACTGCACTACCCTAAACCCTAAAACACTCCCCCAGCACGACTCCCTACACTACCCAAACACCACTGCACTACCCTAAACCCTAAATCTACCCCCAGCATGACCCCCTACACTACAGAAACACCACTGCACTACCCTAAACCCTAAAACACTACCCCCAGCACGACCCTCTTCACTACCTAAACACAACTGCACAATTTGTTACAGGCGTTGCAACGCAGGCCTGTGGTGCTTACTGGAAGTACCTAGTGGGCTAGTTGGGCCCCAGGGACCCTCAGGATTCAAGGTGACCTAATCCCCAACTTAAAACGCACCACGGGGCGCGTTTGCCCAGTGGTGAAGGGAGGGGGCGGGGCCTCAGGTGACATGTGCGCAAACACGCCCTGTGGTGCGTTTTAAGTTGGGGAATTAATTCCCTTTGAATCCTGAGGGACCCTGGGGGCCAACTAGCCCACCAGGTACCTTCAGTAAGCACAACAGAGTTGCGTTGCAGAGAGGTGAAAAAAGGTGCGTGGCCTCGGAACGCCTCTCTGCAACTCAGCTCTGTGGTCCTAACTGTAGGTACCTGGGGGTCTAGTTGGGCCCCAGGGACCCTCAGAATTCAAGGGGTCTTAATCCCGCAACTTAAAACGCGCCACGGGGTGCGTTTGCACACATGTCACCTCAGGCCCCCCCTCCCTTCACCACTGTGCAAACGCGCCCTGTAGCGCGTTTTAAGAGGGAGTTTTAATCCCCCTGCCCTATTATGTACTAGGGACTTGCAGAGGAGGTCATGCTAATCACAGGGGTACCCCAACGCATAGTGTTCCCTAGTGTATGTAGGTGTTTTCACTGTATTCTAAGTGTCTTTTAGCATAACACTGGCTCTGGTTAGTCAGTCAGTTACCACCAGTACCCGTCTGAAAAAGTTGTGGGCACAGGATGATTTTGCAACAAGGCCTCTTTCTGCTCCTCTGTTGGTTCTTTCTGCACATCTTTTGCTTCTTTCTGTGCGTTTTTTCTTCTTTCTTCACATGTCCTACCTCTGTAGGCATAGTTAGAAACTAGCATTTAAAAAAACCTTTGAAATTCACTTAAAAAATCATAGGTTTCAGGCACGTTATAGTTAGAAATTAGCATTTAAAAAACCTTTGAAATTCACTGAAAAAACCATAGGTTTTAGGGACAGTTATAGTTAGTTGGACATTTCACTCGTACAAAACCATAGAAATTCCCCATTATATTTAGTTCAGCTAACTATAACTCGCGCCCCGCAATGCACTGCTGATGACGTCACATATTACATCACTCATGACATGGTCAGTGACATCACTGATGACATCTCAAATGACATCACTGATGACATCATCCATGTGATAATTTCATGCATCTTCTCACACCCTAATATAACTTTTGATACACCCACTCTAAATTACAGACTGCCATTCTCAAAACCATAGACACTCCAACACCAAAAACTACATACCCACTCACTGATTCTTAGGTCTACACACACATCCACTCACTCACCCGTACAGTCACTCATACTTAGTCACTCAGTACAGGACTATCATATGCACTCATACACCTATATAAACACTCACACACCGCCACTCATCCATAGAGGTACTCACACACCTAGTCAGTCATGCAAAAAACTTAATCACACACCCATTTACTCACCTATTCGAATTAGAATTTGTTCGTGTTGTTTATGGGAAGCTGCTCTCCTACTATTTTCAACGGTAAGCATTTTCCTTGTGCTTTACCACGGCCATTTCGCCGTCCTTCGTTTTTTCTCCCTAGGTTTTCCTTATCTGCTAGAACCCCTGCCGGATTCTCATGGGGCACTTCTGCTAATTGCAAATGTAAGAAAAGCCTCTTTTTAAGCAAGTTTATTTGATCCGTATGTATACCCCTTTCACTTTAGCGCATATACCGGTATTTGCAACACATTGCCGTCAGTTCGGCATTTCACCGCCGCCTTTTTTTGCCGAGTTATTGACGGTCACCAGTATATTCCTGCACGTGAAAAAATGCAACTCTGCCTAATCTCGCAGTACATTTGTATGTTTGTTTGTATGTTTCGTTTCATCTGCCTGTCGTATAGGAATGCCTTAAGAGGGAATCCCCCTCTTACACATAGTGCACCTTAGAGCGTGCCACACATATTTGGTCTAATATACAAACCAAGTTTTAGATCTCACAACTCACATATTTTTAGGTCCTGAGGAAAGCCAGTATACATCTAAGGCCTGGCTGAAACATGTAGTCCGTTCTTGGATGCAGGAGTTCCTAATTATTACTCCACGCACATCCATTGCCTTGTTTTTATGACTGCCAGAGGCCCAAACATTAAAACAAACCCTACGGGTAATGGGACCACTGTACAGTTTTTAAATTCACTTTCACATCACTGCACTGCACACTCAGTCAAGATACCTGCTCCGCGGTAAACCAGGCGTTGAAGCACACCAGGGACACACGGTGTCACCAGGTGGGCCCGATGATGAAGCATGCCACCAACTAGGTTGGTGGGTGAGGGCTTTCAAAAAAAGAAAAAAAAAATTCTTTTTACAAAGATCATACAATATTGCATCTCTACATACCTTTAGCCTAGTCCTTTTTGATGATATATTAACTTTGGGGATAAGGACTAGTTCTCTAATCCTCTCTCTCCCTTTGATATTTAAATAAATCAGATTTAATTCACACTCCAACTTAAACAAAAGCAGGGAAAGTGTTGGACTTTGGAGGGGTTAGATTTACAATATTGATGAAATACACTGTAAGCAGGAAAGTTCCATATGACGAATATAAGAGATATACTTGTAAGGTACACAAATGCGGGAGACAGCAAACGCTGCAGCCTCCTCCTCGTCGTGCTGCAACCAACTGCTTAACTGACCGTTGTTTGGAGTTCTGCTCATTAACGCTCCAATAGGGAACCCTTGTGAGCATAACTCAACACAAAACACCTCCCCCTTTTCAACCCAGGAAACCTTTTACAAGTCTAACTTGTTTGCAACCAAACTAAAATAGCTGCTGATAATGTGAAACACACATGTGGTAACACAGATGGCGTGCATATCGCCGAGCTTGAGGCTAAAGTGAAATGGCCCCCGACAATGTGACACATACGTAATGTGAAAGGGTCTAAGTAGATGGTGTGCGTATTGCCAAGTCTGTAACCGATCAGAAATGGTTGCCATACAACGCAATGCACACGTAGCTTAGAAACTAGGGTAAGCTCCACCCCCTTAAGCCAAAATGTTACCAGCACATTGGTTGTCTCCTGCCTCCAAGCCAGTAATGATCCACAAAACAGCTTCGAAAATCATGATGCAGCCTCATAAGTCAGCCTCAGCTGAGACAGCTGTCAGGAACACGATGAAGACACCGCAACCACCTCAAACGTATCAAGATATGGCTCCAACTGGATTCGCCACGTCGATCGCCGCCAGTGATGAAAGACACTCTAAGCAGGTAAGTCTTCCATATGAAGTTTTTTTAGAGATATACTCGTAAGATATACAAATGCGGGAGACAACAAACATCGCACCCTCCTCCTAGTCCCGCTGCGACCAACTGCCTCAATGGACCGGTGTTTGGAGTTCTGCTCAGGAAAGCAATAAAAAAAAAACATGAGCATAACTCAACACAACAAATTCCCACTCTACCATAAGCAAAATCAGAGAAAGTGTTGGGCCCTGGAGGTTTTAGATTTACTATTCCCACTCCAGCTTAAACAACAGTAGGGTCAAAATGACTATTCTGACTCCAATGTAAGCAAAAGCAAGGAAAGTGTTGGACTCTGGAGGAGTTAGAATTACTATTCCTGCTTCAACATAAACAAAATCAGGGATGTGTTGAACTTTGGAGGAGTTAAATTTACTATTCCCACTCCAATCTAAACAACAGTGGGAAAAGTGTTGAGCTTTGCAGGGGTCAGATTTAGTATTGTCACTCCAATGTAAGGAAAATCGGAGAAAGTGTTGGACTTTGGGAGTATAATATTTACTTTTCCCAATCCAATCTAAACAACAGTAGTGAAAGTGTTGGACTTTAGAGGGGTCAAATTTATTATCACCATTGCAATCTAAGTAACAGTAGGGAATGTTTTAAACTTCGGAGGGTTAAATTTACTATTCTCACTTCAATCTAAACAACAGTAGGGAAAGTGCTGAACTCTGGAGGGATTAGATTTACTATACCTAATCCTACGCAAGCAAAATTAAGAAAGTGCTGTATTTTAGAGGGGTCCAATTTACTATTCCCACTCCAATCTAAGCAACTGTAGGAAAAGTGTTGGGCTTTGGAGAGGTTAGATTTACTATTCCTACTCCAGCATAGCCAAATCAGGTAAACTGTTGTACTTTGGAGAGGTTGGATTTACTATTCCCACTTCAATCTAAGCAACAGTGGGAAAAGTGTTACACATTAGTGAGGCTGCATTTACTATCTGCATTCCTATGTAAGTCAAAACATGGAAACTACTAATCATTTTTAAACAAACATTTGAATACCTAGCAGCATAAGGTTTAAAACATTTCAAAATAAATGTGTACTACATAAAAAGTAACAAATGTATCAACTATAAAAAACAACAATAAATATAAAATTAAACTCTTCCCTCCTTACTACGAAAATAAACACCAGCACCCTTAAAAAGTTATACGAAAGTATAAATGAAACAACATTAAAATACTAATTATATAAAATAAGTAAAAATGAACAAATGATAAAAACAAAATACATTTTATAAATTGTATTATTGAATACACTTAGAAATAAATTACCACATAATTAAAATACAACACATAATTTACATTACAAATGATGAATTGAACAAGTCACATAGCAATTCAATATTTAATTATCATAAAAAAGAATTACTAACAAACATATTATTATACTTGCAATAACCTCCCACCCTATTTCCCTACAAACCCAAGAACCCACACCTACATCATAAATTAATAATTAAACAATAACAATTTTAATATATATTACAAATCACAAAACACAAATCGTTAAAATTACAATTATTTAATTAATCAATCTACATAAATAATTACCAATTAAATATTTAATTAACTTTAAAAATATAAGAAATAAAAAACAATATTTAATTAAAATACATTTCCACCCTATTCCCTACAAACCCAACAACCTACTACTAAATTATAAATTACTAATTAAATATAAAAAATAATGATACATTAAAAATTAAAAAGTATACTTTTAACAATTTAAAGCAAGTACGTCAATGATACGCCTAAAATGAATGTAATAACTATATACAATAAATTAAGTACAATACATTATTTATTATAACTGTATTAAAGTAAATTATGTATAAAACAATATTCTCAAAAATAATATTGTATACACATACAAATGATAATCCTACATTCTATATTCTGTTCTTTAATATTCTGTAGTGATGATGTTTTAGACAAGATATTAAGGTAAAATAATATTCTTGATTCGCTTTTGCATCATTCACCCCGTCTTGTTTAGTTAGTCATGTTGGGTAACGACAACAGCTACAAGCTACTGATGTTTGTGGCTATGAGCCTCATGTCCAATAAACCACTTGTCATTCAGGCGCGTCCAGCACAGGTAAGAGCCGTGGAGAGGTGGGGCGGGCGGGGGCGTGGCAGGGTGTGGGGAAAGTCGGTAGACAACAGGATAGGTAAAATGAAATAATAAAATAAATAAAACCACTTACCTTGCTCTCGCTGCATTGCCGACTCGGCAATGCGGCGAGCGCAAGGTAAGTGGTTTTATTTATTTTATTATGTCATTTTACCTATCCCGTCGTCTGTCGACTTCACTCCACCCCACCCCGCCTCACCGCTCTTACTGGTGCCAGCCGCGTCTGCATCCAAATTGAGGAAAATAATACATATAGAGAAGTTCAGAGACGATTGCTTACATAATAGTTGTCGTTTTTTAAAATAAGGCTGAAATGTGTCTTTAGTTCCTCTGCCAGGGCATGTGCTTTAAATAAGACCCTCGTAGGCAGGACTCTTATGATGCCACCTCAACAGTGTGCCAGATTGCCACAAATGACGAAACAATGCCTTGTTTCTAGGCTGGAGGAGTGTCCTGATTGGAAATGTCACTTTGCCTTGAGGTCTGCAATGGAGCCGATATCGAGGATCCCAGCCTGAGTCTGTTGAGCTTCACTAGGGAAGCCCTAATGGAATTATGGGTAAAAGTAAATTGCCCTCAACATATAAGCAATTTTACCAGTGAAATGATGGATGGAAGATTGACAACATAGCAACAGCATGAAAGCGCAAGCACAAAAACGACCAGTTTGTTTATATTGAGAATTAGAGGGCAACTCAATTATTTTCCAACTTATTACTTCCGATGAAAAATTAATGCGAAGATATAATCTCCGAGTTCTCAACTGGGAATCTTTCACGGACGATGCACTCCTCTCGGGGTTTTATATCAATAATTAAAACATATGCTGAATACAATCCCGCTAGAAATAATGTACTGCAACTGCAGCCAATTATATCCATTCAGAGGCTTATATTTGAATCCAAATAACGGTCTTGTCTGGTAGCGGGTGATCTAGCCCGTTTCACAACCACAAGAGTGCGTAATAAAATGTATCCTTCCGCCATCTCTGATCTCTCATCTTGCGCGTTTTGCGCACTTTTAACCGTTCACTGCCAGGGTTTCCCTCCGTGCCTATGCATTTACTACGAATATACGCGTTTTAAGGTCTATGAAAGGGTTACAAGAAGGGTTCTGTCCTAAAAACAAAGATAAACGGACTGGATTTTTTGTGGCCCTATTTGTTCTGACAGTCGTGCTGTCCACGATCACTCGCGCTCTTAATTGCATTTCTTTGAATCCCAATATGTGGGTTTAGCAACCCCCGGCTAGGGAGCGGCACGAAAGACAATCTCTATTTAAATGCGTTCGCCAGTGCGGGAGCGAATCAGACTTCCCGTAATGAAGCCATTGAAACATTTCCATCTGGGGCTAACAAACCAGTCTCGTGGAGGCATCGTTTCTCAGGCACAAATAAGGCCACTTTCTTCTCAGCTTCAGAGGCGGGAGTCATAAGCGCAGTAAACAAGATGTACGCAGAAAATCTGGATGCCGGGCGCAGGACAATAGGGCGTCCGGAGATTGACTGCATTTTCTTCCAGTTAAATAACTCTGAAATGAAGAACCAAAATTGAAAGCAATTTGTCTTGCTCTTATTGGCAGCGGTTATGGATGGTGGTAATCTTAAATGGACTTCGGGAAGCTCTTTATGCGTTCCATTGATTCGGTGGTCTGCTCGGGCCAGAATCCATATCGGAGCAGGGCATTAGTTCAGGATTATTCTGTTTCTCATTTCAGGTACATTAGCGAGATCACGCATGCAGGGCCGACAGCGGAGTATACTGTTTGTGTTTAGCATTTTGACAATCACACTAAAAACAAACAAAGCACTTCGGTTCTCCTAATTATAAGCGGTGTTATTTATGACGTGGCACAGTGTCCTCCAAACCCCAGCAGCATGCAATGTAATCACTGAAAGGAAGAGCAGACCTGCACACATATCGCACATATCACACGTGTACAACCTATCCCAATTGACATTTGACTATACCAGACCAACTCATTCACATAAGTAATACTCTCAAATGTCTCTGTCTATTTTCCACACTCTGCTCACAAACCTGTCCCCACACCCCTGTGCATACACATGCATGCTTATGCACACAAACACACATATGTACCCACAGAGTAAACAATATAATTGTTAGGCACATTCATATTCTTACAGACATACAAAGATGACACACAGGCTATAACACACATTCACATCTACACAAGCACCAGAAATACAATTGTGCTCCTCCACATAATGCATAATTTGCACTACTTCACTATATGCTTAAGCATGCTATCACATGCATGACTTGCATATTTGTGCGCAGATACACAAATGCACATACACTTGCCCTCAAATATGCACATGTGAGCATATCTTGCAGCACCCACACACACCTAACCCTCTCTCTCTCACTGATCCTGCTTCACAAAGTATTTTCTTGAGTAGGCGTGTGTACTCCACCCTTATGAATGTATGTCTTACTCCTTGAAATTCTAGCATAAGGTATGAATTTACAGGAGTAAGACATACCTGCTCATGGTTTCTGTAAGTGTATAGTACTCAGAAAAGCTGAGCTCAGGAAAAATGATTTGTGATTCTGGTGTAACTTACATCTAAGAGAAGAGTAAGAAATAACTAATCATAGAAAATGTTTGTGAATCAAGCACCTAGCTGGTATGGAACACACACACACATACACACACACACACCTCAATTCTACCCTCAGACAGTGCTTGTTTTATGCAGTTTGCTAAAACTTGTCATACATATGCACGAACGCACACTCCTGCTCATTTGCACACATGCCCATCTATATGCATAAATGTGCACATTATGCATGCACATAAACCACACACATCCTACACACACACACGTACGCACCCCAGGGCCGGACTGGCTACCGGGCGTTTTGGCATGCTGCCGAGCTGGGGGCTGATTTCGTTGATGGGGACCTGCGTGTGCTGAACGAAATTCGTTTTTCTTTGTTTATTTCGTAGCACACGCAGGTCTCCATCAACGAAATTAGCCCCCACCGCAGTGACATCAGCTCCCAGCTCGGCAGCATGCCAAAACGCCCGGTAGCCAGTCCGGCCCTCACGCACCCCCACGGGACTATGTATAAGAGAAAAGTCATGAGTGGCTTACATTTGCTTCAGAACACTGACATTTATGGGATAAAGTACCAGGGAATGCACATTATAGGGCTAATCTAAGAAACTAAGGAGTATCACGACTATACAGAGGCACAAGGGAAAGGCTTGGGATTTTGATGTGTGGGCCCATTGTGCTATAATTGCTAGTCCCGCCTGGACTGCTCTCATGTGGGCAGGCAGAGAGAAACAAGTAAGGGGTGTACCAGCCGCCTGTGGTCGCCATCCGCCTGTGGCTCACGTTGTCATTCCCACCAGGGCCGGACTGGCTACCGGGCGTTTTGGCATGCTGCCGAGCTGGGGGCTGATGTCACTGCGGTGGGGGCTAATTTCGTTGATGGAGACCTGCGTGTGCTACGAAATAAACAAAGCAAAACGAATTTCGTTCAGCACACGCAGGCAGGGCCGGACTGGCTACCAGGCGTTTTGGCATGCTGCCGAGCTGGGGTCTGATTTCGTTGATGGGGACCTGCGTGTGCTGAACGAAATTCGTTTTGCTTTGTTTATTTCGTAGCACACGCAGGTCTCCATCAACGAAATTAGCCCCCACCGCAGTGACATTAGCCCCCAGCTCGGCAGCATGCCAAAACGCCGGTAGCCAGTCCGGCCCTGCACGCAGGCAGGGCCGGACTGGCTTCCGGGCGTTTTGGCATGCTGCCGAGCTGGGGGCTGATTTCGTTGATGGGGACCTGCGTGTGCTGAACGAAATTCGTTTTGCTTTGTTTATTTCGTAGCACACGCAGGTCTCCATCAACGAAATTAGCCCCCACCGCAGTGACATCAGCCCCCAGCTCAGCAGCATGCCAAAACGCCCGGTAGCCAATCCGGCCCTGCACGCAGGTCCCCATCAACGAAATCAGCCCCCAGCTCGGCAGCATGCCAAAACGCCCGGTAGCCAGTCCGGCCCTGATTCCCACCTGTGTTGCTGTCTTCTCGGCAGGTGGGCCGAAGAAGAATTGCAGTCTGTTTTGCTCCCAAACACACTCGATTTAGTTTTCAGCAATGTCTATTCTTGTGTCTGGTCTCAGCAGAGAGGGGAGCGAGGCATCTGGGGGGCCTGTTTGCCTCTGCTCACAGCTCCTCTTGGCCTCAGTTCTCATTCCTGCCTGCACCACTCTCATGCCGGCAGGTGGGGAGAAAAAGGGAGTCCAGTCATGGACGACCCAGAAACAGGAAGCAATAGAGGGCTGGCACTATGACGTAAAGGTAGGCGAGCCACTGAAAGCTCGAGCCATGCTCAAGCCTGCAGCCTGGCTATGGTTCAGCTCGAGGTCCTTTTGGAGCATCGAGCCCATTACGAGTTGATCTTTCATGTGGATTCTGACAGCCTACCTCCATCTTCCCAGGATATGGCATAAAGGCCAGAGCTGCCGACTTTGGAATTGGGTAACAATGTTCGAGTCTAGACTCGGCTTAACTTCCTGTGATTCTGATTGATCAAATCCCCAGTGCCTATCAACAATGAATGTGACCGTGTGTAATGTAGCTGGTGCTCGTGTAAAGCGCTCCAACACATTCGATTGACTTCCTGCTATATAAACAATGCACAAAGAACTAAAAGCAAAGCCTTTAGACAAGGAAAGACAAATGGATACCCATTTCTATGAAGTGAAACCAGAGAACCTGGATAGATCACGGCTTCCTTGCTTAAATTGTCTGATCTTAGGCAAGTATTCTATTTCATCAGAACTCTTTTTTTCTTCATTATCGTGTATGAAAGCACTTTCAAAGATTTGAGTTTAGATTACCAGTTGTAAAAATCCTATTGTGTTTGATTTAATAGACTATAATGTTTCTCTATAATAATGTCTTGCCTCTTAGTTCACTAATGGTTCATATTTAAAAAGTATCACTTTTAATAAGAACTTCTCAGTGCAGTGCTACAATGTGACATATTGTCAAAGGTTCCACATGTTCAGAAATACACTTTTATGAGTTTTGATGAGACTTTATTATATTTTACATGATGTCTGTTGTTTGATTTACATAGCAAAAATTTTCAGGGCTAGACTCGTGCAAGGGCTCTAAGATCCGAGCCATACCCTTGGCTTGGCTCTGGCTCGACTCTCCCTGATAATGTGTTGGCTCAGCCACTTCTAGTATGACATCACGACACGCTTGTAGTACCTTATTACAGTTGAATAGCGACATTTTTCTTATTACGGTGCACCCTTGTAATAAAAAATAATAGACATGCTTTTACAGGGAGATTAATGTCTCCATCACAGTATGGAATTATTTATTTCTTTGATAAAAACATAACATTTTTGTTACACTGCATCTGTGTATGTTGTAGCATTTGTGCAATATTAAATATGAACAATCTTTTCAAGAGCTGGTTTGCAGCATTTTTATACTGCCCTTATTTTTCATTACCAACTATCAACGAAAATGGTGAATTGGAAATGTGGCCGCACTGCATAATTTCTCTATTTTCAAACCCTGTTGGTTAAACTTGACAAGGCAGGGATAATAAAACAGCTGTTTGTTTCTGGCATTCCTGCAGTGGTTCGCAATTATGTTTCCGCATTTCTGCCAAATTGCAGGCATTTTTTATTATTTCTGCAATTTGCTGAACAAAATGTCGACATTTTTGGCCTCAGTGAAAATGCCCTGTACTCGGTGAGCTACTGCTTATTACACTCATGGAATATGAAACCTTTACAGACACGCGCTACATAATCAAAGCAGGCAAGGCCCGCGATGTAATAAGACTCTGGGTAGAACAGCACAGTGAATTTTAAGAACTTCAGCGACATCTCCCTATCTGAGATTTAATTTTTTCATAGGGAGTTGTCAGTCAGCCACGCCAGCTGCCATATCTTTGGTTCATCTGTATTTCCATTCCTTTGTTTGTTTGTTAATTAAAGTTTTCAGATTAATTGGCAAAAAGGTGTTGGGGGTATGGGGGCGACGCACAGTGTGTGGGAGTGGAAACACATTTCCTGTTTCACCACGTACGGAAAAACACAGAATGTGAGGAAACACGATGCGCAAAATGCAGCAGTCGCAAGGCACTAATAAGCAGCCGAATAATCTCATTTGAATTAGTTGATAAAACTACGCAATGTTTGCCTACATTACGGCGTGGATGCAGTTTATCTCTCTATAACATATTGTGGCTCGCCATCAGCTCTGTTGCTGGTTAATTGCATTGGGTGGGAGAGCCATTTAGCGATGATGCGGACATAGCTTCAGGTGCCAGCGAATGCCTTTCAGCCTGTGCCAATTCTCTCTGTATAGTGTGAGAGCTAAGTAATTGGAGTAGGCACATTTATCCATTGGTGGATGCAGGGCCGGACTGGCTATACCGGGTATCGGGTGTTTCCCCAGGAGGCCTGGAAGGGTGGGGGCCGGTTTTGCAGAGGTGGTGCCAGGGCCGCTTTAGTGCTGGTGGCGCCTGGTGCGGCAATTATTTTTGGCGCCCCCACACCCCATGACTGCCTCCTCGGATTCTCTCACTACCACCAGGCAAAAGTGCCCCTCATCTCTCCAATCATAAATTATTGCTAAAAATAGCAACGCCCCCGAGGTCAGCGCCCCTCCACAGGTTAGCACCCAGTGCGACTGCACCCATCGCACTGCCCTACAGCCGGCCTGGGTGGTACAATTAGTGGCGGCTCCTCCGCTAAGGCGGAGGGGCGTCGCCCCACTGCTCGTTGAGCAGTGCAAAATAAAAATAAAATGATAATAACAAGAAGTTATTATCATTTTATTTTTCTTTGCAGAACTCTGACTCCAGCCAGATCGGGCGGGGCAGGGCTAGGTTCCCCACCGTCCGAGGGAGCAGGAGTGGTTTGCACTCCCTCCCTAAGTGCGCATGATGGTTTGGTCGGCCCTCTGGGGCGGTCCAAACAGTCATACACACTTGGCATACTCTCCACTGGGCTGTGTTGCACAGTCCAGTGGAGAACATGCCCAGCCTCCTAGTTATGGCCGCTCAGACCAATAACGACGGTGCTCCTGCAGCGTCGTGATTGGCTGGGAGAGTCCGGGAGACTCGGTGCTTCCGTTGCTCTGCGAGGACTGAGGAGAGACGTACAGCGGCGGCAGCAGCAGCAGCGAAGAAGGTAAGGTAATTTTTTTTTTTTATATCATGCCTTTTCCCTCCCGCCCCTACCCCACCACCCCCGTACAGAGGCAGCCACCACTGGGTGGCAAGCATGTGTTTCCAGCCTCCCGGGACCAGGCAGTGCTTCCCCAAGGGCTGGTCCGAGTAAAATGCCAGGGCTGCTTTATGTTCCCAGTCAGCCCTGGGTGGGTGGGTGGTGATACCTACTCACATAAATCTGTGATCTGATGTGCTTTGAGCAGGCAACTTTATAAGTTAAAACTGTGACTGGACACGGGGCATAGTATTACAATATCTTAAAAGAGAGGCCCCCGATCTGGTCCTGCTACAGGAAATGCACCTGGTAGGGAACAAATGTAAAGCCCTGTCGAGATGGGGCTATAAACTCCTGGTCCATGCGGGTTACTCCTCGGGATCGAGGGGAACTGACATACTAGTCAAAAAGAGTCTAGCGCTTACCCCGATACGTACATGGGCAGATCCCCAGGGTAGATTTGCTGTACTGGAGGCAAGTTGGGAGGGGAAGGCGCTTAATGTAATATCAGCATACCTTCCGCCAGCATTAGGTAAGGTGGCGCTCATCGACCTTGGCAAACTTATGGTAGATCTCCCGGTAGGAACCCTAATTCTGGGTGGCGATTTTAATATGACCCTTGACGACCATGTAGACAGGCAACCAATACGCCCCCAGGCTCGCCCCACCACATCTATGTTCGAATTCACGAAGGCCATGGGACTCACTGACATTTGGCGATACACCCACCCAGATCAAACCCACTTCACCTACTATTCAACTGCCCACAAAAGCCTATCTCGCGTAGATTATTTCCTGACTCACGTGGTGGATGTTGGTAATTTTCAGAACCCATGCTGTCTGCCATGTGGCATCTCAGATCATTCTCCGGTGTGGGTGGAACTTACATACCATACCCAGCGGCAGAATAGTACCATAGTTATTAACCCCTGGCTGCTTAAAATTCCAGACATTAAGGAGAGTCTTATCACTCAGTCAGAACACTACTTCAATGAAAACGTGGGCTCCTTGGAATCAGCACAAATAATATGGGAGGCCTTTAAAACGGTCATAAAAGGGCAGGCATTGGTGCTCAAAGTGGCCTATAATAAGAAACAACAAGCGCAGTTAGTACAGTTAGAAAGTGACCTACACCAGCTCGAAACAGAACACGCACAATCACCCAGTGAGATCACTGCCCACCAGATCTCCCTCAAACAGTTAGAATATAAAGCCCTAGCTGAAGAGAAGGTAAGGGCCAGATTGCTTGAGACACGGCACAGGCTTTATGAATTGGGGGATAGAGCTGGCAAGCTGCTAGCGTGGTTGGAAAAGAGGGAACAGGAAGAGCGCTGGGTACCCAGAATAACACTTAGTAACACACAACAACTCTCAGACCCGCAGGCCATCGCGAATGCGTTTGCGGATCACCTCGAGAAGGTGTATACCTCCTCGACCACTGCTACGGCAGAAGACTCCCGCCAATTGCTAGCAGATATTCATTTGCCTACCCTAACCAATGAAGATAGGAACTTACTGGAAGAGGATCTTCCAGATGATGAGATCCGCGTAGCAATAAACAGTGTACAATCAGGGAAAGCGATGGGGCCCAACGGGATCCCGATTGAATTTCTAAAAACAACTGCCTCGCAGGTGGCGCCCTATTTACAAGAAATGTATAATGAAAGTTACGAAAAAGGAATATTACTGGAGGACCAACGGTTGGCCTCAATTGTGGTCATTCGTAAGCCGGGGAAACCTGCCGATGACTGCTGATCCTATAGGCCGATCTCGTTAATCAACGTGGAAGCGAAAATCCTGGCCAAACTCCTGGCGTCTCGCCTGATCTCACGGATCCCCTCATTGGTTCATATGGACCAGTCGGGCTTCGTGCCAGGCCGGAACCCTGCTTTAAATATCCGCCGCCTTCATAATGTTCTGGGCCGTAAACACCTAATAGAGGAGGACGCAGTGGTATTGTCCCTGGACGCCAAAATGGCGTTTGACTCCATAGAATGGCCATATCTTTTTGAAGTTCTTCTGCGCCTAGGGTTCGGGCCTAAATTTATGAACTGGATACAGCTTCTTTGCACAGACTTAAAAGGCCAGGTCAGGGTCAATAACCGCCTATCCAGGATTTTCTCACTGAAAAGGGGCACAAGACAGGGATGTCCCCTGTCCCCCCTGATTTTCTCATTAGTACTAGAACCATTGGCCTCGTGGGTGAGAGCGGATCCATTGATTAGAGGGTTGAAGTGGATGGAAGGACATGAAGATCTCTTTACACCGATGATATCCTGCTATATTTGGCGTCCCCCTATAAATCGGTGAGCAGAATCCTAAATATCTTCACGAACTTCGGCAAATATTCCGGGTATTCAATCAACTGGTCCAAATCGGTGATTTTCGCGATTCAGGGGCCGATTTCTAAACTCCCTTTAGGCTGTGAAGTAGAAATAGACACTGACGGATTCCGATACCTTGGTATTTATATTACTCCGGATCCTCAGATCTTCCACGACAGAAACCTGGCCGTCCCTCTGGAGAGATTGCGGAATGATGTCAAGCACTGGAGATCACTGCCTCTCTCCTTGTTGGGCCGAGCTGCCTTTTTTAAGATGCTTGCTCTCCCCCGGTTTCTCTACATCCTTCAGAATTGCCCACATAAGGTCCCTGAGTCCTACTTCACAAACATAGAGAGTGAGGTAAGAACACTGCTATGGGACGGGAGGGCGCCCCGTATCGCGCTACATAAATTAACAAAGGGTTGGTACGATAGAGGTATAGCTCTCCCAGATATGCGTCTATACTACTGGGCGTCACAGTTGATAGTGTTGAATCACTGGATCTATCGCTCCCCACTGGACCGGCATATCTGCTTGATAAATATCAAATGGGTAGGGAGGGATACCTGGGAGCCCTCTATTCTAAAGCCCTGAAAAGTCGATACCTGGGCCCAACAGCCCATACGGTGGAGATTTGGCGCCAGGCTAACGGACGTCTTGGCTGGTCGGGCGTACTAACACAAGCCACCCCACTATGGTCCACCCCGAAGCTTGGATTACTCTGTAACCAGCCTGGCTTTGATAGGTGGGACACTATAGGAATCTCCACAATAGGCCACCTGGTGAAAAAGGGGAAGATACTCACATTCACAGAACTGAGGGAGCAATATGAACTAGCTCAGGGAGAGGCCTTCCGCTACCTGCAGGTACGGCATGCCCTTCAGCCTGCAATCTCAAACATGACAAATATACTGGAATCATCCCCTCTGGAAGACCGATTGCTCTCGGAACCTGTACTGGCCAAGGCGGTATCTTTAACATATAAGAAACTATGTAACAACCTGACAGACCTGTTTCATACTCTGCGAGAGAGATGGCAGGCCGATGTAGGGCAACTTGAAGATGATGACTGGCAAACAGCACTGATGTCCCCGAGGGAAGCAGCTATACACCTTAGGCTTCGCCTGATCCAATTGAAAATCCTACATAGAACTTATTTCACAGGGGCTATGTTAGCAAAGATGGGGAAGAGACAAGATGCGCAGTGTCTCCGCAAATGCAGCCATGACGCCACATTCTACCACATAATATGGGAATGTCCCCATGTACAAACTCTATGGGAGAAAGCTACAACACACATGCAGAGGGCACTGGGTAAGGAGATTGCCTTAACACCACGACTGGGACTCCTTAATATATGGGAGGCTACAGACCTTACAGAAGTAGAGCAACAAATGACCACCCTGGGATACACACTAGTGAAACGCGCAGTTGCAATGAAGTGGAGAGTGGAGGAGACGCCATCGCCAAAGGGTTGGGCTAAGGAATTAGACAAATGCATTATAGCAGAAAAAGAGGTGTTCAAATCCATAGGTTGTCTTAAGAAATGGGACAAAAAGTGGACTAAATGGAATGAGTACCGTGGTGTGTAAAACAGGAAGGCAATCGACGAATGGAATAACCTTAAGTATTGCCCGGCGATGTCGCCTCTATTCCCCAAAATATGAATCAATGAAGAGGCAGGCGCTGGAGACTGGAAGGCAGGAAACAAAGGTTTATTCTCTCCGGAGGAGAACACGTCAGATCAGACCAACAGGGAATCTTCTCGAGGTGCTCTAACTGCATCTCTGAGGCCTGGCCTCTTATACACGCATTTATGGCAGGAAGACATTCTTTATTACAGTAAAGATACTTTGAAGTATGAAAGACATCCCTGGGATCTTCCGCTTCAGACCCGTTCCCACGCACCCTTACAGTGAGAATCCCCTCCCCATTCACCATACAGAATCGTCATCAGACGGCAGGATCAGCAGGGCATTCCGCCGGTTCCCGGAATGCATGTGGTGTGACGGATCTCATGGGGTGGGGGCCTTGATCTACTGTAACTCCTTTGAAGAGGGGCGATTCCTTACAGTCGGGGCCATAAACTGTATCCGCAGGGCTAGGTGATAGCCTGGGACCGGCCTGGACAATCGGATACGGAGGAAGAGGGGTGTCAGAGGGTGTGATAGTGTATAGGAGGAAAGGGAGGTGTCGGGCAGGCCCGGGGTGAGATTCCCAGGGAAGTGCAGCGCAGTTGGAGGGGTTAATGGCCCGTGCATGAGAGAGAGAGAGAGAGGGTGACCAGTGCGGGGGGGCTTGCGAGGATGTGGAGCCGCGCTGGGGATTAGCGGTGTGCAGAGAGTGGGTCTGATCAAGGTAGCTAAAATGGCCGCCGCGGACGACGAAAGTGTGGCATTGGGAAAAAGGGCAAGATGGCGCAGACAATGTTTATCGATACAAATTAATTTTCCACAGTCCTCCCTTTTAACATTTCTCGCCAACTTGTTAATTCGGGTCGATCCCCATAATGCCACGTATTTCTGTCTCATACAAAGTTTTCATGTGTTCAGCCTGTAAGTCCAAAGTCTTTGGGCAAATGCAATTTGAAAATAATGAACACAGAGGAGGCAGACATTGGATACTTAAGCAACACCCGCATAGCACCACAATCGGAATCAGAATGAATGTGAACAACCTCCACCCCCAGGCTTTCAGTAAGTCCCAGAACCAGCTCCCAAGCGACCATCCTTCTTGCTCCTGGTGTACTTCAGAGGACAGTCTATGGAGGTGTTCGATGGCTTTGTAAACAGAAGGTGAATTGTCTGGCACGTAGATGCAACAGCTGGACCCAATGATGCGGCATGCTCCTCCTCGGTCTGCCAGAACCACGTCTAGAACAAGGCGGTTCTGCAGAGCCACCAGGCGGACTGCCTGAAGCTCTGCGGTGTTATTGGTCAAGATGCCAGCTGTGATGTTCATGGTGGTTTCAACTGCCTGGGTCAAGTGTCGGATGGCGCGGCTGTTCGTCATCGGACCCCAGAATGTCACAAGTCCTTTCGCGGCATCCAAGAACTGTGCTCCTGTCGAGTCGGCCTGGTCGATGTCCCTTGCACGCTTTTGCCGGTGATGGCTTGCTGGGGCCACATACGTAGGTGGGAGGATGAAGGCAATGTAGCATGTGCCCCCCAACCTTTGGGGAGCCAGGTGTATGCTTTGGTGCCACAAACAAAGTACATATTTGGAGAAGCAACAAAGGAGGGAGGGTCGGATGAATCCAGTGTTCTGGTGATGACGCAGGCGCTGCGGCCCACCAGTTGCGTCCCCAGGCCTTCGATGCACACAAGGCCCGAGACGTTGACAACAGACAAGGCCACTGTCAGAGTGGTGGCTGTTCGTTTCCGGAGGTAGGAGAAAGTGGGTCTGGCTGGGTTATGGAAAACTTGCATTTCCACTCGTTCTTTGGCAGGGATGTCCATGTGAATAGAGGTACCAGAGGTCAGAGGGTAAAAAGGAGTAGCGGTTCGCCCAGTCTTATTCAGCCATGCCTCGTGGTAGAAATGCGAAACAGTTCTTTCTGATGTGGCATTGTCTTTAAAGCTTTCTTGCAGAAGAATCAGCCAGGCAAGACAGGAGCCGTGGATGGAAAAGGGCGAAGGAATGAATGGGATGGAGTGTCCGGCTGCATGGGGCAGCAGCCCGCAGATCCAGCAATTAGTGGCATTAGCGGCAAGGTTGTGTTGGTGCAGCAGTTGCACAAAAGAGTTATTCCAGAACTCCCTGCGTCTCTCTCAGAGCGGTGGAGAAAGGGCAATCAGGAAGTGTTCCTTGGTAGTTATCGGCAGTTCAGTGGGGAGCAATGTTTTGTGAGCGGGTGTGCTTTCTTCGATGATCCAGAAGGTTGTCATGAGGAGGAGGCAAAAGAGAAGGGTAATGAAAACGGCTATAGTCTTTGAGCTGTGCAGTTTGTTAGTCTTTGGGTTTCGGTAGGTCCTCTTGGGATATCCAGTTGCTTCCATCATTGGGGAGTCGGGCGCTTCCATCATCTTCAGAGTGCTCGGTAGCGGGCAGAACCACCGACTTTCTCTGACTTCTCTTCGGGCAACCTTGAGTGTGTTAGGCTACCGTTCTGAGATTTTACCCAGTCAGTGGTCTGCTTTGCCGAAGCTCCTCCCTTTTACGTAGGTTGTACCCTTCCCTGGACGGTACGGTGGGATCGGGAAACTCTGCCAGTTCGAGCGTTTCTGTGTCGGTGTGACAGCTCAACGATGGTTTGTCTTTTGTCAGGAGCTCTTCCTGAGTCGCGATGTCTTCTTCTGTCGTCAGAGTTGGGGGCGCGTTTACAATGGTGCGCATGCACCCAGTGACGCTTGCCTTCCACTCGAAGGGCCGTCCGTGTAGTGATCAGGACTTGCCAGGGGCCCGTCCACCGAGGTTCCAAGCTTTTGGCACGCTGGAAGTTGCGGATCAAGACGTGATCCCCTGGGTGAATGTCGTGTCCTGGGCCCCTGGAAGCGTCTGGGATGGCTTGTAGCACCTGTTGATGGATGACAGTTAAGGTTTTAGTGAGGGTGCACAGATAGTCAGACATTAGGACGTCTGGGACGTCATGGATCGAAGTTGGCCTAGGCGCGGCCCAAATATTCATTGGCCGCCCGAATACTACTTCGTAAGGGGTCAAGTGGTGCTTAGTGGGGGTGGAGCGCATTGATAGCAATGCCAATGGGAGGGCATCAGGCCACTTCAGTCCGGTGGAGGCAACAATCTTAGAGATTTTTAGCTTGAGTGTGGCGTTGTGTCGCTCGACCAGGCCTGCAGATTGGGGGTGGAAGACTGCGTGAAATTTCTGTTTTACACCCAATCCCTTTAAGATAAGTTGGATGACTTCAGCTATGAAGTGGGGGCCGTTGTCACTCCATAAAATCCGACAAAGGCCATATCGGGGGAAAAACTCTTTTAACAGGACTTTAGCAGTGGTCATGGCAGTGTTGTCGCGTGTGGGATAGGCCTCCACCCATTTGCTGAAGGCGCACACGACAACAAGGACGTACTTCAAACCCAGGCAACGGTCTAGCTGAATGTAATCCATCTGTAGGACTTCAAAGGGGTGGTCGGGGACCCCGAACCCACCCCGAGGGACAACAGTTCCTTTCCCTGGGTTGTGTTGCAAGCAGATTAAGCATTGTTGAACTAGGCGTCTAGCAGAGTCGGGAATCTTGTCGTTGTGCCAGACTCGGGTGATGAGTTCAATCATGGGGGCAGATCCTATGTGTGCTGGGGAGTGTGCCATAGTCAGTATGGGGATCAAGTAGGAATTGGGTAGCAGCCATTTGTTCGTGTCTTTTGTCAACCAGCAGCCTTCATCATCTTTCAGTCCCACCCGTGCCCATTCAGTCAGTTCTTGGGGGAGCAGGCCATTTGTATGTCTCTAATGTGCTCTCTAGCGTCCTTCCATTTTTCCGTCTGTGACCTAGTCACGTACATGCGTGTCGTCGTCCTATTCTCAGCTGTGGTTCGAGCAGTGATGTCGGCTAGTGCATTTCCTTGTCCAATGATGTCTGTCACTTTCTTGTGTGCCTGGCATTTGATGACTGCAAGTCGTTCGGGGAGGAGGACTGCTTCGGTCAAGGCGGAGACTAGATCTCCGTGAAGGATGGGTGTGCCATGCGAAGTCAGGAATCCCCTTTCCTTCCATAAGAGCCCAAAATGATGAACCACCCCGAAGGCATACTGGCTGTCGGTGTAGATGTTTGCGACTTTGCCTGTTGCTAGGACGCATGCACGTGTGAGGGCAATTAGTTCTGCCGCTTGTGCGGACCGTTGGGTGATGCGGGCCGTCTCAACTACCGTCTGGGCTGTGGTGACTGCATAGGCAGCCGAGGTCGTGCCGTCGGGGAGTTTAATGCACGAGCCGTCTACCCATAGCTCTCCATCAGGGTCTGGGATGGCAGTGTCACGGAGGTCAGCTCTACTTCTAGTTTGCTCGTCCGTGAGGGTCACACAGTCATGCATAGGGGACACATTGGGGTCGTCATCGGGGAGGGGCAACAGAGTGGCAGGGTTCAGAGTGGTACATCGTTTCAACGTGATGTGGGGTGTAAGCAGAGTTAACTCGTAACCAGTCAGTCGTGCGCTAGTCAGGTGCTGAGTCTTGGTCTGGTTCAGGAGTGTGTCGACAGCATGGGGGACCAGCACAGTGAGGGAATTCGAAAGTACGATCCCCTCACTTTGTCGGATAGAGACGGCAGCGGCAGCTACCGCTCGAAGGCAGGCGGGCAGAGCTCTGGCTACAGGGTCAAGAGTGGCAGAGAAGTAGGCACAAGGGCATTGTTTGGGACCTATGGGTTGCGTTAGGACAGACAAAGCGCACCCCTCCCTCTCGTGGGTGAAGAGGGAGAAGGGCTTGGTGTAGTCAGGGGTTCCTAGAACAGGGGCTGAGCAGAGGGCATCTCGTAGTTCTTGAAAGGAGGATTGGCATTCAGGGGTCCAAGGGAGTGGGAAGGGAACGTCTTTCGCTAACAGAGAGAGTAGAGGTCTGACTATGAGACTAAGGTTTGGCAACCACTGCCGACAGAAGGACGTGAGGCCTACTAAGGAGCGAACCTGCTTTTGAGTCTTGGGAACGGGGGTCTCTAGGATGGTCCGGATCCGATCGGGTGTGAGCTTTCTCCCGTCCTTGGACAGGAGGTGGCCTAAGTATGTCACCTGTGGTTGGCAGAACTGCAGCTTCTTCTTGGAGACCTTGTGACCATTCTCCGCGAGGAAGTGCAGGAGTTGGATGGTGGCTGTGGTGGCAAGTGGCGTAGTGTCGGCAGCCAGGAGAATGTCGTCGACATACTGGATTAACACCACTCCGTCCGGGAGCTGGACTGCGTCCAGCTGTCTCTTGAGAGCCTGGCTGTAGATGCTGGGGCTCTCAGTGTAGCCCTGGGGTGCTCTACAGAATCTATATGAACGGGCTTTTAGGGTGAAGCCGAAGAGGTATCGGCTGTCTGGATGGATGGGGATAGAAAAGAAAGCATTTTTGAGATCTATGACGGTGAAAACAGTGGCAGTGGAGGGGATCAGGGTCAAGATGGTGGTGATGTCAGAGACTACTGGGTACTGAGGTACGACTACTTTGTTTACTTCGCGGAGGTCAATGATGAAGCGATAAGCCTTCTCATCTCCCTCGCCTTGCTTCTTGACAATGGGTAGGATAGGGCTGTTACAGATATTACTGACTACTTCCTCTACCACTCCTGCATCGACTAAGGACTGAATGATTCCTACCAATGCCTTCTCGCCCTCGGGCGATATCCGATACTGTGGGAGCTTTGGGAGCATAGCGTCTGACCGTACAGTGATGTGCACAGGGTCTATCATCATGCATCCTACGTCTGAGTCGGTCTTGGCCCAAAGGTACGGGGGTAAAGTGTCTAGTAAGGACAAGTCAGCGTCAGTGATGGAAAACATGCGTCGGGTGGGACAAGGTCTGAACAGATTCTGGTTATCGTACAGTATGACTCGTACTCCGTCTGGGGAACATCGAATGGTGGCTCGAAAGTGCTTCAGGAGGTCAAGACCCATAATGGCGTCGGGGGTGTTGGAAGATAGCAGGAAGGTCGTGTCCGTGATGTTGTTCTCTAAGTCAAAGGGAATCGGTGTAGATAAGGGATTAGTAGAGGGCGTTCCATCAAAGCCTATTGATGTCACGTGTGAGCCAGACAAGGGTGCCCTTGGAATCAGTCGTTTGGATAATGCACTACGTGTTGCCCCAGTGTCCACCAAAAATGGGGACTTCGTACCCAGGACCTTAGCAGTGACATAAGGACCTTGCTGGTCAACACAAAGCTCGACTGGATCCCTCCCTTGTCCCTGGCTGTCCTATGCGAAATCGCGGACGTTCTCGCAATCGGACTGCTGATACTGATTCTGTCGTGGGCGGTCAAATGTGTTAGGTCGGCTTGGTCTGTCATAGTTAGCATCATTGGTGTGTCCCCGTCCCTGGTCCCTGTTCTTTTGTCCGTTTGTCCCATCCCTAGCCTCTCGGTTCTTGTTTGCTTCATGAAGGACCGGGCACTGCGACTTCCAGTGACCGTATCCTTTACAAAACGCGCATTGGTTTTCATCTAAGTCCCTTCGGCTTGTATAGGGTACGGGCATTCGTTCTCTGGAGGGTGTATTTTTAGGGGCTGTCGGCTGGTAGTTCCCCTTGGAGGGTTCCCTACCTATCGTCACCCCCTGCAGTTGAGCTATCATGACCCGCTCTTTCAACTCCTTCTTTTACGTTCGGATGCCCTATCATTCTCATTCTTCTGATGTTCATAGTATTGGGCCATCTGGAGGATAGCCGTGGGTTTAGAGGCTGCCCAACTGCTTTCGCTCGCCTGCAATTTTTGAGAAACTTCTTGCACCAGGCCTTTCACGAAATTCTGAACGAACAAGTGGTGTCCGGTTGCAGTGGCCATATCTTGGCCGCTGTAGTCGGAGAACACCGTTTCGAACCTAGAGAAGTATTCCGAAGCGTCTTCTTGTGGTTTCTGTCTACAGGCCGTCACTATTGACCAGTCTATTTTCTTCTCGGGAATCAGGGTCTTGAGTTTCTGGACGATCTTGTCCGGGAGTTCAAGGATGGCCGTTACGGGTTTCTGCCCGGCTCCTCGTTGCTTGTCGAACTCATCGAGTTGTTTCCAGGTATGTCCGAACAGCTCAAGGTGGTCGACCTTGCGGATCTGCTTCCACACATCAGCTGGCAGACATAACCCGAAGAACAAATCGAGGTCCGTTAGGGTCATGATAGTGGAACCTAAGGCTGTACCTAGTTCAGTGTAGAAGGCGGTGGGGTTTTTTCGTAAATCGGGCAGAGATTTTCGGAACGTCAGAATATCCTGTCGATCCCATGGTTGGTAGACCCAGTTGTACACTATCCTCCCTTTTGCATCCGTATGGTTAACATCATCGTGTGTTCCCTGACCTCGTGGGGGACCCAATAGGGGCGGCCTCTCTTATCGGCATCATGGTGCTAGGTTGCTCTATTCGTGGTTCGGCCGCTACGGATGTCGTAGGTTTAGCTTCCACCTCTGATTCAGTGAGGTGGCAGAAAACCCTAAGTGTACGCGCAAGGAGGTCCGTCACGTCACACTCGCCCTCATCCCCGATATCAATTTTTCTATACAGAGTCGTTAGGCTCTCGGGACCTCTATCTCGATATCGGTCCTCATAAGCGTTTAGGACATGATAACATAATCGTACGACAAAGTGTCGTCTGTGGCTTCCCGCATATGAGTTGAATATATCCATAACGTGTTCCTCCTTCTCCTTTCGTTCTACTAGTGTCCTGACTACCTTGTCAATCCTCTCTTGCTCGTTTTGCCCAACCTGTTCGTCCTTGTGGGTTCTGTGTTTCGGGCCTCATGGTCATCTAATATTGCTGCTTGTTTTGTATCTGGTGCGAGGGATTCCGCCGGTGCGGAGGCCTTGGGGGCCGAGGCCCTGGCGCTACTCTCGTCTGTGCTTGGGGGTCGCGAGTGTTGCGCTGAAGGTTGGGAAGGGGCATATGGAGGGGGCATGTAGATGATCGGAGGACCTAATAAGAGATCATCGTTGGTTCGCTGTTTCGAAGGTAATTCAGGGTAGAGCGCAGAGGGTGTTCTAACAGGACACTGGCTCGGTGTTTCGATCTCTTGTTTTCGCTTAGCCTCCTCTCTCTTCTTTATTTCTTCCTCTAGTTTCTTTGCAGCTAGGTGGGCTGCTTTACGTAGCTCTTTGTCTAACCTAGCTTCCTCTTTCTTCTTTCGCTGTACAGTTTCTTTGCGCCACAGGCCAACGCTGTCTAGCATGGTCGGTGTCGTTCTACGAGTTTTTAGGGCTTCATCTAGTGCATCTAGTTTGCTTTCTTCAAAGGATCCTATCAGTGGCCACTGACTCTGGGGTTCCTTCTTCGTATACCTGTGCCATAATTTGCAATATGCTATAGCGACTAGTCCATGCTTTGTGAACATGTCTTTGTTAGGGGTGCCTTCCAGTGGGACTGGATGATCCACCTCTAACAAGCGGTCCGGGCTGAACCAGCTACCACTCAGTGGGGAGAAGATAGGCATGACAGATTACAAAGGGGGACAAAAGTCCGCGTTACCTACCCTTCACTACCTGCAAAAGACTAGGCAGAATATTGCTATTCCAGGTTGTTTGCAGACAATGAATGTTTCAAGAGAACTAGATCCAAATAAATAATCAGTGGGGAGAAGATAGGCACGACAGATTACAAAGGGGGACAAAGGTCCGCGTTACCCATCCTTCACTATCTGTAAAGGGAGAGAGAATATTCCTATCCCTCGCCGTTTGTAGACAGGGAATGCCTCAAAAAGGAGCTACTCTGATACTCAAAGAAAAAGGGAGCTACCCTTGACAATCAATCAAACAAACAATCAGTGGGGAGAAAAGATAGGTACGACAGATTACAAAGGGGGACAAAAGTCCGCGTTACCCACCCTTCACTGTTCACAAAGGAAGATAGAGTATTTGTACTCTTCCTCGTTTGTAAGCAGCAAATGTCTCAAAGAACCGTTATCGTTTCACAATTTGTCGTTTTGTACGACCTTACCCGGACCGCATGGGCTGTTTCCTGTCCTCCGAATCCAGCGCCCGATCGTCCTCTATCTTCTATCGCGGCACTCCTGATGGTTCCCAGTCAGGACCGTAGATCACTCGAGAGAGGTCTGTTCGGAACCAGTGAAGTTCGGATGATCGGCTGTCAGACGAGGGTCTATCGGACAGGAGCTCTCCCGATCGTTGCAGTCGTTCACTCTGTCGTCAGGACCTCTCCCACTGGATCCACGTGTCGCTGATGGGCCCCACGCTTGGGACGCCAATTGTAAAACAGGAAGGCAATCGACGAATGGAATAACCTTAAGTATTGCCCGGCGATGTCGCCTCTATTCCCCAAAATATGAATCAATGAAGAGGCAGGCGCTGGAGACTGGAAGGCAGGAAACAAAGGTTTATTCTCTCCGGAGGAGAACACGTCAGATCAGACCAACAGGGAATCTTCTCGAGGTGCTCTAACTGCATCTCTGAGGCCTGGCCTCTTATACACGCATTTATGGCAGGAAGACATTCTTTATTACAGTAAAGATACTTTGAAGTATGAAAGACATCCCTGGGATCTTCCGCTTCAGACCCGTTCCCACGCACCCTTACAGTGAGAATCCCTCCCCATTCACCATACAGAATCGTCATCAGACGGCAGGATCAGCAGGGCATTCCGCCGGTTCCCGGAATGCATGTGGTGTGACGGATCTCATGGGGTGGGGGCCTTGATCTACTGTAACTCCTTTGAAGAGGGCGATTCCTTACAGTCGGGGCCATAAACTGTATCCGCAGGGCTAGGTGATAGCCTGGGACCGGCCTGGACAATCGGATACGGAGGAAGAGGGGTGTCAGAGGGTGTGATAGTGTATAGGAGGAAAGGGAGGTGTCGGGCAGGCCCGGGGTGAGATTCCCAGGGAAGTGCAGCGCAGTTGGAGGGGTTAATGGCCCGTGCATGAGAGAGAGAGAGAGAGGTGACCAGTGCGGGGGGCTTGCGAGGATGTGGAGCCGCGCTGGGGATTAGCGGTGTGCAGAGAGTGGGTCTGATCAAGGTAGCTAAAATGGCCGCCGCGGACGACGAAAGTGTGGCATTGGGAAAAAGGGCAAGATGGCGCAGACAATGTTTATCGATACAAATTAATTTTCCACAGGTGAACTGTGTGTCTCACCTACCAACGAGATGGAGATGAGGGCAAATATTGGAGATGTTATGGGAATGAATGACTGATTTACTACTGATTCCTACTAATTGTATGAAGCATGTAATTGTACTGCAATGTATATAACCTAAATGTGACTTATCTGTTTTCAAATCAATATAAAGAGTTTAAAAAAAAAACAGAACAAAAAAAACTGTGACTGGACAAAACTTTACTTGAATTGCATTAACATCCAGAGTTATCATATCACTCTCATAACCCCTGAAAGTTGCTGAGCTCAAAAAGATCTCTGCTGCAGCAGTGCTTTAAATTGGCAGGTGCTATTAGTTACTCAGGACCTGCACTCCTTTAGAATGGGGCAGTGTGCAGCAGGTGTCTTAACCCTGTAAGACATTTTAAGTGGAGCCTCTTTGTTACCAATTAAGTAAGCCAGAACAGATTTACTGTCACATTTGTCCTTGTTGCCAATTTCTTTGTGACAGATTGTCATAAGATAACTGTACAAGTTGACTCTCAGACTTCACTTTTCATGATTCTGTCTCTAACAACTCCACCCCTTTCCTCTGCCACAGATTGACTCCCATTTTATGGGTTCCAGGAATAAACTTTTCCAACTCCATTACAGAGTTTCGGTGAAAAGAGGGTGGAATCTATCGTGGCTCGCAGAGGAGAGGGTGCAAAAGAAGCACTACAGAAACCGAATGTCATGCTGGTAAACATAAGATTGACTGATAGCAGGACAAATGGTGAGCAGTTGGGGTATGAAGTGGCTCTTGTTCCAATGATTACTGTGTCAGAAGAATGGAATTGGTGGGACACAGTTCTTGGCTTACAACATTCACCAGGGAGTACATTTCACAATGGGTGTTGCAGCGGCAGCACTTTTTGTGGGGTTCTAGCACTGGAGGCATACAAGTGAACATGTGACTTCTAACCTCAGTCTCTTTACTCAGAATCCATATTTCACCCACATAGGCATTGGTCCTCAGATGGACCTTTCTTCGTCGTAGTGAGGGGTGAAAAATCAGAATGTTCCACTGTTGGCCACCCAATGAGGACCAATAATTGGTAGTCAACTCACAAATTTGAGATCAGGTTCAAGTATGTTACTCTCAGAACCATACTATAGAAAAAGAGCAATGCAATTGGAAGACCCAACCTCCTGAAGAAATGTAATCTGACCAGAATTATGCAAACCAATGGCTCTGCTGTGGCTACACAGAACAAGTGCAAAAGAATCGGATGTTCTGAAAATAATCTACTTATCTCTCTCTCATGCATTCAGAAAGCAAATAATTGTAAGCATAGTTTCTGTGGAAAGAACATTAAGACAAAATAAAAGACTTAGACAAATTTAGATAATTTGGTTATTGTATTAAAGATCACAAATCAATATATAACAGTAACATTTTAAGCAGCTGAGTCTTGAGTCTCAAAGCATGCAGTATGAAACCTTACATTTAGTCTAAATACATTTATTGCTAAATAAAAGAATCCATAGGAGGATGGTTTAAGGTTAGAATACCTTCCATCAACATAGGCAAGAGGATGATTCAAACGAATTCTCTTAGCATGGACAAAGCGATCAAGTTATAGTAAAATAGGGAAAAGTCCATGGGTATGGGCAAGGGAAATGGAGCATTCATCAGGAAAGTTCAAGTCTGGTCTCTTACTCGACAGCTCCACAACGTCCAGCAGGTAAGTGCATCAGCAGAGGGGAAACCCAAGGGGCATGGAAAGAGAGTCCGGCAGGAAGGCTGGAGGCAAGGCAGGTAAAGGGGCAGCCTTCAAAATCGAAGAATCGCTAGACTGAGCACGAGAGGAAAGTGATCATGAAGAAGGCTCCCTCCTAAAAAATTAACATTTTGTACTTCAAATTGTTTGTTGTGACATCAGTAGTCACATACAATGGTCTGATCATCATGTGACCGTTCTTACATTCTCCAGGTACAAATTGATACTCCAGCATATTTTCCGATGCTGGTAATGAGAAACGACTGTCTATTTCTTTCTCACAGGTTGACAAAGAGCTTATTACTTTGTTACTCTTCATGTAAATAGTCCAAAGGTCAGGTTCTCACCAATTCACACACAAAGGAATACCGAAAAAGAGTTCTGTTGCTTAAAGAATGTTGCATAAACAGAGCAGATAAAGCAACATTTGAGGAAACGTATCAAAAGTCCATTACACCATCCTAAGGAAAAAGACAACTCAATGCATTTCAACGGTTAGCATTTCTTATTTAGTAAAATAACTCTTGATTAAGTTCAAACATAATGAAATCAATCAAACATATCATATATGAGCATATTTGTAATGTTGTCAATGATTATCACACACAAATGTTCAACTGTGATTATGGCCTATTACCAAATTTACAAAAAATACCTACATGCAAACGATTTCTAAAAATCATTAAAATAAAATTGTTTCTATGGATCAATGATCTTTATATTGTTAAGTACTTATACTGAAAGTTTCAATCATATAGCACACTGCATGTGTAATTTGCACCAGTTTTTATATTTCTGCGGTGCACCACAATGAAAGCAATAGAAATGCTAAGTTTCATCATTAGTTTTTATCACGTCTTTTATAAAAATATTAGATATGAGTTAACACACATTTAATTCACAATTTTATTAGTCCTACTATTTCTACCTATCAAAGCACACTTTTACAGTGCTGGTATTTCCAGTTTCTCACATTTCTAGTGTTGTTTTTCCAGACGTGTGTAAAGTGCATATTAGAGTTTTGTTGTCAAATTCGGTTTATGTGTCATGTAGGGAATGATCAGCTTTTATGCTGCATCAGGTGTAACTCAAAATGATGCTTTTGTCATCAAATATCTGTGAATACTAAAAAATATAGTCAGTGAGTATGATGTTGGGAAGTGAAGGGGCCAAGAGATAGACAAGGAGGAATGGTACGACTGCTGAAAGAGTTAATGTGGCTAGGAGAGGTAGGACTGTGGGGGAACTGGAAAACCAGTTAGTACAATTCTGTGAAGGTCATAGTACGCTGGTGGAGGAAATGTACCAGTGGGTGGAAATTAAATGTCATATGTGGGCTGCAGTATGCATCTGCACCACCCACATGAATGACTAACATGTATAACGCCAGAGAACTCCATACTGACCTCTAGGTTGGCTGCAGTTTGAAGCTGCTGCAGTGACACATGGCAAAATAACATGCTTTCTATATAAAAAAAGCTAGGACTACACCTGATGGCCAACAGAGCTAGGACAGACACCCACCACCCATGCCAAGAACCTTGGGATCGTCATCAACACCAAACTCGACATGACTTACCAAGTCAACGCCATCACCCCCTCATGCTTCCATACCCTGAAGATGCTGAGGAAGATTTTAAAATGGCTCCCAATCAGCACCCAATAAAGGATCATGCACGCCCTGGTCACAGGCAAGCTGGACTACGGGAACACCTGCTATGCCGGGATCAACAAAAATCTCACCACAAGTCTGCAGACTATTCAGATTTTGGCAGTCAGAAGCACTCTTAACCTCTCTCGGCACACTCACAGCACACTCCACTTGAAGGAGCTCCAGTGGCTCCCCATGCAGAAAGAAGCACAATTCAAACTCCTCACCCACATGTTCAAGGCACTACACAGCACTGAATATACATACCTCAATAATCGCATGTGTTTTCACAAACTATCCGGACATCTCCGCTCGTCCGGACTCCTATCTGCACACATTCCATGCATACAGAAAACCCAATCTGGCGGTCAAGCCTTCCCATATATCACTTCTAAAGCTTAGAAAGACCTTTCACTACATGCAAGAGCCTCCTACTCACTTCTTTAATTCTGCAATAAGCTGAAGACCTTTTTTTTAATTAGTCCCATTAGGACCCAGGTTTGGCTAGGCTCACACCTTCTCAGCAACAGGATACCCACCCGCAACATAGTGCAATCTACAAATCTGCATAACATGACATGTTAGGACTCACCAGCTGAGACTGTGAGGTACAGTTTCTAGGAGACTTCGGCATGGAATCGGGTTCCCTTGAAGTGGGTGCCATTTGGGCAGTCCTGAGAAGGCATGGAGGATAGTGGGATTAAAGAAACAGCATTAGGACCCAACCCAAGTTGGTGACAAGTCACTTTCAGGTCACTCACTCTGATAGCCTATCAAAGACAGAAGGACTTTAGTTTCCAGGTCACTGGGACAGTGTTGCTTAAAAGTTACACAGCGAAGTAGACGCGCTACCTGGCAACTTTGGGCTGGTGGGTTTTCTCTCATTTAACCAATTCACACTCAGTCCCTGTGGGTGCACTTTTGTTTTGTTCTCATGTGCACCTTTTCGTGTCTCCCTTGGCTCCATTCCTATATCTCATTCCAGTGGCACATTTTGGACTTCTGTTCTAAGATCTGGTGCTCTGAGACACCTCAAGCCGTTCTCCATCTATTTCTCCTAACCACCTGTAAAGGTCAAGCAGCCATTAACTTGAAGGATGGTGAGTGCAAGAATTAGGAGCCAGATGGACTAAGATTCTATGCTTAAAAGTGGTCACACATTTAGTCATGAGTCAACCTTCCCATACATTACAGACAAGTATTACACCTCTACTCCCAAACAGATGACTAACCAGAGAAAGCGTCCTCAGAGGCAAGCTTTACCACAGAAATAGACTTTCAGCTCTGATGAGAGACACATCAGTAATGATGATGAATCCCAAGGAGGTTACATACAACATGTAACCACTCCCTCCTATGACCTACACGTATGGATTTTGGTCCAATCCCTACAAACCGTCGCACGCATGCTGTCCATTCCCTAGAGGCTGGGGATTTTTTTTTAGAAAGATGATGGGGTCGAGGAATGGGCAGGCAGACAGAAAGAAAAGAGTGGACCGAGGAAGCACAGAGGGTGACAAGGAGCAAGGGGAAGGAGTCCCAGCTGGGACCAAGGGAAATTCGACCTAGTGGTTAATCTGTCGCATAACTCTTTGACAACCACACAAAAACAAATTCTGAATAGTGTGCTGGGTCTTGTCCCCACTCCCAAACCAAAGATGTTTAATTTGAGATGGGAGCTAGGGAAATTATTTTGCAAAGTTCGTCTCAGATCATTCTTTGATGATCATGACACTAATGACTATGACCCAGCCAACATAGGCCTGCGAAATAAGTCAACTTTCCAACCTCCTGTACACTTACTATCTGTTGCCGTTCTCGCCTTTGAATTGGCTGCTATTAATAATGTTGAAATTCTCAATAAATACATCAATGGAGTTTTCCATAACCTTCCGAGACTAGAGGAGGAAGCTCTGGGCAAAATATGTGACAATATTTACATAGTTATAAAACCCTGCAGACAAGGGGGTGTCATCGTAATACTCACTAAAAAATGTAGTATAATATGTGTGTGAGATTGCTTTCAGAGAGTGCCAATTATGAAGTTCCCAACATCGGCCCCACCAAGAGTTTCCACAAAACCATAATTGACGTGGTAGAAGAGGCTGAATGTGCTGGCTGGCTCACAAAACAAGAGGCTGATTTTCTCGTAGCCAAAAATCGACTGACTCCATATAGGTAAACCTTACACAAGATAGATAAACCACAAAGACAACTTGCAGACAAATCTATTGTCTCAGGGATAGACTCCGTTCTCGAACCTGTCGTTGTTCTGTGATTGGTTCCTCAGACCAGTACTAAGCAAAACCCACTGGTACCTGAAGGACACAAAAAGGTGTTAGTGTTACTAAAAGATTTGCCATTCAACCCTGAGATTGGCATTCTGATGAGCCTCAACATTGAGGCTCTATATACCATCATCATACAATAACAGACACTGGGTGATATTGAATCTGTTCTGTCCCAGATAGAATGGGATTTCAAAAGCCCCCTCACATTTCACCAGACATGTGCTAGACTAACACTTACAGAAAACATTGTTGAATGTGAGGGCACCCTGTTTCATCAAATTCAGGGGAGCACTTTGCCCCAGCATAGCCTATCTCTCTGCTCACCAGTTTGAGGAGGACTATGCTTGCAACAACAATCCGTTTAAATAAACAATCGAATTGAGGCATCTTTAATTTGGCGACATTCTGAATATAAGGACAGGTGAAAGCTCACAAGCTCTAAAGTTTACCATTTGGCTTAATGAACAAGACCCTTTCCTCAAATTTACACATACAGTAAGCCGCCCTACATACATTTTTCTTGACCTCAACATTACGGTCACCAATGAAGGTCTGACTACTGAAGTGTACCACAAACCTACAGACAAGAATGGACTACTCAGATTCGCCAGTTATCACTCACGGCCCCCCTGGTACTTAAAGAGAATCTACCTTACAACCAGTTTTTACGTATTCCAGCAGTCTTAGATGTGAGGTACAGATGATAGAACTGTCCATAAAACTGAGGAAATGCAAATATGCAGAAAAAAATAATCAAAACACCTAAGAAGAGAGCACGTAATACTTGTAGAGAAATACCATTGGAAACTTATCCAAAACCTTACACCAATTGAAATAGCTTGTGTAACAAACTTCTCACCAGTGTCTAACCAGATTAAGAAAATTGTTTAAAACACTGGAGGGTCCTTAATACAACTGGAAAAGAGTGGCAACCACCTCTCTTCTCCATCAGAGGGGATGTAACATTAGGAACTCTGAAACAGACACGTCTTCCACCTAAAAGACCTATCCCACCAATTGACAATACCTTTTGGGTCTCCCCTTGTTACAAACCATTACCTATGTGGCAGGTGTAGCATTTGTCCTTACACCAAAGCAACTAAGAATATAGATCTTGGCACCATCAATCCACGGGGGATTAGAAAACACACCAATTGCATCAATAGTTGCAAATTAATCAGACTTATAAAGTATTACCCAATCCCCATACAGCTCAGTGCTTCTTGCATATATGACAATTTCAATGTGTCAAACGCTTCTCAGCATCCAATAACACAGCCACTGCAGAAAGTGTAGGCTTTACCCTATGTAGTATTGCCATTAATGTACGGGGATTAAATGCAGTTGATCGTAGGGGAGCAAATCCTGAATCTTCAGGTGGCACTAGTGGTTGCATTTCTTTGTGCCAGTAGTTTAGCAAGGATCTTATTATCCACATTTTATAGCGAAAAAGGTCTGTAGAAAGCACAGCTATTATGGTTGCATCATCATTTTGGTAACACCTTGATCATCGCCTCTATCACTGGAGGAGGTAGCTCACTTTTAGTAATTGCTTCGTTATACATTTCCAGTATTCTGGGGGCTAGTATGTGAGAGAAGGTTTTATGAAATTTGCTATTGCAGCTAAAGCCGGCTTCCTATCCTCTTCCGTCAGAAGTTCACCAGTTTGTTTATGTCTCCCTCTACCCAGGCTAATGCAATGTTATTTAAATAGCCTACTATGTCCTGCTTTCCTTACTGCAGGCATGAGGTACATAATTGCTCATAGTCCTCTCTAAATATAGCAAGTATTTCCATTTGAGCCACTTTCATTGAATCATCTGCACATAGCATGCTTCGCACTGGTGCCCTACATCAGGCTCTTGCAGCCTTTCAGGGAGAAATGTGAACAACACAGGCACAAAGAGCTGTGATGCTTGATGGGATAAACAGGTACATAGTCAGAATGCTCCTTTAAATTGTACCTCACAAGAGAATCCTGGTGCACTTCTCTAGTCGATTTCATTACCCAAGTTAATGTTCTATCTGGGCGGTCTCTCTCACCAAAGGCTCGAGCACGATATTGCGTCTCAAATATAATACTTCCCTATCTGTAGTCTCTCTCAACTCTTCTAATGTCTTCTGCAATTTGGATAGTATTGTTATTCTTACTTTTCTCATATTCTGAGTCGCATTGCTTGAGCTCATGTTTTAATTAATCAAGTCCGGAACGTATCAATTTCAGAATACCTGCCCCTTTGCAAATGAAAATGCAGTGACTATAAGCATTAAACCTTCCCACAGAATCCCCACTTCCGCCACTGATCCTTCATCCAGCCTAAAATATTCCAATTTGCCGGTCCAAACCTCATAGCTAAACACTGGATCCCCCAGTTCGCTACCTCTCAATTTCCATGTTCTAAACTGCCCTGTTGGTGAGGGAATATTCAAGGATAACGTCACTCAAGATTGACAGAAAAAGTCCTCTGAAGTAGATGTACCCTTCCGATTAAGGTCATCAGGGCCTTAGAAACCCCCAAAGGTTTATAGAGAAGCTAGTATCATGAACTGCTGAACAATACATTAAGTCAGCAGTGGTGGTGGGACATTACTTTCGATGCATTGTCCAGGCAATACAACTGCACTAGCTTGTTGAATGCAACACTCATTTTGGCTTTTGGTCTATGAATCTGTGATGATCTATCTTGCTGTGCAGACAGGACCAAATTATAACCTTCTCACATCATAGGAAGATCTGCTAATTTGTGGCACTTTACGTTAAATTCATTGAAAACCTCCAGGGTGGCCACATTCGGGTCTTATATGTTAGGCATTACCAGTGGCATTGCATGCAGCCGACCCACCACTAGGGTGCATAAGTTCATTGAATTTTCTGGGCGTTCACATTTGGGCTTTATATGTTAAGCATTACCAGTGTATGCAGCCGACCCACCACCAGCACTTATCGGTCCTGTGCATCCGCCCACCACTCTTGTAGTTTCAAGTTTATTTTTTTCGTTATTAATATTACCACTCCCCTGAAAAAGGTAGAGTATGAGGACAAGAACCTGTATCAACCCCATGTTGATGCAAACATAGGCTGCAATCCTGGCAATGTGTGCATTTCCTGCAAGAACACCACTTTGACACCCTGACCATCAAGGTAAGCTAATACCTGGCAAGCCTTTCGGGGAATGTTGATCCCTCTAACATTCAAGCTGATTAGTTTTTGGAAACAGCTAATTACCTAGGATACCATCTAGGGAGGTTCATAGTCACTGCCAAAAAGTATACTTAACAATCTTGTACAGCGTGCTTCCTTTCTGTGAGATGTGACACAGATAACAACAAAGGCATAACATTCATTCTAAACGAGTACCCACCTACCCCCATCTCACCACAGCCCCAATAGCTAGAGCACTGCATAACCCTCACCGACTCCCACAAAAAAAAAGTGAGAACCCACAGAATGATATTCATAACCCCTGTACTTGCGCTCAACTTGTGGGGGTGCCAGAGAGCGCATTACTGTATGTTATGTTTTCTATGGGTCAATTAGACACATGATATCATGTTTTGTGTGGTATCATCCATCAAACATTCGCTCACGCATGATCTTGCTTTATATTGTCTCTCCCCACCAGATTCCAATAACTTAGTTGCCACATGCATCAAATATTAACAGTCATGTCTAATATGTGGGACACTAATTGTTGTCGCTCCCAGTTGAAACAGGCCTCCGGCCTTCACGTGCAGATCCTGGACTGCTAGTGCCTGGGTGCAAACATGATCTCAGTTTGAAATGAGCCTCCGAGAAGTCTATCGTCACTTCGGCTGTGTAAAGAAATGTGTTTTTCCCTCATGTTCAATCCTCAATTTGGCAATGGAAAGCTTAAAGTACTTAATAAACCGCTTGCGTATTTGTTTATTTGTTTCTAGGAATACTCTCCTGGCCTTCTGTATAAACAGGGAGAAGTCTGGATAAAATGCAATTGGAGACCTGTCGCATGGTAGAAACAGTTATGCTTTATTTAGCAACAGTAGTCTCTGTTTCTATAACTAATGATTTGGGCTATAATGATACCTACATTTCTGCACTGGTTTGGGTTTAGGTGCCAATGATCTATGCACTCTCTCAAAATAAAGACCAACGAGAATGTCTCATGGCCAACTAGGGATTCAAGCATCTTCTCCACAAAGTTTTCCATGTTTGATGAAGCTCTGTTTCTGCTACACCAGTTATTCTAACATTATTACACCACAATCTCCTTTCCAAGTCATCAGTTTTGAGCTTAATGAATTTAAGTTCTTTGGAAAGAGTAGATAGTTTGGTAGCAGAGTTGCGCAATGTGTCCTCTAACTTTGAGACCCTCGACTGTACCCTTATAACTCTCTTTAAAGCGGTCCATTATCACTGTTAGTTGGTTTTGGTTTAGAGTCAGTGGTTTTCAGACCTTTTTTCATTTCTTTTAGCAGATATGCACCTCTGAAGTTGAGGAATCAGTGGGGGTCTGCTCCTGGTCATCCAATTGCTCAGTGGCATGTTTTTTGGCCAAATTGTAGTTGGACCTGTTTGTGATCGGTGTCTTCAATCTTTTTACGCCTCCTAAGGCTTGGCATTTAACAACACCCAGTAGTACGTCTGGCGCTAACTGTAGGTTATAGCACCTTATGTCAGCTTCTACCAGTTATGTTGTGAGAAGTTGGCCTGGCATATGCTGTCCACTAGTTATAGTGGGCACCTTGCACCAGTCCAAACGACCCTTATTGATGATAGGTTTAAAGACAACCTTTATTGAAAGCTATCCTAGTGGTAGCTATGGAGAGCAGCCTTCAGGCTAAGTCTTGAAGGAGTGTAAAGCAGCTTGGTTTACCAGATTATAACCTCTTGAATGACCAAATGAAAGGAGAACCACACAAGGTATATATATAAAATATATGTATTTATTTCTAAACACTAACTACTAATCTCTTTATGAGATTAGAGTCCAAGATACACAATATCACAGTACTAAAACGACAGTAAATAGCACAATATACACTGGGCCCCAGGGGGGACCAAACCATATATTAAGAAAGTGGTATAAGAACCACGACTTGACTAGACACAGTGCCTAGAGCACGTAGAATTGCTGGGACCCCAAGGAACCACCCAAGGTAGTGACACAGGAGACCCACGGGGGACGTGTGCAATGTGAGTACACAGCCGCGAGCGCCGTAGGATTCTATGAGGAAAGTCGCGGTTGGAATTTTAAAGCAAAAGGACACTTAGAAGAGGACTTTGAGCAAACCCCTTTAGACTTAAGGGGTTCTAGGGCCAACACCCACAGGAGCACCATAGTACTCGAGTTACCTCACCCAGGGAAGCCGGGTGCATAGGTGTCAAAGGGTGTCGGGAATCGTCGTTGATTTCAATGGCGATCTGCTGCAAAGTGCTGCTGCTGTGAAGGAGAAAAGTGTCCGGTGTGATCCAAGCCTGGATCGAAGATGTGAAGAACCTGAAAGCAGAGGGGGCAGAGTCTGGGTCACTAGCCAGTGACCAGGAGCGGAGCAATCGAATGCCCACCGATGTTGGGTGCTTCAGGTGCGAAGAGGTGAAGCTTGACTCTGCAGCCACGGGGTCCCGGAGACGTTAAGGACAACCAGGAACTGGATTCGAGCTGTCCCACAAAGGATGTCGAGTGCTGGGGTGTCGGTGCTAGGATTGAACACAACAAGCCTTGGCAAAGGCAACCCATGCAGGAAAAGAAAAGAGGCTT
Source organism: Calotriton arnoldi (assembly GCA_963921515.1). Classification (NCBI taxonomy): domain Eukaryota; kingdom Metazoa; phylum Chordata; class Amphibia; order Caudata; family Salamandridae; genus Calotriton; species Calotriton arnoldi. The sequence goes on along the minus strand of CAWUFW010002656.1, from coordinate 995,362 downwards.
CTGTGTGGACCAGCAAGGTCCTGGGTACTCCCCAAGCAATGGAGAGTCAGGGCACGTCTGGAGCAACCACGGATGCCCAATCAAAGTTAGATTTGCCTTCTTGGGGACCCACAGGTCAACAGACCAGGGATCGTGAAGAGACCTCAAGAGGAATCACAAAATGGCGGCCCACGGAACACTCGTTGAGTGTAGGCCTGCAATCTTCGGTGTGATCATTGCTCGGGGTCAGGGCTACAAGTAACCCAAAGCTCAGCCTCAGGGGTTGCCGGAAAGCTGATGCTTCTGCAAATGGACGCGGTGCCCAGGGGTTCAGGTTGCATGGTCACCACGAGGGATACGGGCCTCAGACTTGCTGTGGGCACAGATCAACCTCAAAGACCTTGGAAAACCCACCTCCTGTGTGGCAATATTCTTCGGAGTCCGTCAGAGCTTCGGAGATGCCAACCGGTCAGTTGTGTTAAAGGTGCCTGCCTTGCAGGGGAGTAACTCCTTTACTCCAAGGGAGATTCTTCAGTCATCCAGCGTAGTGTAGATCGTCGAAGTACTTGGTTTCTGTGTCAGAGTTTAGTCCAGGTGTAATCCAAAGTCCTGTAGTCAGGGGTTCCTACTTTATACCCAAGGAAGGGGTGGGACAAACTCTGGGGACCCACCTATGGGAGGGTCAGGAAAGAGGGGTGGCTACACCCATTTCCTTTGTCCAGTTTTGCGCCAGAGCAGGGGCTGGTAGCCCCTGCAACCGGTTTGAGCTGGACTATGCATAGGGACACCAAATGTGCCCCCAGTGCAGACTTCAAAGCACTCTGGGAGTGCACCCACCCAGCCCCAATACACTAAAGCCTGTCTGGGAGGTGGTTATACCTCCCTGTGACAGGAAACCTATTGTCCAGGCCTCCCCTGCCGGAGTTTCGTCCAGCAGCAGGAGGGCAGACTCGTGTCTGTGTGCTGCAGCATCCATTTTGTGATGCCAGGGTTCTGTTAAGCTGGTACCGGGTGTACCGGTGGTGCCATGTTTCTCCCTCTAGTAGGGTGGGATCATACCTCCAACCCCAGTTTCCAGAATATGACCAGAGGCGAGAGAACGGCACTTGAACAACTTAAAAACAATCATGAGTTGGTGGTAAAACCAGCAGATAAGGGAGGGGCGATAGTCCTGATGAATCACACTATGTACAGAGAAGAATGTCTACGCCTCCTATCAGACACTACGAGTTATGAGATACACAGAGAAGATCCCACTCTTCGGATCATGAACAAAATTAAGATTATGGTTGGTGAGGCTGAAACCAATGATTGGATTACTAAACATGAGGCAGAGTTTCTCATTAACACGGAACCGAGGACACCCAGGTTCTATACCCTCCCCAAAATTCATAAAAACAGAATGCCACCGCCGGGCAGACCGATAGTGTCAGGAATAGGGTCAGTACTTGAACCCCTCTCACAATTTTGCGATTGGTTCTTAAAACCAATTGTACAAAAATCTCGGTCCTATTTAAGAGACACGAAGGACGTACTTTGCCACCTAAGGGACCTGGAAACAAACATTGATGAAGATATGTTCATAACAATGGACATCGAAGCGCTCTACACAAGTATCCCCCAGAGGCGAACATTGGAAGTGGTGGAAGGGATCCTCCAAGGCCAAGACTGGACATACATGACACCGACACATTTCATCATGGAATGTGCAGAACTAGCCCTCACGGAGAATTTTTTCGAATTCGAGGACACACTATATCATCAGGTGAAGGGCACGTCCATGGGCAGCACCTTTGCGCCTAGCCTGGCGTGCCTGTACGTCCACCAGTTTGAAGTGGACTACATTTTCAGCCCATCCAATCCGTTTACAACTCAGATGAGAACATGGAAACGATATATAGACGATGTCTTGATCATCTGGAAGGGCACATCGGACGAAGCCAAACAGTTTGTGGAGTGGGTCAACAGTAAAGACCCGCACCTCAGGTTTACTTACAACATTGAAGTGAACCATGCAGTGTTTCTGGATTTAGACATAACACTAACAACGGAAGGAATTTCCACCAAAGTGCATGTAAAGCCGACAGATAAGAACAGTCTTCTTCTCTATGAGAGCTACCATCCGAGGGCTCTCCGTGATAATCTGCCTGTTGGACAATTCCTTAGAGTACGTAGGAACTGCTCGGAGGTGGACGTTTTTCAAGCACAAGCGGAACAACTAGATAGTAAGCTCCTGGAGAGACACTACCCGAGCAAGTTGGTAAAGCGTGCAAAGAAAAGGGCGAAGAACAACAATCGGGAAGCCCTATTAGAGACCATCCCGAAAGAAAAACGGATCAGTTGGTATGCGTTACTACATACACCCCTGTTTCAAATAGAGTACAGAACATCATCAAGAAGAAATGGGCAATCTTGAATAGCGGAAACCGGAAGTGGGAACCCCTCTTTTTGCGTTCAAACGGAGTAGAAACTTGAGAGATGAATTGGTACATTCAAAGATCACCAATGATGACATAGAAAACCAGATGACCTTATGGAGCCAACCAAAACCAATAGGGCATTATCCGTGCGGTAACTGTGTGTGCTGCCCCCTGACTACCACTACTAAGGAAGTAGACATTGGCACAGACAATCCCTGGAGATTCAAGAATTTCAGTAACTGCAATACTGAAAATGTGGTTTATCTACTGACCTGCCCATGTAATTTGAAATACGTGGGTATGACGACAAGGAGGGTAAAAATGAGGATCAATGAACACCGCAGCACCATCAGGTGCAAAAAAACAAACACCAAATTGACTAAACATTTTACCGAAAAACATCACAGTGACTCTGATTTACGGTGGATAATCCTTGAAGTAATGAAGAAAAGAAAAACGATATTGTCAGACAGTTACACATTCGGGAACAACGATGGGTGTACAGGTTACATACATGGGAGCGAGGCCTAAATGATGATATACCATGGCTACAGCTGGCAAAGTGACCAAGCTAACCTCAAGGCATAGATCAATCACCTATGGAGACAGCTACATACCACTACAGAGGGGGACCCGAGCCTGTGTGATTAAGTGACGAAATACGAATTAGACCATGTATGGGCAGCCTGTGTGGATATTAACTTTTCACCCCTAGAAGGAGATAATAACATCTGATATACAGCTTGACCACTGAGAGTAATACGCTTAGCCCCACTGCCTGATGTCCACTACATCTCAGGGGATCGATCGAGACACGTTGAAATTTGGAACAGAGATCCTCTGTTTATAGGACATGGGTCATCCACATTAGGATAGAAGATGCAGGCGGATAAGATGAACACTTTTCCGTCTGCATGGGCGTAATTTATGTTCCCTTTCACATGGCTACTTCTGAGTTGGTGTAACGTGCCTCTCATTCATTAGTGCATGCGCGCATGAGATATGCTGATGTTTGTACAAAGGCATCCCCTTTCTTCCCGATAGGAGCTCGCACTATGATACACGCCCCGTGCCAAGCGTTTAAGCCTTTGTTCATTGGGGACGGGCTTCCATAGAAAGATTACAGATGCAGAGTGATTATACGAATTCTTTTCCTTCTGCACATGCGCAATCCACTTTTCACTTTTCTCTTCGTGTGGATTTTACTTAGTTAGTTTAAACGCGGCTCTCATTCATCAGCGCATGCGCGTATGAGATACGCTGACGTGCAGAGGCAATCCTCTTTCACCAAATAGGAACGCGCACAATGAGTTAGTTTAACGCGTCTCTCACTCATCAGCGCATGCGCGTGTGAGATACGCTGACGTACGAACAGAGGCATCCTCTTTCATCTAATAGGAGCGCACATAATGAGTTAGTTTAACGCGTCTCTCACTCAGTAGCACATGCGCTTATGAGTTATGCTGACGTTCGTACAGAGGAAAACCTCTTTCACCCAATAGGAGCGCACACAATGATACACGCCCGTGCCAGGCGCCTAAGCCCGCCCGTAGGGGGACACAGGAAACGCTCTTAACGCCCCAGGTGTAGTCCAGTCAGATTGTACAATTAAACAATCTATCAATTATCTAGAGGATATAAAACCACTAAGAGAACATCAGTCTCCACCGACGGGGAGACCGAGAGGGCGCCTGTAGAGAGAACCGATGGGAGCGCCGAAGTCAGACAGTAAGAGTATGAGTGTCTTGTATGGTGATGAGAATGTGAGTTTGACTCCAGCTTCCTCTGAGAGACTGGGTGTCAATCACTATAACTGGATAACCATTGAGGTGACTACAACCTCATGTATGCTAGTTTTTAAACTTGTGAGTACACAATTACATTTTTTGGAATCATTTCTTCTCCTTTACAGAAAGTCACAAGTAGGCTCTCCTACCCTCGCCCTCCCATGGAGTATAGAGGATAGTATTTTAGGGTAAGAGTTGGATTATGCTATTGACCATTGTATGACACGTACGTGTGCCACGTGTCTCATACAGACCACACCACGCGCGCTATAGGTGTGACTTGGTTTGGATGACAAAATTTGTCTATTTATAAACATACTTACACGTCTGGTTTGTTTGTTTCTCTTTGTTTCTTCCTTTTTCCTACAGAATCGTTTTTCAGGGGTACTAGACCCGACGGGCAGTTTATATTTTACCCCCGTAACCAGATTAGTAGCACCTTTTCGCATTAGATGCAAAAAGGCATAACCCTTTGGTCCTGACGAATGCGACGTACCCCACGGGGACACTTACGCAGAAACATGTTGACCGCACCTAATACGGTGAAGGGAGAATAATGTCCCAGATCACCGTACACCTATTTTAATACCATACATCTGTTCCCTGAATAAAACACTATTGAGTGACAGGTGTGATGGTTTTTAAACCACCTTTCACTTATACACGGCCATCACTTAGTTGTAGAAGTGCATCCCTGTCTCCAGGTGTATGCCCGCCCTTTATCAAACGAAGTTTTTAAAGGGCGAGGACAGCCTATGATGAAGCATGACACCGGGCGGTGTGTGAGGCCAGTCCGTAACTTTTTATGAGATGCCCCCACTGATGTTGCATCTCAGTATAACTCTGTAGGAACTTGTAAGAACCCACGTGAGGGGCAGCCTTTTTGTGTTTACATATGAGATTGGAGGCTGGTTTGCCCTTTGACCCCGTGCCTCTAGTTCCCATCCACAGCCTAGTCTGTGGTGAGTGTGTGTGTATCATACCTCCCACCCCAGTTACTGGGGTGGAGGTATGAATCCAAGGTGTTTGACACCAAACACGACATATTTCCATGCAGCCATTCTCAAGTTAGCATTTACCGCGAGGTTATAATGCACTTAAGAGTATATGGTTGGCTGCATCACAAACAACCCCGGAATGAAGATTCCGAAAGCTGCAGAGGGGCTCTGCTCATGCATGAGCACCCTCTCACATGAAACCCAGCACCCTGCCTTCAGGATTGTTAAGGCCTGCCATAGGGGTGACTGATAGGTTTACATGTGCAGTGATATGGAGAGATATAGGGAACCTATATCTCAGTAAGGGGTGGATACACCACCTTACACAGGCTGCTGTAGCAGACCTATTGTGTCATTTTAAAAGGCTTCCCAGGGGTGGCACAATACATGCTGCAGCCCCTGGTAGGCCTCTGGGGTACCTATGCCCTGGGTACATAGTATACCATATACTAGGGACTCACAAGGGTACCCCAGAATCCAATATGGAGTGTACCTAAAGTACATACAATCAATTTAGAGTAGAAAGCAGATAGACTGGGGTCCTGATTAGCAGGGCCTCAGTCTGGCTAGGTCGAAAAACAGTATCAGCAAAAAGTGGGGGTAACTATAAGAAGCAGATCCTACTCTCCTACACAACCCCCCAAACGTCAGGACATTAAACTAACCTTGACCAGTTGAGTCTTCATGTTCTAAGTGGAAATATCTGGAGAGTCCATCTGCATTGGCATGGTTACTCCCAGGTCTATGTTCCACTGTATAGTCCATCCCATGTAGGGAAATGGACCACCTCAAAAGTTTGGGGTTTTCACCCTTCATCTGTTTTAGCCATAAGAGGGGCTTGTGGTCTGTCTGAACAATGAAGTGAGTGCCAAACAAGTATGGCCTCAGCTTCTTCAAGGCCCAAACCACAGCAAAGGCCTCCCTCTCAATGGCTGACCAACGTTTCTCTCTGGGGGTCAACCTTCTGCTAATAAAAGCTACTGGCTGATCCTGACCTTCATCATTCAATTGTGATAACACAGCCCCTACCCCCAACGCAGATGCATCTGTTTGGACAATGAATTGCTTGGAGTAATCAGGACTTTGCAGAATGGGAGCAGTGCACATGGCCTGCTTCAGGTCATCAAATGCCTTTTGACAGCTAACTGTCCACTGAACTTTCTTTGGCATTCTTTTAGAAGTTAAGTCATTCAAAGGGGTCACTATGGATCCATACCCTTTGACAAATCTTCTATAGTACCCAGTCTGGCCCAAGAAAGCTCTGACCTGAGTCTCGGTGGTTGGAGCAACCCAGTCCATGATGGTCTGGATTTTGCTCTGCAATGGTTGAACCTGGCCTCCACCCACAAGGTGGCCCACGTACACAACCTGACTCTGCCCTATCTGGCACTTGGTGGCCTTGATAGTTAGGCCTGCTTTCTGCAGGGCCTCCAAAACATTTCGCAGGTGGACCAGGTGATCTTCCCAGGTGGAGCTAAAGACAGCAATATCATCTAGATATGCTGCACTATAGGCTTCCAGGCCTGTAAGGACTTTGTTCACCAACCTTTGAAAAGTGGCAGGTGCATTTTTCAAACCAAAGGGCATCACCACAAATTGGTAGTGCCCACTAGAGGTAGAAAATGCTGTTTTGGCTTTTGCATCCTCAGCTAATCTGATTTGCCAGTAGCTAGCTGTCAGGTCAAATGTGCTGAGAAACTTGGCTGAGGCCAAAGTGTCTATGAGCTCATCTGCCCTTGGTATGGGATGGGCATCATTCCTAGTGACTGCATTGAGACCTCTGTAGTCTACACAAAACCTCATCTCTCTCTTACCACCCTGGGTGTGAGGTTTAGGCACTAAGACTACTGGACTAGCCCAAGGGCTATCTGAGGGTTCAATCACACCCAAATCCAACATCTTCTGGACTTCAGTCCTGATGCAGTCCCTGACATGGTCAGGTTGCCTGTAAATCTTATTTTTAACAGGCAGACTGTCCCCAGTGTCCACTTCATGAGTGCACCAGGTAGTCTGACTTGGAGTCAGAGAGAACATATGTCTGAACTGATTGAGAACTTTTCTGCAATCAGTTTGCTGCTGGTCAGTGAGGCTGCCTGCCAAGGCTACACCATCAACTGATCCATCATCAGGGTTCTGTGAGAACAGGTCAGGGAGTGGATCACTCTCTTCCTCCTGTCCCTCATCAGTAGCCATGAGCAAGCCCATGTCTGCCCTGTCAACATATGGTTTCAGTCTGTTGACATGGAGCACCCTGTGGGGGCTCCTGGGAGTTCCAAGGTCCACCAGGTAGGTAACCTCTCCCTTCTGTTCAACAATTGTATGGGGGCCACTCCACTTGTCCTGGAGGGCTGCTGGGGCCACAGGCTCCAACACCCATACTTTCTGTCCTGGGTGATAAACAGTCAACACAGCCTTTTGGTCATGCCAGGCCTTTTGTAATTCCTGGCTAGCCTCAAGGTGTTTAGTTGCCTTCTTCATGTACTCAGCCATCCGGGAGCGGAGACCAAGTACACAGTCCACAATATCCTGTTTAGGGGTTTGAGAGGTAACTCCCATCCCTCCTTCACTAGACACAATGGACCCCTAACTGGATGTCCAAACAGAAGCTCAAATGGGCTGTAGCCAACCCCCTTCTGTGGAACCTCTCTGTAGGCAAAGAGAAGGCAAGGCAAAAGTATGTCCCATCTGCGCCTAAGCTTTTCTGGGAGACCTTTAATCATGCCCTTTAAGGTTTTGTTGAACCTTTCAACTAAACCATTGCATTTTGGGTGATAGGGGGTGGTAAATTTATAATTTACTCCACACTGCTTCCACATAGCAATCAAGTAACTAGACATGAAGTTTGCATCTCTGTCTGATACTACCTCCTTAGGAAAACCCACCCTGGAAAAGATTCCCAGGAGGGCCCTTGCCACACAGGAGCTGTGGTGGTCCTGAGGGGAATTGCTTCTGGGTACCTAGTGGCATGGTCCACCACCACTAGGATAAATCTGTGCCCAGATGCTGTTTGAGGATCTAGGGGACCAACAATGTCAATCCCTACCCTCTCAAAGGAAACCCCCACCACAGGTAGTGGTATCAGGGGGGCCTTTGTAGTGCTACCTGCCTTACCACTGGCTTGACAGGTAACACAGGAGTGACAAAACTCCTTGGTGTCTTCAGACATATGAGACCAATGAAAGTGAGGGACAATTCTGTCCCAAGTCTTGTTTTGGCCTAGGTGACCTGCCAATGGGATATCATGTGCTAGGGCCAATAGGAAGCTCCTAAACTTCAGAGGTATAACCAACCTCCTGGTGGCTCCAGGCTTGGGGTCTCTACACTCTGAGTAAAGGAGTCCATCATCCCAATAGATCCTATGGGTACCACTAGCACTCCCAGCAGCCTCAGCAGCAGCTTGCTGTCTGAGGGGTTCAAGAGAGGGACAGCTCAGTTGCTCCTGGCTCAGATCTGCCCTGGAAGGGCCCCCTGTCCCCAAGAACTCAACCTGATCAGGCTCAAGCTCCTCTGGGACAGTTTCTTCTTCAGGACTGAGATCATCTCCCTCAAGAGACTGATCTGCATTCTGAGGCAGGGGGGAAGACACTGCCTTAACCCTACTGCTCCTCCTCTTGGGAGGCACCTGGTCCATTCTTCCAGAATCCAGGGCCTGTTCAGTTTTAGAAATTTTTGCCTGTGACCTGGTCATAGCAAACACATCTGCAGGGATGCCCAACATTTCTGCATGGGTCCTGAGCTCAACTTCAGCCCAAGCTGAGCTTTCCAAATCATTTCCAAGCAAGCATTCAACAGGGAGGTCTGCACTTACCACAACCTTCTTAGGGCCAGTTACCCCTCCCCAGGAGAAATTAACAACTGAAGGGAATGGTCTGTCCTGACATTGCTAGCGTTGGTCACTTGGTACATTTCACCAAGTATGATCTGCTCAGGGGCTACAAGATCTTTTGTCACCATTGTGACACTTGCTCCTGTGTCCCTGAATGCCAAAGCCTCTCTTCCATTAATCAAGGGCTGCTGTCTGTATTTGCCCAGATTACTGGGACTCACATAGGAGGACATATCCATGCCTCCATCACAGATCAGTACAGCCTGAGTTGGAACTCTGACTAGGCCAGAGTCCATCTCAGATCCCAGGGTCAACCCTACTACACACTTATTTGGAACACCACCACTTGGAGCTGAGCTAGGGGGAACAGTTGCCATAGGGGCAATGGTGGCTGGAGTTGAGTCTTTGGTCTTGGTACAATCACTAGTCCAATGGGTTTTCTGCTTACAGATTTTACACCATGGTTTCTTTTGGCCTTTTCCTTTGTTAGATTGGGACTCCCCACCAGATGCAGATTTTTGGGGCCCTTGAGAAGACTTCTGGTCTTTACCCTTCTCCCCACCCTTATCAGAGTTCTTAGCATCTTGTTTCTTGGAGTCACCACCTTGGTTCTGAACCTTCTGCCTCACCCTGGTTCTGACCCACTTGTCTGCCTTCTGACCCAATTCTTGGGGAGAGGTCAGATCAGAGTCCACCAGGTTCTGATGTAACAGTTGATTTTGACAGTTATTAAGGATCTGCTCTCTCATGATCAAATTATACAATCCTTTGAAATCACACACCTTACTGCCAAGTAACCAGCCTTCCAGAGCCTTAGTAGCACAATCAACAAAGTCAACCCAGTCCTGAGTCTGTGCCTTTTGGGCATCTCTGAACTTTAACCTGTATTGTTCAGTGGTTAGGCCAAACCCTTCAATCAGAGCACTCTACAGGACTTTGTAATTGTCAGCATCCTCTTCTCTTACAGTGAGGAGCTTGTCTCTACCTTTGTCTGCAAAGGAGAGCCACAAGATTGCTTCCCACTGCTCCTGGGGGACCCTCTGTACCTTACAGGCCCTCTCAAGTGCAGTTATCCACTTGTGGATGTCATCCCCACTCTGGTAGGGAGGGACAATCTTGTTCAGGTTCCTATGGTCATGAGGATGATCTCTACCTCTAGGGACACTGCTGCTGCCACCATGGGACCCTAGTCCCAATTTCTGAGAAGCTCTCTGGAGCTCCAGGGATTCCCTGTCTAAGGCCAATTGCTCTCTCTTGATTCTGAGCTTAGCTCTCTCAAACTCAAGCAGTTGGCATTTCTTCTTATAAGAGGATGCCCTTTTATGAGAAGCAGAGGACCCTATAGACATACTAGAATGATTAGATTCCTGAGAAGGAGATCTGGATCTTCTTGGTAGACTATTAACCATTCCAGGTGTGGTAAAGAGAACCCCACTGGGGTCTCCTTCCTCACCTTCAGGAAGAATTGGATTTTCCAGGTTTGAATCATTTTGATCCCCCTGGCCAGCATCAGAGTCTGGGTCATAGTAGTTTTCACTACCTGGCCTTTCCTCTTCAGCTGCCCCACCCCCTGTGCCAACCTCATCAGACCCTGGGGTCTTTCTGAGGTCATCTTCAAGCAACATCTTTATGAGATGTTGGGAGGTTGGGCTTTACCCTGTCTTCAATTTCCTTGAGGCACACATAGTCCTCAATTCTTGGTATGAGGCATGGTCATACTTAGTTGGGAGGGACCCACTGGCTTCTGCCCTTGAAGACATGACTAGTGTGGTGTGGTGTATGCACCTACCTACTCTAGTGGGACCTACTAAGCTCTCTTGAGTTGTAGAAAGGGTGTGCTAAGCCCTTGACACACAACTCTAAGTTCAGTAGAACTTACTGTATTCTAAACTTGATTTATATGTACCTATGTACCTATAGTGGTTTTCAGTTAGTCACTCGAAGAGATTATCTGGTAAAGCAATAGCAAGCTTGAATCCCACCGCTGCACACCAATGTGAGAAGTTGGGCTGGCATATGCTGTCCACTAGTTATAGTGGGCACCTTGCACCAGTCCAAACGACCTTATTGATGATAGGTTTAAAGACAACCTTTATTGAAAGCTATCCTAGTGGTAGCTATGGAGAGCAGCCTTCAGGCTAAGTCTTGAAGGAGTGTAAAGCAGCTTGGTTTGCCAGATTATAACCTCTTGAATGACCAAATGAAAGGAGAACCACACAAGGTATATATATAAAATATATGTATTTATTTCTAAACACTAACTACTAATCTCTTTATGAGATTAGAGTCCAAGATACACAATATCACAGTATTAAAACGACAGTAAATAGCACAATATACACTGGGCCCCAGGGGGGGACCAAACCATATATTAAGAAAGTGGTATAAGAACCACGACTTGACTAGACACAGTGTCTAGAGCACGTAGAATCGCTGGGACCCCAAGGAACCACCCAAGGTAGTGAAAGAGGAGACCCACGGGGGACGTGTGCAGTGTGAGAAAACAGCCGCGCGCGCCGTAGGATTCTATGAGGAAAGTCGCGGTTGGAATTTTAAAGCAAAAGGACACTTAGAAGAGGACTTTGAGCAAACCCCTTTAGACTTAAGGGGTTCTAGGGTCAACACCCATGGGAGCACCATAGTACTCGAGTTACCTCACCCAGGGAAGCCGGGTGCATAGGTGTAAAGGGTGTCGGGAATCGTCGTTGATTTCAATGGCGATCTGCTGCAAAGTGCTGCTGCCGTGAAGGAGAAAAGTGTCCGGTGTGATCCAAGCCTGGATCGAAGATGTGAAGAACCTGAAAGCAGAGGGGACAGAGTCTGGGTCACTAGCCAGTGACCAGGAGCGGAGCAATCGAATGCCCACCGATGTCGGGTGCTTCAGGTGCGAAGAGGTGAAGCTTGACTCTGCAGCCACGGGGTCCCGGAGATGTCAAGGATGACCAGGAGCCGGATTCGAGCTATCCCACAAAGGATGTCGAGTGCTGGGTTGTCGGTGCTCGGATTGAATACAACAAGCCTTGGCAACAGCAACCCACACAGGAAGAGAAAAGATGCTTCTGTGCGGACCAGCAAGGTCCTGGGGACACCCCAAGCAATGGAGAGTCAGGGCACGTCTTGAGCAACCAGGAAAGCCCAATCAAAGTTAGAGTTGCCTTCTTGGGGACCCACAGGTCAACAGACCAGGGATCGCAAAGGGACCTCAAGAGGAATCACAAAATGGCAAGCCACGGAACACTCGTTGAGTGTAGGCCTGCAATCTTTGGTGTGATCACTGCTCGGGATCAGGGCTACAAGTAACCCAAAGCTCAGCCTCAGGGATTTCCGGAAATCTGATGCTTCTGCAAATGGATGCGGTGCCCAGGGGTTCGGGTTGCACGGTCACCACGAGGGATACGGGCCTCAGACTTGCTGTGGGCACAGATCGACCTCTAAGACCTCGGAAAACCCACCTCCTGTGTGGCAATATTTTTCGGAGTCCGTCGGAGCTTTGGCGATGCCAACCGGTCACTTGCGTTAAAGGTGCCTGCCTTGCAGGGGAGTAACTCCTTTACTCCAAGGGAGATTCTTCAGTCATCCAGCATAGTGTAGATCAACAAAGTACTTGGTTTCTGTGTCAGAGTTTAGTCCAGGTGTAATCCAAAGTCCTGTAGTCAGGGGTTCCTACTTTATACCCAACGAAGGGGTGGGACAAACTCTGGGGACCCACCCAAGGGAGGGTCAGGAAAGAGGGGTGGCTACACCCATTTCCTTTGTCCAGTTTCGCGCCAGAGCAGGGGCTGGTAGCCCCTGCAACCGGTTTGAGCTGGACTATGCACAGGGACACCAAATGGGCCCCCAGTGCAGACTTCAAAGCACTCTGGGAGTGCACCCACCCAGCCCCAATACACTAAAGCCTGTCTGGGAGGTGGTTACACCTCCCTGTGACAGGAAACCTATTGTCCAGGCCTCCCCTGCCGGAGTTTCGTCCAGCAGCAGGAGGGCAGACTCGTGTCTGTGTGCTGCAGCATCCATTTTGTGATGCCAGGGTTCTGTTAAGCTGGTACCGGGTGTACCGGTGGTGCCATGTTTCTCCCTCTAGTAGGGTGGGATCATACCTCCAACCCCAGTTACTGGGGTGGAGGTATGATTCCAAGGTGTTTGACACCAAACATGACATATTTCTATGCAGCCATTCTCAAGTTAGCATTTACCGCGAGGTTATAATGCACTTAAGAGTATATGGTTGGCTGCATCACAAACAACCCCGGAATGAAGATTCCGAAAGCTGCAGAGGGGCTCTGCTCATGCATGAGCACCCTCTCACATGAAACCCAGCACCCTGCCTTCAGGATTGTTAAGGCCTGCCATAGGGGTGACTGATAGGTTTACATGTGCAGTGATATGGAGAGATATAGGGAACCTATATCTCAGTAAGGGGTGGATACACCACCTTACACAGGCTGCTGTAGCAGACCTGTTGTGTCATTTTAAAAGGCTTCCCAGGGGTGGCACAATACATGCTGCAGCCCCTGGTAGGCCTCTGGGGTACCTATGCCCTGGGTACATAGTATACCATATACTAGGGACTCACAAGCGTACCCCAGAATCCAATCTGGAGTGTACCTAAAGTACATACAGTCAATTTAGAGTAGAAAGCAGATAGACTGGGGTCCTGATTAGCCGGGCCTCAGTCTGGCTAAGTCGAAAAACAGTGAAACATCAGAAAAAAGTGGGGGTAACTATAAGAAGCAGATCCTTCTCTCCTACATATGTCACCAATGATCTTGGGAAGGTCTCCAGCACTGTGCAAAAAGGAGTTTTAAAGTACGTTAGCTTTCCACAGAAAAGTCACCGACATCGGATCTAAAGGTGCAATATATTTGATCGATACTGTTAGTTGAGATGGTCGATCAAAAGCATTTGCATCACATCCCTGGTCCAGTACATAAAGAAACCTTTGCACAGGAACTCGCTGCACCCCCCCAATGCTGTATCCTACTCCTAACAGGCATTCAGGAGGATTAATGCCTCTTTTGATTGATGGCTTAAGCTGCTCTGGGCCTGTCCAAACTTTACGTTCAACCACTATAATTTAAACAGCACTTATGAAGTACTACATATTGCAGTTGGCAGCTCCATCTTGTACTCTTTACTACCACTCACTGCTGCCTTTTATATAAAGTAGGCGCAGTCCAGCCCCCGGCACCAATATCTCTTCCAGATGAGCATGCCACCGGGACCCTGTCTCTGTCACACTGTGTCTTTGTTCAGCTTCTCATAGCATGGCGGTCCTGTCTAGAACTGGCCATGATCCACAGCCATCACCGGCAGTGCTTCTTCACTGCCTCCCAGTCACAGGAGTGCTTTGTCATCTCTGACACTGGACCCAGAAGTCTTTTTCTCTGACTTTGCCAGCCACCTGGCAGTTTTGGAGCCGTAAGCCTCACCTCACTCGATCTCCTCAGCCTTGTCATGTTGCCTCTTCTGGTTTCCTTAAAACTTCATTTCGCAGCTCAACATGGGGGGGTTGGGTGGAGCGGTCTTTGCAACAGGTGGCAACTCTGTAGATCACCAGCCCGACAGCAACACAGGCCCGACATGCCCCAATCTATTCTGTGTACTATCCTCTCTTTCTCCTTTTTGTTGTTGGTATGGTTCACAAAATTGCCATTTGTAGGATTCACAGAATGATCTTCATAATTAATACTAATTAGGTAGGTAGCAATATATGACCCCCTGTTGTTGACTGCAAACACAGGGATTGTGGCATGCTAGGGACAGCAGATGACCATTCCTGAATGGAGAGATTTTTTAAAATCAATCCATGGCTCTTAAAGGAACCAGTGCTGCTCTAAGAAATAAAATCAATTTGAGAAAACATTAAGGGAGTAGGCAGTGGTTCCCTGGACAGTCTTTACCTCCCTGAGGCTGTCACAAAGATTGCCAAAGGGGTAGGGGACCCAATGGAACCTCTCCCCCTTTGCAAAGCAGCCACCACTTCCTTTGAGGTGTCAGTAACTCTATGTTTTGCAACTAAAATTGTGGTCGCAAACCATTGATACATAGGTTATCGAATTACAGTTTGGGTTCACATTTTGATTCTGTATGGGTCTTGAAACTCATTTTATAAGCAAAATATTTCCAACTAATAAAATGGGGTTTTCAGATTTGAAATAGCCATCTTGCAGTCACAATCCGTAAAATGTAATGAATTGCAGCATTTGAACCACAAAATTGCTTAGTAAATTTAGCCCTAAATACTCAATATGGTTTATTCATGACAGCTACTGAATATTAGAAGTGATTTGTTGCTATTCATTTTTCAGGTTTCAGGGTTATGCCAAGCCCTACCTGTGTAGGATGTTTCCCTTTTCACTTATGAACCCATTTCCCTGGTTTCTTCGAACCCACCTTATTAGTACCTGTATCAAAAGACAGAACAGAACTAATGGTTTTAGGTCTCAAGGAGGCAATTGGGTTGGCTGACATAGTTCTTGTGTTTCTGTTGGAACCTGATGGTTTCCCAGGGCACCATTATGGATCCTGCCATTAGTTTCTTTGCTGCCCTACATCAGGCTCTTGCAGGCTTTCAGGAAGAAATGTGAACAACACTTGCAGAAAGAGCTGTGATGCTTGATGGGATAAACAGGTACATAGTCAGAATGCTCCTTTAACTTGTACCTCACAAGAGAATCCTTTCAGTCTTGGCCTAAGTCAAGGTCACCCAGTGCCTTTCAGTTTCACGCATTAATGGACTTTAATGGGAATATCTCCAGGAATAATAATGCAGAACCCAGAAACATATACTGGGGATCCAAAGACTTTTTCTACAGCTTCTGTTGCAATGCCAGCTGCATTTTATCAGTCAAATGCAACAGTTCCCCATTGATGTGTCAAGAGTACCTTCATACTATGTATTGTATCTAATGAAGAATGCCCTGATTAGGAACATTATGCTAATTCATAAACAGAGTCCTCGATTAGCCTCAATATGCTTTTCTCACCAAATTCCGGGTTTTTGTTTGACAAGAAGAATACAAAACTGGAAGCCCATATGGTGGTGTAAGCTTTCCACTAAGGAAATCTAGAATTTGGGCCTACTTGATAGGTTGGCGGACAGGAGACTCCGTCATAAAAGCGATGGACTAGCCTGTCCACCAAATCATCAGTCCGCTTGCTCTATTTTGAGGCTGGTGGACTGTCAGTTTTTCTACGGCAGTGCACCCACTGGTGCTGTCGTCTGAAAACTTACTCCAACGGCCCAACAGATGGTCTGATGGTCTCATTTTTCTGTCTAACACTACCAAGTAAAACCTGACGGTCATGAATAGAAAAATAAAATTATGACCCTCACACTAGGGGGCTTGGCTTGACGCCGATGTGAGGGGAAGCGGACCTCGGAGCTCCGTCCGTGGCTTCCCCTCACTCGTAATGATCCTGCGTGTTTGAGGTGGCCCCTACACGCAATACTGTGTCTGGAGGTACTGGTGCCCTTGCTGGTGCGGCGTGAGGGAGCAGGAGCGCCATTAAAGGGGTTAAAATGCTGAAGTTTCCCCCGAGAGCGGCCGGCTCCGGAGCACCTAAAATGGCGGACGTGCCGTTCCGTGGAGGACGTCCCTGATCGCACTGGCGGTGGTGGTGCTCTGCGGGTGAGACTCTGCACATCTCTCGCTGGGCGCTGGTGGGCCCCCGCAGCGGTGTCCACCGGAGAGGGCTGCTGAGAGGCGGCGGATCTGCTTCACCCCCCCGCTGCTGGTGAGCGCTCACAAGATAGCGGCGGCGGGCGAGCCCTGAGGTGAGCAGCGGTGGTGTGCGCTCCGAGGCGGAGCTGCTGCAGCGCCCTGACTGTGGGCAACCATACGGCCTTGAGTGCGGACCTTGTGCGGATCCCACCGCTGAGAGGTGGGTCGGAGGCGGCCACCGTCCAGGAACATAGCTGCTGGAGGTCGGCGAGGCGGAGCGGCGACAGGTGAGGCTGCAGCTGAGGAGGCGGCCAGCCTGTAGCGGAGTACCTGGGGAGACGGGGAAGGGGCTGGTGCCTGCCCGCGACAACTTGTCCCTGCGGGCTGGTGGATCTGGAGGCAGCCGCGAGATTCCGCCGCTACTGGAGGTGTGTGCCGCGGCATGGTGGCACGGCGAGGAGGAAGCTGACTACTGGGGGCCCTGCGGCCTGCTGTGAACAGGGCTCCGGTGAAAACGGACACGCCGGGTGGCACAGTGCCTACTGCGGCAGGATTGCTGTGTGACAGCACGGAGTTTGAGGTCCAACCGGTGGCTGACTGCTGTGAGATTGCTGCACGTGCGTAAAGGCTGGGAACCGCGCACGAGGCCCATTCGACTCTGGGAGGTGTGTGCTGCGGCCTCCTTGGGACTGCTCCTTGCGGACTCCCCTCCTGACGGACTGATCTGGCCTGGGCAATACAGGGTGTCCAATCCCGGAGGCCTACTGCAGGACTGTAACGATCGCTGGATACTGGTAGCCTCTTGTGAGGTGGGGACGACAGTAGATCCCTGCTGCAGCTGCTGAGTCCTCGCCGGGTGACTGGAGCTCCGTGCGCGCCCAGGTGCTGGGGTGTGGGCGGAGAGCGGGCCTTCCCCTCCTGTGCGGCTGCCTGCCTAGAGCGGTGGGGGACCCCTTGAACCGGTTGCTGAGGTGCTGGTCTAGTGGGTGACTTTGCCCGAAACCATCCCGGGCAGCTGCGTCCACAACGGACAAGATGGGGAGAACATCGCGGAGGAAGGGTTTTGAGGTCCTATGCGTTGAGGGAGCAGGCCGTCACACAGATGATGATGAGGATGTACCGGAGCGGCGGACGCAGACTGCCCCTGGGGACCCCACCCTGGCTGACATCATGCAGGCCATCACCTCCTCAAGAGAAGCGCTGGAGGCAAAAATAGACTCCATAGGAGCCAATCTCACTCAGCTAAAAGATGACCACCGTAAACTTAAGGAGAGAGTGACCCTCAATGAGAAAACGATGGCGGAAGTCCCGGAGGCGGTCGCTATGCTGCAGCACACACTGAAGATGGTGGAAGTTAAGGTCAAGGTACTGGAGCAGCGGGCGGACGACAGCGAGGGGCGCTTGCGACGAAATAACCTGCGTATAGTGGGGGTCCCGGAACGTGAGGAGGGAGCTGACGCCGTGCAGTTCCTGGAGAGTTGGCTTAAGACAGAAGTGGCCCCGGAGGGCCTATCCCCCTTCTATGCGCTCGAGCGCGCCCACAGGGTCCCGAACCAGCCGCTGAAGCCTGGTGCTCCTCCCCGCCCGCTGGTGGCAAGGTTGCTACATTATCGGGACCGGGACCACATATTGAAATGGGCACGAGAGAAACAGAACTTGCAGATCGGGAACAGCCGGGGGATGATATTTCCGGACTTTACTAGAGAGGTTCAGCGCCAGAGGGCCTCTTATACGTCTGTCAAGCGGAAACTCCGTCAGCTGCAGCTCCCATATGCCATGTTGTTCCCGGCACGCCTCCGGGTGACTGACAGCTCCAGATCGCTTTTCTTCACCACCCCGACTGCCGCTTGGGAGTGGTTAGAGGCCCGACAGGCTCCTGGAGGCCGAGTGTCACTGCCAGGCTCTTCTCGGCGGACCCCGAGCCCTTCTCCGCCCCTTCCGAGGGCCCCTTCCCCGAAGGGGCGTAGGCTGGAACGAGATCGAGCTGTCCAAGCGGTGGCGGACATCAGTCAAGGGGACGCTAGCCCGGCCAGGACCATCAGTGACCATGCGACGGGAGGATCGGTGGGCTCGCGGGTGAGCAGCGAGCAAGGGGATTCGGAGGCTGAACTTCCAGACGTCACCCCGCAAACTGCAGATGGCATAATTTGACGCCCGACAATCAGGTTGTATGAGAAGCCAGGGCTGGAAAAAGGGGGACTCTCAAGGTTAGAGGTGGTTGCTGGTTGTGACTAGTGCAAGAAGGAGGACACAAAAGTGTATCAATGCGGATGCTGGGGTTACCGCCTGACCTAAGTGAGTGGGGGGGTCCTGGGGGAGATCTGGGTCCAATTGGGTTAGCTTACGCCCTGATACCTGTTGGGACTTACTGTTCACGAGCACTAGTTTGGATGGGGCCTCGTTTGGGTGAACCTGTCCTGGGGAGGGGGAGTTGGGGAGATATTCTTGTTGTGGGGATTGTGTTGGGGGCCAGGCATGTCGCTACAGGGGTTTTTTCACATCTAGAAGGGGTACGGCTTGTACGATGGGAACGGCTGTAGGTATTAAGTGTATATCCTGGAATGTTAGGGGAATGCACACTATGACCCGGCGGCACAAAATACACTCATACCTGGTTAGAGAGGGGTGCAAATCGCCCTCTTACAGGAAACTCACCTATCGCAAACGGAGGGAGCTGCCCTGCAAAGGCGCTGGAGGGGGCAGGTGTTCTATACTGGGTACTCAGCTTTTGCCAGGGGAACTCTGGTCTGGGTGCGGGCGGGGGTCCCTTTTCAATGTGTCAGGCAAGTCATAGACCCGGAGGGCAGATTCGTGGTGGTTCTGGGGAGATTGGGCGGGCGCGACATTGCTCTAGGGAGTATATATGCCCCTAACGTGGATCAACCTACATTCCTGGCGCATCTCTCCCAAACACTTGCTTTGGTGTTAACGGGTTCAGTGTTGTTGTGAGGGGACTTTAACAGCGTCACTGACGTCAACTTGGATAGATCCCACCCACCACTCCCTGATGCTCCTACGCATAGAATTGCTGAGGCTAGGAGAGACTGGCAGCGCCACTGGGGATTGACAGACACCTGGAGGGCTTAACATCCGGGGGAAAGGGATTACTCTTACTTCTCCGCCCTACATGAGTTACATGTCCGATTAGACTCGATCCTCTGCTCGCCGGATGTTCATGGTGGGATTGGGTTGAGTGAATACTTAACTAGGACGATTTCTGACCACAATCCCCTGCTGGTGACATTGGATTGGGTGAGGGCTCGAACTAAAATCCCTAGTTGGCGTTTACGACCAGAGGCACTGGAGGACCCAGTATTTAGAGCTACGATAGGCGCTGCCATCGAAGACTACTTCCTCAATAATGCCAATACAACGGCAAGCCCACTCATTGAATGGGATGCTTTTAAGGCTGTCATTCGGGGCCGGTGCATCGGTGAGGTAGTGGGAGTGCGAAAGGTTCTCCTGCGTGATGTGCAGAATGCAGAGCTGCGACTTAGGGAGGTGGAAAAGGAGCGGCCGGAAAGAGTAGATAGACAGGCAGACCTCCTTGTAGCCAAGGAAGCTCTGGCGGCGCAAGTGGAACAACTGCGCTGTTTTGATTACAGGGCCTACACTACCCGGGCTCATGCAGAGAGGGACAAGGCTGGAGCATTGCTAGCCTGGCTGGCTAATCCAGCGCGTAGGGGGACGACGATACTGGAACTACGAGGACATGGCGATGAGGTCTTTTATAGCCAGCAAGATATTAATCTCCAGTTTTTGGAATATTACACCGACTTGTACCGAAGTAAGCTTGACCCAGCAGTACTAGACGAAGAACGCTTCTTAGATGAGGTGGAGCTCCCCCAGATCGACGCGGAGACTGCTACGACCCTGGGCAGCGCTGTTGCCCTAGGGGAAGTACAGGGAGCCATTAAACATATGGGCAGGAATAAGACGCCGGGAACGGATGGGCTCCCGATCGAGTTTTATTCGGCGTATGTAGACATCTTGACCCCCCAATTAATAGCACTATATAATAGGGCGAAGCGCGAAGGACAGTTACCGGCCACTACGAGAGAAGCGGTAATTATCCAGCTTTTGAAACCAGGAAAACCAGCATGGGACCGCACTGCGTATAGACCCCTAGCTATGCTCAATTTGGACTATAAGATATTAAGTCGTATATTGGTGTCTCGCCTGCTGGCCCACATGTCCACACTGGTGCATGAAGACCAGGCGGGCTTTATCCCAGCTCGGAGCACGGCAATGAATATACGCAGATTTATGCGTATTTTAGATGCGAACACGTACAACAAGGAGGAGGCATGTATATTGTCCATCGACTTAGAGAAGGCTTTTGACAGCCTCGAATGGCCGTACCTCTTTAGAGTCTTGAGAGCGTTCGGATTGGGGGAGGGGTTCATAGCTTGGACGGCACTTTTATACAAAAACTCTACCGCTAGGGTCAAAACGGGTGGCATAATTTCAGATGCCTGCTTGGTGGGCAGAGGGACGAGGCAGGGGTGACCGCTGTCTCCCCTCTTGTTCGCACTGGCGGTAGAGCCATTGGCAGTCCATGCTAGATTAGGGCATTCCTATCAGGGGTTGGAATCGCTGGGGCAGCCCCAATACATCGCATTGTTTGCGGACGACCTCCTGATGTTCCTGGCTAATGCTGGGGATGCTTTGAGGGGAGCCAAGGCTTTGCTGGGTAGATTGAGCAGAGTTGCGAGTCTGAAGGTAAACTGGGCTAAGACGTGCCTTTTCCCAACTATTGCGGAGAGAGCTGGGCCGCTGACAACAGAGGAGGTGCGATGGGAGGACAGGTGCCTGACTTACCTGCGGGTCAAAATATACCACGACCCGGTCGACTTGTTGGACGGCAACATAGGGAGAGCAATGAGGAGTGCCAAAGGTAACTTTGAGTTCTGGGGCTACCTTCCGTTGTCGGTGGCAGGTAGGGTAGCCCTATTGAAAATGGTCACGTTGCCCAGACTGCTTTATTATTTTGGGTCCCTCCCAATATGGATCCCGCACAGGCTTTTCGTCCATTTTAATACCCTGATCATGGGGTTCCTATGGGGCTATGGTCGGAGGAGGGTGGCGCTGTCTACTATGATGCGACCTAGGGCGGAGGGTGGGCTAGCAGTGCCGGACTTTGAAGCCTACTACCATGTGGCACAATTGCAGTGGTTCACGAAATGGATGGCAGGACGCCTTCGGAATACAGGGCTCCCTGGAGGCCCGGATCCGAGTTTGCAGCACCTTTCCAAGGTTTTCTTGCACCTCCCTCTGAGAGAGGGAGCGATCCCTTCAGACCTGCGGGCGATGCGCCGCTGTTGGAACCGGTCCTTGGGACGAGCACGGCTACGCTCCCCGTATGCACCGGAACTTCCGCTGATAGTCTGTGAAGCTCTGCCCCACGGCGGGGACTGGCAGAGGCTGAGGGCCTGGGAGGAGGTGGGGATATCTACTATTGGAGACTTATTCAAAGATAATACCTTGCTCCCTTTTAATGATTTGTTAGAGCGGTTTGACCTCCCGAGGGGGGATTTCCTTCTACACGCTGCTTTAACAGTGGCTATTCGAAAACATTGGCGGGAGGGCCTGGCGGAACCGACGACTTCCCTGGCAGGACAGTACTTAGTGATGGCTGCGGGGACGTTTAAAGTGGTCACTTGCCTCTGCCGGCGCATCACGCAGGAGATACGGAGACCCCTGACATCCTTGCGCCTGAAATGGGAAGCTGACCTAGGAAGGACATAGAAGAGAAGCCATGGGGGGAATTAGTGGAAAGAGCATGGAAGTGCACTAGAAATGCGCGCTTCAAGCTGATTCAGTTCTTT
Source organism: Calotriton arnoldi (assembly GCA_963921515.1). NCBI lineage: Eukaryota > Metazoa > Chordata > Amphibia > Caudata > Salamandridae > Calotriton > Calotriton arnoldi. The sequence goes on along the minus strand of CAWUFW010002656.1, from coordinate 972,860 downwards.
GTCCTTCATAGAGCGTATCTTACCCTGGGCAAGATTACTGAATATTTCGGGACCCGGTCCACTTGTCCGAGGTGTGGCCTGGAGGCTGCAGGGTTCCTACATATGTTCTGGAGCTGCCCGACATTAGGGGAATACTGGCGAGAGGTGACCTCTAGTCTAGCGGATGTGACGGAGCGGGAAGTAGCGCTGACACCGGGGTGCTGTCTATTACATTGGTTCCCTCATACCTCCAGGAATAAGGTTACAAGCAAGTTCATAGACCTGGGGTTGGTGTTGGCTAAAAGAGAAATCACTAAAAATTGGAAAGCGAAGAATGCACCTAACGTGTCCAGGTGGACGAGGGAGCTTATAAGGTGGGCGGACTGTGAGGGGACCCTCCGCCTGCAGATGGCCCATCGCAATGGGAGTGACAAGTCCCTGGAGACGGCGAGGGCCTGGGTGGCACTGGTGGAAGTATTGAAGCAACCGAGGGACGATAATGATGCACCCCCCGATGACACAGACCCGGGGGCGGGGGAATGAGAGGCTAACTTGGGAACTAGCCCGACCCGGTTCCGGGGACGCAGATCGGCTTAGAAGAGCAGAAGGGCGATGGGAAAATAGCAACGACGTCCTCCCACCGGGGTTAGCAAGCCAGGTACCCTATAGGACTGCCCAGCATTACTTCACATGGAAGGTGACCTTTAAGCGACATGCCTGGGGGGGAGGGGGGGGCGATGTTGGGAGGGGGGAGTTTTTTTTAGTTTTTTCCTTTATGAGGTCTGCTAGGGGGTAATTGGGTGGGTGGATCACTGAGAGGCCGCTCATCACGTAACTACAGAACTGAACTATGGGGCGCTGGAGGAAGCAGACCATCTGTGATGTTCTATTATGCCCTTAAATAGGGCAGGCGAACTGCCTCTTTGACGAACTAAATCCAAGGATTTCTGCCAGTAACTCTAAAGGATGGCTGCTTAGCGCAGGCTTATACAAACGATTGTGCTTGTGATGTCAATACATGACTGCTATGACAAAACCTAATAAAGTTTGTTTAAAAAAAATAAATAAAAATAATGACCCTCACACTAGGGGAGAAGTTTTTGTTTTTCAAAAGCAAACTACCACTTTGGGATATGACTTTCCCCACCGTGACAGATGGCGGGCCAAATGCCTGGGTCTAACTAAGACCCATAGTCTCTTCTACAGCACATTTTCAGTGATTAAATACTGAAACCGCTTTGTCTGAGAATCAGCAGCAGCTGTATTTTATCAAGATAAAGGGATGATATTAGTGACTCCATCTAAATGGTGATGAATAGACCTACTACCACTGCAATCCTCACTCCAGATTATGCAAGAATTAATAACTGGGAGAAAGGAGAAGCAGCACGTTTAGGTGCAAATGGGGAAATATGCCTCCAACGTATGCTGAAACTAATCCTTTCCTTAATTCATCAGAAGAACCAATGCAGATTGATAGTGTAAGCCCTAAGTTGTCATTTTGTGATAGAATGTGAGAAGACAAACTCTGTTTGTATTGCTGTGTGTCCGCAATTGTCAGGAAATTATCAAAATTGGCCTTAGGCTGCAGACAAGTTCCGGATGACCTTGAAAATAGACCTGTTAATAGTAGAGCACATTTGGATGTCTCTATGAATTTGGAGGTTCCACAGATTTCTTTGAAGGTTCACCCTTATTAGACTCAGAGGACTCAAGAATATTATGTATATAATATGTATATAATGTGTGCTCAAAAGTATCATACACCATTGACTAAGAAACACACTTCTCAAACCATACGTGGATGGTCAACGTTTGTCTTTCGGGGATGTAACTCAGGAGACCATTTAGAGTCCTATGGCAGCAGAGGATAGTCACCCTGAAGTGGTATATTTTTACTTAATAGATTCCCAAGGAATTTCAATTATACTGGGGACTCCATGGATACAATGACATAATTCTGAAATTGAGTGATCAGCAGAGAAGATTTCTTTCTCTTCAAAATTGTGTCAAGACTGTTGTATTCTCCTAAAAGCCAATGCATAGTTTTTGGGTTGTACTCAAGAACCACATATTATGGAATGGAGTAGTCGCCTTCATGTTAGCAAAAATGTATTGATGTATTTGAAGCCAAAGGGGCTTATAAATTACCATTGCACCATCCTTACTATTGCTGAATAAAACTTATTGATGGTTCTACTATTTATAATTTCGCCTGGAAATATAAATGCATTTACTCAGCAAGAAGAAGCAATATTAAAAAGCTATCTAGAAAAAAACTTCTGGGATGGATTGTTTCACCCTTCTTTATCGCCTGCAAGAGCGCAGATTTTCTTTATTCCCCAGGCTAGTACAGATTTGCAACCTTGCATTGATTACAAGCAATTGAACACGATTACAGTAAGGAATCATCTTCGGGATCTAATGAGAACAACGTTTTGGTGTACTAAACTAGAAATACGAAGAGCATATAATTGAACAATGAACAATTGAACAATGCCTTTGTTGTTCTCTAACAGAATAGCAGGACAATTGCTTACACTTTATTGCTATTGTGGAGTTTATATATAACAGTTCCCTATATAGTTATTTGAAAAATTCACCTTTCTGCTGCACATTTGGTTGTCCCCCCTATATATTTCTGATCAGCTTACCATCCTGTTAAGTTCTTTCAGTCTTTCTCCCTCACACATACTCTAAAACAGGTTCACAAACAGGTTGCTACTCATCTTAGGAATTCTGAGGCTGCATTCAAACACTATGGTGATAGACATCATTCAACCGCTCCAAAATACACTCATTATTTCTCCCTACTTGGATACCACACTAAATTCAAACTTTGGTTTGCTGGTTATTTCCTATTGGAGAAGGTATTTAAACCAATTGCCATTCATTTTTCTTTACATTCTCACTGGCACATCCATTTGATTTTTCATCTCTCATTGATCAAACATTTCCACTATTCCCGCTTTGGACCATTCCACCACCACCTCCAGCCATGTCAGGGGATATGGCAGAATGTGAAGTTTGTGTGATTCTTGTTTCTCAGTGAATTAAACATCAATTATAATATCTAAATGAATGGAAGGGTTATGGCCCAGCAGATCATTTGTGGGCAACTGTGTATTTTATCAGCGCTCCATGCTTGCTTTGTGCTCTTCATTGTCGGTTTCCAAAGAAACCAGGAGGGGGTTTTGGAGGCAGGGATACCTTCAGAACTCACCAGCCAAGACAGACAAATACATCGGGTTTAATAAAGAAGCTTCTGTCTGACTGCTAGGAAAAGAAGACTGAAAGTCTTGTGACCCCCTGCTGCCACCCTGGAAGTGGAACTACTTTCTGGCTGCCCTCCATTTGCTGCTACAAGGACACCAAAGTCAAAAGGATTTCCTATTTTGAGGAAGATTCAGCTGACCAATAGGTACTGAACATGGAGAGTGCCTTGGTAAGAGAGAGTCCTTGTGCCTAGATACCTGCCCTGATAACTTGAGGGTTGTAGGAGAGACTGGAAATGACTTTCTAACCATCAAAACAGTTTAGGATATAGGAGTTTGGCAGAGTGGGAGCACCGCCACAAATTGGCAGTGTCACCGCCCCACTACCACAACTCTATTTAGAGTTAGCAGATGAATCAGGTTTACAATAGAGGAGCCTCACTTGGCTCTGCTGGTGTTACCTTTGACCCAGCGACCCGTCAGCCAAGGGGCCGCCAGATCATGGTGAGGGTAAAACCCACCCTACTGAGGGTGGAGAACTCCCATTAATCTTTCCTGTCCATGCTCGCCTTGGAAATGTTTGGAAAATGTTTTATGGCTTCACATGCAGGAACAAAACTCGCTGTGCATGGTGTAATTTTTTCAGACAAAATAAGCTCCCACTTTGGGTGTTTGTTTTCGAGCTGTAATTAGAAGAGAATTTATTAATTCTATTTCTCTGAATTCTCTGAATTAATTTCTCAAGTATGAGTTCAAACTCTTTACTTTGTATTCTCTCATTCCCCTCTTGACGAGCCTTTGCATTTATTGATGCACTGAGTTCTGTGAAGCAATAATATACAAGCAGCCTAAGAGCACAATCTAGAATTTGGTGAGTGAAATAGGGTAGTGGAGGACATTACGTCTGTCACCCAGACAGACCTCCATCTGCCAAATTTAGAGATCACCACCAGCCCAGCAGTGATCTCTCTACCTTAAAAAGAGCCCCCACCATAGCAATTCATGCTACCATACAAAAAGTCTGGTGGATGGCCGCCGTCGGTTTTGATTCCCGTTCATCAAACTTTGCTAAAGTTTTGGTTTTTCAAAAATAAACTTCCAAAGTGGGAGTTTGTATTTGAAAAACAAATAACTAAGGATGGTGTGGATTTTTTTGGTGGGTTTGTGGGTCATTACACTGTCCACCCTAAGTAGGGCGGGCAGTGTAATTCACTTCCTTTGACGGCCTCCATTCCATCGGGATGTTAGGGGAAGCCTTCCATCAATGGAGGAAGCTGGAGTTCCGTTGTTGGAAAACAGGTGATCCTCCTGACCCTAAATAGGGCGGGCGGACCATTGGGTTGGCAGACAGGGTACTGCATCACGTGTAACAGCATACCCTGTCCACCAAACTCTCAAACTAACCCTCAGTCTTTTCTAATTATCCTTCCCAAATGTCACCGCTTCCAGCCGTTCATGTCTTAACCTCAAACTCTTATCACCTGACTCAAGTGTTCTGTGATCTTGTCAAAAATCTTTGTTTTTGAAGCTAACTCCACACATGAAAATAAACAACATAAACAATATAAATTTTCAATGTACATGAAGATTTTTAAGCACACATTGTTCATCTGTTTACTTTAATTTTCCCTCTTAGTGATCTCTTTTTCTGAGTCCCAAGAATTTCCAGGTAAATCTATCATTACCTAGATGCTTGTGATTTACCATTTGAGACATGTAAAGCGGAATTTTCAGTTTACATTTCTCTTTTCTTTAGAAGTATCAGGCAACTCTGGTATGCAGCAGAAGAGGATTCCTGCTTCAGATGTCATATACAAAAAGCTGACTGGTGATGAAATTTCTAACCACGAGGCAAAGAAGGATTTGGTGCTTGTGTCATGTAAGTCCTTGATTAACAAGCAGCATGTTAAGGCTCAAGCACACTTTAAATAATAATTGTGTCCAACATGGCTGCCCCATCACAAGATTTGGTAGTCTTGTGGAAGCACTGGCCACTGATGGAACAATTTAGTATGCTAAATCTAATGAGGCATTTTCCTGATTACTCTTTAAAGAATGTGACAGTCCTTCAGGGAGTAGGGGGAGGGGGCACAAATTATTACTGCTTATTCTGTATTATTTGAGCATACACTCAAATATGGGTCAGTATTCCTGTGAGCACTTGTCATGGTTCAGATTCATCAGAAACTCCTGCTATAGAAGTCTCTTTTCTCTAAACAAATACATTTGTAAAGAGGATGCTTCAAGTATAGTAGCAGTTCAGCAAACCTTCAACGATGTAAACAGAACCGACATGACAGTGGTTCCCTCTACAGCACAGAGATTCCCACCAGGCAGGATTCAAATACATAATATTGGAAGGGAGTTTTTAAGGGCTTACATTGTTGTGCCATGATGAGGCACTTAAGGTCAAGATAATTAAGGAACCGGATGTGCTATATGGAAATTGAACAATAATTTTTAGTACACTGAATGGTTCCAAGTTGAAAACTGGTGGACATTTTCAATCAAGTGACTCCCAGTCTTTCTGGTGTCATCATACGCCATATTATGGTCAACTTCATTGCCATTTTTGCCCTTCCTTTGGCGTCACACTCAGTTAAGGTGAATGCACCAGAAAGGGAGCTAAGAATAGAAGGAAAAGTGTATTTGGTATTCAATAACGGTGATTACTTCATAGCAGTGTGCAATTTCCTCAGAGAGCGCTAATGATGTAGGGCAAGATACGTTACTGAGGGCAAAATTATGAGTGGACCACCGAACCCGGAGTTGGTGGCCCGCCCGCCATATTACAAGTATGGCAGTTCGACTGCCACTGGACCACTGCTACTGCCAGGATATTGATCCTGTGGTGGTGGCGCAGCGGTCTGAGGAAGTAATATGCTGGTGGTGTCGAAACAGCACTGCCGAGCATTTTACGAGTTTCCTCACTGTCCTCCTTTTCATGGTGGTGAGCCTGCCATGAAAAGGGTGGTGGTGAGGAAACGAAGGGGGTCCTACAGGGCCCCCTGTTACCTCTGTGAATGGGGGTGCATGCAGGGGGGCACATGTTGTGCCCCCCTGTATTTTTGCACCCCTTCTTCCTGCACGGCAGAAATGCACAACATTGTACATTTCTGTCTGTGCAGGAACGGGCTGTAGTGCTCCTATGGCGGTGCGTTTCTGAGGCTCTCCTATGAGCCTTAGAAAGGCACCGCCGTGGGACCGCCACCGCAGGACCACCTGCCAGAATTACAACTTGTAATCCAGCGGGCGAACTGACAACGGGGTTTGCGGTCTTGGAGTGGGTGACTGGCATGGCAGCTCGCTCCAAGACCCCCAAACTCATAATCAGGCCCAAGTTAGTTGGACACCTCAAAAGTGGAACAGCTCAACATGTAAGAAACAGAGGAGGCATGAAGTAGTAGAATGTAGTTATACCCTATTATGACAAAGTAGCTGGACCACTACTATAATATCGAGAAGGATCTTGGGAGAGGGTTTTAAAATTTGTTTTCATCTAAGTTACAAGGAGTCTGGGGAGAGGAGGTGGGAGGAAATCTGTCTGGGCATTTGAGGAAGAAACAGAGAAACTGTAAATTCCTAAATTACTTAAAATACGTTATGTGAACTATTATTGTTAATTAATTATATTTATTTGTTTTAAATGTAGAACAAAGAAAACAATGCTACAACACTATTAACTTACATTTTAATTAAATCTTTAATTAATTTAAAACATATTAAATTAATTACATTTATTTTTCTGAAGTTAAAATTAAAAATAAATTCCCACCTAAAGTAAAAACATATTTTTACTATGCATTAATGATTAATAAACGAAAAGCAATTTAACTATATTAAAAAAAAGAATTGGGCATTAAGTTTTAAATTAAGTTTTTTTAAAAATATTCTATAATTAAATAACAACTATGTACTATTGTTGTGTTTTTTAATATTAACTTATATTTATTTATATGTTTAACTGTTTTAAATAATATAATTTTACTTATCATTATTTTCCCCAGGGTTTTATTTTAAGTCCCTAGTCTCTACCTCCATTATTTTCTATGGGAGAAAGTTACAGTATCAGTGATTGTCCATGTGTGGTGCTGGACTTATTGCAGCTCTAAGCTGGAGTAATGTATTACTGCTTTGGGTCCCTTTTTGTCTGTAGTATATTTAGAAGTGCAGTTTGTGAATAGCAATTGGCTTACTCTTTTGTGAGTGGGTGCATGTTCCTTCCTAAAATCCTCCCTAATCCCACCTAAACCCCTCCTTACTCCTCCCTAGACCCCTCTGTGTTACAGAGGAAGGTATGCCCCTTTTCCCAGCCACTGCCCCTGGTCCCTCCCACATTTACTAAGTAGTAAACTAACATGTGTGAAGATCTGCCCATAGAAAGATAGGAAAGATGGGGGTGGAGATTAATAGTTGTAGGTTTTTGAATAGAATTTGTAGTACTTAAATAGTACTACTGCAGTACTAATAAATTAATACAAAATGTAGTTTGTGAATATGCCCCTTTGTTTAAATAGCAGCCCACCCCGAGCAAGCACAAAAACTCCTGCGCCTGTCACTTCTGAAGGATAGTTGTTTTTAGTTGCTTGTATCCTTGTACAGGTAAGGAAAAAACAGACGTTACAGGTCCCTGCCGTTGTCCCTATGCTGATTTTAAAACATAGGAGTTTCAGGGGTACTCCAAGAGGTGAGAATTGAGAGAGATTAGGATGTGAGAGAAGGAATTATTCTAAAACTACTTGTTTGAATTAAAGGTGTCAGGTAAACTTTCTGTCTTCTGCAGAGCATTTGTTTAAAGAAGCTGGTGCAGATGCATGTAATTTATAGGACACTTTTTTATTTCTAAAGATAGTAAGGTGTAAAGCATTGAAAAGAGCAGCATTTGATGTAAGTTGGTCCTACGTGCTACATATTGGTGTATGTTAGTACCTTAGAAAGTCACAAAAGGGCGCTTTTTCACATAACTGAGTGTCCCTCACAGATGGCATAAAAACAAACGTCTATATGCATTTTCCCTCTTACAAGCCTAAATTGGGTGTCTGCAACAATAGTATTCTCTGTGCATCAGCATTCAGTGCTGTAGAAAGGGTACCATGGACCTCAATGCAAGCAAGGAGATATGTCCCTATCCCCTGAGCTGGTAGTAAAAACACCTATAATTGTGGTGCAGTCAGTCCCAAACTCACCTGGACCCGATGCCACTGCACTTGCTGCAATATTGCTATACCCCCACCCCCATCAGCGTTACCACCAAGTAGACTCAGATATGATAGAGACAACCAGTCTTTCGCTTTTTAACCAAGCACATGCTCGATTCTGGAGCATTTAATTCCCCTTTTAACATTGTATGAATTAAAAATCATAACCCTCAAAAGTGCTGTTGGATGTCACACATGTCAAGTATGAATTAGCATCATGGAATTAATGTTTCTGGAGCAGTCTACTTAAGTGTTAGTAAACAGTAAGTGAGACATATTGCATTCCAGCATGAACTCTTAATTCTCACAGGCCTCAGAAATTCTGACTAGGTCATACGATCACTGACAGTGCGTGCCTGGTCGTGACCACGGTGTCTCAAAGACAGCTCACCTGTGCTAATGAGGGGCATTCAACCAAAAAGGAAATGCAATAATTTGCTGGTGTGCCATCGGGACTGTGGACTGAGGCAACATAGGGCCTGATTTAGAGTTTGGCAGACAGGGTCCACCACTCCTCAGAGTCAGGCAGACCATAAGTATTCTGTTGACGGAGTCTCCATGGGCTCTATAAATGGAATACTTCTGCTAACAACCTGTCTGAGTAGTGACCGCTGGAGGAAGGACTTTAAACCCTCTGCTATATTTAGGGTGGATGGTGTATTTCCTGTCAGTCACCTCAAGGATAAAACTGGCGGTAAGGGATAGGAAAAAATAATATGACCCCAACAACCTGGACGAAAACCCTCAGGGCTTGGGGGCTATTAGTATTTTGTTTTGTTTAAAACAAACTCTTGCTTTGGGACACTCCATCCAATTTTTCATACATTGACAGGAACTGCGATGACAGTGGTTTCTGTCAATGTAGAGTGTTGTCCGCATGGCTGGTGGACAACTCTAAACTTGGCAGTCAGAGGTCCTCGGCTTGACGGAGGTAATGTCCCCCACCAGCCTAATGCAGTTAACTCTGTCTGCCAAACTCTAAATCAGGCCCATAGTTATTTACTCTTCACTAGGTAACATACTGTGATGTTATTCTTGTGATTTCATGATCAACCTAAAGATAATTTAACATAATTTCCTTTGATGTCATTGTTATGCTACTTAACAATTTTGAAACCTAAAAAATCCTACCTCTCTTGGGATGATGGAATGTTGGCAAATATGGTACTGGCACCATGCGCTTTGCTCCAACCAGGTCCAAGCCTGGCAGGATCCAGAGAGAAGTACTATGTGGCAAACATGGCTGCTGCAAAATCATGCCGGCCATGATCACTACAGGATGAGCTTTTTAGGTCTGGTGTTAGCCAAAACCTTTTGATTTTACTAAATTAATATATATTATATGCTTATTTAAACGGGCTTTCATCCACCTCTCTTCACCCATTGCCTGCTATTGTGCCATCCCCATTTTGCTTCCACTGACTACAGCATGCAATATGGAGCAGTGGGTCAGCCTACTTAAGCCTCTGGTTAACGTCACTTTCATGGACTGCATGTTGCTCTTTTGAAAGGTGCATATCTGCACACAAGGAGTTGCCATTAGTCCCAGTGTTGCCTCTTGAGAGAAGGACACATTTGAAGTGAGCACAAGGCATGTTCCAGATTTATCAGTTCTTGTCTCCTTCCATTGCTGTTATAAATTCCCTTTGAAGTGGAGTGCTGCTATTTCACAGCATAGCATATGTGTTCATGGACTCAGATTCAAGAAATTGTTCTTTGATCAACTTTGCCCAGGAAAAAAGACAACTTTATGGTGTTTGATTTGCAGCACACTTGTAACAGTTTGATTTAAACAGAGGTAGGGTGTAATTTGGCTTTTAGTATCCAATATTTTATACTGTGAACCTTCTTTCCTTCCCTCTATCCATCTTCTTTCTTTTCCTTCTGCTTTTCATTTCTTTATTCCTTCTTTCTTTCTTTCATTCCTTCTTTCTTTCTTTCTTTCTTTCTTTCTTTTGTTCTGTTTTTCCTTTTTTTCTTTCTTTTTTCTTTCTTGTTTTCTATTTCCCCTCTTTCCTTCTTCTTTGCCATTCCTTTTTTCCTTCCTTCTTTGTTTTCTTTTCTTCTCTTATTCTTTCTTTCTTTCTTTTTTCTTTCTTCTTTTCTTTCTTTTTACCTTCTTTCCTTTTCTTCATTCTTGCTCTTTCTTTTTTCTTTCTTATTTATTCTTTTCTTTTTCTTTCCTTCTTTCTATTTTCTATCCTTTTTCCATTCCTTCTCTATTCTTACCTTCTTTCTTTCCTCCTTTCCTTTTTTTATTCTTTCTTTTTTGCCTTCTTTCTTTCTTTTTTGCCTTCTTTCTTTCTTTTTTGCCTTCTTTCCTTCTTTCTTTTATTTGCTTGCATTCCTTTTTCTTTCCTCCATTACTTTCCTGTCTTTGCACAGCTATTACTTGCTTTCTTTACTTTCCCTCTTTTTTTCCTTCTTTCTTCCTTTTTTGACTTGATTACTTATTGCTTTGTTTTTTGCCTTTTTACTTTTCTTCTATCCCTTCTTTACTTCTTTCATTCCTTCCTTCTTACTTTCTTTCCTTTCTTGCTTTCTTTCTTTCTTTCTTTTTTGCTTTCTTTTTTGCCTTCTTTCCTTTTTCTTTCCTTCTTGTTCCTTTTGCCTTCTTTCCTCTGGTCTTTCTTTTTTTGCCTTCTTTCCTTATTATTTCCTTCTGTCTTAATGTTTTTTCTTCTTTTTCTTTCATTCTTTCCTTTACTTTTACTTCTTTCTTTCTTTCTTTTTTGCCTTCTTTTCTCTTTTTTCTCTTTCTTTCTTTCTTTCTTTCTTCCTTTCATTCCTCCCTTCTTTTCTTCTTTCTTTTGCCTTCTTTCCTCATTTCTTTCTTTCTCTTTTGCCTTCTTTCTTTCCTTCTTTCTTTCATGACTTAGTTCCTTTTTCTTTCCTTCTGTTTGCCTTTTTTACTTCTTCCCTCCTTTCTTCCATTTTGAACTTTCTTCCCATTTTGTCTCCCTCCCTTCCTTCTTACCGTTTTGCCTTCCTTCTTTCCTTTTTGCCCATTTTTGCCCTTCTTCCTTTCTTTTTGTCTGTACTTCTTCCTTTTTGTCTGCCTTTCTTTCTTCCTTGTTCCTTCTCTCTTGCCTTGCACAAAGTCTGGCAGGCAACGCCAGACATATTGGCTTTGCCAATGCTTGTTTCCATATGGGAGAAGTAATTCCTCTTTACGGATTTCTATTTGAAAGCCTTTTGGTTGGATATTTTGATCCTGCAAATCTCTCAACCGACTTCATTCTTGTTAGCAAACCTTCTATTTTTACATTCAATCACTACATTGCCATCTTGGGGGTTTAACGTGACTTTAATAACAGTTCATTTTATTGCAGTAAACGTTAACAATTTACCTTATACGACAGGATTGGGTTTAGGTATTTTTTTTTAACCAATGCCAAGATAATACTCTAGGGGGCATATTCTCAAGGACCTATCGCCGATTTATCAGCACTTTAGCGCCGCAAAAGTGGCGATATATTTATCGCCCTATTCTCAAGCTGGTGCAAACTGCCGATATCGCCAGTTTACCAGCGATAGCTGCCGCAAAAAACATCGCCACGGATGAGTGCGACAACTAACGCTAATGATATGCAGAGTAGGCGTTCCCGTGCAAAAACACACGAAAACACCACTTCGCGATATTCTCAACGACCAGCCAGATCTACGATGCGAACCAAGAACAGGCGATAAGGCGCGTTAGCAGCAGGGATTTAACACCTGCCTTTTGCTGGTGTTAAGCAGGACGACTACCTGCAGTATGAAAGGGAGCCCAGCCCAGAGCCACATCTGAAGACCAACAGATGCCATGGAGCCAATGATCATGCAGCTCAGAGAACCAAGAGGGCCACAACACCCACCGCCACCACTCCCAGGACCCCCCCCCGGACCACCCCCCCTGGATTACCACCTAGGCAGTGCAGGACAGCGGACAACCCTAAAATGCACCAGCCCCAGAGACTCAACGCCAGAGGAAGCCATTGGCCAACACAGGCTCAAAAGGACAACCATCCACCGCATCCTGACCCACATTGCCCACAGGCTGACGGTACCAACACAGCGGACAACCTACATCCCCCCGCAGACAAAGCTGCTGGCTGTGCTGCACCTGTTGGCCCCTGGTACCTTCCAACCAACAACTGCCGGAGTCGGAGGAGTCTCACAGCCAGCCCCATCAAACTCCCTCACATATGTCATGGATGCATGTCCACAAAAGCAACGGCGGGCCCCTGTATCCGCACCACACGATAGTTCCAATTTGTAGTGTACCTGCGCAACCAACCCCAACGCCAGCCGTGCTAGACACCTCCGTGCCCCAGACCCAAGATCGTAGTAACCAAAATGTGGGTGCGCCAGGTCATGAAGTCCAGTAGTCAACAGTAGTGTAAAAACAGAACTTTATTACAAATACACAAACAAACAAAACGAAAAGCTCAGCCAACGCGTTCCATTCCCAATGGGGAACTTCAACAGGGCAACGTGTCTTCAGAAACCTGTGGGAGAAATGGTGACAATGGTCAAACTTCCGTATAGTCACATGCCTAATCTGGTACAGTGTACTGCACTTGGACAAACCGGAATGCTCACAGGCATGACAAACCATGCATGAGAAGACCGTAACAGAAGTTTGTGTGGCCGTAACCGTCGTAGGAATGAAGAGGAAGGTAACGACCACACGAACTGCTGTTACAGTCACATCATGCAGGACTCATCATACCTGAAAGCATCACGGTGTGTGTCAACTCGATACCCCTGCCCCTCACTCCCCCCACACTGCGCAGGAACAGCTTGAGACCACGCAAGGGAACTACGCCATAGCTGGTGTCACGCACGTGTTGGGGGCAATTCACAGCACACGTGTATGACTTGTGCCCCCTGCCGACACGGCACACAATCACCGCAACAGCAACCACACGCATGCCATCACTGTGCATACAAAAGTGGACCACCGTGGCCTGTCCACTAATGTCGTCGCAAACTCCCCAGGCAGTGTGCATGATTCCCACATGTCCACAATTCCGCCACCAACCAGCGCTTTGAGGATGGCCCCCAAGGAAATGCACTGCCCATCGGCAAGTACCAACTGAACACACCACACACCTCAACTCCACAATCCCCCAACTCACAACTGTGGGAATGCACACATCACAAATCCACCACCAAAGTGACTACTGCGTGTGTCTCAGTCTCCGCCACAACCTGTCCATAGGCCTACACACACGTGGCCGACCACCTTTTACGGGCACATTCACATTGGAGACGAGGTGGCTACGTCCCAAACCAACCAGCGCACATCACGATCATCGCATGCAGGGTCGTGTCAGCAAGGGCGGCGCCCCCCACCCAGCCACGAGTCCGCCGCCGTGACCGGTGGTGCCTGCGTGATCCTGTGCACCTGCTGCACTCCAGCCCTGGTCCCCAGACCAGTCCGCCGCCCAGCGATGACTGGCCACCCCTGCGCACCCAGGCCTCAATGCTCACCTGCCGCCACCGGCGTGTCTCCAAGAGGGCCCTCCACGTGCCGGTGCAACCTCCTCAGCCGGTCGCTGGTTTCCGCGCCACAGGCCCCCAGCGCACCCTGCGGCACCGCACCATGGAGTCATGAGTGTGCTGACTGCTGCCTGCACGTACACTGCGGTCCAGCAGGGCACACTGTTCAATTTGAGTATTGATTCGCTGGACGCCGCATCGAGGCCAACGCATCATCGCAGGCTGCACACCCGCTCAGCTCTTCAGGTGCCACTAACCCTGTGCAAGGCAAGTCATCGTCACGTGGCGGTAGGCCCCTGCCAGCTGCAGTGCAGCGGGTGCCACTAACCCTGTGCACCGCAAGTCATCGTCATGTGGCGGTAGGCCCGTGCCGGCTGCAGTGCATCGGGTGCCACCAACTCAGTGCACCACAAGTCATCGTCCCGTGGCGGTAGGCCCATGCCGGCCGCAGTGCATCGGGTGCCACCAACTCAGTGCACCGCAAGTCATCGTCCCGTGGCGGTAGGCCCGTGCCGGCCGCAGTGCATCGGGTGCCACCAACCTAGTGCACCGCAAGTCATCGTCCCGTGGCGGTAGGCTCGTGCCGGCCACAGTGCATCGGGTGCCACTAACCCAGTGCGCCACAAGTCATGGACCCTTTATGATTGGGTCTCGTGGTGTGGACGCCATCATGTCATCTCCGCCAGTGGGGAATGTGATGTGCTAGGCCCATTTTATTGGCAGGGTCACATGTCCTGTGACGCCTGTGCTGGATGGGTGTGGTGTGGGTGTTAACCAGCCCTCAGGGAGTGGCTGTGGCATGCTGACAACTAGACCAGTGATCAGCAGATCACTACAGGGAAGACCTGGGACATGTAGCTTTGTCCCCCCCCCCTCTGAGCGTAAGCGGAGTGGACTGGCCTGGCATATGGCAGGCCAGCGTTGGGGTGGGAACAATGAGCCCGGGGCTCTGGGCGTGCTTCAGTTCTGGGCTGGACAAGGAAGTAACTGATGCTTGTGTCTCTGTTGTAGTGTCTACGCCACCAGGACCGCAATCGGCAATGTTGCACCCTGTGACTCAAGTCCCACGACATGAGCAACATGGACGTAAGGGGGAATCACTGACCCTACATTCATCCATACTCTCATACTTGAATGATCAAAGACATGAAACATCTGTGCGATTCTGAATGTTTAATTCACATCCAGTGGAGTGTTGCAGCTGGAGCAGTACAGGGCCATGCAAACCCCACTTCACATTATTGGCCCCTGGAGGGCCAGCCAGAGTCCTTCAGGGAATGAAATGTACATCGGAAGAGGAAGAGTTCAGTCCGCAGTCTGATCGCTGTGTCATTGGTAACCAAACAGAAAATGGCAGTCCATGTCGAGGTCCAAGGTGAGTGTCGTAGAGTGTATCGGGGGACAGTGGAAGGTGATGATGCAAAGGGCAGAACCAAGCAGAAACAGGCCATATGGCAGAGATGAATGCTACTGCCTCCTCCTTACCAGTAAGGTTGATTCACCCGCATCTTCGTCCTCTGATGTCACATGTGCCTCACACATGGGGGGTGGTGGATTGCCTGCCGCACTGTGTGCCACTGACACATCGGGGGCCGGAGGTGGATTGCCTGCCGCACTGTGAGGCACTGACACATCAGGGGCGGAGATGTGGATGTAGAAGCAGCAGCAGCATTCATCTGCGCAAGGCCTTGAGGCAGCAATGCCATGACGATGTGCTGCAGGGCATGGAAGGTCCCAGCCACATCTCACTGGTGTGCAGCCATGGCAGCCATTCTTTCCGCCGTCATCCGCTCCATGTTCTCCATAAGCCCCCGCATCTGTCCCAACTCCCGGCTGACATCGCTGGAGCCACTCTGACTGGACAGTTGTTCTTGTCTCAGTATCATGACTCCAGCGATGTCAGCCATGGATCGTTGGAGAGCATGGAGCAGACTGTGGGTGTCCATTAGGGACTGTAAGTGGTCCCTGATGGGAATCAGACACCCATGTATGGCATCAAGTTTGGCTGCCATGAGGTCGAACCCCACCCGCACCTGATCAGCCATCTTCTCCTGGACCTCCTAACACACGGCGTTGGAAGGCCATGTGTTGTTTGTGGGGGTCCTGGGAGACAGCCGGGGTGGTAGGTGCTTCCTGCTGTGTGGTCTGTGCAGGGGTGGGGTCTCCTCGATGCAGCTGGGCTGCCCTGCTCCTGGAGGTGGGGTGCCGAAGCTGTCAATGAGGATTTGGAGGGCTTCGGTGTCAATGTTGGGGATGTCCTCATCGTCATCAGTGAAGAGTTGTTGGGGCTGCTCTGCAGGAGGTGTTGATGCTCCCCCTGCAATGTGAACGGGAGATGCAGTGTTACATTGTGTTCACAAGTATGTTGACGCATTGTACAAGTTCACATGCAGACTGCATGACAATGTACATTGTGACTGTTTAGGAGGAGCTGCCTATTTGATGCGGGACAGTGGACATTTCGTCAACATCACGGATATGTGTTTGTACTTGTACATTGACATCTCACATTTCCCTGCTATGCCAAATGTGCTTGGCCAGTTTCTACACACAAGCGGCACCTGTTGTGTCCTCTGCCCTATTGTAAACGTGTTGCAGTTTGTACCACATTGTTGTCGATGCTGATGTGCTCTGAATGTCATGTGGGAGAGTCGCCCCTGCATCTCTGATTTTGCTGCCCCTTGTCCCTTTCAGGCACGGTGCCTTTGACTTCTGTGCCCATACAGTACTGAGATGTTGCAGACTTGGGTGAATTTGGGTCTTGGTGGGAGTTGGGTCTCTGGGGCATGGTTTGTCCGCAGATGTGTTGTTGACGTCAGGGGTTGTTTGTGCAGGTGGATGTGTCAGAGTGTGACCTGCTCCTTTACGGATGTGGTCCACACTCAGCCACCTCAGTGGGATGGCGTGCACCATGTCATGATGATCGGACTGCAGCCATGCTAATCGTCATGCAGTGTCACTTGCATTGTCAGTGTGGCTCACAGACACGCCGCTTTGCTGGGTTTGGCACATGTGCATGGGTTGGTTGTGAGAATGGTGATGTGTGGGAAGGGCCCCCTCTGGGCACATAGTCGACGGGGGCCTACTTGCTGTTTCTAGGTGTGCTGCAGTGTGCCAAGGGGATCAAGGACATGATCCAGAGTCATTGTGGGTGTGCACTGTGCTGTACTTAATTGTGCATGTGTGCCATTGTGCCCATCTCCCCCCGTCCCCCCAGTCCCTGGTCGTTACTCACCCTGTTGCTGTTGTGTCAGGTCATGTTGAGTAGTGTCCGGTCCCCCAACTCCTGCCACCGTCTCCCCACTGATGACTGTGGACACCATTTCCTCCATCTCATTCAGCTCCTCCTGTGGCGCTGGACTCCCACCTCCAGTCTGCATTGCTGCCTTCTGGTTGTTGGCGAGTTTCTGCTTGGTCTTGCGCTTCACATCATTCCAGCGTCTCTTGAGCTCTTCCATTGTCCTCCTCAGCACTCCGACTGCATTCACCTTGTCCAGGATGGACTGCCATGTTGCATTTTTTGTTGCCAATGACACAGTGGAGGTGACGAACAGTTGTTGATGGTGTTCTATCACCTCCGTGATCAGGATCCTGTTTTCCTGCGGACTGAACTGCGTCTTCCTCTTCTTCTTGTCCTTGCCCTTCCCTGTCCCCGAGGTCCCAGGCTCCTCCTCCGGGGGGCTTGTGGGGTTCTGGCCGTCCTCTGTACCTGCTCCGGCTGCCTCCATTGTGCTTCGCTGTAGTTTGGTTTTTGTTTGTGTTTTTTTTTTCTGCTTTTGTAGTGATTTTTCCTGCATGACGTGTGTGATTTGCAGGCCTGGCGCTGCTTTTCGTTGATTGTCTTATCGCGGTTGGGCCCATCGCAGCTTTTTTCGCGTTCGGGTTTGGATTTTCATCGCCGTCCCGGTAATGTTATCTGGGACATTTGACGCATTATCGGGAGACTATCGCATGTTACCGCCGTGTTGAAAATACGACGTTAACACAGAGTTATTTTCCCGCGATAGACGGCGATATGAAAACTTGCGTTAACCTATTTTGGCGATGTTTATCGCACGTTCTTGAGAATATCCCCCTTGGGCTTTGGGTTTGCTCATTTCAAGTTGGGTAAATGGATTTATTCCCAAAACTAGGGCCAGCCTAAAAATCAGGCAAGAGCGAAGACCCTTCTTTACTTTCAATGAATCACAGTTAAGGGAAATTGAATGTGTGAGCTCATCTAGGTTAGCGCATCAAAGTTTCCAAAAATGCCTTTATTACACCATTGGAGCTGATTTCCTGACGGATGCGTGTCATGGCCTCCGCCACCATAACAAATAAACATTGATTTACGAAGACAGGGGACTGGCGACTTACAGAGCGTTAGGAATGATGCATGTCTTTCAGCACTCTCCAGGGCCATGGTCTCCAGCCTAGATTTATGGGTAAGATAAATCAGTCCATCTGCTCATAATACAGCCCTTTGACAAATGACCCAAGCTATAGTTCATTTAGGTCCTTTTATAGGATTTTGACCTGCTGGGCCCAACAGTGTCTGTCAGTTAGAAAATGTGTATTTTGCATAACAAGGGGTGCTTTAGCATTTGTTTGTAATGACTTATTTGCTGCTTAGTTCATAACCTACATAATGCAGGGCTGTCACAGTGTGCCACTGTAAAACAGTCTTTACTCTGTGTACCATATGGATTTCTTTTTCTGTTGAGTATTTTCGAGTTTTAATAACTTTTAGGTATCAGAAATGTGGAGCCATGAACTGCCAGGATCTTTCAACCACAAAACGTTCTCGTTAGTGATTGGTGCTATGTAGAGTAAGCACCAACGTAGTAGAAATTCAACATCAGCCAGGATAAAAAGAGTTTGTAGTTTATGAAAACAAGCATGTTGAAAAGAAGCACAGCCACAAACACTGACATGGACATACTACAAAAATAAACATAAAGACGCTCATCAATTATTCTCTTTGATATTGCTTTCGTGAGACTTTTTTTGCATTTATAAAACCCATGCATTATTAACAACTTACAAAAACTGGATGTACCCTTGAATTTAAATATGTACACTTTTGTTATGTTATTATTTTTTAAACGATTTTGCTAGGACCTGTCAAAGGGATTTTTTTTGGCTTATGCTAAATAAGCCTCAGTTAGGCCTCAACGCCATCTTGTTCAAAATGGATGTCTTACCCTGCACGTTCAATGTTTATTATTTCTTCTTCACACAGTCAAGCAAACATATGTTTGTTTATTTCTGAGTGACACTGTTCTAGAAGAAAACTTCACTAACAAGGGCTTACCAATGTTTCAACTGCTCAAGGTCTCTTCTGTTAGCTCACTGGATTACATTCATTCACAACAGTTCACTGTTGTTTTGCAAATAGTTTGTTCTGTTCTGCCATCTCTGTATGATTTCAGCCAGCTACCTGAACCAATGTTCAAGTAGTGGAAGAGCGCATAGATGGTAAGGCAATGTGACGTTTAATAATTCTGTGCTTTGATTTGCCTAAATTGGATTCATTTTTGCTCACCTTGAAAAATCTGTACTTTCAATGTATTCCCATGAGAAGAATTCTTATACAAATCAGCCAGAGACCTTTCTGATACTACTAGGAATACTGTCCGATTTCCTGCTGATTTTGCTGCTCATTGGAACTTAGAATAATTCTCCACCTTTCTTAACATTCTGTATTGCCCTATCACTGAGAGACTTCATGGCAATGGACTTTTTGCATCTGCACTTCATGATTTCTGTATTGCACCTTTTGAATTTTGTAATAAACCTTTCTAAATTATTCACTCTAACTTAAAACTCACTTAAAGAGTCTGTTCTTACTTAATTAACTGTATTTTGATTCGTTGATTGGTGCCTTGTCCTGTGACACATTGCCTCATGAAACTGAGGTTTATCACACATCCTGATTCATCCACCTGTGGGCGTATTATTGAAGGGACTTTTAGGGTGTAAGAATTTAGGTGTTCCCAACTCCCACTGTAGCAGAGGATGGTTGCGAGATAAAGGCACCTCTCATCTACTTTTAGGGATTCCATTTTGCCCTGTCAATAGTCTGGTTCATGAAACAGTGGATTTTCCACAGTGGGGTTTCTTTGTCATTTAGCACTTCTTATGCAGTGGTGCTCTTCCTGAGGAAAAAGAATTGTAACTATCAATACAGCTGGGTGATTCTTGAGATTGAGAGTGCTCAGTGTAAAAATAATGCATTCTGAGAGTTCTAGTTGAGAATGTGTGACACATTAACAATGCAGTGCTTACCTTGTAGCCCGCACTGTTTACTTCGCAGAGACGATATGGGCCCAACTCCATGTACCCTACCTTTCTACTTGTGACTGCTCTTATCCAAGAGGAAGATTGGTAAAAGCCGGGGAAGAGGGCCTGGTTTGGATATCATCTTAGTCCCCCTCTCGGGTGTAGTCATCAAACATTAAAATGAATGAGAAGTCACAGAGTGTGATATTGCTTTTTCCTGATTACCCCTTTTCATTTGTTTTTTTGTTTTTAGAGTTTTTTATAGCGCAAACTAGACCGGAAGATATCAGGTATCAGAGCGCTTTATATGAGCACCAGTTCAGTTACACAAGGACACATTCATTAAGTGACTTGCTCATAATCACAGGATGTTGAGTGTCGTTGCTGAGACTCGAACCCGGTTCCTCAGCTTCGAGGTCCACCGCTCTAGCTGTAAGGCTACATCCTCTACCTCTTCCTTGCAGTGTACGAAATTCCTATAACCCTTACGTCTCTACACTCTACCTGAGATCAACTATGTACGGTTACTGTTTGTTTGCTTGTTTTGTGCAGTTTTTGGATTATTTTGAGTAAAAATAATGGGTGTGTTGACAAAACCTAAACCTCCTAGCGCACCTGCTATAAATGGACAGTGGGTTACTCCAGATGGCTCTTCTATGTATGAAATGTTGACGGATGTTGGGCTCTATGTGTGTACCTGGATTCGTGATTGACATGAATATACCTCTGGTGACAAGGATTTGCTTTTTCCTATGGAGGGTATCTTTAACATAAGAAAGCTAGATTTCTTGGGGGGTGTGGCTAACACCCAACAGGAATGGCTACCTGACGAGAGTGCCCCGTGTTGAGGGACCAAGAAATCTCAAGCTACAATGATGTAACAGACTTCCTGCCTGATGACTGATCTTTGGAACCCCACGGCGATGTATGTTTTGGCTGGAGGACCTCAAAGGCTCATAACCGCTTCTGGAGGCTTTGTTGTCCTAGTCTCCCTGCAAGCACAGATCTACCCAAAATGGTGCCAAACACTGACGAGCACCGCAAAGTTTGCTAGACACCACAAAGTCCTCTGAATCTGCTACGACTTTGCTTGTGAGTCTCCTAACTGCATTCCTATTATTTTCTGCGACCTCGGCTTATGCATTGCACCCCCTGGCTAAGCACAAGGCAGAATCGGATTGTCAGCACAGAGACAAATCACTATGTGATGCTTATCTCACAGTGACTCACAGTAACTGGCAGCGTTTCTAAACGTTATCCAAATATTTGTGATTCTGCCTCCAACTATCTGGCTGATATGTGGTTGAGATCTGGCACGAAATCTCCACAGCAGAGCTAAATTTGTTTAAGGTGAGTACCTGTTGTTTATACATTGTGCACCTACGATTGCTTTGTGCATTACAGTGTGGTGGCAATCTTAACTCTTCCATGATATCGCTTTAATTGTTGCTGAATAACATGATCTCATTGCGTGGGGCAGGAATTCAGAGTTCTCTAAGTCACATACCTCTAAAAATATATGCTGACTACCACCTGAGTTAAAGAGGAACACATACCTCTCTTTCAATACCGGCCAAATAGTCATTAAAACTCACTCTCTCATATTAGCTGTCAAATCTAGTGAGCCTGATTACTAATACTTTTACCACTACTATCCTCTCTTGGACCAGACACTTTCTCTTCACATACCTGTGCCTAGTGCTCAGTATAATCAACTTACATGATGGTGGACTCTAAAGAAAAAGATCATAAAAGCATCAAAGAATTAAGAGAGCAGAAGTGGGGTCAAACACAATCAGTTCCCCCTCTCCCAGACCCCTCAATAAAAAGAAAACAATACGTCATTGGCAATGTAGAGATCATCTTGCAATTCCTCTCTTCACTGCATGACCTATCGCAATCTATAAAGGCAAATACAGACTGTCTGCAATCGGAAATTGTGGGCTTGTGGCAAGATGTCAAAGCACTAGTGAATACATTGGAAGAGGCGGAGTCCAGAATTGGGAAAACGGAAGATATCCAAAATACCTTAATGAAAAATACTTTATGGCACCAAAAATGGAATCCCTTGAACGGGAAACAACTGAATTGGAAGACAGAAACAAGAGAGGCAACCTGAGACTCTTTGACCTACCCAAAAACTGAAAATGATACAGAATCATGTGTGGCCTTTCTTGAAACTTTGCCCCCTCAAGTTCTGGAGATCTCGTTCTCCAAAGATTTTGAAATTGAGAAAGCACACAGGATTCCACAAAAACACCTCTACATTATCAAAGCTGAGACCCCTAATCAGGCCCCTAAGGTATCAACATACTGAACTTATACTGGAACATATGAGAAGGATAAAAACCATCAACTCAAAGGGACATAAAATCGGAATCTCTCAGGACTATGCCAAACCTGCAGTTGATCGTAGGAAAAGGTTTCTGGCGTTACGGCCAGATCTGAGATTGCTGAACATTCTCTTCTTCCTTGATGGCCCGGCAAAAATGAGGATCAGATATGAAGGTCATACCTCTAGAGACCTTTGTAAAAGGTTTATTAGACTCATGAATGTCTCGATATCAATACTCTGGTGATATATTCTTATTGAGAGTAGTTTCTCTCCTTAGGATCTACATTCACCTAAATCTAGTTTCTGCCTCCTGATATGCCTGCATATTCATTAGCTTAAGCCGCATATGTGCCTTTATGCATTAGAACAAGTGGATGATGTTTCACAACAAACTCGTATATGTCTAGCAGACACATGCTCTTCAATGTCTTCACTCCAAACCTTCCAAATGGAGATTTCTGAATGGGTTCTCATACGCCTACGGGGAGGTTCCTCTCATAGCTCACGTACTGAGTCTTTTTTACTTTGTTGACCGAGTTTTATTATCTCTTGTGTTTGACATCCCTAACATTTTTCAGGATGTTTTTTGCAATTCGGAATGCTTTATGTTGGAATCCAAAGAATAATTGCTATTGATTACTTGGTATTGTTTGCATGCTCTTTCAGCATTTCCTGTCTACTTCTCACTTAGTTGTGCTCTCTGTGGTTTGGTCAAATGGTCGGTCGAGGCCTACATGGCCCCTGTTTCTCACTTTTGGAGTTGGGGAGGGTTCTGGGGAGGGAGGGGCTCGAGTTGTAGAGCGGTCTACTTTTGTTTACATGATTAATGCAATAGTACTTCTTTGTCTCTTTTCTTTCCTTTTCTTGCTCTCTCTCTCTTTTTCCACATGCTTAAGTGCTTCTTTCTCCCTATTTCTTTGCTTTACTTTTGTTTTGCAATTATACTATTATGCGCTCCTTTCCCAACAATGTGCCCTTCGATTGTGGAAATCACACTGGAAATGTCCCAGTTGCTCTCCGTTAGATGTGTAATTGCTACTTTGAGTTTCTTCCTGTCTGACGTCTCTCACATCTCTTAAGATACTGTCTTTAATAGAAGAGGCCTCAATCACCTGATCAAATGAAAGAAAATGTTGGATTATTTTCATAAACTAAAAAGTGATATCAATTTACTACAGGGAACCAGAGCAGGGACCACAGAGGCTCGTAGTATCCAACATTCTTGGGTCCACAGCAGTGCATGATCTCCTGTGTTAAACAATAAAAATGGAATGTTTACACTTATATCTAAGAAAGCTAAATGAGCTCCTGAGACTATTACCCAGGATGATAATGGTAGATGGCTCATTTCCAAAATAGTAAAAAATTACATGCCAATTTTTATCATTAATATCTATGCCCCCACTGCTGACGTACTGTCCTTTTGGACCGCCATAGGTAATAAACTAAGGAAGCTACCCAATGACAGCAAGGTTATTTTAGGAGGAGACTTTAATCTCCCATATAACATCACCTTCGATAGACTTTCACGTTGCCCCTATAAACCCAACAGCTCGCACAATCAAATGCACAGTGTATGTGATACCAATGACTTGGTTGATGTCTGGAGACTGTATAACCTGACTGGCAGTGAATTCACCTTCAACTCTCACCCCCACAACACTATGTCCAGTATAGATTACATACTAAGTAGTAAGAAATGAGTTCACTCAACATCCGACCCTATTATAGAACCAATCCTGATATCTGATCATGCCTAAATCACCCTAGATATCACAATATCCAAATCGTCTACTAAGAGTAGATCATGGAGAATGAACAATGCCATTCGAGAGGACCCTGAGTCCAAAGGACAAATCTCTCGTTCGATCATTTAATCCTTTCAAATCAACAAAACACCAGACATGTCGATTGAGATGGTATGAGATGTGTTGAAGGCAACCATTAGAGGGGAAATGCTTAACATTATGCCAACCAGGAACAAAAATATAAACATGAGATTGCACCTCATGGAAACGCAAATTAAAAAAATTAGAAAGTGAAAGAACCTTATCACTAGATCAAAATATTACGAGTCAGATAAAACTGCTCAAGTATGGATACAACAAAATATTAGGTGAAAGGGCTCATGTTTGGTCCAATAAAAAGAAAGCCAGAAATCTTCTAGAACGTAATCCGGATGGTAACTCTTAGCTTTAACACTTAAAGACAAAAAAAAAAAACTTAATCCATATCCCAGCCATCTGAGACAAACAGGGCTTACCTTAGGTTGACAAACATTTTAGACTCCTTCCATTTTTACTCTGAATTATGGAACCCAATTCAAGTTCATAGTATAAACAGCCAAAAGTACTTCGATGAGTTGCAGATACCTAGCTTTTCTACTGAGATGGCCACAGATTTTAACAAACGGATTGATGCAGGAGAGATTGTCCAAGCTATTAAACCCCTAATGTCTAAGAAAACACCGGTCCCAGATGGCTTACCAGCTTCCTTTTACAAATGATATCAGGATATCTTATTACCTCCGCTGGTTGATCTTTTTGAAAAACTCAAATCCTCAGTTAAAATCACAGGGTCATTTGTAGAAGCTCGTATAGTAGTGATACCCAAAGAAGGTAAGGATCCCATGGAAATTAAATATGTTAGAGCAATATCACTACTCAATACAGACTTTAAAATCTATGCTAAGATACTAGCTTTAAGGCTAGTGAAAATACTCTAATCTCTTATCTATTCCTCCCAGAGGGGCTTGTAAAGGGGAGACTAGCTACAGACAATATTCAAATTTTTTGCCAAGTTTTAGGAAATGCAAAATTGTTACTGTCTCCATCCATGGCCATGGCCTTGGTTACAGAGAAAGTGTTTGCCAAAATCTCATGGTCTTTCCTCAATGCTGTGCTAGAAAAATTGAATGTAGGCTATTGCTTTCGATGTATGGCTGTGTCCCTCTACCACAAGCCTTCATCCCCCATCAAACTTAATGGACAACTGTCAAAGCAATTCCACTAGTGCAAGGGACTAGACACGGTTGTCCCCTCTCCCCCCTATTGTTCCCTCTCTCAATAGAACCATTACTTCAATCCATCAGAATGAATGCTAAGATTAAAGGTATGCTCTTTCCTTGTGGCCCCTAAACATTAACAGCCTACGCTGATGACATTCTGATATTCTCCGCACAGGCAGAAGTAGCGGTGCCGGAAATCCTTGATTCTATCTCTAAATATGCTGCAGTTTTGGGCTATTCCCTAAATAAGGATAAAACTGACATTTTCCCTCTGAATATGCTCTGTCTCCAAGCATAGAGGTGCAAGCTATTTTGAAATGGCAACCTTCCAGGCTAAAATACTTTGGTATTGAATTCAGAATGCGATTGAAGAAACTAGAATCCATTTTGAAAATACATTGCTAACTCAAGTTAAAAGGTTAGGAGATATGTGGTCACCCAGATATATCACATTGTGGGAACGAATATAAACTGTAAAAATGATACTGGCCCCACAAATCAATTTTGACCGAAGTATGTTCCTGGCAAATATATCTGATTCTTTCCACAAATCTGTCAATGCACTTGTAGGAAGCTGGCTTTTTGTGTAGTGCACCAAAATGAGGTACACTATGTAGAAAGTGAAGATGGCCCTTATTGGCTTACAGGGCTTACATTAATAATTCCAAATGCTCTCTTTGTGGTAGTGTGGGTGAGCAGTTCAGGCTTATCAGAGGGTAGTGTTATGCATTTGTTGCACACACAGAGTCAATAAATGAGTCTCACACTCAAGAAGAAACTCAAGACCAATTTAGAAACATTATACAGATTTTTATATATATTTTAGACACCAAGATCATTGGAATCAGGTAGGTACTTTAGATGTTATCATTTTTGATAGTAAAAACAGTAGAAAATTACAGCTGTCAGATTTGAGGCATGAGCCTCGAATACGGTAATGCTATCCTGTGGGAGAAACATTCACTACATTGGTACACTTACAAATGACTTACAGGACTGTTCTTCTGGACTTAAGGTAAGTAGGGGCCAAGGTCCAAGAAAACACCAACAGTCCAAGTTTAGCTGCCCTAGTGTGTTTGAGTGCAGATGTGCTGTACACAGTGGTAGCCTCAAATGCTACACGCTAAAGTCAATGGGAAAATTACCTGTGAGAAAAAGGCTGCAAGTGGATACTGGGGTACCAGTCTTGCAGAACCCAAGGGGTGGGCTCAGCTCTTGAGGATCTCAGGACTGCAGAGACACCATCAGTTTACTTGAGCCCAGGCTAGGGAGCTCAGATGTAGAGGTGCTTTGTCCGGCAGGTCGGTGAATTAAAGACTCTCACAGTTCTTGGTGTACCTGCAGAAGAGGGAAAAGAAACACAGCAGGGCCACTCTCAGTATGGAGCCTGCATCTCTTGAAGTCCCTCAACGTGCAGGTGAGTTTTGCAAGGGTGGTGTTCAGACTGAACACAAACATGCCTTGGTGCTTGCAACTGGCTCCGGTACCTTGGGTATTGGGGCTGGGCAGCTCCTGGGGGTCCTGGCGTCTCCAAATTTTGTAGGGAGATGGATCTGGCCTCCTGGAGCAACAAAGACCTCTTTATGGAGTGCTGCTCCCTCGGTGGGCCCGGGGTCAACAGAACGTTGTTCTGGGCAGATGCGGTCGGTGCCTGCTGGAGCAGGGAAGTGGATTCTCCACTCCAAGGGAGATGTCGCTGGGCAACGCCTGTATCCTGTTTTTTTTAGCGCTGGGACGCCCAGTCGCTGGGGCAGCCATGCGCGGTATAAATCTGCTAACATAACAATGAAGTGCTGGGCAGACCTCCAAGGGTTTGGTGAGGCTGTTCCACTTCTGGATTAGTCAGTGCCAATGATTGCCAGGAGAGAAGCAGCCAGGCAGTGTTTTGAGCTAAGTTAGGTGCTGGCCAACTTCTTCTTCTTTCAGGCAGATGAATCTGAGTTCCTGGTGTCAGGGAGCCTCCAAAATACTAAATTTAGAGGTGTTACGGAGAGTGAAGGGTAGTAGCCAATGGGCTACTTACCCCTGGGGTCACTACACCCTTTATATGACCACTTCCTGTGGGGAGAGGGCATAACCCTCTCCCAGTGATCCTAATCCACCAAAAACAATATGATGGAACCCTTCTTTTGTGGAGCACATCAGATAGCCCACCTCAGGTGTGTGACTATCCTGGAGGTGCAACACACCTACTGCATAGCTAATTTTCTGCCTGTCCTGGTACCAAATGGGCCTCAGGGAAGGGTGTGGCATCTCTCAGGTCTGGGGGAAGCTGGGGTCGCATATCATAGGCAGTAGGGGCTTTGAAATCCCTGGCCTTGATATGCTAAATCACTAGCCAGCCTGCTGGAAGAGGTGTGAACGCCTTCTTCCAGAGCAGGCATTGTTTCTGACCTTAAAGAGTGCGGGATCTCGCCTGCAGGGGGTCAGAAATGTGTCTGTGATGGCAGGCTGGATAATATCAGACATCCAGCACACTTGATACTGGTAGGTTTTTCAGGGGCACCTCCAAAGTGCCCTTTGGGTGCATGTCATAACAAATCGAGTACTGAAACAGGACAGATTTATTAAGACAAGGTGTTTGATACAAAACACCCTAGGTTTCAGTAAAGCCATCGTGAAGCTGGAGAACTCATAATGACCAGTGCCCAGTAAATATATTTAAGATGGTTTCCCTGCTCACTTGTGCCATTTAATAATTGAACTGGACAGCACAGGGGCACAGATGCTCATACAAATATGTCCTCACATGTAATATAATGCACCCTGCCTTAGGCTACAAGGCCTGCTGTAAGGGGGACTTACATATATTATATGCAGTGACTTTTGCATAGCCCACAGTGAGTGTGCCATGCCGTTTATTCACACATGGTTTGCACCATGTCAGGCAGCCTGCAATGGCAGTCTGCATGTCATTTGTATGGGGGACCCTTAGGGTGGCATAATATATGCTGCAGCCCTTAGGGACCCTCTTTAGTACCCATGCCATAGGTACCAGGGGTACCATTTACAAGGGACTTACAGGAGTGCTAAAGTGTTTGCCAATTGTAGTACAATTAGACCATTTGACTTTGTTTTTAGGGAAAGAACACTGGCACTGGGGCCTGGTTAGCAGGGACCCAGTGCACATCAGTCGAAAAGCATCAGAACTAGTGGCAAAAGTAGGGGTGACTATGACAATAAGGGGCACTTTCAAACAACACTAATATTCTCCTTCACACACCGGCGAGGATTGTGTTACAAAAACTACAAACATTTAAAGGAGCTCTAGGCCTTCCAAACTTCAGACTCTATCAAATTGCTTTTATGGTTGGACATCCCACATGGTGGCCGAAGACTAATTCTTCTATCCGCCCTGCCTGGGTTAATGTCAAAGTCGAGTTAGGCAGCCCTCTCTCCCTAATTAGCACCTTAACAATAAAATAACTTAAAGTTCTCCACTTGCTCCTGATCCTTAAGGACACGTTGTCAGCGGTATACATTTTGGACAATTACTTCAGTAATAAAATAAAACGATCCGAAGTTACCTCACTATGGCTTAACCATTCCATAACAATTTACCTTATTGCAGCTTCCTGGACAGATTGGGTGACACATGGCATTCTTTTATTTAAGGACCTAGGATACACTAAAAATCCCTTCTTTTTGCAATGATTTCTGAGAGGTTCCATCTCCAACCTTACGACTTCTACAACTTTCTAAAGATTAAGTTTGCCCTACAAAAGTTCAGACAACCTCACCCCACAAGATTGCCTTCTCTTCCTTGATAGCACTAAGACTAAACCTCATTCTGATTCCCTCATATATAATACGTTACAAAAGAAGTCTTCTCCAAACAACAGCAATATCCGAAACAAATGGGAGGAATCATGCTCTCGTAATAACATTAAACCTATTCCACCTTCTTCCTGGGATATTTGGGACTCCCTTTTACAGCACAAAACTTTCCCAATACTGTACCAATGCAAACTCCCGACAATTTACAGATCCTTTTGGTCCCCTACACAGCATCATTAATTAGAATTAATAGACTCAGACTCATTTTGGCATTGTAACCTTTCCCTCGAAGACTTAGACCACTTCCCATTTTACTGCAAGCACATTAGACCTTTCTAGACAGAGATAGAAGAAGTCCTAAATGAGATTTTTAATACCAACCTCATTCTAAATCATATGATTGTTTCTATACGCCTGTTCATCTTCCCCACTGTTAGACATCTGGGATCGTTACCTAATGGATGTTCTACTCACTATAGGTATTAAAACAATTCTAGCAAATTGGAAAAACTATAATAACATTTCATATCACACATGGTGGTCATGGGTTTGTTTTATAATAAGTGCTGACAACAGCCTTCACAACAGTAAATTCAACAACAACTCGTCCTGCCTATTATGGGCAAACCAGATCTCTATCTAGAAAAACTAAAGCCACCATAACCATCCCACTGTATGTGAAAACAGATGGCCTAATACTTTCTAAAGCTTGCACAGCTGTTTTTTTCTTATCACCTTTCATGTGTCCTCAAATTTCCTGTCTCACTTCCTTTCCTAAGTTTTTCTCTTCTAGACATTATTCTAGTTTTATTTCTTGTTCTCTTATGGATACCATTTACTATCCCAATATGTACTCCACACTATTTGGCATGCATCGCACTTCAATTACCCTAAAAAGTATTGCTATGATTTAGAGGTATTGTCATGTACATCTCACCATGGGCCGTATTACCAGAGTGCCCCGGGGGCGCAATGGGCATTTGCGCCCCCTTGGCATGTCCCCGGGGCACTTTGTGATAACAGAACGGACTGCGGCCCCTTCTGTAATACTGAAAGCACTGACACACATACAGCGCCAGCGCTTCCTCAAGAGTGCGTTCCCTCATTTGCATGGGGGCGTGGCCCCACGCAAATGAGGCAACCCCTTTGCCTCTGTGCCTGAGCCGTATTATAGATGCAGGCACAGAGGCAAAGAAGCTCTCAGGAGGTGCACTGAAATGGTGCCACCAAAACGGTGGCGCACTGACAGTGCACCCCCTGATTGCAGAACTTTGGTGGGGGGTAAAGAGGGTCCCATGGAGCCCCCAGGCATCCCCTTTGAAAGTGCACACGGGTTGCTGCCTGCACTGTGAAAAGCCGCTGCTCTGTTTTTCACACGAATGCGCTGCCCCAGGGCAGCACGAGTTCCTGGTTGCTCTGGGGGCAGCGCATTCCATGTAATAGGGTGCACTTTCCCTGTTTACGTCTGGCGCACCTGTTTTAAGGCGGCATGGTGAAAACAGGGAAAGTGCACCCCTTACATGATAGGCCCCTGGTGTCTGTTGGAGCTAGGACCAACACCCACTTCCACATCCACAGAAAATGTAAGAAATCTAGGGATCATCCTAGATGAAAAGCTCAACATAACTACTCAAATCAGCACAGTTTGCATCTCCTGCTTCCCCATCCTATGCATGCTGCGAAAAATCTTCAAATGGTTGCCTCAGAACACCAGATGGACCGTCATGAAAGCACTCATCACCTCTGGACTACGGCAACACTCTCCACGCCAGAATGTCAACACAACTCCTACGCAGACTCCAGAACATCGCTGCAAGACTCATACTCGACCTCCCACACTGCACCCACACCGCACCCACACCGCACCCACATCACAGCACCTCAGGAAGCTTCACTGGAGAGAGTATGTAGTGCAGCAGCCAGAGCTGCTGACTCGGGAGCTGGGGATCTGGGTTCGAGTCTCAGCGTTGGCTGAACATCCTGTGATTCTGGGCAAATCACTTCATATTCCCATGACCGTGGACAACGCCTAGATACCCTCATGGGTGATAAGCTGAGCTATAGAAATCTACAAATTTAAATTCAAAATTAATTCACTGGCTCCCCATTCACAAGTGCAGCCAAGTCAAGCTTCACACGCACACATATAAAGGTCTACACAACACAGGACCAGAATACCTGAACAGCTGCATACACTTTCACCAACTCACCAGACATCTATGCTCTGCCTCACTTTCACTCGCACACATTCCTCACATCCTTGAAAGCAAAAATGGAGGTGGCTTATTCTTCTAAATCTCACCCAAGACATGGAACAACCTCCATTATCCATCAGAGCCACATCCTCACTTCTTGGGTTCCACAAGAAGCTGAAGACATGGCTCTCCGTATAAGCACCATGGGATACGCTCTCAGGTGATTAGTGCGCTATACAAATCAATATAACATAACAACATAACATAATCTGTTATGTCTCGAAGCAGAAAGGCAAAGGGAGGCCTGACATTGTTGCCATTTCTGCATTTCTCCTGCCGTTCACAGCACCATTGCTCCATCGCTTAGTGTTATGACATCAATTACATTACCTCCCACCGCCAAAGTTTGTGGGTGGCTCTCCAGTTTCCCTGCCCCATGCATGCATGCATGAGTAGCTGAGCCAGTTCAACTCTGAATCTGGCCACTCGGGTAGGTTAGGTGTTTGGCCTGATAGATAGACCCCCCCACCAGATATAGTCGACTAATTTTGCGAATCGGTAAAGAAATTGCAAAATTGGCACATTTGTAAAAAGCCTGTTCTTTTTACAAATGTCCCTTCAAGATTTGACAGTGGATCCCTCGCCACTCCTTTCATTGCTTTCAGCACTGCCACTGGATTGAACAAAAAGAAAATGGTGTGCAGCAAGCTGGTGTGGTGCGTGCTTTCCCTCCTGCTTGCTGGATGTGCACCCAGTAAGACAAACCGAAGGGACTATCTGATCTCTTTCACAGCAATACCTGCAGCACAGAATAGAGGTTCCACCTCACCTCCCCTTCTACACAAAACCTCTTTTAGTGCTCCATTGATTCTGAATACTGTTTAAAAGCTGCTCCTTGTCCTGTGAGCACGGTGAGCACTTCTTGTACTGCCTCAGCCATCCTCCTGTTCATGCTTTGCAATCCTCGCCTGTAACTATTTTCTTGTGAGCAGGATCCGATGGTGGAAGAGGCAGCTCCTGTCCTCGGATCAGTAAACTCTCTGGGGCGTATTTATGAGCCCCTTGCACTGCCGATGTGTCACTTTTTGTGTATCTGTAAATCCTTGCGACATGGTGCGCCGT
This sequence comes from Calotriton arnoldi, assembly GCA_963921515.1. Taxonomy (NCBI): domain Eukaryota; kingdom Metazoa; phylum Chordata; class Amphibia; order Caudata; family Salamandridae; genus Calotriton; species Calotriton arnoldi. The sequence continues at coordinate 940,284 of CAWUFW010002656.1, read as the reverse complement.
ACAGTAAATACTGCACATCCATGGTGTTGCAAAGAGGGCACACTGAAAAGTGTTGCATTGATGTTTTCAGGCAGCGATGCAACACTTTTCATAAATGAGGCCCTCAGTATGGGGGTATGGTGTTGATGAGGGAGTGCAGAAAGAGAGGCAGGCGTCCTCTGAGGGGACTGGAGGGACTACTACAAGAGCAATAAAAGTTATCTAATAGGTATCAAGTACCTAATGTCATGTAAGACATGGAGCTAGTTCTGTCTTTTTGACCAACAGCACTGTTGAGTGTGGAATCAGGAGGTTTACTTAAAGAGGGGCTAGCACGATAGATGGTAAGAGTGGGGAATGCTGTACTGCTGAGGAGGGAGGGTGACGAGGGCATAGCACAAGGAGAGGACACACAGGATTATGTACATTGTTGATTATATTGACTGTTAAATGAGTTGCCACATACTTCGTTCATTATTAAGTCATGATGTATAAAGTTTTGCCCTGTGTTTTTCTTACATTTTATCACTCGCATTGTGCAGTTTTGACCCTCCTGTAAAACACTGAAACCCTGTGCAAACGTTATTTATTGCACTCTATCAAAAACTCTACCAAATAAATGAGAAACTCAGGTGAAGTGAGTGCATCAACACCACAAAAAGGCAACTAACCAACATAACATAAGATAACATAATGTAACATAACGTAACATAACGTAACATAACATAGCCTATCATATGCATTGGCAAGCACATGCTCACCCCTTCGGCATCTTGGCACTGAAAAACTAGTGTTTTTTGTAAATCACAGCTGAGCACCTGCTATCTATTCAACCCCACACCTTGCCACTCACAACTTGTGTTCTAGGGTGTGCTAGTCAAGGGTTGGTGCCCCTGAGCCAATGAGATCAACAATCTAATGCTGGGGTTTAACCATACCAGCCCAGGGCTTGCAACATGGTGACCTATTGATATGGAGCTGGATGGTAACGCTACTCAGAACTGTTAAAGCTCTTAAGTTTCCTACTTCCAAGTATGACAAGTCATTCAGTCCAGTGTTTTCCTTCAGGCATATATGTACCAGAATTCAAATGAAAAACATGATCTGAATAAGTAATACCTGCATTTGGGGAAACACGAGAGCTCTTCACTGAAAATCCCAGAGGCTGGTGAAAGTGTTATTACTCCAACTGCTGAGCTGGCAGCATTGCCACTGAGCCTGCCTCCTGAGCATGTAGCTACCACCCTTGTTAGAAATTGGGTTTCTGGTTGGCAAAAGTATGCACACTGTCCAAGCAGGGACCACAATCCTAGTCAGGGTAAGTCAGATACAACATATATTAATCTGTGCTCATTCTCTAGTAGCTTGGCACAGATCAGGCAGGCTTAACTTACGAGGCAATGTGTAAAAAATGTGTGAAACACTTACAGTAACACAGTAAAAACAGTACAAAAAGACTCCACACCAGCTTTGAAAAATAGATTATGATTCTGCACATAAAACAAGATCAAAATGACAAAAATCTAATGAGTAAAAGTCGATATATCAATTTTTAAAGATTAAATGTAAAAATAGTGCTTAGAAGCAATAGGCGCCTATGGGGGTTATCTGATCATGCTGGACCGACACAAAGTCAAAAATCCAGGTCCACATACTTGTGTGACAAAAACATTCTATTCACTCCTGTGCATTATGTGCGGTCATAGATGTCAAGGTATATAATTCTGCTTGCTTTTATTCTACTTGTTGCTTTTATTCTACTTGTTTCTAATCCTCATGATCATAAGACTGTTGTTATGCAATGCTGTTATGCAATTTGTATGCATGGTATTATAGCCCGTACCATGGGGGATATTCTAAAGAACATGCGATAAACATCGCCAAAATAGGTTAAGCCAATTTCCCTTATCATCGTCTATCGCGGGAAAAGAACGCCGTGACAACGACGTATTCTCAACACGGCGGTAACATGCGATAGTTTCCCGATAACGCGTCAAATGGCCGCGATAAAAACACTGTGACGGCGATAAAAATCTAAAGCCGAACGTGAAAAAAGTGGCGATGGGCCAAACTGCGATAAAAAAGTCAGCGATAAGCAGCGCCAGGCCTGCAAATCCCACAAGTCAGGCGGGAAAAATCACTAGAAAAGCGGCCACAAGAAACACAAACAAAACACAAACAACTGCGAAGCACCATGAAGGTAGCCGGAGCAAGTACAGAGGAGAACCAGAACCCCACAAGCCCCACGGAGGACCAGCCTGGGACCTCGTGTCCAGGGAAAGGCAAGGAGAAGAAGAAGAGGAACCTGCGTTTCAGTACGCAGGGAAACCAGATCCCCATTACGGAGGTGATAGAAAACCACCACCAACTGTTCATCACCTCCACTGTGTCATTGGAAAATGAAAATACAATTTGGCAGTCCATCGTGGCCAAGGTGAATGCAGTTGGAGTGAAGAGAAGGGAAGTGGACGACTGCAACAAGCGCTGGAATGATGTCAAGCGCAAAACCAAGCTGAAACTCGCTAACAATCGGAAAGCAGCAATGCAGACTGGAGGCGGGAGTCCAGCGACACACCAGGAGCTGGAGGAGATGGAGGAAATGGAGTCCACTGTCATCAGTGGGGAGACGGTGGCAGGATTTGGGGGAACGGACACTGCACAACATGACCTGAGCCAACAGCAACATGGTGAGTAACGACCAGGGACTGGGGGGATGGGGGGAGATGGGCACAATGGCACACATGCACAATTAAGTAGAGCACATCTGCGGACAAACCATGCCCAAGAGTCACAACTCCGACCAAGAGCCCAATGTACCCAAGTCTGCAACATCTCAGCACTGTATAAGCACAGAAGTGAAAGGCACACTGCCTGAAAGGGAGAAGGGCCAGCCAAATCAGAGCTGAAGGGGCAACTTACCCACAATGCAGCACACACACATAAGAATCAGAGCACCTCAACATTGACAACAATGTGGTACAAACTGCAACACTTTCCCAACAGAACAGAGGACACAACTGCTGCCGCTTGTGTGTAGAAAATGGCAATTCGCATTTGGCATAGCAGGAAACTGTGAGATGACAATGGACAAGTACAACCTCACATCCCTGATGGTGTAGAAATGTCAACTGTCCCGCATCAAATAGGCATCTCTTCACCAACAGTCACAATGTACATTGTCATGCAGTCCATTAGTAAACTTGTACAATGCGTGAACATACATGTGAACACAGTGTCAATCTGCATCTCCCCTTCACATTGCAGAGGGAGAATCAACACCTCCTGCAGAGCAGACACAACAACTCAGCACTGATGACGAAGACGACCTCCCCAACTTCGACACCGACGCCCTCCAGCAGCTCATGGACAGCTTCGGCACCCCACCTCCAGGAGCAGGGCAGCCCAGCTGCATCGAGGAGACCCCACCCCCTGCACAGACCACACAGCAGGAAGCACCCACCACCACAGCTGTCTCCCAGGACCCCCACGACCAACACATGGCATTCCAACGCCGTGTGTTAGGGTGCCAGGAGAAGATGGCTGATCGGCTGCGGGTGGGGTTCGACTTCATGGCAGCCAAACTAGATGCCATACGTGGGTGTCTAAGTCCCATCAGGGTCCACTTACAGTCCCTAACGGACACCCACTGTCCGCTCCATGCTCTCCAACAATCCATGGCTGACATCGCTGGAGTCATGACTCGGAGACAAGAACAACTGTCTAGTCAGAGTGGCTCCAGCGATGTCAGCCGGGAGTTGGGGCACATGCGGAGGATCATGGAGAACATGGAGCGGATGCATGCGGAACGATTGGCTGCCACGGCTGCACACCAGCGAGATGTAGCTGGGATCTTCCATGCCCTGCAGATCCTCATCATGGCATTGCCGCCACACGGCCTGACGCGGATGACTGCTGCTGCTACTACTCCATCCACATCTCCGCCCCCTGAAGTGTCAGTGCCACACAGTGCGGCAGACTAAACACCACCACCCACATGTGAGGCACCTGACACATCAGAGGACGAAGATGATTTTGAATCTGGCTTGGTGATAAGATTGAAGTGGTAGCATACATCACCGCCATATGGCCTGTTTCAGCTTGGTTCTGCCCTCTGCATCATGCCCTGGAATAACATCTTCCACTGTCCCCCGTTACACTCAGCGACACTCACCTTGGACCTCGACATGGACTGCCATATTTGGATTGGTTACCAATGACACAGCAATCACACTGCGGACTGAAGTCTTCCTCTTCCGATGAACCTGTCAATCCCTAAAGGACTCTGGCTGGCCCTCCACGGGGCGACAATGTAAAGTGGGGTTTGCATGGCCCTGTACTGGTCCAGCTTCAACACCCCACTGAATGCGAATAAAACATTCTAATTCACACTGATGTGTCATGGCCCTGATCAATTAAGCATGAAAGTAGTGATGAATGTAGCGACAGTGATTCCACATAAATGGTACTCCCTGAGTAATGCTATCAATGCGCATGTATGGCCATGACCCAGATAGGCAGCGAGACACACATCGTCATTCAAAACAACTCACATCACAGTTGAATACAAGTGAATGTGCGTAGACTTTATTAGCATATGCGTGTCAGTACGGGCAAGATAAGTGCCACAACATACGGACAAATGCAGCAGTATGTCAGAATGAGGAATGTTGCCAACCACCACTGTGCCTCACCTTTCACAGGTGTGTGTTACTCCGCGTGGTTGTCCGCTCACGTATTCGGGGTCCAGGCGAATGCAGCCATGTCCACTGTTGTCGTGGGATATGTGACCAGAACCCCAAGATGCAACAAGGTGTTGGGACATGTGCAATGGGTTCCAAACTGTTGTGGCTGCAGGTACGTAGTTACACGTCCATGAAAGCGATTGCAGCTTCGTAGGCAATCATTTCCAACATGAGGTCGTTGTCGACTTCATTGAACAGGACGGCGAGGCTATCAATTAGCAAGTCCGGACAGATGTGCTGCGTCCACCCCCTGTCACCAATTAGCACTACAACCCAATAGGGGAGCGGCTCAATGTGGTCACTGCACACGAGGAGTTCTGCAATCTCCCAGGTCCAGCTGCCAGCATGTATGCCAAGTATCCAGGCATCCCATAGACGGGTATCACGGTGACACTCCTGGTCGTGGGCCAACAGGGGGCGCACACACATGCCGAAATCCAGTTCGGCTACCGTCCTGTTGGATAGGCAGACATCCATGGACATCTCGAATATGCACGATCGACAATGCAACACAGGCTGAACGCAGGTGATGTTGGCAAGGCGGAAGCTTAGCCGGTAACTGACCCGCAGCACTACCAATGGCAGTGCCCCCAGTAAATGCAGCATACGTGCACGGTAAAGCTCCACGTGACAGGGGTTGTGCATGTGTCCGGGATGTTCTGCCATTGCGTTAGTGGCCCTGGTTGAAGCGGCACTGTTCTGACCTGCGCCAGTTCTGTGGATGAAATGCCACTGCTCGGATCAATGAGTTGTTTAAGTGTGCAACGGTTGTACGCCTGGGATGGTGTGGGAGTAAGTGTGAAGGCCATTCCATGCAAGATAACTCTGAACAAGGACTTCTGTGTGTGGGGTGTGTAAACGTTGGTCTGTCGTCGGGCTGTGCGTAGTGTGGGAGTCATCCTCAACTGCTATCATATCTGTCAGGGGGTGCCGGGCACTTGGAATTCCGAGGTCGGATGTGCAGATGTGCTTCCGCCTGATAGTTCAGACAAAGGAGCTTTCATCCCTAATGTCAGTTTGTCATCTGCTTGCATTCAGGAAGTGTGATGTGGCTTGTTGGGTGTGGGGTGGGATGTGTGTGACTTTGGATGGGTGGGATTCATGTTTGACATGTCTTGCATGTGGCAAATGAGCGGCATCACTGTGTGTTACGTTACCTGACAGCTGCTCCTCCCTCCCCCCGAGCCTATTCACTTGTGTACGCTGCGCGGTTGCATCACTTGCACTCCAACGGCACACCATTGTCATGCCTGTCTGCGCATTTCCACAAGCCTGACAACGACACTGTGATGTTGGCCGTTGAAGGTGGGCGGCCACGTGAGTGTAGGCCTATGGTAAGGATAGTGCGGACACAGATGTAGAGTTCATGCCTGGCTGAACTCGCGCTGCGATTAAGGCTAGGCATTTGGCTCATGCTGCAGCAATACAGATACACACAACACTTGGCATGTATGAGCCAAGACCCCGAGCGGTCTTGCGCTCCTTCATTTCTCCGTTCGTGCGAGACCGCCCTCCGGGTGCATGCTACATAGCAACATTGTCAATTGCGGGCCGGGTGGCGCTGACACTACAACAGAGACACACGCATTGGTGACTTCCTTGTCCAGGCCAGAACTGAACCACGCCCTGAGCCCCGGGCCAATTCTACACACCCCTGTGCTGGACTGAGGTACGCCGGCCCAGCCCACTCCGCTTACGCTTACAGGGGGGGACGACAAAGCCACATGTCCAAGGTCTTACCCACTGCCTGAGGTGACATGCTTGCGTCTGCTGTCCACAGCACGATGTGATGTGGTAGGGCCAGGGGCCATCACGCATACATAATGACCACACGGACACACTTAGATAGATAGTGGAACTGGCTACGGGCATGTGCACCCAGCCCCTTTTTATTACCAGGGTCACATGTCCAGTGACGCCTGTGCTGGGTGGGTGTGGGGTGAGTGTAAGCCAGCCCTCAGGGAGTGGTTGGTGCTGGCAATAACTAGGACAGTGATCATCGGATCACACACACAGATTCAATCATAAAGGGTCCATGACTTGCAGTGCACTGAGGTAGGGGCACCAGAACTGGACTCACACACAAAAGATTACATCATAAAGGGTCCATGACTTGAGCTGCACTGAGTTTGTGGCACCGGAAGTGCTCAGCGGGTGCGCGGCCTACGATGATGCGTCGTCCGGGCGGGCCGCCCTGGAAGCAATGTCTGTTGCCTACTGGACTTTGCCATCAATGAATCAAGACTAAAATTGACTTGGGGGACCTGCTGACCGCAGTGTAGGCCGGAGGCAGCGGTCAGCAAGGGCCCACAGCCACATGGCGTTGACATGTGCTGCACAGAGTTAGTGGCACTTGGGGCGCTCGGCGGGTGTGCGACCTGTGATAATGCGTCGTTTGACTTGGGGGACCTGCTGACCGCAGTGTAGGCCGGAGGCAGCGGTCAGCAAGGGCCCACAGCCACGTGGCGTTGACTTGTGCTGCACAGAGTTAGTGGCACCTGGAGCGCTCGGCGGGTGCGTGGCCTGCGATGATGCGTTGTCCGGGCGGGCCGCCATGGAAGCAATGTCTGTTGCCTACTGGGCTCTGCCATCAATAAATCAAGACTCAATTTGAATTGTGAGCCCTGCTGACCGCAGTGTAGGCCGCAGACAGTAGTCAGCACACACATGACTCTGCGGTGCTGTGCCGCTGGGTGCGCTGGGGGCCTGTGTCGCGGAAGGCAGCGATCGGCTGAGGAGGCTGGCGGTCACGGCGGCAAACTCGTGGCAAGGTGAGGGGCGCCGCCCTGGCAGATGCGTTGGCCATCCCGGAAGTGAACCACGCCCAGAGCCCCGGTCTATTTATTCACACTCCTATGCTGGTGTGGCGTATGCCGGACCAGCCCACTCCGCTTCCGCGTACATGAGGGGACGACACAGCTAAATGAGTGAGGTCTTCCCCACTGCCTGAGGTCAGATGGTACCGTCCACTGTCCACAACACTGCACACACCAGCAGTATATGTCCACAGGGACATGTCTGTGCTCTGCATACTGGAGTCTGTCCAGCACATCACCGCCACACTTGGCATTGTGTACATTCTTATTCATGGGTGACTTGCCTCCGTCACACATACTTGGTTCCCACCTCTCCCCACATTCTGCAATTGTGTGGCCGAGGGGCCATGCATTTTCGGAAGGTCAGCTTTCTTGTACTGCGCTGCCTCGGTGGTAGTCCGGGGGGGCCTGGGGGGTGGTGGCGGTGGGTGTTGTGGACCTATTGGGTCTCCGAGCTGCATGATCATTAGCTCCATGGTATGTGTTGGTCTTCAGATGTGGCTCTGGGCTGGGCTCCCTTTAATACTGCAGGTTGTCGTCCTGCTTAACACCAGTAAAAGGCAGGTGTTAAATCCCTGCTGCTAACACGCCTTATCGCCTGTTTTTGGGTCGCATCGCAGATCTGGCTGCTCGTTGTGAATATCGCGAAGTGGTGATTTCAGGTGTTTTTGCGCGGGAACGCCTACTCTGCATGTCATTAGCGCTAGTTGTCGCTCTCATCCGTGGCGATGTTAATTGCGGAAGCTATCGCTGGAAAACTGCCGATGTAGGCACTTTGCACCAGCTTGAGAATGGGGCGATAATTCTTTCACCACTTTTGCGGCGCTAAAGTGCCGATAAATCGGCGATGGCTCCTTGAGAATATGCCCCATATGTATTATAGACTTATCAATGAAAATCCAGGCAGCAAATGTAGCCTAATCCTATTTTTGACATTTAAAAACTCTCAGGTCTTTAGTTCCTTTCACTGATGCTAAGTTTCACATCCCAGTCATAAATGCCATTATCCAATTGCATCACAATCATGGGAAATCGGTCTATCTTGCTTTACCAGAAACTTTTTCTAAAAACTGCAGCTGGTTCCGAATGCAGCTACTCGACTTACCGTGAATGCCCCCAACTTGTTATATATCACTCACATTTTGTGCCAGCTCCACTGGTTTTCAATTAAACATTGAGTCCTTTTTTAAATCTATTGTGACAGTCATCAGAGCAGTGTTCTAGCATTTTACTGACCTTATGGCAAACTGTAAAATTTTTGAATAGAGCTTTCTCAGTGAGAAGACATTACTCCCACCTCAACACCCATTCCTGTTTCCCTGCTGGTTCCTCACTCCATTGTGTGGCTAACCTCCTCTCCTTCGTCTCTCAATTTGCACTTTGCATTCTCCTCTCTTACTTTCCTTTCCTCTTTAAAGTCACACTATGTCTCTCTCTATACCTCTCCCTGTCCTCTGCACCGCATCCTCTCTCCTCCATTTAGACTCCATTACTTTCGGTAAATGCCCCACCTTTTAGGCAATCACACTCTCTTGCCCGCTTCTGTTCAGTGGTGGTCATCCTTTACCCCTGATACCCACTACATATATTGTCGATAAAGATGTAGTATACGCATATTACAATATTATGCATATATTACATCATTATGCGAAACACTGTAATTTTTGTAATGAAATATGTGAGCATATATTAATTTGTGTGTATCCCTTGGAACAAAATACATGTTTAAAGTTCAAACTTGAAAGACGAAAAATAGAACATAGATTTCATGGTTCACAATTTCATAACCAAACGACAGTTTTGTTCACATTTTCTGTAGGTAGCAGCTGATAGATTATAAAAATACTGGATGTTTTAGTCGAAAAGTAATGATCAATGAATAAAATCAAAATTGTAGTTTAATTTTCAACTTCAAAAATGTAAAAATCCCATTTTGGGTTCCACATTTCTGTGAGGCGAGTAACATACATTCAGACTCCTAACCACTACTTTCAAAATCAACTTAATATCTTGATTTTTATGCAGTGCAGCACAATAAACACTTCTGTGGTAGCTGAGTGCTATAATTAGCAAGGATTTATGGAGATCTTAGGGGGGGTTGTGTGTGAGCCCCCTCAGCAGATCTTGCAGCCCCTCCCCATGTTTCATTGCGTCATTTATTCCAGGAATGGTGGTCTGCTTGGATCAGCAGAGCACCATGTGATCGAATTTAAATAAAATAAACATTGTTTTAAATGCAAGCCATTTTCTTTAAAGGATTTTAATTCACAAATGGGACTCCTCTCCCTTTTCAAATGGCTTATCACCTGAACTCTGGAGTAGGTACATTTTCAATGTTTTGTGACTAGATGTCAGCCCGGCCATCTCCTAAAGAATCACTATTTGGAAGAGTCGCCTACATTATGCCCCTTTCAAATAGCAATTCCTTATGGAGCAGCAAACCTGTTTTAGGCGTCTGTAACAATTTACAGACTTCGTAATAAGATTTGTACGTAAAACATTTTTTTTTTCAGTTGCACACAGTCCGAATCACTGTTTAACGCAGTCATTAGGCAAAGTTTTTTGTTCCTCAACAACAAACTCCTAATGGTGGAGTCTGGTATTAAAAAACAAAAAATTATACGCTGGGAGTTTTCTTCCAGCATGTGGGAGTCATTTTTTTTCAGGACCACCAGGAAACATAAAGAAGTGCACTCAAAACACCTGCCCTAAGTAGGGCGATAGAGCGGACAGTCTAAGGTACAGTGACCAATTTCTAATAACCATTAGGCCATTGAGCAAAATTTTCCGTCGGTGGAGTCAACATAGTCTCCGCTTTTGGAAATAGATTCTCTAATTTTAAATAGAGTGGGGGGAATCATGAGACCAACATATGGGCCATTCGTAATTTATTCCAGAGAGTATTCCATACACCACACTCTAAGGGCCTCATTTACAAAAAAATGACTCAGTGCGGCGCCGCAAGCCATTTTGCTGTGCCAAGCTGCGTCATTTGAAAAGCACATGGATGCGTTGTATTAAAAACAGTATGATGCATCCGTGTGCTCACAATTGGCTGCCATTCGCCAGCACAGGCACCCTTGCGTCATGTCACATGGCTGCCTGCGTTGTGAGGATGATTGTTGGCACCTTCCTGCACAAAAACATTCATTGATGGCATTTTCCTCTTTCTATGCGTGCTACGGAGTGCAGCACACATAGAAAGAGGAACAAATGAGGAGAAATAAAAGTATTTCTCCTTGTTGCGCCACTCCTACTCCTCCCTGGGCTGGCGTAGGATTCTGACGCATTGCCAGCTTTACAAAACTGTGTAAATCTGGGAATGTGTCAGGTTTCATGGATGCTGCTCAGCAACACCCATGGAACGCCCCTTTCTTGCAGAGTAATGTGTGACGTTTACGTGGCTTTGTAAATATGGGTTGGCACACTTTTAAATGAGGCCCCAAATGAGGGCCAAGTGTGTAATAAATGCCGGAGCGTCTTATAGCTCACAAACTTTAAAGATGAGTGTTGCCCTTTTTCCCTTCCCTATTTGCCTAACATGTCAAGCCTTTGAGACACTTATTTAAAATTAATGGGGCACTTAGAACATTCAATATATTTGTTTGCCAAATTAAAGCTCTCAATTAAAGATGGATGGCAATGGGCAGCGGCCAAATGTAAGCGTTGTTTACCCTGTTTGGCCATAACAAATGATATAAGAATTCTGGCCAATGGCCATGTCCTCGACGTGATGCATCGAGATGAACTTTTACCATGCTATTTTACTGAGAAAATAATTTTGACTACTTGCAAGCCTCTTTATTGTTGCCACATGGTGCACTGTTTCAGAATGCAGAAGCTCTTCTATGCTTATGCCGTTTTGAGTTCAGCTACAATGATAAATATTCCAGCAGGCTATGTTATTTCTCATCAAATGAGAGACAACAGCTGTTAGTGTTTTACATCTTCTTAAGATGAAGTCCTGACTAAGCAAACGTCCATCTGCTGCGCACTCCATCAAACAACATCTCTAAATGATCAACTTGTGAACACTTGTGGTGTATACGATGCATTATTAAATTGGAATGTTGAGAGCACCATTGAAGACAATGAAGTGACTCTGGGCCAATAATTGCTTGTACTGACCTACTTCAACATTTCAATATTTGTCTTTCTGCTTCTCACATTTTACACTTTTTCATAGCTATACTGGTTGTTAAAGGTCCTCACCCTCCTTATGGCTCAGGTTCCAGCTCTTTAACAATCGTCATACCCCTTGGCAATGGGTTACAATCAGGGCCACTGGAATTATGCGGTTGTGCGGCCGTAGTGGTTTTTTCATAAGTATAGATTTGCTGCATTTGCCACATAATCCATCCTCTGCCTCATAATCTGCTGATTTGAACAAAAAAAGCATTTTATTTCCAGCTCAAACGGTTCAAAGTTACTAAATATACAGAGACACGTGTTGCAGTGCAGTGGAAGGCCCTTTGCAAAGCTGGACTGGTCACCTTTCTGTTGCTTATTGCTACATTTGGGTGGTGAACTGGTACTAATGAGGTGCAATCAATGCCCATACAGTGTCACCAAGATTAACAAGCATTGGTATAGCCAATAGGTCTCGCCTTTGGGATCTTATAAGTGTTTAGCCAGAGCTATTGGCTTTGCCAATGTCTTTTAGCTGTGTTGTAGAGCAATCTGGCTGTTGTGCAGCATGTTGAAAAGTTATAATAAAAATGTGTTATAAGCATTTTTGTTACCTTATATATAACCAAGAAGACATTATGTAGACCTGAACAACCCTATTAAAAAAATAATTAACATAAAAAATATATCTGGCTGTGTTCTGGGACCTTATGCCCATGGCATCCCGCCCAAAAGATATTTGGGAGCCATTCATGACCTGGCTTAGATTGCATATGCAATCTCCGAACATAGATTTGAAACATCAAAAAATAGCATGGAACATTTATATGCCTGCTGATTAGCGTTGCGTGTATCCATTATATGACAGGCTTATAATAAATGTAATCTATCTCAAGAGGTTAATGCCCTTGTTGTAGAGATCCCTGTGTATACTAGGTCATAAGTTCCAATCCTCGTAAAAAGGCTCAAGGGGTTATGTGCTGACTGCAAAGAGTTGCGTGTTACATCCATGGCCTAAATATGAATCTTTGCATGTTTGAACTCAATATTTCATTCTTCTATAATTGATCACATACGTGACATTGAGTTAGTAGGGAGAAATAAACATATTCAGTTGAACAAACACTTGTTAGTTTAGTTTGTGATGCAAATGATTATTATTAGGGTAATCACGCCATAAATGAACATATCAGACGTACAAAAGCAGCTGCGGAAAGTAAGCTCCTGTCTTTCAACCTAGCTCTTCGGCAGCTTTTGAAGCAAAGAAAACAAGGAGACTGTATCTTTGTTCCAGTAATGAGCGATAAAGACTGACTGCATGGTGCGATTACACAACTGGGCTTCCTTTGACATTCAACACCGTTTACCAGCTAGGATTCAACTGGAACCAACCATTTGCAATATCGCGGCACTCGGACTTTAGCTTTTAACATTTTAAGCTACAGTGCGCGTGCCGCGATTGCTTCAAAAGTAAAGAAATGGAAAACATTTTTTTTTTCTATTTCTTTACTTTTGAAACAATCCCGCCTCAGCGTGGGGCAATCTGGGTACTTAAGGGAGAGGGGAGGTAATGGTCGACCGGCACAATGGGCTTAACAATAGAGCCCGTTTCGCACAATAGCAAGCCACCAGAGCCCCCCTCCCCAGTGTCCAAGATCACACACACTCGCGGACACAGCAGGAGTGCACCCGGAAATGCCAACCAAGCCTCTTGTCGCGGCCCATTCTGCCGGGAAGCAGAGTGACGAGCAAAGCCCCCACTCCACAGATAGTGACTGCAATGTGGTGCGAGTCACAAAAACAACACTCTCCTACCACCGCCCGACAGCTGTACTGGTGGCGAAGAGCACAGCAGTGCTCAAGGATACGCTGGTAGAGGGGAAAAGGCGGCAGCGGTAGTCGCACCTCCAGACCTCCCCATATGAGTAGCTGGTGGAGGAGGGGCAAAGGCAGTAGTGGTAGTCAGCGCAGCCACTAAAGTCAAAGCGGACTGCGCTGTAAATAAAATATTTAAATAAGGGCGCGAGACCTATTGCATTGCGCACGACAATGGGAGGGAGGGGGGGAGGCACCGACAACCGGGAGGGAGGGCGGGGGGAGAAGGCACGGACAACGGGGAGAACTTTGAAGGCACGGACAACGGGAGGGAGGTAGGGCCGGACAGCAGTGCAGTGACCGTGCAGCATGGTTGAAGGTAAATTAAAACAAAAGAGCTATAACGTGGTCAATGCTGGTCGCGTCATACTGCTTTTTTTCCACTTTCAACCATGCTGCACAGCAGCCGCGCCACTGTACAACATGCCTAAAAGCATTGACAAAAGCCATCAGATCTACCATAGGAGAGACCTATTGCCTTTGCAAATGCTTGTTGTTAACACTCTCCTGGACAAGAGTGTTTAAAGTTCATTCAGTGTCTTTTCATCCATTGTCAATGCTTTCAGTTCTCTTTCTGTGGAAATACATTCCATATCCATGTCTATAGGGTGCATCCATCATATGTAAGGACCCTAAACTCCATGTAGAAGGCGGAGGAGGGGTTGGCTAATGTTACTGCAGCCTTCCTCCAGCCTTCTTCCATGTCGTGCAGTTCTAGCGCTCAGAAAGACTTGTCTTCAATCATCGGATCTCTTTACAACAGTGACGGTCCGTGCACCCTACACTGTCTCTTTGAGGGGTTTCTGAGCCAGTCAGATTGATGTAAGAACAAAGGGTGCGTCAGGCCTCGTGAGAAGCGCCACACCGGCTCTTCGCTGATGCTTAGGTCAAGACTGAGTCTGCCCTCCCTCGGGGCTCGAGCGGCGTAACGCACTGAAGCGCACGGACTGGCCCATGTGAGGTGGGGGCGGGGGGGAGGAAGAGACTGCGCAGGATCCTGCAGGAAGAGCATCTTTGTACAGCAGCATCTTTGGCACTGCCGAGAAGGCTGCGGGCACAGCCGGTGCCTAGCCACAAGCAGCGCCTTCTGGAGCCTGCAGTTGCCAGTGGCTGCCATCCTGCCAGGGCAATTACCGGGAAGAGCTGAGAGACCGCGGCCCGGTTCCAGCTTTTACAACAAAGAGCGGCATGCGCGGCTCTCGGATTGTTTTAATGAACTCTGGGCTTGTTGGCAGCGTCTGCTTCGGGTCAGTGTCTGCCTTGTTACTGCAGAATTTCTGTAGAGTGGTGTTTTTATCCGGGGCAAGAGAAACCCACAATCTGTCGATCTGGTTTACATCTGCAAACAAAAGGGAGTGGTGCAGGGGAGACAAGGAGGCACTGCAGCTGCCGCCCTGCGCGCCGCTGCTTGCTCCCGCAAGCAAAACGCTGTGGGAGTGAACCTTTGCAAAAGAGGTGGGACAGGCGCCCGCCTTTAGCCATTTGCAGGCTACGATAACGAAATGACACAGGCAATAACCAACCCAATGGGTGGGGAGAGTCAGACCCACAAAAAGTAGTTTAGAGTGCTTACAAGAAGCCTCGCAGGCCAGCGCATGCGCGCTGGCTCAGGCTCGACCTAAAAATGACAAAATAATGAAGTAATACATTATAAAATGTGCAGCATTATGCTGCATAATTTGGCTTTTCTTGCTGCATAATTTACTCAACCCTTCCACATAATTTGGCCCTCTCCTGCCGCATAATTCCAGTGACCCTGGTTATAATGGTATATTGTCATTATGAAACATGCTTGAGCGAGTGAGCATTCCAATTACTCATCCTCACTAAGTATTAGACGTAGTTTCTTTTTGTGCTGTCTTTTAAATATTTTACTTTTTACGGGAAATTTCGTTGTTACATTCCATAAAGGATGTCAACATCACCTCATTTTCTACAAGCACTTGCATGCATACGCCACATTTTCTATATATGGCTTCCTTGAGGATTAAGGTCAGTAGGCATCGAGCTGACATCGCCACACCCTTCACTCCCAATGTCTTTGTTATTTTCAGAAACAGCAAGCTGTCTTCTGTATATGAATTCTAAGTCTAATATTATAAAGTCAACCAGGAAGTGAGCAGCCCACACAAACATCTAAACATGATGGCCATCATCTTAGTATTGCCAACTTTGGCCCCATAATAACTGAAATCATAAGTGTCTGCTGCTTAACAAAGTACTGAAGTAGCTCAAACATGCACTAGCTGCTATAGCCAGAGACAATCAAATACTGATCCAGTGGTCAATTTCAATTAAAATCAACACCCTTCATTAGGCGTAGTAGTCACCTCTCAAATTTCCAAACTCTTTGAGAGCAGTGTCCTACTCAGTAACTACCAACTGTGCACCTCACTTTGTTGTGGAACCAAAATCATGCTATTAAATGTTACTGGAGCACGCCTGTGCTCTTATGGATTTATTTACACATTTAAACACTCTCATCATGAATCAATTAGCAATGAACATGAGATTTGTAGACATGGCCGTGACATAAATTCTCTTCCATTCAAGAAAAATGCACACTCCAAAATTAAACCGAACACATGTCTATCCAAAGTTCCTAGCAGCATGTTTGAAATTCCCGGGGCTCAGCTCTGTAGCTAATCCTCTTCAATATTTATATGACCTCATTGGTGTGTATAATTGAAGGCTACAACATCATCAGTCACTTACATGCAGATGGCATGCTACTTCATCTCAAACCTTATGAAGATCTCTGACAGGTACCATGTTGCACGTTGTTTAATACACACATTTTACAGGGTTAAAACATATTTTGTTATAGAAACTTTGAGTAAGCATGTCTTACTCCTGGAAATGCATGAGTATGGCTGACCGAAGGCTGAAGTAAGACACACTTACTCATAGGAATGCTTTGTGAATCAGGCCTGGATATTCGGGAGTAACTCACACCCAAGCCTTAGTTAGGAAACTCCTTCTAATAGGAAATGCCTTGTGAGTATTTTGTTTAATTATACATTTTCTTGCAATCCCCAAATAACTGCAGAGACCATAAATGCATTCCGCCATCTGAGTTTGTTGCACTCCATCTTCACTCTACTGGAACGGTCTCATAGAATCAAACTTATCCCAGCATTGTCAATTGCAGGAAAGTCCATTTTTTAAGAGCCTGCAACATCTTCAAAACCAACTGCATCATTTAGAAAGCCATCACAACCAAAACCCCTGTTTATCTTGGAGACATGTCCACCATCTCTGGTGGTTTTCAGCACACTCGTAGCCAGGACACTACCAGACTGTAGACTAAGAAGTGTAAAAAAGAAAAAACAAGACAGCAGGCCTCTTCCATCTATGCAGCCAGGATCTGGAACAACATACCAGTATCCTTTAGGAAAGACCCAACGTTGCTCTAAATTAGGAAAGAGTAGAAGACTCACCTCTTTAAAAAACATTACATCACAATGCATTAACCATCTACAACTCTGCTTCCTCTTCTATTACTCACCAACAGTAAGCTTACCATTGCCAATGTAGAGCGCTATGCTGCCTTGTTTAGGTTAGTTATACAGTAATGCCATATACAAACATACATACATGCATACCATACATACCATACATACACACATACATACATGCATACATACATTCATAAATAAATAAATACATGCATACATGCATACATACATGGAAAACACACTTTGTTACACAGTTCTCCTCATTTTCTCTGCTAGATTCTGATGGTACTGTGGCTCTGTGCATTGAGAGATCTGTAATCCTTGTCTCAGCACATTTGATTCATTTAAAATATAAAGGTTGATTGATTAACTTAGTTGGTGTATCTAACTGTATACAAAGGGCACAAATCTGGTTAAAAGTGCATTTGGGCTATAGTGTGAGGCTGTATCACCCACAGTAGCTATATTTCAAGAAGCACATAAAATGAGTTCCTTGTGAATACATGTAAATACTTTATATTTAGTTTCTCAGTCACAGACACAAACCTTTCTGTTCCTTTTTATGAGGTATCTAATTAGAATAGAATCCGCTCAAGATTCTAATAAACAACTGTATCAGGTAGTGGCCAAGCTATCAGGGCAGTCGACGAATCTTACCACAGCCCCCTCACAATACCTATGCAATTCACTTGCTAGTTATTTCTATGAAAAGGTCAACCAAATATACAACAATTTCTCATCACAACCCAAGACAGACCACCAGATCTCGGCTTGTGACATGGCAGAAATTTCCCTCTCGTTTTCAGAATTTAGTCAAGTTTCACAGCAACAGATTGCAGACCTAATTTCCTTCATTAAGTCAGGATCCGCTACTGACCCCTGTCCATCTTCAGTCTTGAAACTGATTTCTGATCTTATAGCCCCCAACCTCTCAAATATTTGTAATGCGATGTTCAGTACAGGCATTTATCCGATCATATGGAAAAAGGACATTATTAAGCCTCTGCTCAAGAAGCATAACCTTGACCCTACAGATATAAAAAACTATAGGCCTATTACTAGTCTTCCATTTCCAGCTAAAAATTTTGAAAAACTTATGAACTCACAGTTATCCAAATACATTGAAGATAACAATTTACTGGACGATACGCAATTCGGTTTTCGTAAAGGCCATGGAACCGAGACAGCCCTTATAAAGGCATCAGAGGAAATCAGGACGATACTGGATCAGGGTGGTGCCGCTGTCCTGGTGCTGCTGGATTTGTCAGCAGCATTTGACACGGTCGATCATGCTACTTTGATCGATCGTGTCTCATCTATTGGTATTAGACATAAGGCTAAAGCCCTGTTAGCCTCCTTCCTTTGTGACCGCACCCAACTAGTGAGTTTCGGCGCTTTTCATTCTCCATCATTCACCCTCCCGTGTGGTGTGCCACAAGGATCATCTCTGAGTCCGACATTATTTAACATCTATGTGTCGGACTTGGCCAGAGTCATCAAAGCACATGGGATGGGTCTCACATCTTACGCTGATGACACACAATTGGTGCTTGCGGTACATAATGATGGAGGAGCAGTTGCGGCTAATTTTCAGGATGGAATGGTGGCCATCAGTACATGGATGGCTAACAATTGTCTAAAGTTAAATTCTGAAAAAACAGAGGTGATGATTTTTGGCAACCTCTCCCCGGATTGGTCCCCCGTTTGGTGGCCTACTAAACTAGGCCCTCCTCCACTCCCGGTATCAAAGGTTAGAAATTTGGGTGTGACATTCGATGACAAATTGTCTTTTGCATATCATGTTAATACTGTTGTCTCATCATCTTTTCACACACTGAGGATGATAAAAAACTTTTACCATTCCTCCCACTAAGAGCAGGAAAAACCCTTGTTAGCACATTAGTAATGTCTAAAATTGACTATTGTAATGGTCTATTTATGAATGCACAAACAAAGGTCCTCAACAAACTACAGCTGGTGCAGAACTCAGCTGCCAGGGTTTTATCAGGCACCCCTAAGTATAAATCAATATCGAAGGTGTTGCGACAGTTCCATTGGCTACCTGTAAGAAGTCGAATCAAATTTAAGGCCCTCTGCATCGCCTATAAAGCCATGCATAACACTGGACCTGTGTTCTTGAAGGAAGCACTTGGTGCCTACATTCCCAATAGATCCCTACGCTCTTCAACGGCGAACCTGCTGAGGGTTCCCCGCACTAAGAAGGCCTCATGGGGTGACAGACGTTTTACTGTCGCCACCGCCAAATTGTGGAACACTCTCCCTCTCCATATTAAGACTAGCCCGACTCTGCTCACCTTCAGGAAAATTATAAAAACATGGCTTTTTAGCCAATAGTCAACAGATCTTGGTTTATGTTTGCCGTCCGTAGCGCCAAGGCACTCTTGGGTATTTGTGCGCTTTACAAATTGTATAAAATAAATAAAATAAATAATTAGAGGAGCTGAGCCTTGGCACTGAATAATGCTACAGGGGCCTGTAGCATAGAACTATGGAAAGTGATGACTTCAATGTGCTCTGAAGCAGTTACCTTATTGACCTGAATGGCTGGGTACTTAAGACAAATTTGAAAGGGGAACTGAGACAGTAGACATGGGGGCATATTTACAAATTTTTCATGCAATGCAGCAAGGCAACTTGCTGCACTGCGTTGTGTAAAAGGAAGACAGCAGAAATGCACCTTATTTAGAAAGATATGGCCCATTCCTGCTGTCTCCTAGATCTGGTGCACTGTTTGCTGCTTAGCACCAATGCAGGCACCATTAATTTGGTGCAGGAAGGGAAACCTTCCAGCACAAAAACAATCCTCAACAGTGTTTTCCTCTTTAAATTAGGGTTGCAGAAAGCAGCACATGTGGAAGAGGAAATAACGAGGAGAAATAAAGATATTTTTCTTTGTTACACCTCACTGGGGAAGGTGTCGAATTTTGATGCAGGTTTAGAAATCTTTGTAAATCTGGGAATGTGACAAAATCTATAGGTGGATGCATGGGAGCACCCATGCTCCACCCACGGAACGCCTTCCCAACGCAAGGTAACACAAGGCAGTGCATAGTGCTCCCTTGCGTTACTTTGAACTTACTAAACCACTCAAAGGGGCTTTGTGTGGCTTAGTACATCCTAGATAAGTACCTGCATTGCCTTGCAACGATTTGTGTCACACAAGTTCTAAGTTAATCTGGGCCAAGATATATAGCTTAGGCCTGGTTTTGCAGAGGGTTTAGGATCATGGTCAACACGTTTGGGTGACATCAACGTGACTTCACCATGAGAGGGAGTGAATGCAAATTACCTTTTCTGGGAGCAACCCTTTTTACCTTTTAGAGTTGTGACATTTTGAATTTCTTTGAACTGACCACTCTCTATAAAGAGTTTTCTCTGTAAGAGAGGAACCAACCTATAGTAGGTACCTATAGTAAAGAGAGCAGGTTTTGGGATTGACATTGAGAGAAGGGATATCTTCTCACCTTTGCTAGGGTTACAACCTCTGAAGGTGTTAGAAGTTGAAGCTTCAGAACAGGGGCGTAACAAAGGCCCCCCAGCCCCCGCGGTGCGTGGTGGCCCCCAGGCTTCCCTACACTTGAAGGGTCCCCCCTCGGCCCCACACTGAAGTGAGTGCTGAAGCATGGGGCAAACAGGTCCGAGCAAAGCACATCAGTTCCTGTTTAAAATCAGCCTTTCTTTGGGCAGGTAGCAGTGTTGTGAATATCTTGGGCACAAAAAAGAATCAGTTGCAATTTATAGCTTTTGTTTCTTGCTCGTGTAGAGAGGCCTGGAAGGAAAGGCATCCCAGGACTTATCTGTGAATCTGAGTACTGGAGTGCAGAAAGAAACAGTAGAGAGAGCGGCGACCAGGAGAAGGTTTAAAGGAAGTTCAAAGGAATAAGCAATGCTGAGAAAGAAAGACAGATGTAGAACTCTGTGTGACGGAGTGTGTGCACGCACAGGGGCTTAACACTCCCCCACCCCCAAGGTGCATAAGGCCCCCGGGACCCCTCAGCCATGCACTTCGCTTGTCCTGATATCATGCAGCAGAGAGCAACTTGCTCTGTTCTTTGTGCAGAGACAGTGGGATAGGTTGACACTGCTCTGCAGAAATGTAAGTAACACGTTATTGTTACATTTTAGAAAGCCACTAATTCTACAGGAAGCCAGGCTGGGGTTTTTGTAATTGCAGGAGTGGGTGAAGGGCTCTAGGGCTGACTAAAGCAGGATTCAGTGTTTGACTGTGGACACTCCCACCTCCAGCCTTCACCCTCAGTAAGAATCCAGTATCGGAGTCAGACTACAGAGGTGGCAAGCAGCAAAGAGCAAAAGGGTTTCATGCGTCCTGGTCCTGCATCAGTCTTCTCCCAGGCCATGTTGTCATCCTTCAGCTGCTGAAGGGCTGTGATTCCTGGGGATTAAAGAATTAGTGAGGCTAGTGCTGGACCAGCTGGTGTCCCCCAAACAGGTGAGTCCCCCAACAGCCCTTTTCTTTCTACCTTGATGCAATAAAGGGAGGCATGGAGTAACTGGCAGGCTCTGGGGGTATGGGACCCATACCACAGAGCATTCATTATGCCTCACCACCTGGTCACACCAGACTTAACAAAAACTCCAGAAGCCCCCACAGGGTGTTGTTCACTGGGGCCCCTGCAAGTACTGAACAAAGGCAACTGTTTTAACAATGCCTGATAGCGGATGGAATCTGGGTAGGAGTGACTACTTGCATTGCTTGGTCTGGCTTTTCAGAGGTAGGTTCTGCACCCCCCCCCCCCAAAGTAAGATATGACTAAGTAAATGCACCTGCACTACCACCAGCACACAGTGCAGTTGAGGATTTCCAACCTCAAGCAGAATTGCATTTACCGCAGATGTGGATTGCACATGGTGCTCTGGTCTGAGAATGGAGAGGAGAACCAAGCCAGGTTCAGACCCTGTTACTCTGGCAGTGTGGTTGTCAGCTCAGACTGTCAGTGTCTAGGTATTGTAGCAGGGTGGTCCTATGGCTCAGAGCCCTGGCCTGCAGCTCTATCCCAATGATCCTCTGAATACTGGACATTGCTCCTTTTACATTTATGTTTTCCCTCAATAATTATTGAAAGCTGCGTGAGAAAGATGGGACAGCATTTCCATTTTTCAAACTGCACTAAAATGAGTGCACTGCACTTCTTTAAAATGTATGTTTTTCATGTTGTAGGTAAGTACCGAAAACTTGTGTAAAAGCTCTCAGAGCTCTGCTACTCGAAATAAAGCAAACATTTAAAATACCATAGTCACACTGCATTCAATGTACTTATTCCTAGTGTTTTCCCATCACCTTGCAAATCTCTACTCCCAACTCAACATCCCTCCTTTTCCCTGTTGGCTGCAGCACTTTTTATTCAGTGGGTTACTCGCTCTCCATTATCTCCCAACATGTAGTTTCCATCCTGCTTTCTTTCCTTCCCTCTCTATAGCTGCTACTATGATGTACTGTTTTTCTGTGCCTCTTCCTCATTCCTCCATATAGTACCCTTCATGCACTGTGAATGACCCTCATGTGAGGCAATCTTACTCTCTAAACAGCATCTGCTCAGAGGTGGTCACTCTTGACCCTCCATACCCCCATTGTCTTTCTAGCTCTTTTGTTTCTTTCTGATTTTACCTTTCTTGTTTTCTTCTCTTTCCCATAAATGTCCTTCCTTTCTGCCCTTACCTCTCTGACCTGTTTCTCTCACTCTTTCCTTTATCTCTTTGCCAACTGTCCTGACTTTCTCAGTAGTCTTTTTCTCTCTTTATCCCAAACTCTTTCACTTACTCTCTCTCATACACATTCTTTAAGAGTGCTCCTCCATTACTCACTGACTGTCTCTACCCACTGTTTGTTATGGACTGTCCTTCATGATCTCCTTTTCTTTCTCTTTCCTTGACTGTATCACCTTGCATCCTCTTTAAGTATCTCTTTCCTCTTATACATCCATTATGGTCTGCTGTCTCTCGCTATTTGACCACTCTTATTTTTTGGCTGCTTCTCTCCTTCTGTATTGTTTCTCGTCAATGACGGTCACTCTCTCCTGGCAGTCTCCACCTCTCTCACAGCTGCCTCCTCTTTATGAATGTCTTTGGTCTAACTACGATTCTAACTCATGCACTGCAACATCTTTCATTATGTTCCCTTGATTGTTAATTTTTGTTTCCCCCTCCACTCTTTTTCCTTGTATTAGTTCCTTGGCTAATTTGATTGGAGTTTAGAGTGTTGCTGAATAAATGAGCGTATATTTAAACAACAAGAGAGAGAGGGTAAGTTCGATGCTACTCTTAGTCCCCCAGGGAAATATTATATAAACAACAAAAGAGAGTAAAAAAATCCATGCAAACAAAAAAGAGAGAAAGGAAATCACTCTGAGTTATTAAAAGAAACCTCACTCACCAACCTAGTTGGTGACATGCTTCATCATTGGGTTCCCACCAGAGAGGCCGAATGCCCCTCTGGTGTGCTACTACGCCTGTTTACAGCGGAGCTGGTTTGAAGTGAGGTGTATGTGCAAAAAAGTGTGTGCAATGTGGTGATTTAAAAGGATGCCATGGTTTTATCCAAAATACTTTATTGGTGGAAAACCTGGCATTGGATAAAATAATGTGAAGGATTAATAACTGGATCAATCTACCAGATATGTCCTAAGGTGAATGAGAAATAAAATTGATCAACTTGTTTCTGCCACTATGTGCTTTTTTCAGCAGGGCATTCGTCAGGATCAAAAAAATCTCCACGGCGGTATGCGCATCCTAAGGCGCACCCAACCTGTGGAGGATGATGAACCGGAATGACTTACGGTTTCAGGGAACGTCTTCAGAATTTCTGAAAATCGTATATATCTATAGAAATATAGAAACAGAAAAAACAGAAGGACAATACTAGTCACATACCATACATACAATTAAATTATGCATGCCAACGCCCATGAGTGATTTCCCTTAATTGAAAATTACATGCTGTAATGACTACCAAATTCGGTGCCCCGAGGACGAAAACAATTTTTCTGGTGCCATATTTGTGACAACAACCTCTTATCCCTTGTGTGGTTGTATCTTTAAATCATGATTCACGAAGTGTGCCGGATTCTATTTACGAACATCGACACCCACTCGTTGAATAAATGAGATATTTTTCAAGTGAACGCCCACATGGATGGTACCAAGGCATTTTGGAAAATAAAAAAGGTGAACCTGGTTAAAAAGCGGGACTTGACTATGATACGACAGTCATGATTCCCGTAGGTGTGGCAGTGAATATAAGAAGGAGAACTTCGCTTACATAAAACCTAAAGGAGAATTTCTCCATGGATCCCAAAGGGGGGGCGGTGGCTTGTAGTCACACACTGCAAGAAGGAAACCTGCCATAAATGATTCTATCGATCTGAGTTACCTCAGATCGATAGAAACAAATTGGCAGCTTACTTCGTCAAAGCCTCCCGTCGCGTGGATCCTACAAGGTACCTCTCTTGGGACCCCGCCGATACCGTACACACTAATCAGCGGATTTTTATGAAGAAGAAACCTGGTTAGAGGACCGGAAACTGAAGACGCGTCACTCATCATGTGACCCGCATCCGACCATTCAGCTTATTACTCTGAATAGAGGCTCTAAAAGACTAGAGCGCCATCCGGATATACGTTGACCGCCATATTGAAGTTAAAGCAGAAAACTTTATTGACAATGTTTATAATGAAAAACGAGACAGCGTTTAAGTGAGTTTGTAATTTAAGCGATATTGATGCCAGAGTTTGAAGAAATTTCTTTCGAAAAACTCGGTACTCACTAGCGTTATAAAAACGGAGCCCTCTTCACATTTCTTCGATCAGCTACAAATATATACTATCATGCTGGCCGTGACAATACAGATAGGTGTATACCAGCTAATACAGCCTTTCTAAATCTTTCTCTGGTTTAAGGCATATATAGTCGCATATTGTACATGGTCTCTGGGCAAAGTGCAAAATTCTAAGCACTACATGAAATTGCATGTGGTCTCTTAAAACAGGGCAAACTTCCAATGTTGTACTTACAACTCTGAGAAACCCATCTCATGCTGGCTAGAAGAAAGTAAAGAACACACACATATTTTTCCAAAAAACAAAATGTAGCCTTCCCAAATCTTTCTCGATTTTGGGCCATAAGTGGATTATAGAGCCCTGGACTGAAGCGCAAAATTCTCATCTACAGGCAGTGCAAGTCCACCTTATGGAACTTAACGGCGCATCAATGAGCCCCACGGGATGTTATCATTTAACCCATGTAAATGTGTGGCCAGTCGATAGACCCATCTCTGTTCTTTCTCAAAGAGAATCTGAAAAGCTTTCTTTCCTGGTTTGATATATTCAATAACGGTCCAATATAAATCATTGGTAGTA
The DNA here is from genome assembly GCA_963921515.1 of Calotriton arnoldi. Lineage (NCBI taxonomy): Eukaryota > Metazoa > Chordata > Amphibia > Caudata > Salamandridae > Calotriton > Calotriton arnoldi. Next base: position 914,892 of record CAWUFW010002656.1, on the reverse strand, counting down.
TGATTTGACTTAAGGAAGTGCTCCGTCAACGTTGTGGTATTCTTTCTGCAACGGATATTGCTACGATGTTCACACACTCTTTGCTTTATCTTTCGTGTGGTCATACCTACATACCGCAATTTGCATGGGCATGTAATGAGGTAGACCACATTAGAAGAATTACAATTTGTGTGTGCCCGTTGCATCCATTTTTTACCAATTGCCAAATCCAGTGTTTTACTTGATGTGGTCAGATGACAGACGCTACACGCCCCACAGGGAAAATGTCCAATAACTTTAGGAAGACCACAAGCATTAAGTACTGAGGGTTCCCCGTCATTGTCATTGGTTTTTGGACGTGTATGTACTAAGGCGTCCTTTAGGCTTCGCGCCTTTTTGAAAGAAAATAGCGGTTTTTCCCACCTTCTGTTGTTGCTTTCAAGGATTCGCCAATGTTTTCTGATAGATTTTGTAATGGCATTGGAAGCAACACTGTAGGTGGTTACACATGTTAAAGGAACCTCTTCAGTTTGTTTAATAGTGTCCTCGAGTAGAGCTTCCCTCGATTGATTTCTAGCCCTTTTGCAGCTTTTTTTCAGAATCCTGTCAGGATAACCTCGTTTGCGGAGCTTGTTGGTGAGTTCAACTGACTGTGAACGGTAATCTTCCACCTTACTACAATTGCGCCTTATCCGCAAATACTGTCCATAAGGCAAATTCTCCCGTAACGGTCTCGGATGGAAACTGGAGAAAGACATTAAGTTGTTCTTAGCGGTGGGCTTGTAGTAGGTTCTGGTAGTCAAATGTCCATCAGTCTTTGAAATCACCACGTCCAGAAAGACCATCTCATCTTTATGGTAGGAATACGTGAACCTCAAATTGGTATCACATGTGTTGATCCAAATGAAAAATTCTTTCAAGGGGATTTCTGATCCTTGCCAAATGATGAAAACGTCATCTATGTATCTTTTCCAGAATACTAGATTGGACGAATAGGGGTTATCTGTGGTCAAAATGTATTTGGACTCAAAATCAAACACATAAAGACCAGCCACACTAGGGGCGAAGACACTGCCCATAGAAGTTCCAGTTGTTTGTAGGAACAGGTCCCCTTTGTATTAAAAAAAATTCTTTTTGAGTGCCAAAGTAGCGCACTCGATGACAGCATGTAATTTTCAATTAAGGGAAATCACTCATGGGCGTTGGCATGCATAATATAATTGTATGTACGGTATGTGACTAGTATTGTCCTTCTGTTTTTTCTGTTTCTATATTTCTATAGATATATACAATTTTCAGAAATTCTGAAGACGTTCCCTGAAACCATAAGTCATTCCGGTTCATCATCCTCCACAGGTTAGGGTGCGCCTTAGGGTGCGCATACCGCCGTGGAGATTTTTTTGATCTTGACGAATGCCTTGCTGAAAAAAGCACATAGTGGCAGAAACATGTTGATCAATTTTATTTCACATTCACCTTAGGACATATCTGGTAGATTGATCCAGTTATTAATCCTTCACATTATTTTATCCAATGCCAGGTTTTCCACCAATAAAGTCTTTTGGATAAAACCATGGCATCCTTTTAAATCACCACATTGCACACACTTTTTTGCACATACACATCACTTCAAACCAGCTCCGCTGTAAACAGGCGTAGTAGCACACCAGAGGGGCATTCGGCCTCTCTGGTGGGAACCCAATGATGAAGCATGTCACCAACTAGGTTGGTGAGTGAGGGTTCTTTTAAATAACTCAGAGTGATTTCTTTTCTCTCTTTTTTGTTTGCATGGATTTTTTTGCTCTCTTTTGTTGTTTATAGAATAAATGAGCGTGCCAGTTAATGGGAGGTGTCTCTGCTTGAAGGAAGTGACTGTAAATGGTGGATGTGACTGTACAGAATGTTTATTTATATGTATGCCTCGCACATGTCACAAAGTTGCATGCAGAAATCTATTTCTTTCTTTTGAGCATTTCATGGAGAAGATTAAACATGCTGTGGTGTTAAATTGTTTGGATGAGGTCAGCTGACAGCACATAGGAGATGGGGTCATAAAAACTGTCTGGATGTTTGTCTTCAGAAGCTCAGATGTTAAAGCTTTGCATCAGTTTTACTTCCGTTTTTCTCTAATATCATTGGGGCAATGATGGTGGTGGAAAAAGCTTCTTTGCCAACAGTGGCAAACACCCTGTGCTTTTGGTCCCTTAAGATACCTTGGTACCATCTAATCATGTCATATACAGGGCCCACACTAATATATAAACAAGTCTAGCTTACATATTCTTATCCTCACTCCTTTCTCTTATTAAGAGATACTAGGCTGACATATTTGTCAGTATACTTCTGCAGCTTTCCCTTTTCTTCCTTGACTTCCTCTCTATGAAGCTCCTTGTGTGTATGATTGTGAAACTCATTATGGGGCCGATTCCGATCTCGGCCGGTAGGGCTCCGAATCGGATTCGGCTTTACCGGATCCGATTCGGAGCCCTGTTTCCCGACCGAACCGTACGCGGGTCCGGCCGAGCGAGTACGATGCGAAATCGCCGACCGACTCGTCCGGGCATCCCGACCGCTCCGACCGACTCGCTCCCGGCTCGAACCGCTCCGACCGACTCGCTCGGACTCGACTCGCACCGCGCAATGGAGACGTTTCCCGGCCGGGTAAGTACGATGCGCGCCGCGAGCGAGTCCGACCGAGCCGCGCCGTCCGGTTCGTAAGAGCTGTCGGAGCCGTGCTTGGGGTCCGTGTCGGACCCCCTGTACGCGTAGCCGCGCGAGTCGCACACAGGGGGACCCATGGGTCCCCTACCTGTGCGTGTACGGCGCGAATCGCTTCGCCGCGTACCCGCTGTAGAGGTGCACTTGTCCGACTCGCACCCATTGAGTCAATGGGAGCCCGCGTACGCGTTGTGCGACCGGCTCCCATTGACTTCAATGGGAGTCCGACCGACTCGAGTCCGATAACATACGGACGCATCGTACTCGTTCGGTCGGACTGCACGGGTCCGATTCGGTCGGAAATCTCTCCGGGTCCGGCTCGGTCGGAGAAATTTCCGGCCCGATTCGGAATCGACCCCTATGTATGTGCACGCATGTAGGATAAAAGTGGGTCAAAGTGTGAAGAAGTATTTGTGAGAAACTGTGTTGGAGATTATTAGTGCGTATGTGTGTGTGTGTGTGTAGATGTTTGTGTTGAGGAGTAGGCATGTGTGTTTGTGTGATTGCTAGGATGTGTGAAGTGCATCTAAGAGAAATTGGAAAGCAGAGCTTGCAAGAGGCAGTTCAAGACCTGCTGCTCATTACTTGCAAGAATTTACTTTGGATATGGTAGCTGTCAACATTTACTTTACAGAGAGATGTGCAGAACTGCCCTACCTGATCACTACTATGTAGCTTTTTAACTTGCCCGCAGTGCACTAAAATGCTCTCTTTGGCACAGGTTTTAAAAGGTTTTGAATGAGACCTCTTCAAAACTTCCTATGTAGGTCATAATTAAGACCGATCAAGCTTTGGTCAGTTTTGTTGTGCTAATGTGCCTTGAGATACACACTAGGTCACTTATTTTTCCCAAAAAACCTTTAGAGAGAGCACCTTAGCCTATATCTAAATATATCCTTTAAAATCGGTCAATTTAAAAGTACTTTTACGTTTTAAAATCATTTGTACCCATACCTAATGAAAAACAGAATTTATGTGTAGCAAACTTCATTGTCAGCTGAGGATAAATTAGGCTTTTTACATGAGGTTGAGGAGAGATGCTAACATTCAGCATTTGAGCTGGATGAATTTCAGAAGTCCCTAACCATATCCTTCAGGGGTGCCCATCACTCTCTGTTACACCACTGCAAGCAACACACTCGAGACAATATGCCAAAAGGCGGAGTGCTCGTCTGTTAAGTTATGGTCCTGATACGGTTGCATGATGGAGAAGCAACCAACTGCATAAAAGGTATGAATGCTCATATATTAACGCACAAATAGCCATATTCAAAAATATTATTTACCTTAACATGAAAGGTTATAAGGGCAGGAGGCAGTGAATTAAAATGCATCAAAGAGCTAATATGCCTGATGCAGAGTTCCGTGTTCAAGACTTTCACTCTCTCTTCATGTTCAGGATGTATTCAGGATTCGTCCTGAAACTTAATCATTTCCAGGAAGCTTGTTAAGAACTCCTCTTCGAGTCTTTGTTGTGGTAACAGCAGGTAATAGGATGTCATAAAGGGCACTGCTAGTTTGAGGAGTGAAGGAGGTGATTCTGTATATAACTTACAGCTTAAAATCCTTGAAGGATAATTCAATGGTTTGATGTGGCAGCACAGCAAACTTTGTATAACTGCATTTTTGGTAGCTAATGGTCCTGAGGAATGGGGAGAAGAAGTGGCTTGCCTAGGATCACACAATTTGTTGGTGAGTGCAAGTTAGGAGCATATACCTATGACAACAAGTCTGGGTCCATGTCTTCGGTTCTGGTTCAAATGCAATCCTGAATTTTCTGTTGTAATGAAATTTAAGATATTAGGCATATTCTTTTAGACTGTATTGACCAATAAGTGGAGAGGTAGAATGATAAAAAACGACTATGCTCGGAAAGGAATCAAATTACTTTCAAGTGATATGTTGTCCCTAAAGTTGCCTCATGCTTGAAATCAGAAAATAATCTTATTATTTTTAAATGAAGTATGCTATAGTTTAATCTTGCTTACTTGCATTCCTGAAACCAAAATAAAACGCTTATAGAGCATACAATAGATCTTGTGTTTGACAGTCTCCTAAACGTACATGCCAGTGAAGATAAATGTGGCCCAATAACACGTTATGGGCTAAGAAATCGACATTTGCCTATTTATCACCATTGTTGATGAGAGAACCATTTTTTGGCCTTCATATCCTTCTAAAGTGAGGGACATGCTATCTGTCTCCTACTTTGTAACTCAATCTCATAATGTTAACTTGGTTTATATGTAGCGCTTCTTACTGCTGTAAATATCACAGAAATAATGATTTTCTGAAGGGGAAGGGGAGCAGAGCACGATAAGGGGGCCCCTTCAGCATATCTTGCTGGGGGCCCCTTCATGTTTTGTTACGCCACTGCTTCAGAAGAGTCCCATAATCTTCTCTTGCCACAGAGACTGTGAACCAGCCCGTGCACAGGGTAAATTGGACAAAGGAACCTTAGCAGAAGAAAAGAGTTTGTGGGGGAGCCTGTCACGATTGGAGTCAAAATTTGTGTGTGCTTCTCAAAACACGGAACACACACTTAGACTTTCCACACAACATGGAATTTGCTAACCTGTGAATGCATAGCGCAGAGGGCAATACAGCAAAGAAGGACATGCTGGGGCAGATTTACAAGCCCCTTGCGCCACTTTTGCGTCACTTTTCCCATGTTAAAAATGACGCAAAAGTGGCACAAGGGCCTTGTAAATAAGCCCCGCTGTGCTCAGTGTGTGATAACGATTATCAGCTTCACACAGCCTGTGTATGCTTAGCGAAAGGCATCAAAAGGAGCTGTTCTTGTGGAACAGACCAGCTGACAGTTGGAGCTAGTTTTGCACTCGTCTTTGTGAAGATTCCATATTGGAACTTGGAAGTGAGCCACAAAGTCAACTTCCCCTCACTGTGAACTGGTATCCTAAAGGAGAAAACATCTGTGGAAGACTGAGGGCGTGAGTGATAGCACCAAGAACTGAACTTGTCTAGAAAGATTGTTGAAGAACTGAATCTCATAGTTGGAAAATTGGGGGACCCATTACAGGTTTTGACAGACATAAAGGGACAGAAGACTCTTCCTGCCATGGAAATCCAGGCCAGCGACACCTCCAAAGGTTCTCTGTAAAGGTTGAAAGCTGTTCACTTGCACAAGGTGACTGACTCTCTAACAGCATCTCCAACCTGACTGAAGGCAAGAGACAGCCTAGACACGGGTGTGGGCCTAGACTTCTGGAGGCAGACAGAGGAAGAGTTTGATGGGCACTTGTTGAAAATATGTAGACACTTTCACCGTCCATGCCAAAAGGTGTTTGAAGTTTTGACATTTTTGAGCTCATTGTAATTATAAATTACGTTTTCATTTTACTAAATTTGCGTGAGTAGTTTCAAGCTTCTGTTTTTTATTCAAATCACTCCTGCTCTGGAGAAGGCCTATTGTCTCATGGCAATGCTTCCAGTAGGCAGAGGTGGTTATCTCAGCAGGTTGGTGCTTGCCTGATGAGTAGCTAGGTTATCATGATGGTGAGAGACTTCTTCCCTCTGTGATAACCGGGCTTGCTACAATAAACTCTTGTTTAGATCACTGTAATGCTTGCTATGTGAAGATTCAAGGGACAACCTTCTGCAAGTCCAGAACCAGCCAGATTCCCATTTGGCCTTTAATGTTATTGTTACAGAAGCCTTGCACTGAAAACCCTTCTCTGGCTGCTGGTGAAAGAGGAAATGTTGTTCAAGCTCTCCTGACTAACTCTCCAGGGTTTCTAATTCTACCAACCAGTCAGCACCCACATATCAGACACTGACAAGTCCCTGTCTTTATGTTCCAGAAGAAGCTGATGACTACACATCAAAGGTGCAAACACCTGGAATGAAATCCAACAGCATCTACATCCTGAGTATGATCTCTTGGCCTTTCTCATACTTTTGAAGACACACTTTCTATGTTGCCTACTGGTTAGAGGTTTCAGTATCTGGAAGGAGGTTTTCTTGTGCCTCAATTCAACTTTCCACAGGGTGGTTAATCCCTAATATGTGGCCCACCACCTTCATACAAATAGGGGTGAGCAAATTATTTGGCAAATTTGAAAATAGGTGAAATTCAACACTTTTTTACCTACAGAGTGTAATTAGGGTTACTCTATGGGAAGAAAAAAAGGCCAAAGTCTACAACAGTTGCTTTTATGATTACTGTGCGGAGCTGGGCAATGTGCTTCCATTAATGATAATTGCATTAGGGCAAATGCATTGCCTAAATGCCTGAGAGGAAACACGCAAGGCTCACTACATCAAGATGAGACATAACAGTACCACTCAGTCTTTGGCCAGAGACATACACAAATCAGCACTGTTCATAGCAAGTCATGTGGAAAAATCAACATCAGGCTTGCCAAGAGGTTGCACAGCAGGAAGCGGGCCACCAGTGTTACAATGCCATGGTCATAACCTGCCCCCACTTCCACGTCATGTGGACCGCATAAGGTGGTCAACTCATTCCTGGGGGCCGACGGGTTCAGCAAGTATGAGACCAGCGGCATCCAGATGTCCTTAGGATGAGAGTGTATCAACATTGTTAAAAATTGGGTTACTGGTTGGCAGAGGTATGCACCCTGTCCAAGCAGGAACCGTAATCCTAGTCAGGGCAAGTAAGAAACACACTCTAAATTAACCTGTGCTCACCCACTGGTAGTTTGGCACAGAGCAGTTAGGCTTGACTAAGAAGCAATGTGTAAAGCATTTGTGCACACAGTAATACAGTACAAACACCACAAAAGGACTCCACACCAGTTTAGAAACATAGCCCATATTTACATGAGTAAAACATGACTAAAATGACAAAAATCGAATGAGTAGAAGTCAAGATATGAATTTTTAAAGAATAAAAGGCCCAATTCACAAAATAAATCTGAGACAAAAGTCTAAATTTACGACTTTTGGTAGTCACAGAAGGCACTTACGATTTTTTGTATTCCCAGAAATCACTTATGACTCCTATCTGTACGTCTGCACTCGGGCCGGAATTTCCGCACCTGGAGCGGAATTTCCGCACCCGGGCCGGAATCTCCACTTCCGGGCCGGAATACCCGCATTCTGGCCAGATGATCATTTTCCTCAATGCTAAACACCTGTCCAAGTGCCTACCATCCCCCACCATGCTTCAGCTGAAACACTGCAGCCCAACAGCCAATCCCAGCCCTGCAGCACATAGGAAAGCAGAGCAGACACACACAAATCTTCCAACATGTTGCTGAATATGTTTGTTGCTCTGCCACTTGCCAAGCGGCAAGAAGACTTGAGGAGGAGAGTAGAGAGGATATTCAGACAAAGGATAAACCTATTTGGGATGTCAGGGCCAAATACCGTTTCCCTCCAGAAGTCATCTTGGAGATGGTATATGAGTGGGAGCAGGAACTTGACTCTGGGACCTGCTGCTCCCATGCCATTCCAGCATATCTCAAGATACTTTCTTCTCTCCATTTCTTTGCAACAGGGTCATTCCAAAGGGTCTCCAGTGACCTTGTGGGCATCTCTCAGGCAAGCCAGTCGCGGGCTTGCATCAGGTCCTGAGCTGCATCAATTCAAGAGCCCACCTCCACATGCAAATGACCCATACACTGGACAGGACACAAAGGGCAGCTAGGGATTTCTATCTCATTTCTCGCTTACCACGTGTGCTGGGTGCAATTGATTGTATCCATGTGGCCCTTCAGCCACCCCACCGCATTGCACACATATTCTGCAGCAGACACCAATGGCATTCCATCAATGTGCAGGCTGTTTGTGATGCCAGTGGGAGATTCATTGATGTGCATGTAGTGTTTCCAGGCAGTGCCCTTGACAGCTTCGTATTCCGCATGTCACCTCTTGCCCGGCGGATGGCTGCGGGAGAATTTGGCAACGTGCGGCTACTGGGTAAGTACCAAGCACTAAAAATTAGGGATATGTGTAAATGAAATGTATGAATGCCACCTTACATTAACAACCATTGTACAATAAGAATCATCAAGCCACGTACACGGTCTCAACATACTGCATGTACCAAAGTATAGATCATGTTACGTTTAAATTTAAGAGGGAAATGTAACCTATTGCCCTATCTTCCCTCCTCAGGCGATGCTGGGTATGCACTCTCCCCTCAACTCCTCACACCTTACAGACATCCAACCACTGTACCTCAGTGTAGGTACGATAGGGCATACATACAAACTCGAGCCATCATAGAGCGCACTTTTGGTCTGTTGAAGTCGTGATTCAGATGACTTGACCAAACAGGGGGTGTGCGCAACTTCCGGCACAACTGCGTGCTCTCCATCTGCGGAGCGTACGCCTTGTATGTAGACCCTAGGCTCCGCAACCGGAGAGTATGTATTCGGGCCGGAAGCTCCGAAAACGAAACAGAACCCATTCTTTTATACAGGAAATGACATACAGGAAGTGGAAGGCAGGAAATACATCACAGGAAGTTGTTGACAGCCATTTTGTGTTCATTCTGAGTCATCCCGTCTCACAGATCAGATCCTCTGCCATCCTGCTGCTCATTTCAACTTAATTTCCCCCAAAATGGCCGAGGGTTATGAGGAGAAAGCACCCCCTTTCACTGAAAGGGAATTAGACATTTTAGCTGAGGGGGTGCTTAACAAATATCCTCAGCTATATGGGGGGCCAGAGGACCAGCTGAGTAATGCAGCGTGGGCCACACTATAGGCCAACATTGGGGAGCACTGCAGTGCAGTGGGCGTATACAACAGGAAGGCCAGGGCATGCCGCAAACGCTGCGAGGACCTAAAACACTGGGCCTGGCACAAGGCAGAGGAGCTACTGGGCCAGTCTTCCTAGCACCATGTGCATTATACCGCCTCTCACCACTGTACAGGAGGGTCCTGCGTGCAGCTTGGCCGACCCTCCATGCTCAGCTGGAGGAGCATGAGCAGCAGAGACCTGGTAAGTGCATTATATGCAATTTGAGTCTGAAAGTATGATGTGAGTGAAGACAGAGCTGTACCATCATGTGTCCCTTACCTCCATTTACCTATTCTGTGTCTATGCAGCAGTCATCATGAAGCAAAAGGCTCACTGTAGCACATTGACTGTACAGGTCAGAGTGCATTCTGGGAGTGGTAGTTTTATTATGACAACTGGGGAATTGAGCCACATGTGCATTTGTACAGAAATTTGCTCTGCCAGCACCACTAACAGTGAACCAAGGGCATCATAAGTGATGTGTGCATTGGATGAGGAATGGTACAGACACTGTCCAGTGTGTGTATGAGAGGCCAATGGGTATTGGATGCTGTGACTTGCATTGTATTCGGGGAGTTTGGGTTCTGATTAAGACAGATCATCATGCGCCATGGAGTCAAGACAGACTTTGAGATCCTTGCCTCACTTTTAAGTGTTTCCAATTTTGCCACGTGTGTCCACAGACACACGTCTTGCCCTCAGTGGCTTGTATGCCATTTTTCAAGTCCAGGTGGCTGTAACAACTAGCCACTACTGTTCACCAGTGCACAGCACTACCTGATCAGTCTTCGAAGCCAATATGTGGCACTAGGTTGTCAGCTTTTGTAAAGGGAATATCAAAAGGTTAGACTCACAACTTAGCAAACCTAATAGCCCAGACCCTATATGGATGTATGACCCCCAAACGGCATTTGTGTTGTCTCATACAATGCTACACAGCAGATAACATTTGTCCGGAAGTAAAAGTGCAGAGACTCCATATCACAGGCCTATTCCAATACCATCTGGACTCTCTCTAATCTCCATTTGTAGACTGGGTTTGGAACCTGCCCATATAGCAGTAACAGGACACACAGATCACAAAAATGCCAAAGTTGAGGGTTGGTCAGTACAGATGTGGAAGCTGCCAAAATTCAAGTGAGATGTCCATGTCCGACTCAAATCAGGAGATGACAGTGAACATACACGTAATTTAAGCTCCTAATCACTGACAACTGTATAGTGTGCTAAGAGGAGAACAAAGTCTGCCCTTGGCTCATCTGGGTATGTGTCTTTTTCTGACGTGTACAACCACTACATCATGATTTGTCTTACTTTTCAGTGGGCTCTACTGGCCAAAAGGACCAACAGCAGGATGTGGTTCGGAGCAGGACATCTTTGGTGTGCCGGCGGCCACAACCTCTATCTACAAGTGAGGAAGAAGAGGATGAGGCGGGACCTTCTACATCAGGAGGCAGGGGGATTGCGCCCACCCGGACTGAGCAGGAAGACACCTCTGGTGCTACGGACCGGGTGGAGGCTGAGGACATTGAAGTGGGGGGGAGAACTGGACACCTCTGGCCGGGGGGGAGGAGATATACTCTCCCCCAGACCATTCACTACTTACTTTTGGCGAGGTGTTCCCGGGGCAGGCTACTACACCTGGGCCTGCCATCAGCCCCTCCCTAACTCTAGAGGCCCCCATTCCATCTGGGCCTCCAGCTGCATCCCCTGCAACCAGTCCCCCTCATCATGGCTGCCAGGTAGACACCAACATTGGCTCCGAACCCGAGGCACCACACCCCTCATGTTCCACCCAAACCCCTCCCTGTGTTGTTATTCCTGTGGCTCTACCACAGGACTTGATGTGGGCATGTGAGGGTCAGCCAGACATGGCCTCTCGCATCATGCTGCAGATGTGTACAGAGCTGTGCATGATGCAAGAGGAAAATGCATGAGCTATGGCCACCCTCACTGCCAGTGTCAATTCCCTGACTGCAGCCATGTTGTCTGTCCTATCCCAATCTCCCTCTCACAGCACCATCAATGTCTCCCCCTGTACGTTGCACCACACTGTTTCCCCCGTATTCCTCGTGTGTCCCAACCCGTGTGGTGCCTGGTCCTGCACAGGCCAGACAGGAGCCCGCCTCGGACTCAGAGGATTTGGACATTGTGCAAATCGAGGATCACCATAAGGACACTTGACCTGTTGGATAGAATATTCTTTTTGGACAATTATTTGCTTTGCCCCCTGTATATAGACTGGTTCCCCTGATGCTCCCTGATGTGTTATATTTATGTTGCCCCACCCCAATCCAAGTTCCCTTCTCCTTCTGTAGTAAGAACATCATTTGTTTTCCTTTCTCCCTTCCAAACGGACTGTTGTTGTATTTCTAATCCCACACTTTTTTTCCATAAAATGTTATTTTGAATCATACTTTCTCTATCTTGTTTAACTTCATTGTGATTGTCTTGCACAAAATATGGACATATATTTTGGGAGTTATCTGCTCTGCACATGAGAGCTTGTTGCAATGATGGGGTTACACTTGTACATGTTGTACGCACACACATACATCCTCACATCTCTAGGCCACCACAATTGGTAAACATTTGCCTATAAGGACATAATACGCAACATAGTCTTGACATGTGATGAGAATTTCTTTTTATTTACACATATTCACACTGGTCAAAAATTTTGGGATGTGATCAATGGGGATCATGCTTGCAACTTCGCAAATTTGGAGGTGAGGATCGCTGTGAGGGATTATGTCTGGGTTGTCGATGAGGTGCAGGTTGGTGTGGTGCATGTGCCTGTACAGGGTGAAGTTCTTGTGCAGGGGCGGATGGTGTCTGTACAGTTGGTGTTTGTGCGTGGACAGTGGGTGGTTGTGAAGGTGGTGGTAGTGCCTGTTCAGGGGGTATTCGTGGATGTGCAGGTGGGGGAGGGCCTGTTCAGGGGGTGGTGGTGGATGTGCAGGTGGCGGGAGTGCCTAGATAGGGGGCGGTGGTGGGTGTGTAACCTTGCTGTGGTCATGTGCAGTTTGTGGTACAGGGGTGTGGGTGTGATGTGCTGCAGGCAGATGTGATGGCTCCCCTCCCTGCATTGACTATGAAGGGAGACTATGGATCACTTTCAGCATGCCCTCCATCATTTTCATGGCCAAGACATGGTGTCTTGCACTCTCTTCCCTTTGAATGGATATCATGTCTCTGATATTCTTGGACATGTCTTGCCAAGATCTATCCATCCTGTTCAAAACATAGGTCAGTCTGTCCACCACCTGAGGGATTTGATGCATGTTCTGCAGGGCCTGAGACATGTCTGACAGGGAAGCCCCTATAGCACGAATGTCGTGCCTCACATCTGCCTGCTGTTGGAAGAAGTCCTGCTCCCACTTGCTACCATGGCCAGGTGCAGGCCCTCTCTGCAGGGGTCGGCCATGGATGAGACCGCCAGGTCCAACAGCAGGGGGAGGGTGGCAGGTGGAAGCCTGTGAACAGGAGAATGGTGCCCAGGGGAAACCTGCACCACAACAGGGTTGGTAATTCCCTCAGATGGTGGAGAGAATGCCTGGGATGCACTATATAGGGAGGAGTTTGTAGGGGAACCACCACGTCTGTACTGGATGTGAGGGTTGTAAGGGAGTGATGTATGTGTTGGGGTGCGTGTGAGCTGTGGCTGGTTAGCTCTATGCTGAGGACAGGCAATCTTTCTTTGTTGAGGCTGAGGCACTTTGCTGGGCGGAGGGTGTGAGGCCTTGCCAAATTTGGCAGATGTGGGAAATTTTCTGGCCATGGAATCTGAATCGCCATCCTCTGAGAGGATGGACAGATAGTCTTCATTATCGTCAAATTCTTCAGCCTCCTCAGGTACTTCATCCTCCTCCTTTTGCACAGTACTTGCACCGGACATTACTGCTTGCAGGAGCAGTGGATTTTTGCCTTTGATTGCCCGTCACCCAACACTGGTGGAAGGTCCATCCTCCTCATCGTCATCATCACCTGGAACACAGAGGTTGCAACAGGATAAGTAATTGACCTAGTATAAGATGTGGTGCAACACAAGGGTTGGTTCTACTGTACTTTGCATCAACAGATGAAGCACATGTGACCTGGTTTGGGTACCCCTACACATGACAGCTCACACCATAGCACTGAGGTGTTGACCGGAGAGGTACAATGCACAAGCAAACTCACCAGCGCCAGCCACAGCTTTGTGTCCCTTTGCGATCCCCCCTGATGTCAGCTGCTGAACCTGGCTCCTCATAGGTGTAGTTGATGAAGCGGTCCCCAATCCAGCAGCAGGAGAAGGAAGTGACACCATACTCAATGATCTGCATTACTAATTTACAAACAGGCACATGTGACACTTATAAAAATGAAATGGTATGTATGTAACTTGTAAACACCGATTGCAGATTCTATGCAGTAGGGGATTTGGATCTTTGTCATGGTTTTGGAATCTATGACAGGGAAACACTTCACACCACACTTACCTGATGGACAGGTACGAGAAGGTTTCACTGCTGCAGCCAGGATGTCTTGCATTCCCCGGGATGGTGTTGTACGCTGCACTGGTGTCATCCTGTCAGCAGCTGTGATGAGACATACATATCCATATTTCAGTGCACCAGATGGTAGCTATGAGCTAACATGTATGTGTCATTCAAAAATGCCCATTGATATGATATTCCTGGCCAATGTGCAGCATGTTTACCTCATGGTCTTTACATGTGGGCCCCTGCTCAAATGCCGCAGTTGTCAGCTGTTACCTCTACACAGCACTGGCATCAATGAGATGACACATCAACAGACAAACGTGTATGTAAATGTAAATCCAGTATTTGTAAAGCGCGAACAGCTACCCGAAGGCATCCCGGCACTGGGGGCCATTGGGAAGATTAAGTAAGCTATTGCCCAGAGTCACATGGTGCTGGGCTGACCTGCCGCCGGTGATCGAACCGTGAGCCCTAGATTCCAGGGTCAGTCACCCTGGCCGCGGCGCCACACCTCTTCCCATATGAGAAGGTTACTGATATTTGAAGAAAGGGGATAAATAATCAGGAAGCCTCCGCATTACATTGATTACACCTTCACCATTAAGACCATCATGCCTCATGAGTATGGTGTTGTCTGTTGACAAGTCGAAAGGAGTGTTCGTCACCAGGTTGACCAGTTTCACATTTGCACATCAGATCAAACATTGCATTGCAGAGTTCATACGTGAGATGTGCAATAGTCAGGTACATATTGTGGTTCATTTGGGCTTCCCTAAGCATGAAGTCACAAAGCTCATTTTGGACTGAGAGATCACAAATTTGTTATGTCCATCCTTTGAGTGTCCTCTGTTCCCATAATCCATTTACAACATCATGGTAGTACTTAGCTGACAACGGATGATGTCTTGTATAGCAGACATTCTAACCTCTTATATTATACACTCACCTATATAGGTGAATACAGTAGAAGAGGAGGCAAGCACAATGCAACATTTGACTAGGATCCCACATTGTGGGTAAGTTGAGAAGCTTTGATGGTTGCCTCCTACACTGGATTTGCGTTGTGCTTTTTAGCCAAGAGATATGAAAATTTCACTACCTCAAGATTCACCTTAGCATCCCATACATCCATCACAAAAGTACACAACTGACATCAGTGTGACCCTCAAACACACCAATTTCAATAGGATTTGTCCGTTGATATTTTGCAAGAGAGTTTTCATATCATTGAATTACAATCCAGTTGTGTCTAGTACACTTCATATGACACTATATACTATTTTGTGTCCATTCTGCACTCACTTGGCATACATTTTGTGTCATCCTTTCACTAGCCACCATGGTATGATGTGGTATGTGGTTAAATGCCATATGTAGGCATGTTGTGATGCAGGACAACAGTGATGTAGAACAGAAACAGCATACAGCGGAGATTAAAGGCACATTTCATGAGCATTCATGTACTTTATTCTTGGGTTTACTTACCATGGCCAGCACCTGCCCAGTGTGTGGTCCCTGACCAGATGTCACAGCCAACCTTGTAGCAGAAGTCAATGGGGGTACTGGAATCTGGGACGACATCATTGGACCTACAATGATAAGTGTGTTTGCAACTTTACATTTCAGCTGCCACATGTGATGCACTCAATTCAGGCACAAAGGATAAGCACAAGCAGTGTGGGCACTACCGTTGCAGAAGTGTGTGGCACTAAATGTCATGAGTGATCCAACATTCAACTTATAATGGCCCCACTGCCTAGAAGCAATGTCTATCAAATTGACACCAAAAAAATTCCTAAAGTAATGTCCATTATCGTGTTTTGTTTATGGCCAAAAACAGGCCATCCGATGTTAACAAATATAACCAGCTGGGTTGACTGGACAATTTCATGTATTGAAAAAACATTATAATTTGGACACTGGACCCATTCTCAATACTCCTGACAATTGAATCTCACTTCTTGTTCATCATTGTTATATTTGGTAACATTGGATTTCTAGATTTTGTCTACAAAAACAATTACAATATAGTGGAGACTCCTTTTTGACTTGTTGTGGCACTCAATTCCAGGATTGAGTTCACAGTTCTGGAACTGTTGATGGAATACATGTAATGTTCCACAATCACAAAGGTATGATGAGCCTAGATATCTTATTTTTTGTCTTTCACTATTCACAAATGTCATTTGCTAAAGGTAAATGTCCTTTAAGAATTCCAATAGTTGTAAAGTTAGATTTTCATCTCCAGTTACCTTTGAGATTCCGGCCCTATTTGTCCCTCTCTTCTCTGCTGACAATGTATGCATTTTGACCATCTCCTGACCAGTTTGACTTACCAGTTAGTGAGGGTGGTATGCCTTGCTCTGGATGATGTTGTTTCCTCCCAGAAGATGCAGGGACCTCTGCTACTGTGGTTGTCTGTACTCTGGCTGAATGTTTCAATAGGTGAGAAGAGAGAAAAGTTACCAAATCGAAAATGTACATGTGTAACTTGTCTGACATTTCCTCATATCTTCTGCATGCTAACAGTATTGTGAAGTACTTCCGCGGCCGGTGCAGGTAGGAGCAGTGGGGTGTTGGGGGTGTAATGGCGGGGCAGGTTGGGAAATAGACAACGGAATAGTGAAAAGAAATGTCTTAAATTAAGGATTCTCTCACCTTGTGCTCTGCACTGCACCACCCCCCCTGACGTTCTTGACTGATCCGGCCGCATCTGGATAAGTGGAAGGGGCACTTTTTTGTCTATTGCTACTTAACAGTGTTAGGTATATACGGCAGCAGTACTGGGCCCATGCTTTTAATAGTGGGAATGGGATTTGCCATTTCTAATCCAAAGGATTCTGGGACTCATGGTGCAACATACCGAGGGAAACACATGAGCCTCTGACTGACTATATTTTTATATAAACTTTGGATAACTTCCTTAATCATGATGGGGGTGCAACACAGACAGTCATTTTATATACTTGTTCTTGTCATCACATTTACTTGGTACCACATTGCGGACATCACTCACAGGAAGCCCCTGGAGCATGTGGGGGTGGATTGTAGTGAGGACATCCTCCTCAAGTGTGGTGAGACGGATGTGGGTTCCGGATTGTGGGCCAGGGAGAACTCTGGCCAACGGAATCCTGGTGTACTTCTCCTTCACCCGCCTCTTTTTGTCCTGCCACTTCTTCTTGATGTCATGGACTGTGCGCACATCCTCCTCCAATGCTGTGACAGCAGTGGCTAAATACTGCCATAGAGCTGCCTTCTGTGTGCCACTGGTGCAGTAAGGGGAGAGACCATGTAGCCGTGTGTGGTGCCTCACAATGAACTCCACAATCAAGGTGGTCTCCTCATCTGTGGAATTTTTCTTCCTCCTCAGTTGGTACATTTTCCAGTAGTGATTCACAAAGAAGGAAAACAGGAACTCTCTGAGGCTAAACCTGTTCCTTGAATGTGTGATGCTTTTATGTGGTTTGTGGTGCTGGTCTTGCTGTTGGTGTTAATTGACTTACTCTGACGCAGCTGGGGGATGGTAAGCACTTGGACAGCTGTTTAGCATTGAGAAAAATGATCATCCGGCCAGAATGCGGGTATTCCGGCCCGGAAGCGGAGATTCCGGCTCAGGTGCGGAAATTCCGCCCAAGTGCGGGATTTCCGATCCGGAGGCGGATATTCCGCTCCGGGTGCAGAAATTCCGTCCCTAATGCGGACGTAAAGATAGGAGTTGTGAGTGATTTCTGTGAATACCAAAAGTCATAAATTTAGACTTTTGTCTCAGATTACTTTTGTGAATCGGGCCCAAACTGTTTTGTATTGCTTAGAAAGAAATAGAGCCAACCAGGGCTATCCAAAAGTTCAGGCCGACCGTGATGGAGCGTGGGTTGGATCAGGGACCTGCTTTGGCCCACTGAGCAATACCTTGGAAGCGTCAATGTTGAGGGCGATGCTTGGAGCAAATGAGGCGATGCTTCACTGCTGTAGTAGGCAATGCAGTAGTAGGCAATGCATCGGTTCTGAGCTGCACAAAGTCGAAGATTCATTGAGAGTCAAGATGCGATGAACATTGAGGCCATGAATCGTTGTCGAACCACTGGGCTGTAGGCGATGCATGCAGCACAAAGCAATGCGTTGGCGCTGAGCCACACAAAGTTGGAGATGCGTCTGAAACAGGGGGCGGTGCATGGTAAAGTCGGTGATGCAATGTCTGTGGTTCATGCAGCACCGGTGATGCGTTGGGGTTAAAGGAAATGCTCTGTTTCTGTTTGGCGCAACATCGTCGATGCGTGGATTTTCTGGGTTGCAGCACTGAAAAGTCACTTCCAAGGGCCCAGGACTGGGTTGACATCACTTGGCAGAGTAGGACTCACAGCAGACAAAGTCCAGGTGCTGGTTGCAGTCTTTGATATTCCTGAGACTTCAGAAATGAGAGGCAAGCCAACAAACCCTTGGAGATACTTTGGTTCTGGGATGTAGAGATGCAGGTCCAGTCCTTCTCACTCCCAGGCAAGAAGCAGAAGGCAGCAGACCAACACAGCAAAGCAGTTCAGCAAAGTGGTAATCCCTCCTGGTAGCACAGTCTACCTTCTTCCTGGTAGAATGTCCTCTGTTCCAGAAGTGTTCTGATTTGGTTGTGTCAGAGTACTTATATCCAGTTGGGACTTTGAAGTAGGGAGACTTCAAAGAGATGCGTTTAAAGTGCACAGAATCCTGCCAT
This sequence comes from Calotriton arnoldi, assembly GCA_963921515.1. NCBI lineage: Eukaryota > Metazoa > Chordata > Amphibia > Caudata > Salamandridae > Calotriton > Calotriton arnoldi. The sequence goes on along the minus strand of CAWUFW010002656.1, from coordinate 896,274 downwards.
TCCTGCCCTGGCTCCAAAATCTCTATAGGGGGGTATGCAACCACAGGCAGTGGTGGCTAGCATCTATGGAGAAGGAGGCAGGCGAGGAAATGGCTGGTTGCGTGCACAAAATAAAAAAATTAATTACAATTAAAACACTAACTGAATCCAGATGACATCCCTGAACACAGGAGAACAATTATAAAGGACTCCCTCTCCTGGTTCACTGCACCAGAGAATATGATGCTACAGAGATCGTATTACCAACATACAATCACCTTTCCTTTTCATGCACTCCGTGTCACAGTCACATTCACCTTTATGTAAGAGGAATGTCACGATACCACTAACTCAGAGGCTTGGTACGAGCTTCATTCAAATGCGATAAGCGGAAGTAGCCGAGAGCTCAAAGAATACAATCACATTCACTCTTGTGTATAATGCACGTCACCACACCATTGAATCAAGATATGACATGCAGCCTAATCAACTGAGATCAGCTGGAGCGCCCGTAAACCTGAATGACATCAATATCATACTTCAGGAAGAATTGGCTTACCACTAAGACTGGGTCGGTCCGAAAAAGCTTGAACCTGGTTTGCAGCCAGCAATGTGGGAGGAATCTGAAGAAGTCTGCAGAGATGTTGCGTTGTCAAGGAGCCATCCAATGAAGATCGGGACCGTATTCCAGGAAGATTCCTGAATAGTGAGCACTTGTGCTCAGGCAGGCCCTCTCTTATAGGGTCATGATCCCCAAGATGGCCACAGTCTGGGGCTTCTGGGACTTTAAGTACCCATAGGAAAACAAGGCTAAACTCACAGCTAAAAAGAAAATTAAGGGTAATAAACGATGCATACCTGTATAACATCACCAGTACAATAAGATTGAGTTAGCAGGTACATTTTAACACTGAGATTGCGTGCAACACCACAAGTACAACAAGGTTGAATCAGCACGTACATTCTAACTATGGTATTTCATTCAGCATAACCACCAGCGTGCCATCCCTGATTGCATGTGGATTTTACCACAAGGCAAACCCTGCACATTACACTTATATCAGTGCTGTAAGGTTGCAACCAAGGCCAAGGTGGTGGTTGGGGTGGGTCCTAGAATGTGCACTACCACATTAACAACATCACTCTTGCGCTCCTTCACCTCATAAGGCCCAGACCAACAGTCTTGCAGTGCCAGCGGCTCCAAGGGCTCCATTACCTATACTTTTTGACCAAGCTGAAACTCAACCAGAGTGGTATTCTGGTCATACCAGTGTTTAATGTCCTCCTGGCTAGCTTCCAGATTCTCCTGTGTGAGTTTCTGGAAGTCGGCTGTCTGGCTGCAGAATGCCAGCATGTAGTTAACTACATCTTGGGGTGACTTCTTGGGAGCTTGCTTTCAGCTTTCCTTAACCAAAGTGAGAGGTCCTCTCACAGTGTGCCTTTGCAGTAGTTCAAAAGGGCTGTAGCCAACCCCCTTTTGTGGTACCTACCTGTAGGTGGACAAAAGACATGGCAGGAGGACATCCCATGTATGCCTCATGGATTCAGGTAGACCCATAATCAGAGTTACACCTACCCTTCCTTTGTGTGTAGCTGTCTAGAGGGAATGCAGGAACCCAGCTGTCACCCCTCAAGGAGTCCTCCTACATGGGCAGAAGGTAGGGGGCAAGGAGGAGAGCATATTCTTTATAAAATGCAGCAGTGAGACCATCCAAACCCGATGCCCTATCACCGGGCATGCCGCCAATGGTCTGGATGACCTCCTCCATTGTGAAGGGCTCATAAAGGTACAAAGGATGCGCATCCTCCAGCCACAGCAGCTGCACTAAGTCCAGATAAGAGACCAGGGCAGACATGTCTGGCAGTGGAGATGCAGTATACAGAGCAGAGTAATAATTGGTCATTACACAATGTGTGGCTTGCATCACAGCATGAACAGTCTGTTGGTTGTTCACTAACTCCATTATGTGATCATTTACCCAAGGTTTTCGCAGCAATCCAAACACCATCCACCCTGTCACCCTGCTCATAGCTCCGAGTATGGGCCTCCTTTTTGAGGTTGTGCGTCTCACATGCCACTGCTTCATCACAATCTAGAAGCTTGCCCCTTATGTCTGCCTGCATGTGATATCGTTAGTAGCAAGGAATCATCTCCAGAGCCCGTATGTCAGACTCTAACCATGCAAGCTCTCCCTGCAGGGCCTAAAGCACAACCACCTGCTGGCCGATGCATGCTTGCATTATCACTTCCATAAACGCTTCCCAGAGCGTGGATGGAGATTCTACTGACTGCTTGTTCTGCTCAAAGTATTTAACTATTGCCGCCCTAATTTCCTCCCGGAAAACCTGTTTGTGACGAGTGCCTGGGGGAAGTTTCCAGGTAGAGACTCGCGAGCACAGCTCCGGAGGAGCTACATTCAGCAGGACAGGGGCATGATCAAAGAGTGTTCTGGGGAGATGGGCAATCTCGCAGTCCAGTTAACTGCGTCTTTGGTAACAAGCCAATAGTCAATGCGAGACTACGTGTTATGGGCGGACCCTATGCATGTGCCCTCGGTGTTGGAGTGATGCAATGCGCAAATTAACAAAAAATGTATTATCTGCCATAATAGTCATAAGCTGTATGGCCGTCTGGATTCACTAGATCTATCCTCGCGCATATCCAGAACTACATTAAAATCACCCCCAATAGCATCGCCCCAGCGCCCATCAAACCGATAAGTTGCCAGACATCGACATAAAAGGCTGGATCATCAACATTTGGGCCATAGACTGAAACCAAAATTATGTGTTGTCCCTGCAGAAGAGCCTGCCAAAATGACAAACCAGCCCTGGGAGTTGCAGAGCGCGTGCCGGGTGTGCCAAGGTGTGCCCCTGCGAATAAGCACTGCTACTCCGTGCATAATTGGAATAATAGAAGACATGGGATTTAGCAATCCAGCCAGCTCACAGGCATGCCCTAGTCAAGTCGGACAGGTGTGTCTGTTGCAGGAGGCAGATATCAATATGATGCTGCTGCACTCATGCCAGCACAGATCACGCCTTGCGGCGTTCATTTAAACCCCTAACGTTCCAGGTTAAGCATTTAATTGAGGGCATCAGAGCTTGGGGGGAAATACACGCAGAGGCCTATGAACATGCAAATAGCAAGTGCAGTGGTGTGGTGCTGAGTGGTAGAGAAGGAAACAAACAACACAGAACAGTAAACATTGCATCATTTACCCAACCTAAACCCCCGACCCACTTAGGACCCCCAATCGAGCTGAATTCCCCCTTCCCTCCCCCCGAAGTAAGGGCAAAGTCCATAGCACAGCAATATATGAAACATCCCATAGAGAGCGACTAAAGGTCCCAAAATACATCTCTGCCATTTGGTCGCTGAGTGGCCACAGCAGGTAGGTGAGAGGGCATTCAAATAGAAGGAATTGTTTGCTCCCACTTCTTATCCTATTTAAGTAGGCATGCCAAGGCCATTCGGCAGAGCACCCACCAAACTAACCCCAATAGACTCATGAGTAGGAATACGGCTTAGTGCATCCCTCTAACAGAGTAGAGTAGCAAAACCTCTTCTAGTTGGTTAGTCATAGTCACTGAGACGGGTGTCGTCGGAAGGAGCAACAGACTTGGTCGGTGAGGGTTCCATGTTGCGGACAAATCGTGTGGCAGTCTTAGGATCAGTAAAGTAGTATGTCTTTCCACGATGTAGGATCCGCAGCTTAGCTGGTTAAAGCAGCGGGTACATTTACTATTCCCACTTCAATCTAATCAACGCTGGGTAAAGTGTAGGACTTTGAGAAGGGTTGATTTACTCATCTAACTAGAATCTAAGGCATATTTGTGAAGCACAAACATTATAAAAGTTAAATTGAATACATAACACCCAATACAAAACATATTGATAAAAACACTATACTATAAATAATTCATAGGCCATAACCGAAACACAAACACAACACTTTCAATATTATAAATTAAAAATACACACATTTTATAAATCTTTAATGGTGGCCGCGCAGCGGACGCACGCAGCGGGCATGCCGAAAACAAGCCCATTTGCGCCCGTCCGCGACCAGACCGCGACCAGCGCCAGGGACCCTGGCTCTCCGACCACCCACCGATGCGACTCAGCTACCCTCCTTGCATTCAACCCCAGAAGGAACAACTACTGCCAGCTGTCTACGCCGAACACCACCCATTGCCAGTTCTCCTGCCGATGCTACAGACAATCCTTCATCATCCTCCACACCGCCTCAGCCGCCGCAACCATGCCAGACGCCAGCATCACCGAAGCCCTGAGGTGCATCCTCCTCAACGTGCGCTCACTGCAAAGACATGCTTTAGAGATCTGGGACCTCCTCGACACCCTCTTGTCAGACGTTGCCTTCTTCATGGAAACATGGACCAACCCCACCTCCGTCCCTGACATCGCCACCGCCATCCCAGACGGATACAAGATCCAGAGGAAGGGTCGCCCCAACTGCCCAGGAGGAGGACTCGCCATCGCGCACAAGAGCTCCCTCCGTCTCACCACCTCCAGAACAGGCGACTCCCCGTCCACTACCGAACACCTCCATTTCCAGATCCAGACCATCCCTAGAACGATCCTACGATGCACCCTCGCCTACAGACCTCCCGGACCGTGAACCGCGTTCATCACTACCATCACTGACCTCATCGTGCCCCACGCCATCGCCTCCATGGACTACTTACTCTTCAGAGACCTCAACTCTCACCTCGACAACCTCAGCAACCCCAACTCTGCCACCCTCCTGGACAACCTTGCCAACTTCGGACTGAAACAACTCGTCACCACCCTTATCCACAAGGCAGGACACACCCTCAACCCCATCTTCGCAGAAGGTAACAATGTCCACTTCAGCCACACCACGCAACCCACCTGGACGGACCACCACTGCGTACACTTCCACGTTGACAAACCCACCACACCCAAACCTGCACCCCGCCCTTCACGAAGGAACTGGAGCAAGATCACCGAGGAGCACCTCAACTCCACCCTCAACCGCGAAGCCCCCCGCCTCGACCGACGCCAACTCCACAGCCAAAATACTTCACAGATAGATCACCAACTGCGCAGACAAGCTTGCCCCTCTCCGCAACCCCGACAGACAGCACCCCATGAAGGCCACCTGGTTCACCTCTGACCTCCAAGAATCCAGACGCACCTGCAGATGTCTCAAAAAATTATGGAGGAACAGCAAAACCACTGAACACCAGACCACCTACAAGAACGCCATGACTCATCAGATCCTCTAAAAGGAACTTCATCCAGAACAAAATCCTCGCCAACTCCAGCAAATCAAAGGAATTCTTCAACATCATCCAACAATTCACCAAACCCCCCAGCGAAGCCACGGATGTCACACCCTCCCAGGACCTCTGCAACAAGCTGGGCTCCTGCTTCCATCTGAAAATCAAGGCCCTCCACTACAACTTCAGCGAACAGACTCCAGAAACCACTCTTTCCTCCGGCGACGGCAGCCAGCCTACCATCGCTGCCTGGACCCTGGTCACCACTTAAGATACTGCCATGGCCATGAAGAGTACTCACTCAGGAGCCCCCACGGACCCCTGCCCGGCGCACATCTTCCACAGAGCCGCCACCGTGATATAGAACCGGAGCTACAATGCACCATCAATGCCACCTTCGAATCCGGCACATTCCCCAATGTCTGGAAACACGCAGAAGTCAAGACCCTCCTCAAGAAACCCTCTGCAGTCCCAATGGACCTGAAAAACTACTGGCCCATCTCTCTCCTCCCATTCATGGCCAAAGTCACCGAGAAGATCATCAACGCCCATCTGACTAACTTCATCGAAGAGAACGCTATCCTCGACCCTTCCCAATCTGGATTTTGCAGCAACCACAGCACCCAGACCGCCCTCCTCGCCGCCACAGACGACATCCGCACGCTCCTCGACCAAGGCCACACCGCGGCCCTCATCCTACTAGACCTCTCCGCAGCCTTCGACTCCGTCTCCCACTGCACTCTCACAGCCAGACTCCACGACGCCGGCATACAGGGAACTGCCCTCGACTGGCTCCGCTCCTTCTTCGCCGGCAGACCCCAAAGGATCAGACTCCTGCCCTTCCTCTCCGAACCCACAGAGATCAACTGCAGAGTACCCCAAGGATCATAGCTCTTTCCCATGCTCTTCAACATCTACATGGCCTCCCTCGCCGCCATCGTCAGACAGCATGGACTCAGCATAGTATCCTACGCCGACGACACCCAGCTCATCCTCTCCCTCACAAAGGAACCAGACGCCACCAGACTCAGCTTCCAGGAAGGAATGAAAGATGTCGCATCCTGGATGAGCAGCAGCTGTCTGAAGCTCAACTTGGAGAAGACAGAAGTCCTCATCCTCGGACCCACCCCCTCAGCTTGGGACAACACCCGGTGGCCCACCGCCCTTGGCAACCCCCTCACCCCCATTGACCATGCCCAGAACATCGGCATCATACTCACACCTCCTTCACCATGATCCGCCAGATCAACGCCGTCGCCTCCATCTGCTTCAACACCCTCCGCATCCTTCGCAAGACCTTCAAATGGATCCCTCTCGAATCCAGAAAAACCATCACCCATGCACTCATACTCTGGAATCAACAAATCCCTGCTACACAAACTCCAGACCATCCAGAACACCGCGGCCAGACTCGTCCTTGGCATCTGACGACATGATCCTATCACCCAACACCTACGAGACCTCCACTGTCTCCCCATCGAGAAGAGAGTAACTTTCAAGCTACTCACCCATGCCTACAAATCCCTCCACAACATCGGACCCAAATACCTCAATGAAAGAGTCCCCTTCCACGTACCCAAGAGAAACCTCCGCTCCGCCAACCTCGCCCTAGCAGAAACCCCATGCATCTGCAGAACCAGAGCAGGTGGAAGAGCCTTCTCCTACGTTGCGGCAAAGGCCTGGAACAAGCTACAGCTTGCACACCTTCAGGAAGAGCCTCAAGACCTGGCTCTTTGACTAACTTGGAGCTACACCCCCTCACCCCCCAGCGCCTTGAGACCCTCACGGGTGAGTAGCACGCTTCACAATTCCCTGATTGATTGATTATAAATTAAATTGTGAAACATTTCTAAATTTAACTTTATTGTATAGAATAAAATATTACAACCAATTTGTCATTACTACAAACTACAAAGAATGGAGCAAGACATCAGAACATAAGCAGGAAATCTTATTAGAGTCAGAAAGCGGGTGATGAAAGAGACAACATCAGAACACTTCTGTCAAAGAAAACCAAGGCATTGGGGGTTAGGTAGGGTAACATTAACGAGAGTAAGAACTGATTTCTAAAAACTGCTTAAAATAAAGTAAGTGACTATGCAGTGTGACAGCTCCGCAAGCCATACATAACGTACGACTGCGAGATACAGTGGGTGACACCCACTACCTAAATCCAGTTAAGGAAATGTGCATGTGTGTTAAACAAATGGTAAGTTGTAGCATGCATAGAGTACACAATGCGACGTCAACTGAAAGGGCACAGAAATTCAAGAAAAAGTTGCCAGATATGCTAAAGAGATGATAGTTCAGAGAACACCAGAGGACCAGGTAATAGGCTGGCTAACATTAAAGCGAGGAAAGAACTCAGTTTCAACACCAGCTTCTAAAAGAGCGAGCGACCATAGACAGCGCTGCCTAGCAAGACGAGTCTGTAGCCGGGCAGCGAGCTGCAGCAGGTGGTTACACCTTCTGCTTAGGTCAAACTAGGGAAGGTGTTGAAGAATGGATAAGTGATATTATATACTAAGGTCACAATGTTCAATCAATGGAATGGTTGCGCATAATGATGCGTGTGTCACTTGTACTACAAAGTCAAAGCGAATTAAAGACATTCTGGATTGTGGAGGAGAAAAAGCCATTTTCAGGATCTGCACAAGCAGAGAACACAGAATTGTTTCCTCCACCCTGTTACCTGTTGTAAGAAAACAAAGTACAGCGAAAGTTATCAGAAAGGAAGCTGGGAGAATGTGAAGCAAAAAGAAGTGCAATTACAGTTCACTGAAAGTGGGGAAAGGAAGAAAACTTGGAGATACTGCATGGGTAAGTGGAGAAGACAAGTAAAAATGGGATTGTATAAAAAATGCAGGGGAGAAAAAGCTTTACATGATAGTAGACACAAGAGATATACTCAAAGATACAGAGATGAGAAAAAAGTGTCATCTAACTGGGAACATAATCAACAGAACAGGTCAGCGGGCCACTCAAAATACCGCACCTCCCCCTTGTCCCAATTGTTAAACAAAGCAGTCCTACTACGTGTACCAAACCAAGGCACCCGCTGCTCCCAAGGTGTGACCAAAAGGTCAAATTGAATCCAAATTTCACAATTGGTAGCGCACCGATAAGTTACAGTCCATTCAAAGCAAAGCCCAGTTCCAAATGGCATGTATTCCAAATCGTCTTTATTTTCCTTGATGATAACATGAGACAATCAAACCGTTTGGTTCACCAAACGTGAACTTCCTCAGAGCACCTAAAATTCTGAATTTGCCAGTTGGCCAACTCGTTATTCGATTCTCCCCATCGTCCGTTCGTTCCCAGTCACTTGTATACATCAGGTCCTCATATTCTTAACTGATCCCAATACATCAGTCAGTCATGGCTATTAAGTCCCAGTGGATGACACCTCATTATGTGTCCTCCAGCAACCAGCTACCATGGCGTATGGTTTCACGTCTCAGAAGCAACGTATAAAAAAGCATATAACTGGGAAGCCATGGTGGATTGGGCCGGATGAAAGCCACAATGAGGCAGACGAACAGAAATCGAGGTGCATGTAACCCTGAGTTAAAAAAAAAAGAATTTGGGAAATAAACAAATTTTTAAAAAAGCGTAGCAGACGCAATGAGGGGACAGATAACGTGTGGAAAAGAGAATGTCTTGTGGAAGAAGTGGTGGGGTAGTGCAGGTGTAGCAGTGTTGAAAACCAATAAACCTTACTGGAACACAGTAATAAAAAAATAAAAAGTAGTCCAAGAAAAAAACAAGTTTGACAAGAAAGAGTTCTTCTGGAGGAAACAATGTACACAGTACAAAAAAGTTAAAATGAACAATGGGATTTATGTTTTAACAATGCAGTACTGCATATCAGCAATCTGAGGGGCATATTTACAAGCCCTATCGCCACGGAAACGTCACTTTTTGTGACGTTTCTATGGCGATAGGGGCTTGCCTTATTTACAAGGCAGCGTTAAGTCACTTAACGTGGCTTAATGCTGCCTTGTAAATAAGGCCTTCTTTCACGCTATGCTTAGTGTGAAAGGGATGGGCAGTGGGTGTTGCAGTGGGCGTTCCACCGCAAAACCCATTGATTTTGACGCTGCCCCCTATTTACAAGGGCAGCGTAAAGAGGAGGCAGTGCCAAAATTAAGACCAGGGAAAGCCTGTGTTGCGGGGATTCTGCACTTACACAGAACTATGCGCAGGAAAACAGGACCTCGGTGTATAGGGGTGTACCAACCTACCACCTTAGTACCCAAAATCCGAAAACCGACTAGCTATAGTGTCTCATTCGTTCTTCTCCAAAATCACGAAGCTACAATTGATTAGACAACCCAGAATACAACACTCCCGACTCTCTCAGGAATCGTGGTAGCAAGACATACCCTTTCCCTCGCTCACTCATACTTGTCCACAATAAGAATGGTCAGAGACACTGTTATAGTTCAAAATGTTTATTTTAACTATCGTGCTCTATAATGCACTATACGAGCCACTACCAGCTCAAAATGCATAAACCTAAAGCAATTAGCATTGTTACAATTCCATAGAATATGAAGGGGAAAGTCATTATATATAGACAGTGGAAAAAGGACTATAAGGCCTAAACACCCTTCCCTTGGCAAAATGATGTTTATTATATAATAGAAGATCTCTGGGCTTTGTCAGCAGACCCCCTACCTTAGTGCCTAGATGGAAGGTTTACATCATAGGAGCCGCACAGCTCTTCTCCCTGGAAAGGACCTTCTCCAAGTGTGTTTTTGAACAACATGTATCCCCATAATATCAAAGCACGGGCTTTCAGCAGCGCAGCTCTGTTAGCATGTTTTGTCTAGACGGTAGGAACTGACCAGAACAGAATAACAAGGATCATTGTTTATCGACCTTGCACATTGTGTTCAGACTAAACCCCAGAGCAGGCAGAGAACGCAGAAAGCAGACAGTTCTCATGTGAAAGGCACAAACAGGGTCTTGCATAACAAAGTCATGCAGTAACGTGCGCAAAAGCAGCATCATGGCAGCCGTGCTCTAGCTAACTTAGCAATGTCGACAATGACCCTAATGGCCATATAACACCCTCCCCTTGGTAAGGTCATAGTGTATAGACAAAGGACCAAAACAGATTTCAAGGGTAAGCAGAGTTCAAATACGCATGAAAAAAAAAAGAGAGATTGGAAAAAGTTTCAAAAAAAATTTATGTAACATTTTTACGTTGGTAAAATTTGTTCCTTGTCACGGAAAACGTGACTAACATGGAGGTGGCGTATCCATGAAGGCCAGTGACCCTGACAATGCAATGCGTTCTAAAAGGTCATCCCTATCGTTAGCAGCAAAGAGGGATGCCATCCAATCAAGTAGGCTGAAGGAACAAACGTGTTCCTCGTAATCCGATGCTTCCTAGAGCATATCCGGGCAACTTGCGTGATATTCAGTGAAGCTCCGTTGCAGTATGTTCTGCGCAGCCGCTCAGATATCCCATTCAGCCAAGATTCCAAGTGCAGCAGCTCACGCCATACGGCCATTTCCCAGAACAAGCCTGGTCATGGGCCTCTAAGGGACCCATTAACTGGTTAAAATCCGGGACAGGACATGACGTATTGGAAAGGAATAAATCCAAGGCCCCATAGAAGGGGCACAGTTGACAGTAGAATACAGGTTGCACGCAAGTGAAGTAGGCAAAGCGAAAAATCAATCCATAACTCACACTAAGCGTCGCTAATAGCAAGCATCCAAAAACTTGTTGCATTCGATCATGGTACAGCTGCAATTGGCCTGGCCTGTGCATTACCACAAGATGAGCAGCCATTGCGTAGCAGGAACAGAGCAGCAGGATTCCACCAGCTAGCGCCAGTATCAATGGAAAACCTCCGAAGGCGCTGGAAAAAATAGAATGAATAAAGGCCGGTATTACACCAAATATAGCCTGAAAAGAAGTCACAAGGCCGGATCCCACCAGTTTAAAAAAATGAGCAAGGCCTTCTGTGTCAGATGCATTAAATATTTGATGTATCAGCTCCCCAAAATGAAGTGGGAGATTCGTGTTCAGAAGCGACTGAATCTCGCTCGAAGTCCTAGCTACCTGTAATTCGAAGGTCTCTCGCGCTAAAGTGAGAGCCACATCATGTTGAAACAATAGCGCTTTGAGCCTGCTTAATTTGTTGAAATCTGTTTTCAAAGTCGGAATGGAAGGCCAAATAGAGATATCTACTTTCTCATGCGGGGCGGGAAAAGCACATCGCTACAACAAGTAACATGTTGTGAAACCGTTACTATATACGGGATTCCTGCCCGCAGACCACATCAGTCGTGGTTATTCAAAATAAGATAACTGCCGTTAGTAAGCAATGTGAAAGCAGGAATTATTGCTGGGACTGGACTTCCTTTTAAAAAGCAAGCAAGATTAGGTGTGGCTACATTACAAGCGCCGTGCAATTTTACGTGTTTGCAAACTAGGGAGTGTCCCACCGTAGAATCGCAGTCCTCCCCTGTTAGGAAAACTTCCTTATCCTCCCGATGACATCTGTAAGTGAACGGTAGGGACCATAACTCAAGGAGAAATGCACTACCCAGGGGTTCAAAACGGCCAATCGGGAAATGTTTCATGCAAGATTTAAATTGAAATAGTGAGAAAGGGAGAGAGATAACCCAGTGTATTAACCACACAGCAGAATCTGTTTCCGCCACAGAGAATAGCAATTGTTCTAATTGTTCAATGTGCATTAATGTGTATGTTGCATCTTTCATGGACATAAAACGTTGTTTATCAGTTAAATTAAATGGTAAAAACAAAGCTGTAGCGTTCAAATAATCCCAAGGTACTTTACCCATTTTTAGAGTTTGCAATGTCCATGCAAACTGCATTATGGATCGTAATTGATTTTGACCATGATATAGCACGGATACATCAGTCTGAGCAATATCAATAACAGATGAAACAATATTATCAAGGGTATAAATACGTGAAGACAGTGTGTTAATGCTATTGTCAACCACTGCAAGCACTTTTTCCAGATTTGCATTATCAATTTGTCGCAGACGAAATGCTGCCTCCATTTGCGATAATTTCCATATTTCATTGTATGCAGCATAGAAAAATCTTTTCTTTCTGGGGGACCTAGAAGAAAATCAGCCAAATTGATATCACTCGACAATTGAGATAAGTGTTTTTTAACGGAGGACAACGTTGAGTGTTCCAACCATTGTTGGCACAATTTACCCACCGAATATGTTGCGACCGAATGTGATTGCGGAAAGCGTGGATCTGGTCTAGCCTGTGTAAAACCTGACGTTATATTATAAAAATGCAGTAGGCATGAATTTAAACTGGTTTGCCACAGCAGCCAACCATTAGGGTCAACACTAGAAACATTGAAAGTGCCGTTACGAAAAAGAGCTTGTAAAACATCAATTGAATAATTCGTATGTGAGCGCCAATTATCATATGCAGCCAAAGATGGAATGGACGGATCATTTAAATTTTTAGCAGTTGCCAGGCCAAGGCAAGTAGTTTGATATACCGTATCATTTAAAAATAACATTTGTGCAGGTATCAGGCAGGCACAATGTAAAGCCTCAGTTCCCCAAACCTGCCGATTCTTAGTGCCCCATATTGTTTTTAAATCAATGGTAGCACTCCAGTGATCATAACCCTGCGTGGCCAATTCATCTCTAAAGGAATTGGAATAGACCAATTTAGAATGGGCGAGAATAAATTTAGATTGCGAAGGCAAATGTAATTTAAAAAAATAGGATTCAGGATTGGACATGTCATAATCCGTAAAATAGGTGAACTTATTCCTAAGCATTTTAGAAGTTCCCTGTAAAGGGGTTGGACAATGTTCCCATTGTGTGTAATTAAAAACAGGTCTTACCATGCTTGGCATGTGTAAGTAATGATGCCCATAATGTTGGTAACAGAATAAATCGGCATAATTGGCTGAATTTAAATATAAATCCTCAGCATCAACAGCAGCATAATACTTTAAATTTGAAAACAATGAATGCACTGCTTGGACATCCCAATCATGGTAATGTATGTCCTGTGTCACCACGTCTCCTAAAGAGATTCGAAACACGTATGGCACGTTGAGGACCTCCGTTGGACCATGGATTTCAAATGCTACTTTATCCCAAACGATGCCATCTGCAACCGGGAAAGCTGAAATGTTCACTAGGGCTTGATCACGTTTCATGATATGGGACGATGTATGAGGGGCCAGAATTCCATCGACCAACTTCACTGCAGAGCGTTCTGGCAAATAATGACCATTGATGAGCAAGAAAAAGACAGTCACAAATCCGATTGACATGAAGAGGAAAATCAGGATAAGCACCATCCAGATGTAAGTCCAGGGTGCGACCATGTAAGTTTTCTTGAACCATGAACTGAAAATACTTAATTTTGTCGGTGGAAGGGCCAAAGTGGAAGACGAGGAGGAAGAGTCACAGGAGAAGCTCGGACAGTCCCCATAGTAACCGCTTGCACACATACCCATCAAAGGCGGTCGGGCGTTATCAGTTTGATGTTGACTTGGCCTGTCCGGCACTTCACTCGGGCACTCTTCCGCAGGATAAGTGTATTCAACGTCCGCAGTGGAACAGGGAGGTGTGGGAGCAGGTGAAAGGTCAATAGTAGTCTCCATGTCACCCTCTGTAACACGAGGAAGAGTTGAAGTGGACGAATGCACCGGATTCATTGAGATATCGTTGCTTGAAACAGCAGGAGGTACACTATTCAGAATCGGCCAGAGGGTGTAACTTGACATTGTCCACTGAAATATATCTGTTGTCTCTGAGACCAGGTAAAGGTGGTAGTATCACTGTACGAGTACCCTTCAATCCAAGAACCGAGACCGGTGCACGATAAGAGGGACCAAATTCTTTCTTGTTCTCCAGCTTTTCTCGTACCAGATCTCCTATCTTAGGAAGCCAGCCGGTAACCGGAATCAGCATCGATGTGTCATTGGAAGAGGGTAAATGTTCCGCTGTGTAGCTGTCACAGGTCTTTTGTAGGTCCTGTAACATAGTAGAATGATTATCCATGTCAAATGTTGTAGCTACCGCCACAACGTCTAGACCATCAAGGTAAGGCACAAACATTTTAATGCCAAAGAGCAGTTCGTAGGGGGTCCGCCAACCCAGGGATCTTCTAGGGAGATTATTAAGTGCACGTTGAACCCCACACAAATGGGCCAGCCAGTTCCTGCCAGTACACAAGACTCTAGCTGTCAAAGATTGCTTTAAGTCGGGGTTCATTCGCTCCACAATAGAGTTGCCCTCAGGCCTGTACGGAGACGAAAACTGCACCAGCACCCCCATCGACTTCATCGCATCCTTGTACGCCTTAGAGGCGAACGCCGGACCTTGGTCTGAATGGAAGGTGCCACAGGCAAACATCCCGACAAAGACACGCAAAGCCCTGTTGACATTTCGAGCATCAACACTGCGTTCCGGCCAAACCCAAAGGAATCTAGTGCATGAATCAACTGCAACTAAAATGTATTTATATGCAGTATCTGAAGATAATGGATCGCAGTGATCAAGATATACACAGCCAAATGGTTGATTAGAAATACATAGCTGTGTTTGTTGTGGGCGTGATACCGTAGATGGTTTGATTTGTTGACAAATGTCACAAGAAAGAACATAATTACGGGTTTGTTTATATAAACCACGCCACCAATAATGTTGATGTAGAATCGAGACTGTCGCAGACACCCCGGCAAGGGCAGAAGCCATGCCCTCGTGTGCGGCTATGATCAAAGAAAGTCTGCGGTCCATCTTGGCAATCAGGCGATCCCCAACAGATGGAATCTTAGCATAAGGAACTTGTTCTGGAGATATATGATAAGAGTATTTCGAAGGGAAACCCTGAGGATAAGCAGTTCCCTCCTTCGTAGCAGCTACTGCTGCCAGAATATCATTATCTATTTTAGTCATGG
Organism: Calotriton arnoldi; assembly: GCA_963921515.1. Lineage (NCBI taxonomy): Eukaryota > Metazoa > Chordata > Amphibia > Caudata > Salamandridae > Calotriton > Calotriton arnoldi. The sequence goes on along the minus strand of CAWUFW010002656.1, from coordinate 881,086 downwards.
ACCTCGTAACTGCTGCTATGGAACACATGGCTACTGCAGATTTGGTGCTTCGTCAGCCAAAGAATTACCAAGAGCATGTGCTCCCACACACTGATGGCCAAGAGTATGGATAACGTGCGTAAGGGGCAGACGCTGTTTAAGGTCTGCCACTCGAACCCAAAGCGTTTTATGCTTGATTGCGCTGCCTTTAGAGTCTCGATAGTCATTCTGAGACCAAAAGAATAAGTTGTCATTAAAAGATCGAACACAGTAGTAAGAATCACATACAATAAAAGTATTCACATTAGGATCGGCAAACTCAAGGGCAAGAACAAGAGCACACAGCTCTGGCAATTGTGCTGTACAGTCTCCAAGTGCCTGAGTATGCACTATGGAAGACTTGAATTCTCCATTGACAATCGAGCCAGCCACAATAGCGCAAGCCGCTGAATAAGCGTGTTTGGAACCGGTGGCTGGTTGAGCCGAGCCATCGGTATAAATGATACATTTGTACTCATTTAAAGGAAGTAGCGACAATGGAGGAGGATAAACGTGTTCATACTGTAAGAACTCCTGTGTCTGTAGTGCAGGGTCAAAGATAAAAGTGACATCAGACAATGTGAAAAAAGTGGCCCATTGTATCCAACGGGGATGAAGTGCCTTAAAGTTGGGTACACTTGCTTTAGTCACTGCTTCTAAAGCAGGGAAAGGCATGACCATAATAATGCGTTTACCTTGCGCCAGTGAGCGTTCTTTTAGAATCGCTATTTGGACAGCTGTCAAAAAATGTTCAACATTAGAAAAATGCATTTCAGCCGCAGTGTATAAATGTGATTTGTATGCAATAGGTACTCACTAGGAACCCACCTTCCCTAGCACAATACGTATCACCAGGTTGGTGGTGTTATCAAGTGTGAACAAGTAGTTAGTTGCAAGCATATCAGATTGCAAAGATTGTAAGATAGTGGTATGTTCCGGAAGCCAGCTGGCAGAAGAATATGTTGGTTGTATCAACGCATACAGCGGTTTGATACGCTGGGCATAATCGGGAATGTATGTCCTCCCGAAATTCAAAAATCCCAGCAAAGACTGAAGTTTCTTCAGCGCAGAGGGAGGTTGCAATTGTGCACATTTCTCCAGAAAGTGGGGTGCCAACCCCTTACCTTCATTATTGAGCTCATAGCCTAAAATGAGCACCGCCAAATGAGCAATGTGCGATTTTGCAAAATTGAATTTATATCCATAGTCGGCAAAGGATAGAATGATGCGGTCGACTCGTACAAGATGCAGTATTAATTAGTCGTCCGTCAGATAAATATCATCGACGTACGAGAATGCATCGGGATCTATGTTGTGCAATAAAGATACAACACGTGCAGCAAATGCCCCGGGCTGTTTTATACCCCATAGGCAAACGCGTAAATTTTTCTGATTTCCGACGGCGGTAAATGCTGTCAAGTCACGGCTCTCAGGAGCCAAATTATGACTGTAGAAACCATTGGATATGTCCAGTGTAGTTTTATATTTCTTACGTACAAGGTTGTTTACCAGCGCAGAGCTGTGTGTGATTTGCACTGCAAACGTGCGACAATGACTATTCAAATTTCGATAATCCAATACAATGCGATATGAACCGTCAGGTTTTGATACCGGAAAAAGAGGATTATTCATCGGTTATACACAGGATTCAATCACTCCTTGATACTCCAACTGTGTTAGAATGTCACAAACGTGAGCCTTAGCTTCACATCAGATTGGATATTGCGGTTGTGGTTGTGGCATAGACCGTAAAGGTATCTCATGTGCCGGTGAATCAATATCCCAGCCCACCTGATTATGGTACACCGCTGGGGCAAGGAACAAAGCCCACACAGCTACGTAATCCTTTGCATGTTCCTCAGGGACGTAATGCGAAAAACTCGGAAGTATCACGTCCTCCCCTCTAGAAGTGGCCAGCACAAAGGGTGGAGGCCAATCTGCCTCCGCCAACAAAATGTCGTACGAGGAGGTAAGATTTTCCCAGAAAACCACTTTGATAGGACGCAGTATATCACCTTCAATTTGAATTATGATCTCATAGAGTCTATCCGGGGGGGCAACCCGGGTATCAGCAGTTTCTACTGTAATGAATGTATCAGTTGCTGTTGCCTCCAGACAGGGACACAGAGCCTCCTGCACTATGGTAACCTCCGCTGCGCTGTCGAGCAGAGTCACTTGCCATGTCCAGTCTAGGAGTCGCGTTCTCACCGTCTGAGGCATACTTTGCAGTTAAAGCGGCAACCTTTTTCTTCTGACACGGGGGTCTAAAACGAGGCAGTTCCTCTTGTTTGGCTTTGACGTCAAACTGTCGAGGTAGATCTCGTCCCTGTTGTTTCGTCGGACCTTTGTCATGATCCTGGCACTCCCCTCCACCAACTTGAGAGTCCGATGAGTCCTGTAAAGAAGGAGGAGAGCGCTGATCAGGGACCTGAAATCTATCAGGAGTCTTAATTTTCACGCGGTCACGCAAGTCATAAGTACGCTCAGAAGATTCAGGTGTCGGTGAACCAGCAAGTGAACCCTTCTTCTGCTGCTGCTGCCCCTGTTTTTTATTTTTCCAGTTCTTTTTAGGAAAGAATGGGTGCCCATCTTTATCAGTATGGGCTTTTTGTTGAGTTTGAGATTGCTTCTGAGTTTGAGTAAAAGGCTTAACTCCCAGACTATTGTGGCCTAAGGTCTTATAAGCCTTAGCAATAATCTTCGGTAATTCGCGCGGTTTGTCTGCATCTGCAACAGCCTCCAAGCGGTTAGCCACTTGTAAGCTTACAGCATCACCCTTAACATTAGCAAGGATCATATCAGCAACACGTCGAACACCCCGACCAATCTCATCCCCAACTCCAAAGCCGCTTTGGCCCCGTGTTCATCCTGAACACGTTTTATCACGGAAGGGAGTACGGTCATGGAGGGGGTGCCGAAACACATCGAATATACCGCTGCAAACACTTTGCCCCAAGTGTTACAATCAGCCAATTTGGGAACTAAGGGGCATATTAGCAAGACCCACGTTAAAATTATCGCCGTTTTAGCGGCAGGAAACTGCCGCTAAAACGGCGATAATGGACTTGCTAATATGCATTATAGAATTCAATAGAAGCCCAGGTTAGATGTGCAGGACATCTAACCTGGGCTTCTTTTGGAATTCTATAACGCATATTAGCAAGCCCATTATCGCCGTTTTAGCGGCAGTTTCCTGCCGCTAAACGGCGATGATTTTAGCGTGGGTCTTGCTAATATGCCCTAAGTCTTTAGGTAAACTTATGGTTAGTATCCTGTGTTTCTCCACCGGAGTGGTACTCGGAAAAACTGCTTCGATCTGTCCAAATTTTTCAGCAAGCCAATAAGGGAATTCATCCTTATTCTGTGGACGCTTGCCCATCACTGAATTAACCATAAGAGGACTGATGGTTACACCACCAGGTGCAGCTTGTTGCGCAGCAACGCCAGGTGGTCCCACCTGGAAGTTGCGCGACACGAATTGTATAACAGATCTATGTATACGTATTAAAGAAGTATGCAATACCCGAAGTTCTGCGAGTGTCGCAGTTGTTAGATAACGCACTTGTGGGGTATACCCAGCCAAAACGGGCCACGTGGTCCCATCTATTGATAAAGGGCCTAAACGGACCGGCGTTAGAGGGTGAGGAAGGGCGCCATTAACCTCTTCGGTGCTCATGACGGAATGGTTCCGTCATGAGCACCGGTGCTCCCTGTGCTCATGACGGAACCATTCCGTCATGAGGACAGAGGCCGAAAATCCCTCTGCTGCAAACAGCAGAGGGATTTCCATTATTTTTGGGCCTCAGGAGGTGGGGAAGAGCTTCCCCAACCTCCAGAGGCCCTCACTAGTTTTCAATCTAATGACGATCGCGCGCTGTCATCATTAGATTGAAAACGAAGCTGAAACTTAGTTTCCAGTTTTAGTGTTTCAGTGCTCGTGGGGCTATCTCAGCCCCCGAGCACCGAGCACACTTGGGAGAGTATCGTTGGAAAGGGGAGAATCTCCCCTTTCCAATGGTACCCCTCCCTAGTGGATCCCTGCTTGGGGATTGCTCCATGGGGGTGATCCCCAAGCAGGGATCCACCCACTAGGCACCAGGGAGGGGGGAGCGGCCCCTTGGGCAAGGGCCTTTGCTCCCCCCATATTTTTGCAGCTAAATTCAGTCTTTCTGCCCCCCCGGGGGGCAGAAAGCCCACTAGAACCAGTAATTTTTTTTTACTATGCAAATTAGGGGTGGGGGCTGCCCAATATGGGCACGGCAATGCCCCCCCTGCACAATTAGAGTCTTTCTGCCCCCCCGGGGGGGCAGAAAGCCCACTAGACGGCAGTTTTTTTTTTTTACATTTAATTTAGGGGTGGGGGCTGCCCAAGATGGGCATGCCAATGCCCCCACCCCTCCCCCTACAAAATTCCAGTCTTTCTGCCCCCCCGGGGGGGGGGCAGAAAGCCCACTAGAAACCAGGGATTTATTTTATTATGTAAATTAGGGGTGGGGGCTGCCCAATATGGGCACGCCAAAGCCCCCAGCACCCCCTGCACAATAACAGTCTTTCTGCCCCCCCCCCTGGGTGCAGATGGGGCGGTAGCCCCCAATCTGCTCCCCCGGGTGGGCAGAAAGCCCACTAGACGCCAGGGTTTTTTTTTTACAATTAATTTAGGGGTGGGGGCTGCCAAAGATGGGCATGCCAATGTCCCCACCCCTCCCCCCCCACAAAATTCCAGTCGTTCTGCCCTCCCGGGGGGCAGAAAGCACCCTAGATGCCAGGGATTTTTTTTATGTGCCAGTGGTGGGGGCTGCCCAGAATGGGCATGCCAAAGCCCTAACCCAACCACCCAAAGTAAGAATAGAACTTTCTGTCCTCCCCAGGAGGCAGATGGGGGCAATAGCCCCTGATCCCCCCCGGGGGGGCAGAAAGCCCACTAGGCCTCAGGGATTTTTTTTATATATACGTAGGGGTGGGGGCTGCCCAGAATGGGCATGCAAATACCCCCACCCAAGAGAAAAAATGCTACAGTCTTTCTGCTCCTCATGGAAGGCAGATGGGGCAATAGCCCCTTATCTGCCCCGGGGGGGCAGAAAGCCCACTAGGCACCAGGGATTTTTATTTTTCCAAAGTTCAGGCGGGGGCTGCCCAGAATGGGCATGCCAATGCCCGGACCCCCACAAAAAATGCCACAGTCTTTCTGCCCCCCCTCAGGAGGCAGATAGGGGCAGGAGCCTCTGATCTGCCCCCCGGGGGGGGGCAGAGAGCCCACGAGGCGGCAGCGATTATACTGGCTTTTTTCATATGTAGGGGTGGGGGCTGCCCAGAATTGGCATCCAATGTCCCCACCCACCCAAACAAAATAGCCAGTCTTTCTGCCCCTCTTGGGGACATATCGGGGCAATAGCCCCCGATTTCCCCCCTCCCCAGGGCGGCAGAAAGCCTACTAGGCACAGACTTTTTTGCGGAATGTGACTACTTCTGGATTTTGGGTCCTAGCGCAGCTAGCACCCAAGGAAACCTACCAAACCCACACATGTCTGAAAACTAGACACCCAGGGGATTCCAGGGAGGTATGGATTTCGTGGATCCCCCAACGTTTTCTTACCCAGAATCCCCTGCAAACCTCAAATTTAGCTGAAAAAATCACTTTTTCCACACATTTTAGTGCTGGAAAGTTGTGGCATCACCGGGATGACACAAATTTCCTACCACCCAGCGTTCCCCCAGGTCTCCCGATAAAAATGGTGCCTCACTCGTGTGGGAGGCCCAAGTACCCGCGACAGGCAAGGGCCCAAAACGTATTGAGGCGACATCAAAATTGCCTATTACAAAACAACCTGGTTTTGCAAGGGGGGTCACCTGGGTATTTGGCCCCGTTCTTGGCGGCCAGCTAGGGAAACCTACCAAACCCACACAGTTATGAAAACTAGACACCCAGGGGATTCCAGGGAAGTATGGCTTGCGTGGATCCCCCAAAGTTTTCTTACCCAGAATCCCCTGCAAACCTCAAATTTAGCTGAACAAATCACTTTTTCCACACATTTTTGTGTGGGAAAGTTGTGGAATAACCGGGCTGACACAAATTTCCTACCACCCAGCATTCCCCCAGGGTCTCCCGATAAAAATGGTGCCTCACTCGTAAGGGAGGCCCAAGTACCCGCGACAGGCAAGGGCCCAAAACGTATTGAGGCGACATCAAAATTGCCTATCACAAAACGACCTGGTTTTGCAAGGGGGTCACCTGGGTTTTGGCCCAGTGCCCGGCGGCCAGCTAGGGAAGCCTACCAAACCCACACATTTCTGAAAACTAGACACCCGGGGATTCCAGGGAGGTATGGCTTGCGTGGATCCCCCAACGTTTTCTTACCCAGAATCCCCTGCAAACCTCAAATTTAGCTGAAAAAAATCACTTTTTCACACATTTTTGTGTGGGAAAGTTGTGGCATCACTGGGCTGACACAAATTTCCTACCACCCAGCGTTCCCCCAGGTCTCCCGATAAAAATGGTGCCTCACTCGTGTGGGAGGCCCAAGTACCCGCGACAGGCAAGGGCCCAAAACGTATTGCGGCGACATCAAAATTGCCTATCACAAAACGACCTGGTTTTGCAAGGGGGGACACCTGGGTTCTTGGCCCCGTTCTCGGCGGCCAGCTAGGGAAACCTACCAAACCCACACATTTCTGAAAACTAGACACCCGGGGGATTATAGGGAGGTATGGCTTGCATGGATCCCCCAACGTTTTCTTACCCAGAATCCCCTGCAAACCTCAAATTTAGCTGAAAAAATCACTTTTTCCACACATTTTTGTGTGGGAAAGTTGTGGCATCACCGGGCTGACACAAATTTCCTATCACCCAGTGTTCCCCCAGGTCTCCCAATGAAAATGGTGCCTCACTCGTGTGGGAGGCCCAAGTACCCGCGACAGGCAAGGGCCCAAAACATTTTGTGATAGGCAATATTGATGTTGCCTCAATACATTTTGGGCCCTTGCCTGTCGCGGGTACTTGGGACTCCCACATGAGTGAGGCACCATTTTTATCGGGAGACCTGGGGGAACACTGGGCGGTAGGAAATTTGTGTAAGCCCGGTGATGCCACAACTTTCCCACACAAAAATGTATGGAAAAAGTGATTTTTTCATCTAAATTTGAGGTTTGCAGGGGATTCTGGGTAAGAAAACGTTGAGGATCCATGCAAGCCATACCTCCCTGGAATCCCCGGGTGTCTAGTTTTCAGATAGTGTGGGTTTGTAGGTTTCCCTTGCTGGCCGCCGAGCACGAGGCCAAAACCCAGGTGACCCCCTTGCAAAACCAGGTCGTTTTGTGATAGGCAATTTTGATGTCGCCTCAATATGTTTTGGGCCCTTGCCTGTCGCGGGTACTTGGGCCTCCCACACAAGTGAGGCACCTTTTTTATCGGGAGGCCTGGGGGAACACTGGGTGGTAGTAAATTTGTGTCAGCCCGGTGATGCCACAACTTTCCCACACAAAATTGTGTGGAAAAAGGATTTTTTCAGCTAAATTTGAGGTTTGCAGGGGATTCTGGAGTAAGAAAACGTTGGAGATCCACGCAACCCATACCTCCCTGGAATACTCCGGGTGTCTAGTTTTCATAAATGTGTGGGTTTAGTAGGTTTCCTAGCTGGCCACGAGCACGGGCTCAAAACCCAGGTGACCTCCTTGCAAAACCAGGTCGATTTTGTGATAGGCAATTTTGATGTCGCCTCAATACGTTTTGGGCCCTTGACTGTCGTCGGTACCTGGGCCTCCCACACGAGTGAGGCACCATTTTATCGGGAGACCTGGGGAACACTGGGTGGTAGGAAATTTGTGTCAGCCCGGTGATCCACAACTTTCCCACACAAAATGTGTGGAAAAAGTGATTTTTCAGCTAAATTTGAGGTTTGCAGTGGATTCTGGGTAAGAAAACGTTGGGGGATCCACGCAAGCCATACCTCCCTAGCATCCCCTGGGTGTCTAGTTTTACAAAATGTATCGGTTTGCTAGGTTTCCCTAGGTGCCGGCAGAGCTAGGGTTAAAAAACTACAGCTAGGCACTTTGCAAAAAAAGGGTCCTTTTTCACTGTGAAAATGTGGTGTGTCCACCTTGCGTTTTGGGCCATTTCCTGTCGCGGGCACTAGGCCTACCCACAAAAGTGAGGTACCATTTTTCTCGGAAGACTTTGGGAAACGCGGGGTGGGTGGAATTTTGTGGATCCATGCAGATTCCAGAACTTTCCACCACAGAAATGTGAGGAAAATGTGTTTTTTTTTACAATGTTTTAGGTTTGCAAGGGATTCTGGGTAACAGAACCTGGCGAGAGCCAGTCAAGTCACCCCATCCTGGATTCCCCTGGGTATCTAGTTTCCAAAAATGTATAGGTTTGCTAGGTTTCCCTAGGTGCTGGCAGAGCTAGGGTTCAAAAACTACAGCTAGGCACTTTGCAAAAAAAGGGTCATTTTTCACTGTGAAAATGTGGTGTGTCCACCTTGCGTTTTGGGCCGTTTCCTGACACGGGCACTAGGCCTACCCACACAAGTGAGGTACCATTTTTCTCGGAAGACTTTGAGGAACGCGGGGTGGGTGGAATTTTGTGGATCCAAGCAGATTCCAGAACTTTCCACCACAGAAATGTGAGGAAAATGTGTTTTGTTTAACAATTTTTTAGGTTTGCAAGGGATTCTGGGCAACAGAACCTAGTGAGAGCCAGTCAAGTCACCCCATCCTGGATTCCCCTGGGGGTATAGTTTCCAAAAATGTATAGGTTTGCTAGGTTTCCCTAGGTGCCGGCAGAGCTAGGGTTCAAAAACTACAGCTAGGCACTTTGCAAAAAAAGGGTCATTTTTCACTGTGAAAATGTGGTGTGTCCCCCTTGCGTTTTGGGCCGTTTCCTGTCACGGGCACTAAGCCTACCCACACAAGTGAGGTACCATTTTTCTGGGAATACTTTGGGGAACGCGGGGTGGGTGGAATTTTGTGGACCCACGCAGATTCCAGAACTTTCCACCACAGAAATGTGAGGAAAATTTGTTTTTTTGACAATTTTTCAGGTTTGCAAGGGATTCTGGGTAACAAAACCTGGTGAGAGCCAGTCAAGTCACCCCATCCTGGATTCCCCTGCATGTCTAGTTTTCAAAAATGTATAGGTTTACTAGGTTTCCTTAGGTGCCGACAGAGCTAGGGTTCAAAAACTACAGCTAGGCACTTTACAAAAAAAGGGTCATTTTTCACTGTGAAAATGTGGTGTGTCCACCTTGCATTTTGGGCCGTTTCCTGTCGCGGGCACTAGGCCTACCCACACAAGTGAGGTACCATTTTTCTTGGAAGACTTTGGGGAACGCGGGGTGGGTGGAATTTTGTGGACCCACGCAGATTCCAGAACTTTCCACCACAGAAATGTGAGGAAAATGTGGTTTTTTTGACACTTTTTTAGGTTTGCAAGGGATTCTGGGTAACAGAACCTGGTGATAGCCAGTCAAGTCACCCCATCCTGGATTCCCCTGAGTGTATAGTTTTCAAAAATGTATAGGTTTGCTAGGTTTCCCTAGGTGCCGACAGAGCTAGGGTTAAAAAACTACAGCTAGGCACGTTGCAAAAAAAGGGTCATTTTTCACTGTGAAAATGTGGTGTGTCCACCTTGCGTTTTGGGCCGTTTCCTGTCGCGGGCACTAGGCCTACCCACAAAAGTGAGGTACCATTTTTCTCGGAAGACTTTGGGGAATGCGGGGTGGGTGGAATTTTGTGGATCCACACAGATTCCAGAACTTTCCACCACAGAAATGTGAGGAAATTGTGTTTTTTTTGACAATTTTTTAGGTTTGCAAGGGATTCTGGGTAACAGAACCTGGCGAGAGCCAGTCAGGTCACCCCATCCTGGATTCCACTGGGTGTCTAGTTTTCAAAAATGTATAGGTTTGCTAGGTTTCCCTAGGTGCCGGCAGAGCTAGGGTTCAAAAACTACAGCTAGGCACTTTGCAAAAAAAGGGTCATTTTTCACTGTGAAAATGTGGTGTGTCCACCTTGCGTTTTGGGCCGTTTCCTGTCGCGGGCACTAGGCCTACCCACACAAGTGAGGTACCATTTTTAGGTCTCGCCTACGCAGCGCGCATGCGCTGCATAGGTAAAAAGACCTTTTGCGATCGATTCGGCTTTTCAGCCAAAAACGTGCACGCGTTCCATTGCCTTCAATGGCAACGCGTGCACGTTTGGCGATTCACTTGCGGGAGCGAGCAGCTGGCGCCATATGGTAGCAATTATCGCTCCTGGCGCCGCTCGCTCCCACAAGGGAATCGCACTCCCCCCACCCCTCCCACTTCTTTAACCCGGAGTACTTTCACTTTTGCGGCCGCGGCGCAGGCCGCACTTCTGTTTCAGTGCTTGTTTTAATGGACTTCGACCGCTGCTTAATAGAAAAGACAACATTGAGCTGATCTATTCATGTTTATAGATATGATCATGTTATTAAAGCCTGGAGTATGTTTCCGTGACCTGAAATGCAATTTAAATGCCGATTGTATTACGTTAACAAAACACAGTGGCACCCTTCCAATAAATCTAGCCTTAAAGGTGTTGGGGGCTAAGATCAGTGTTGCATGATAACTTGTTGGTTAGTATTAAATAATGTGTCCGCGTTAGATCAAGGGTCTCTGTGCTCATGATATGGCAAGGGCACCCTAGCGCTGATCCTTTTCCTCCGATTATTATCCAAATGTTTTTGTACTTGACCTAACGTGGCAGCCGAACCTGACGCACGATATAAAAGAGTTTCGGTCTAGCTTTGAAGAGATTCACCCTCCAATTGAAATGATGCACTCTCATCATACTACTATGTGTTCATTGGAGAGAGCAAAAGAACAACACTGGCCCAATCAGACAAACGCGACTTTCGTGTGGACCAATTGCAAGCCTGGGGCAGAGGAGCGCGCGACATGTTTGATCACTGTGAAGTGGAAGTGAACCTAGAACTGGAAGGGGGCATGGAGGAGTGGATTTTTGACTAGAGTTAGGGCTGCGGTCTCTGGAGCTGTCCAGGGGGTTGCAACGCGGCTAACATGGCTTCCACCTATACTGCTGTGCTGCTGGTTGACACAGCTCCCGCGAGCCCAGAGCACCGCTTGCGCCTCAGGCTGGTCGCTTTGTGGCTTTTAAACTATCTGGGCTGCCGCCTGGGTCCCGGCCAGGTTCGCTGGGGCTCCCGGTGCTTCGACTCGCGTGGGCTCCATGGCCGGCCATCTCGTCTCTGCCGTTTCGGGAGCTCTGGGCCCGCAGCTTTGAGGATCTGGAAGAGGAGTTGGAGATTCGAGGGGATCGGGAGCCCTCTCGTACTACCCGCACACGAGTCCCGCCGCCGGTCTCCTTGACGCACACTGCACTGAAGGAGACGCTGTTGGATTACCAGTGGGATCGGCCGGACATTACTTCGCCAGCCAAGCCGGGTCTGTTGCGGTCTAGGGGGATCAGGCGAGGTCCCTCCGAGGAGCCACTACAAACTCCTGGGCATACCTCTCCGAGGAGCCGCAATGCCATATTCCTACTTGCCCCCTGCCCACATTCAGAGGGAGAGTTGCTGCACTTTCTGGTCGGAGCCGAGGCTGAACTTTCCAAAGGAGGGGGCATCGGCCAGGAGCTGAGAGACAGGCTATTTCCCAGGCCCCTTCAGGACTTGATCAACAGCAGAAGTGTCGCCCTCTAATGGGTGGACACCTCCGAGCAGAACAAGGTGAAACATTCTAAAGTTTGGGCATGTCTGATGTGTCCGCAGATGCAATGTCAGTCTCTCTCCACACCCTACTCTTAAGGGTGAGGTCAAGATCCACAGTTAATTGGGTGACTGTTGGGATCACTCTTTGTTCAGCTTCGTCTTTTTGAGCCAGGTTTGGTCTAGATGTAGCTCGTAACAGAAATGTCATGGCGGGGTTGAACTTCAGGTAGGTGCTGAACTTCCATTTCTGGTTAAGGTGTTGCCTGCTTGAGGTGTTGGATGTGTGGAGCTGATTAGACTTTAAAGTTCAGTTGGCGTTGCCATGGGGTTCCATGTAAATGCTGCAGATGACCAAGCAAGATAGAATCCTGTCTGCAGCTGATAGTGATCGTCTGAACCCTGGGTGTGGTCATGTGAACCAACTAGTGTCTGTTGATTAGGCAGGAGGAGAACCAATGAAAGATGTTGCTGATGAATCCCAGTAGAATCTTAATGGTATGGGTTAGGATGAGATGACCAATGTCGAAGGTAGTTTAGAGTTCTTGCAGTATCAGTAAGCAGGTATCAACTTTTCCTATGGTTAGGAGGGCACCGCCTACGATATGTAGGTACCCCCAGGTGTATCTTTATTTACAGTACAAAAGTGATGTAGCAGGGTAACTTCTGTGCACTATAGTGTTAAATATTTAATGCACTAAGTCCAAAATGTTGCTCCAGGCATGTGAAGCAGCCACTGCACCCTTCAAGTAGGCGACCAGACTGCCCCCAATCACAATTAATGTAATCCCGAGGACCAATGTTCAAATCAGTGTTTCCACAAGGAGTGGAGGTAGATATGTTCTCCTCTTTATTCTCAATCTTCGTATGTCTTCCAAATATACTGTCTGTAGCTAAAATATATATACATGTAATCCTGTGATATCATCAAGGACTGTATAAACACTAAAACATATCCGCACCCTCACTATATCTTCCAAACATACCATATCCATTCTGCATTGATATGGTACGTTAGGAAGATATAGCGAGGGTGCTGATATGTTTTAGTGTTAATATAGTCCTTGATAATATGATAGGATTACATGCATATATATTTTATTTACATACAGACTGTGTACTTGGAAGACTATGGAGAATTTTGACTGTGATTTGGGATGGCAACCGCATTGATGAATACGGTAAGGAGTTGATCCTTCGGGGGCTTACAATTGGTTTGGACTTTGGTCAAATATGGGAGCACTAATGGCATTACTTTATCTATTTAGGACATTGAAAGGCAGTATACGATATTGTGTGCTCGTAACAACAGCGCCTTTACAATAGAAAGAATAGGTGAGTAGGTTTGGAACGGAATCAGTCTGCTTACGGCTGATCTTTTGGTTTGAGCACAATACAGTGGAGTAAGGCATGACATGATTTTGATAAGAGAAATTATGAGGTTATCCTTCACCTCCTATTTTTTAGGTCTCGCCTACGCAGCGCGCATGCGCTGCATAGGAAAAAGACCTTTTGGAATCGCTTCGGCTTTTCAGCCAAAAACGTGCACGCGTTCCATTGCCTTCAATGGCAACGCGTGCACGTTTGGCGATTCACTTGCGGGTGCGAGCTTTGGCAACATCTGTTTCTAATTAACTTGGAAACAGATGGTGCCCTTGCTCGCGCCCGCAAGGGAAACGTGTGTGCTCTGGGCCGTACTGCCCCCACCCCTCCTACTTGTTTATTATCGCTCTCGCGCATCACGCGCACCACTCGTGGGCAGCAGCCGCATCTACCGAGAAACCCGACCAGCAAAGGGTGTGCGGAGTGTCCTAAAGGGCACTGTCCCGTTCCCGCTTCGGGGACAGTCGGCGTAGAACAATTTACCATCTTTCGTGGTTTCATCGGGCTGCAAAGGGACTATTTACCCCAAGACTGTAACTAATTCACCCACCTCCTAAAAAAACCTTCTACCGCTGTGGTCTGTGCCCTCGCCCCTCACTTCGGGTCCTAGTCCACATTACACAACGGGGAGGGCACCTTTCGTAGAGCACTTAAGGGCATCAAAGCGGCTATTTACCCCAGCTACCACAACCTTCTTCTGAAGCAGAGGCTCGACTATCTATCATCTAGAACACAGACCCCCTCAGTGCTGTGCCCAATCACGAGGGATATGTATCATCATAGAACACCTTGTCTGGGGCCCCTGGCATGCCATCTGCCGAAGTCAAAGCGTCGATTTGTCCTAACGTTTTCAAAAATGCGCTAAATGCGCAACCATTCATGTCCTGTCAGCAGAAGGTTATTCGCGACGTGCTGTAACTGTCGTCTCGGTCCAGCACGTGTAACACCCTACAGCTCTCTGGTTTGCCCTACCCTCGGGCGCTGATCTGCACGCACACCCGGCTCAAGGACTCTTTGCGGAAGTCAGATCTGCAGGCTGCAGAATGCCGGTTTGCAGCCCGCAGAAGTCATTCGAGTGGCCCCTCATGGTCGGTATTCTGTGCTGACAGTACCTGAAGCAAGAGGGGGGCGGAGGCGCTTGTTAGAAAGTAAGACGTTTGATTTCCATTTCTGCAGATTGAGTCACGTAAATGTGCAGTAAAAAACGAAATCGTCCCATACACCTTCTAAACACCCACATCATGCTTCAGCCCCTTTGTGGTTAAGCAAAGCTCTCTGTCCTGACATAGACGTTTACAGCGCCGAGTGTGTTTGTATATAAAACACAACAGTGTCTATCGGCTGCAACCTGGCGAAGGACACTCCCTAAAACTAAAACTACCTCCAGGCGGGTGTCTGGGCACGCTCCCCGCTGCCCACCACAGGGGTTTGCGATGCGGGGTGTAATTTCACACCACAGCCCAACGCAGCAAACCATTGCACAACAGCCTGACTTTGAACGTGCCTGCCCACTAAAATAAAGCTCTCCAGTGGCCATCAACACGGAATCCACCCTGACTTCTCACTGACAGACTCTCTCACTGACAGACTCTCTCACTGACAGACTCTCTCACTGACAGACTCTCTCACTGACACTCTCTCACTGACACTCTCTCACTGACAGACTCACTCTCACTGACAGACTCACTCTCACTGACAGACTCACTCTCACTGACAGACTCACTCTCTCACTCTCACTGACAGACTCTCACTGACAGACTCTCACTGACAGACTCTCACTGGCAGACTCTCACTGGCAGACTCTCACTGGCAGACTCTCTCACTGACACTCTCTCACTGACACTCTCTCACTGACAGACTCTCTCACTGACAGACTCTCTCACTGACAGACTCTCTCACTGACAGACTCACTCTCACTGACAGACTCACTCTCACTGACAGACTCACTCTCACTGACAGACTCTCTCACTGACAGACTCTCTCACTGACAGACTCACTCACTGACAGACTCACTCTCACTGACAGACTCACTCTCACTGACAGACTCACTCTCACTGACAGACTCTCACTGACAGACTCTCACTGACAGACTCCCTCCCACTGACAGACTCCCTCCCACTGACAGACTCCCTCCCACTGACAGACTCCCTCCCACTGACAGACTCACTCCCACTGACAGACTCACTCTCACTGACAGACTCACTCTCACTGACAGACTCACTCTCACTGACAGACTCTCACTGACAGACTCCCACTGACAGACTCCCACTGACAAAACTCCCACTGACAGACTCCCACTGACAGACTCCCACTGACAGACTCAAACTGACAGACTCTCACTGACAGACTCTCACTGACAGACTCCCTCCCACTGACAGACTCACTCACTGACAGACTCTCTCACTGACAGACTCTCTCACTGACAGACTCTCTCACTGACACTCTCTCACTGACACTCTCTCACTGACAGACTCACTCTCACTGACAGACTCACTCTCACTGACAGACTCACTCTCACTGACAGACTCACTCTCTCACTGACAGACTCTCACTGACAGACTCTCACTGACAGACTCTCACTGGCAGACTCTCACTGGCAGACTCTCACTGGCAGACTCTCTCACTGACACTCTCTCACTGACACTCTCTCACTGACAGACTCTCTCACTGACAGACTCTCTCACTGACAGACTCTCTCACTGACAGACTCACTCTCACTGACAGACTCACTCTCACTGACAGACTCACTCTCACTGACAGACTCTCTCACTGACAGACTCTCTCACTGACAGACTCACTCACTGACAGACTCACTCTCACTGACAGACTCACTCTCACTGACAGACTCACTCTCACTGACAGACTCTCACTGACAGACTCTCACTGACAGACTCCCTCCCACTGACAGACTCCCTCCCACTGACAGACTCCCTCCCACTGACAGACTCACTCTCACTGACAGACTCACTCTCACTGACAGACTCACTCTCACTGACAGACTCTCACTGACAGACTCCCACTGACAGACTCCCACTGACAAAACTCCCACTGACAGACTCCCACTGACAGACTCCCACTGACAGACTCAAACTGACAGACTCTCACTGACAGACTCTCACTGACAGACTCCCTCCCACTGACAGACTCACTCCCACTGACAGACTCACTCTCACTGACAGACTCACTCTCACTGACAGACTCTCCCACTCTCTCTCACTGACTGACAGACTCTCACTGACAGACTCTCACTGACAGACTCCCTCCCACTGACAGACTCCCTCTCACTGACAGACTCTCACTGACAGACTCTCACTGACAGACTCTCACTGACAGACTCTCACTGGCAGACTCTCACTGACAGACTCTCTCACTGGCAGACTCTCTCACTGACACTCTCTCACTGACACTCTCTTACTGACACTCTCTCACTGACAGACTCTCTCACTGACAGACTCTCTCACTGACAGACTCTCTCTCACTGACAGACTCTCTCTCACTGACAGACTCACTCTCACTGACAGACTCACTCACTGACAGACTCTCTCACTGACAGACTCTCTCTCACTGACAGACTCACTCTCACTGACAGACTCACTCTCACTGACAGACTCTCACTGACAGACTCTCACTGACAGACTCTCACTGACAGACTCCCTCCCACTGACAGACTCCCTCCCACTGACAGACTCACTCTCACTGACAGACTCACTCTCACTGACAGACTCTCACTGACTGACTGACTAACCTTCACCCTCCTGTTATTTATCCCCCCCATAGCAAACAAAAAACACAACAAGCAACCATTGGGACAGTCAGATACAAGTTGCCAGCATTGAAAGGACAAAAAAAACTTAAGACATTATTTTTAATACTTTTTTAATATGGTCGTTCAGTTGTACATAATGCTTTTTTGGTCATATCTAAGGTAACAAAAATGCTTCTGACACTTCTTTATTATAACTTTTCAGCATGCTGCAGACTTCTGTACAGCACAGCTTAAAGACATAGGTAAAGTCAATATCTCTGGCTAAACACTTATAAGTTCCCAAAGGCGAGATCTATTGGCTATGCCGATGCTTGTTCTCAGAAGACTTTGGGGAACGCGGGCTGGGTGGAATTTTGTGGATCCACGCAGATTCCAGAACTTTCCACCACAGAAAAGTGAGGAAAATGTGTTTTTTTGGACAAAGTTTTAGGTTTGTAAGGGATTCTGGGTAACAGAACCTCGTGAGAGCCAGAAAAGTCACCCCATCCTGGATTCCCCTGGGTGTCTAGTTTTCACAAATGTATAGGTTTGCTAGGTTTCCCTAGGTGCCGGCAGAGCTAGGGTTCAAAAACTACAGCTAGGCACTTTGCAAAAAAAGGGTCATTTTTCACTGTGAAAATGTGGTGTGTCCACCTTGCGTTTTGGGCCGTTTCCTGTCGCGGGCACTAGGCCTAACCACACAAGTGAGGTACCATTTTTCTCGGAAGACTTTGGGGAACGCGGGGTGGGTGGAATTTTGTGGATCCACGTAGATTCCAGAACTTTCCACCACAGAAAAGTGAGGAAAATGTGTTTTTTTGGACAAAGTTTTAGGTTTGCAAGGGATTCTGGGTAACAGAACCTGGTGAGAGCCAGAAAAGTCACCCCATCCTGGATTCCCCTGGGTGTCTAGTTTTCACAAATGTATAAGTTTGCTAGGTTTCCCTAGGTGCCGGCAGAGCTAGGGTTCAAAAACTACAGCTAGGCACTTTGCAAAAAAAGGGTCAATTTTCACTTTGAAAATGTGGTGTGTCCACGTTGCGTTTTGGGCCGTTTCCTGTTGCGGGCACTAGGCCTACCCACACAAGTGAGGTACCATTGTTCTTGGAAGACTTTGGGGAACGCGGGGTGCGTAGAATTTTGTGGATCCACACAGATTCCAGAACTTTCCACCACAGAAATGTGAGGAAAATGTTTTTATTTTTACACTTTTGTTGGTTTGCAAAGGATTCTGGGTAACAGAACCTGGTGGGAGCCAGTCAAGTCACCCAATCCTTGATTCCCCTGGGTGTCTAGTTTTCAAAAATGTATAGGTTTGCTAGGTTTCCCTAGGTGCAGGCAGAGCTAGGGTTAAAAAACTACAGCTAGGCACTTTGCAAAAAAAGGGGCATTTTTCATTGTGAAAATGTGGTGTGTCCACATTGCGTTTTGAGCCGTTTCCTGTCGTAAGCACAAGGCCTACTCACAGAAGTGAGGTACAATTTTTATCGGGAGACTTAGGGTAACACAGAATTGTAGAGCAACTGTTATTACCTATTGACTTTCGATGCATTTCTGCCTTCCAAATGAAAGACAATGTGTAAAAAAGAAGTCATTTTGAAAAATGACCTATAATTCTCATGCTAGTATGGGTACTCCCAATTTCGGAAATGTGCAAATATCTACTGTTTCTAAACTCTACATTTTGTTCCCATTTCAGAAATACATAGTTGTCTTTCATACCGATTTTTCCATCTATACATTTTCCCAAAACAATTGCTATATACGCGGTACAAAATAAAAAACCATTGCAAGACGCTGCTCAGTTATTGGCTCTGGGTTCGTCGGGTTCTTGGTGAACCTACAAGTCCAATATATCCCCACAACCAGAAAGGTCCAGCAAATGTAAGGGTATATTGCTTTCAAACAGCTGTCATAATTAGAAGAAGTTGCAAGTGAAAACGTTGACGCAAATGGCTGTTTTTTTCAACTAATTTTCAATTTTTCCTATATTTAACTGTTATTTTCTATGAAGAAACCTTGACGGATCTACACAAATGACCCCTTGCTGAATTCAGAATTGTGTCTACTTTTCTAAAATGTATAGCTGTCTAGGATCCATTATTGCTTTCATACCCATTTCTACCATTAACTGGAAGGAGGTTGAAAGCACAAAAAATTGCAGAAATAGGCTATGTCCCAGAAAAATGCAAAAACTGTGTAAAAAAAGTTGGTTTTCTGACAAAAGTCTGCTTGTCCCTGAAATCTGGGAAGATGATGATTTCAGCACCACAACCCCTTTTTTGATACCATTTTCAGGGAAAAAACCAGATGCTTTCATCTGGAGCCCTTTTTTCCCATTTTTCCCCAAAAAAACAAAATGTAGCTGTATTTTGGCTAATTTCTGGGTCCCCTCCATGGGAATCCACAAACCCTGGGTACCTTTAGAATCCCCATGATGTTGGAAAAAAAGGACGCAAATTTGGCGTGGATACCTTATGTGGTCAAAAAGTTACAGGGGCCTAAGCTCGAACTACCCCAAATAGCCAAAAAAAGGCTTAGCACAGGGGGGAAAAGGCCTAGCAGCGAAGGGGTTAAACCATATTTGGTGTTGCCAAGCCGTTAGCGGAACTTCAAGCGACCTATAAGGCGGATAAGCCTGAGGTAGGGCCGTGGCAGTATATTCGTGAAACAAATTATCTGTTCCATCCGCTGCCGGAAAAGTGACCCAAGAATAAAAGACTTTGAAGCGGTAAGCTGCATTCACTTCGACTACAAAAATGAGCACAACACCATCATCAGGGACTCCATTTTGAGTCAAATAAGCTGTGACTGCAGCCCGATTAGGCGGTGCTATAGCAGTCGCCATAATGAATAACAAGAATAACAACCTAAGTGCGGCAGCGCAATAACGGGTTTATAAGAACGAGAAGGAACCTTTTAAAATTCAAGCTTGAAAGAACCTATAAATATCAGTATAGGAGGTAACACCGTCACAACCGTCTCCATAAACAGATGTGAGGGGATTGTGGACAAGCACAAGCACTACTCAAGAGCCTCGCAGATAAGAACCAGACCAAACGTTGGGCACCATGTTGCGGGGATTCCGCACCTACACAGAACTATGCGCAGGAAAACAGGACCTCGGTGTATAGGGGTGTACCAACCTACCACCTTAGTACCCAAAATCCCCAAACCGACTAGCTATAGTGTCTCATTCATTCTTCTCGAAAATCACGAAGCTACAAATGATTAGACAATCCAGAACCCAACACTCCCGACTCTCTCAGGAATCGTGGTAGCAAGACATACCCTTTCGCTCGCTCACTCGTACTTGTCCACAATAAGAATGGTCAGAGTCACTGTTATAGTTCAAAACGTTTATTTTAACTATCGTGCTTTATAATGCAGTATACGAGCCACTACCAGCAGCGAAATGCATAAACCTAAAGCAATTAGCATTGTTACAATTCCATAGAATATGAAGAGGAAAGTCATTATATATAGACAGTGGAAAAAGGACTATAAGGCCTAACCACCCTCCCCTTGGCAAAATGATGTTTATTATATAATAGAACATCTCTGGACTTTGTCAGAAGACCCCCTACCTTAGTGCCTAGATGGAAGGTTTACATCATAGGAGCCGCACAGCTCTTCTCCCTGGAAAGGACCCTCTCCAAGTGTGTTTTTGAACAACATGCATCCCCATAATAACAAAGCATGGGCTTTCAGCAGCGCAGCTGTGTTAGCATGTTTTGTATAGACGGTAGGAACTGACCAGAACAGAATAACAAGGAGTATTGTTTATTGACCTTGCACATCGTGTTCAGACTAAACCCCAGAGCAGGCAGAGAATGCAGAAAGCAGACAGTTCACATGTGAAAGGCACAAACAGAGTCTTGCACAACAAAGTCATGCAGTAACGTGCGCAAAAGCAGCATCATGGCAGCCGTGCTCTAGCTAATTTAGCAATGTCGACAATGACCCTAATGGCCATATAACACCTGGTCTTAACTTTGCGAAATGAGGAGAAATGCTTTATTTCTCCATGGTTTTGCTTTTTCCATGTGTGCTGCCTTGTGCAGCACACATGGAAAAAGCAAAACGCCTTGGATTTTTTATGTTCAGGAAGTTGGCCCTTCCTGCACATAAATAATCTTTTTAAAAAAATGACATTTTGTAACTTCCATGTGTGCTGCATTAAGCAGCACACATAGAAGGGACAAAATGGCATTTCAAGATTGTTTATGTGCAGGAAGGGGGACCTTCCTGTACATAAACAATCTTCCACTGCACGCAGCCACCCTTGCACTATGGTGCAAGCGTGCCTGCGTTGGCGCTACACTGCTAAGTGTAGCGCCAGCGCAGGGGTAAACGCAGGATGGCACCATAATCTTGTAAATATGGTGCAGCCTTGTGTTTCGGAAGTGGCGGAGTGAGGCGTTAAGCCATGACTGTGAACGCCTCACCCCACCACTTCTTTGTAAATATCTAAAGAGTGGTCCAATTCACAGAACGACTTTCAGTTTCATCTTAATGATAAGGCCATGGCTTTTATACTTGTGATCCAGAAGTGTTCTCTCTACAAAAGGTAAGTGGATGAATTTCTAGTTCTGATAATGCTCGTGTTCACAGATAGCGATTTTGATTTTTGAGTGGTTTCCCCCAGATGTCCCTTGCTGCACAGGCATTTTATCAGACAGATACAATAGAGGTGTTTCATGTTACATAATCCCTGAATTTGATAAGCTGCTTGGCATAGGGTGGTATGTCAGGTCACCTTTGGTCACGTTGAATCAATGAACACAATTCAAACATCTTAATTTCCTTTCTTCGCTTTTTGAAGGGTATATTAGCAATCTTTCTTGGATCTGTATGTTTCCACAATCAAGCTTTCAATATTTTTTATCTCTTTTATATGCCATCATAGAATGTTCTGTGAATATAGAATTAAGATCTCCATCTTTTTCAATGAGTTACGACTGTTTGTGAATGATGTTCTTTATTCTGTGACTTTGTTCTGGGGATTGATCTTGTTTGTTGTTTCTTGGTGTTATTGTTCCGGAATAAGAGTTATTTACTTAGTGAACACCATTGTCTTTTTGCTTCATCCAGAATTTCTGTGGAATTCATTTTGCACCCATGCGCTTCAATAGGAGCTTTATAAATAGGGCTCCTGGTTTTATGGTATATTTTTTTTTTTTACATTTCCGTCTGTATTTATCCATATTTATTTTTTTGTCAACTTTATCTGTATTTATCCATATTTATTATGGGTTGTGTGGAAAAAATAAAGCTGAACCTGGTATATTTCCACATTTATTTAACCAATAAATATGCAGTCATGCTTGAATGCCAGCCAGGTTTTTAGTGATATGAACATCCGCAGAAGATAAATCAATGTACTTATATGAAAATATACACATTTCAGTATCAGCCTTGTGTATATCTACTGCTGTTTAAGCCTCTTTACTAAAATCAGTTTCTTTTTTAACCCCCTTACCTATCAATCCACACAGTTATTGGCCTGGCAGTCATGGCAAAGTGTATTTAGAATCACAAAAAAATCACCCAATTTCCGTTTTTATCCACATTTAAAAATAAATACAAACAAGAAAAAAGTTGTTTTTGTCTATCTGTAAAAATCAGTAAAAACGGAAAACAGGGATCCTTATTTATAAACTTGTGAAGAACCTGTTGGGGAGACCAGAGGCAAGAAATATTGTCCTGTTAATCATCAGCAATTAAAATAATAAACAAATATTGTGGAGTAGGAACAGCAAAAATGAAACAAACACTCAAAACAATGGAGCTGCTGATTTTGAGTGTAGCGAGTACAGTACCACAGGTAAGCAACACATGTATTAGGTCATTGAACACTGGTAAACATCAGTGAAACAGTAGTGTTGCTACAGTTTAAGAATACCATGTGAGGGACCACATGAATTAAATTTGAGTACAAGGCTCATAAGACAATTGTAGACACTGGAAGAAAAATTAGGAGGACCACAGAGAAGCACCAAGTAGCAAGACATTGGAATATATGCATCCATGCAGAGTTGGATTCTGATCCTTTTACTACATGCCTGCAGTCTAACCTAGAATTATTAGGCCTTTATCAAAAAGCCACAGGCTCAACACACATAGCTGGGCACACTCTGGACCTTATATTCACAAACTCTCCTAACCTACATGTATATCGTCCCATGCCACAGGTCTGGACAGACCTTTTTTCTATTAATTTTCATCTCCACGTGAGAAAATCCTCAGGCCCCAAGACAGTAGCACCTAGAAAGGTCAGACCATGGAGAAAGGTGTCTCTTCAATCTTTTACACCACATTGTTCTTCATACTTTCCTACTGCCCTCTCAGATATCAATCTCGCTCTAGAAGATTTTGAGAAAGCATTTATCCCCGCACTAGATACCATTGTCCCCAAAAAATTAAACAACCCCAAAACAAAGACAGCTAGTTCTCCCTGGTTTTCAGAGTCCCTTAAAGTCTGCAGAAAGTTAGAACGCAAGTGATGAAACACTAAAACCCCTGCAGACAAACTTACTTGTAAAGTAGCCCTAGGCACTTACGATAGATACATTCAAATAGCCAGGAAGACCATTATGGTGAACAGAATTAAAAATGCAGGAAATGAAACAAAAGAATTATATGAGATTCTAAATGAATTTACTAAACCCTTGGCTTGTGCCTCTTCCATTCCAGCATCTCACTCTCTTTGTGATGACCTTGAGAACCATTTTGAGGAAAAGATTAAAAAATTTATGACACTCTGTCAAATGGTCTCAACCAGGAAAGACTGACCTCACCTGTCTCTTCAATCTCTAACCATCTCACCATCTTGGAATCTTTAGACATAGTCAACACCGAGCAAATTTTGATCTTTATAAATAAGATTAAAGCAGGCTCACTAGAGGACCTCGCTCCGCCCTACATCAGGGCAATCTTGGCCCAAGCACTTCTTCCTATGATTACGGGTCTGTCTAACCATTCCCTGAATACTGAAACCACTCCTACGAAATGAAAAGCAGCTAAGGTTAGACCTATTTTAAAGAAACCAATGGCAGATCCTCTAGACTTTGCAAATTATAGACCAATATCTCTGTTCCCTTTTCTCGTAAAAAGTATTAAGACTGTAGCCAACAAACACAACTCACATCTTTCCTGGAAAGCCACTATCTGCTGGACCTCTCCCAGTCAGGTTTTTGGACATTCTATAGTACAGAAAGAGCATTGGTGGATGGACACTATCAGGCTCTCCCTGGATGAAGGACACCCAGCCATGTTGGTACTACTAGATCTATTCGCAGCATTCAACACCATCTCACATTCAATTGTCTGAGATTGGTGTCGGTGAAAAAGCCTTGGGTTTGGCTTAAAAACGTTTTGAGGGAACGGACCCATACGGTGCAGTTAGACCTTTTTAACATTCAACTATGGTCCTTGACAGGGGGTTACCCCAAAGTTCATATCTGAGCCCCATCCTTTTCAATATCTTGTGGCCCCCCCTTGCTCAAGAGATAAGATCATATGGGTTCAAAGACATTTCGTATGCGGACTACACACAACATATTTTAACCATGGGGCAAAATCCTGAATCTACTAAGATCAGCATCAGGGAATTTATGAAAAAATAACCCTCTGGATGTGATCCAAATGCCTTCAATTGAACACAGGAAAGACTGAGATCCTGCTCTTTGCAAAAGCTCCTTCCTTTTGTTCTGAAGACTGGGGGCCTATAGAATTGGGACCAGTCCCTACCCCTAAAAAGATAGTTAGAAATCTGGGCATACTGATAGATGATAGCCTTTCTATAAAAGAACAGGTAAATTCCATCTTTGAGTTCTGTTTCAGAATTATGCGCCTTCTCGGGAGAGCTTTCCAGTGACTGCCCCTTCAGACAAGAAAATCTATCACTTAGGCACTTATTGTAAGTCACCTAGATTATGGTAAGCCCCTATGGTTGCTGCAAATGAAGCTCTATTAGCCAAGCTCCAAGTGGTACAAAACACTGCTACCCACCTGTTTTGTAATTTGGCATGCCGCTCCCCATCGGAGTCCAATCAAAATCTTTGCATTGGCTACCTATAAAAAAGTGTTCCCTCTTCAAATTCCTCTGCCTAGTACACAAGTCACTTTCTGGAAACAATGCCCTCTATGTGCGGAATAAGTTACAGTCTTATACACCTACAATAAACCTCAGATCCAGTAGGCAATCATTACTTTGCCCCTGCTGTATATGCACTGTCAGATACGGGGCAGATCATTGTCATATCTGGTTCCCCATCACTGGAACAGGCTACCCTTGTACAAACGATCCTGTGCTGACTTAGCCCTATTCAAGAAATTTCTTAAAACATATCTCTTCTGACTCCTAAAGTGATTACTGTCCTGTTTTAGCATGTGACAGCACCAAGAGACCCTCTTCGTGGTGATTTATTTGCGCTTTATAAATATTCATAACATAAAATGCGCAGAAAACCTACTAAAAGCCAGAAAGATCATGCTTTTTCCTCCACTCTTAAGTAATTCCTTTCTACAGACAAACTTGCACAGACATGTAGAACATTATGGCTGCAGGAAGGTGTCACACTTGTCTCAGGCAAACCAGGATGAACATTCCAGAGTGCAGATTGCATCCAGCCCTTGACAGCTTGACAAGCCAACAAACCTGCTGGAAATCCTTGATTATAGATCTTAATATGTATCTGGCAACTATCCTGTGGTAATAAAATCAAGAACTTCAACTGCTACTTGCTACTCAATGTCATACTTTGGTCAGCTGGGCCAATGATCTTCCAGCCATGGTGTCTGGTGCACATCTTTTCCCTGGAGATCCTACCAAATCATAAGAATTGCTTGATGACTTAACCATATATTTTGCCTTCCAACCTGTTCCTATTTACTCTGATAGAGCTTAAGTGGAATACCTTTTGGTTTTTTAGCGGGGACATTCTAGATTTTGACCACAATTTTGTGCCTGTAGATAATACAAGCTTAAATGACTAGTAGGCTTTTTTAAGAGACTCTAAGGAGATTTTAGGAATGTCCTGATAAGGAATTTCCAGCAGAGGAAGCACTTTGTGATTTATCTCAAGGGACTGAAGACGTTCTTTATAAGTGATACACTTTCAGCAGTTGGCAGCTGAAACTGCATGGGTTGAGAGAACTCAGATGACCTTTCTTGAAGGAGCTTCATGGAGAAAATCAAAGATGAACTTATGCACTCCTTACACCCAACCACTTTAGTAGAATTGATTGACATGTACTTACAAAATAATAGAACATTGCTTACAGGAAAGAATGGCTAACTGAAGAAGGATAAAACGGGTATCTTCAGGACTTTCTTCTCAATCCATCCTCTTAAAATGCTCCAAGCGTCCAAGTCACTAGCCACTACTCTTAGTCGGTATGGCAGGGAGTCCCTTATTAGATAAAGAAAAGGAAAAGAAAGGCTTGACTATGGATCATATTTAGAGTTTGGCATAGAGGGTACTCCATTGCAAAGGTGACGGAGTACCCTCTCCGCCAAACTAAAATCGGGCGGAACTTAATCATGTCAGCTACTCCAACTCCACTGCTGACATACAATTCTGACAGGTTGACAGAGTAAGGTCTGTTGGAGGGTTGGCCATTTGACCACCCAGCCAATTTAGAGTGGGCAGTCAATTGGTCAGTTTTAACTGTCCATCCCCTGCATGTAAAACCTTGTGGTAAGAAGCTGTGAAAACATTTTAATGATGCCCACACCATGGGATACGACTCCCATGGTGTGGGTGGTCATTAGTCTTTTTTATTTTCAAAAACCAAATCCCACTTTGAGTTCTTGTATTTGAAAATAAAAAAAAGGTTTGAAGTTTGGCGGAAGGTACCGTCATGTTGACGGAGTTATCCCTCAAGGTTTTAATACATTAATAGAAACAGCCATCATTGTGGTTCCTGCCAATGTAAGAGATGTCTTCTAAGGAAGCGGGCATTTCTAGATTCTGGGGATGAGTTCTCCATCAGGGCAACAGAGTATTTTACTCCATCACCTTGATGGAGTATATACCGTTCTCCAAACTCTAAATCAGCCTGTATAGCTCTACTGTGCTGATGCAGGTTATCTTGTTAGAGAATGTCCAGTGACACCAAGCAGGTCTCAGGGAAACACTAGAACCAGTCCCCTGTGAGGGAGAGAGGGATAGGTACTTTGTGCATCCCTTATCTTTCTGATACACGTCTTCCATTCCATCTACGTGTTAATAATGGGCTCATGATTCAAGTATCTACCTTGTTGAATTGGGAGGCTGCCGGGAAGAATTTTGAAGAAAAATGGGACCAAGAAAAACTGATACCCATAATGTCCCTGAACACTTAGAAGTACAGATGTTGGATAGACCATCTCTTCCATTTGACCAACTGAAAGATATGTTCGTTCTCTTCTCTCTTTCTCTGGGTTTGCACAATGAGGTGGTTTCTTTCAACTTGATTGCATGACCCAATTATGCCATCAAAGAAGGTTTCCTCTGATGTAAGAGACAGAAATCCTACATAAACTAGGCAAAACATATTGTCTTACTATCTTCCCAATTTTGTCGTGATCACTGCCATGCAATAGCAAGTTAATATCAGAGGTGAAAGAATTTATTTGTGAAATTATGCAAACTCCCTTCATAGCCTGGCGTCTATGCACCACCATAATTGAGAATTTTCATGTCTTACAGAAGCCTTCTTCTTATTCCCTTCTTTCCCACTGACATTTTGACTGCGCAACACAAACAGTTCCTAGAGCTCCCACCCCTTTCAGGGGAATGTTTTCCTTGTCAGAATCTGAGAAGGAAGAACTCAAGCAGTACTTGGAAGGGAACTTGCAGAATGGCTTGATAGTCCGCATGCGGTGGAAATCATGCTTTTTGTGCCTGGGAAGACACAAGAGCTCAGTCCATGTATTGATTAAAGAACATTGAATAAGATTACTAACAAGGATTGCTTTCCATTACCCATTATAAAAGACATACGAAAATCAGTTCATGGAGCCACAGTATTCACTAAACGTGATCGCCGTGGACCATTTGACTTGCTTGGACTAAAGAAAGGCAATGTATGGAACACAACCTTTCACACTCTCTTTGGACACTCCCGGGGCTATCCACAAAGGTAACTTACACGTGTGAGTAAGTTATACATGTAACTTTACTGTTCCGCTTTTTAGTAACTTCACTACTTTACCTTGTTCACCATTTACGCGTGCAAAGTTACTCAAAAGCAGAGACTTACATGTCTTCTGAAGCAGCGGTGGAGCCAAATGTACAAGTGAAAGTTGCTTCTACCAAAAAGGAGCAGTAGTAAGTTCAGCACTACACATGACCAACCATTGATACTGTAACACCATCCAGTGTTGTTTCGAATTAATTGAAAGCTTACCCACCAAGCGAATTAACCTGGCAACCTGCCTCCTGGCTATCATACTTTCATTTTAGTCTGTCACTTTTTTTATGCCTTTCCCGGAAGGCTGGGGGCTCCCAATGGGGATATACTGTTGTGCCGTAGTGATATGCAACTAGGGTTCAAGGTGACACTTCTTTGGTGGAGTCGTACTCAGGAACTGCAACATTTTCTGTTGTTTCTAATTCATTGGAAATGTTATCAACCAAGAGAATGAACCTGGGAGCCCCTTCGGTTCATACTTGCATTCTTTTTTGTTGCTTTTTTCATGCCTTTCCTGGAAAGCCAGGCCCGCAGAATGGCATAGTATGCTGTTGTGCTATAGGGACATGGGACCAGGGTTCAGGGTGACTATTGTGGTAGTGCTGCACCCTGGAACCGAAACATGCTCCAGGCATCATGGAATATTCCAGGGATTCTGTGCCTCCCATGCCTCCACTTAACTTATTGGCCAGCGTCTTCAGAGATCCTTTGCTGTAGCGCATACTGGACTGAGGTCTTCATTGATTTCCATCAGAGTGATTCAGCCTCCTCTGGTGGTCCATTCCCAGTGGTGGCATACATGGTAGCGGTAACAGTGAGTAATCAATTCACGATGGCCACCACACTTCCTGTGACATGTTTCCTCTTCCTTCTTCCTGTCTGCCAGTATAAAGGGAGAGGGGACTCATGCATTCACTGAATCGCAATGCAGTCAGAATCATTTTTCAACAGTGCTCCACTTTTGTATTTTTTTCAGTCCTGTAGTCCTGTGTTCATCTTCAATACTGCTGTGCCTGCTTTCCTTGAACACAGCTCTTCTGGTGAATCTACTGTTTTCTACAAAATCAAGCTACCTAAAACTTTGTGGATTTCCACACCACACCCAGAGGTTTTTCTGTATCTATTGGTATTTTCCTACACTCTTAGAGAACCATGTTTGCAGCCATCTGGTCTTGGTGAACTCTTGTTTTGCTAACATTTGCTCTGATATGTACCAGTATTGTGTAGAATATTATGTCTACAAGAAAACAGCTCCTTTATCGTGGACAAACCAGTGTAAACTGTGTCCAGGCCTTAAGAATTTTTCCTTATAGTTGTTAATAATTATTGAGTACCACTGGTTTTGAATACCAGAAAAGAAGAGGTTAGCCCAGCTTGAGTCCTAAAACAGGTTATTCCTGGCTCTGTTATTTTTGGGCATTAAATGGACTCCTTTTTGGCACTTGTTCTTTCCCAAAACATTTAATTTACAATGAACTAGGACTACCAACAAAATGGCTGAAGTCTCTTCTTTTTGCCCCTGAGTGTATCAGGACTCTCTTTGACCTCCCTCCAGAAATGCAGTTTAAGGAGGTACCACACATTATTTAAATTGAATTAAATAATGTATGGTTGTCCCTATTTTGGTGTATAAATAAAAACACAAAACTTGGGATAGTGCATAGAAGTCTAACATGTTTAATATATAAAAAAATAGACAGCAAGCATTCAAAATAAGCAAAGCAATTGCTGTTTCAGCAGATCAGAGCTTTGCCCTTGGTCAGGTGGAGCATGTGATGCTGAAATACATACATTTTTGTGCTACATTTACACACTTTTTCTTAATGCAAGTGAAGGGAAGGAAGAACATGGAACAGAAACAAAACCTGCGGGTAGCCACTATTGATCAGGTGCCAAGATCTTCTTTTGGGAAGAAGATTAGAACACCTTGTTGAACTGATTCAAATAACAGCAACAAGCTCTAACACCATTTTCTAAAAACCTTGCTTCATCGTGCCAATTCAGATTGAGGTTATGCTTTGCTCGAATTGTTCAATAAAATGTGCAGTATACAACACAGGCTACCATGATCTAGATTTATTTAAAATCTGTGTAATTGTGCAGTAATACTAAGGGCTGGTACAAAAAAGAAATAGCGATTGATTAATAAAATGTTAAGGCACACATGGGTATTCGCATTTTTATGGAATACATATAAGCATTAATTGACATATGTGCATGAATTCACTTTCTCTAGCCCCTTTTTTGCCAGGAAGTTAAATCCCTACGATAACTCAATTTACAAATCATTTCAGTTTTGAATTCGTCATTGTTATATTCTTGATCATCTTCAAATGTACTAAGCAGAGAAGCAATGGCAGTTCCTTTATTATTCAAGCATTTTGGATGCTAATCAATGTAATCAGAACATATACAATTATTATGACAAGAAAAGCTACAATCACAATCCCGAAGGTCTTCACTCCCAAATTTCCGAATATCCTGATAACTAATTTCACCTGACACCGAATTTCCTGACCCCCAATATCAGATTCTACTCAAGTTGAAATAGATGCCATTTTGAATCTTGTGTATTTTTTTCACACTTTCTTTAATGAGGTCTATCTGTTCAGGGAACTGTTGGGGAGGTGAGTCAATACTCCAAATCTACCATAGCACAGCCCCCCACCTTTGGCTGCTAGGAAGAAATTTAAGACCATTTAATTCTGCAAGAGCATGGTTTCATGAGCATCTAATTGGTCTGTTATCAAACCTAGGGAAATGGTAGCGGAGTTAGCCACTTCTTCCAGTAAATGTGCATTATGTCTAGTCTCTCTGGTGGCCTGTCCGACATCCTAAGTGGGAAGTAGAATGAAACAAATCTTTTCAGCTTGGAGATCTTTTGGTGCCCCATCACCTTTTTTTTGTAAATGTTTTTATTGGTGTTATGCAATAAAACAGATATACAACAAGGTACAAGAACCATAAATCATGCTAAATTGAATTGGAAGGAAAAATAAACCTTAGGTAAAAATATTATCAATCCAGTAGATAGTTGGAAGCCTAAAAAATAAAACATTGTGGTGAACTGTGAAGGGTACCCTGGAGCGGAGAAGGGTAGAGAGGGGCTGGTGAACCCAAGAGCTATCTACATTATTGTGTATGTTACCGGGGAACTGAGAGTGTGAAACTGGTGGTAAGGTAGGATAAGGGGTATGTGAGGTTAGAAACCCAAACAAATTGAGGGGAGATGTCTGAAAGCCTTGTGGAGCCTGGTAGGGGTAATGAGGAGTCTATATGGCTGAAACTGATGGCAACCTGGACAACAAAGGGCTAAGGTGAAGCGAAGGAGGGTACCTCTGCATTGGGGAGGAGAATAACACCGGGTGTGAGGGCAGGTTCATGAAGACATGGCACTTTCAGACTGAGTCACTGGTGAGAAGGTCATCCCATGTGTAAGCAATTGTATGCCATTGCATGCTCTTAGCTTACTTCCTGTGGAGTGCCAAAGATTCTGCTCTGTTCCAGGTGGTCAGAGAACATTGCTAGGCCACCCTGGAAAGAGGTTGGGCATTTTTCCAATTCTTTGTGCTGGTGTGTTTTGTAATGATCAGAGCTAGTTTATAAACTCGAGTGCCCACCTTCAGTCTTTCAGAGCATTTGTAGATACCCAAAGCCACTATTTCTCACAAATCCACCCATGGCAAGTGAGTGATTAACACTATTTTTTCATCGCCCCCCCCCAGTACGGGTGTAAACAGTAACAATCTCAAATCATATGTTTGAGATGCGCCACTAGCTAGTCGCATCTGGGAAATCTTTCAGAAGCCCTAGGGAAAATTCTGTGTGGACATTTGGGGAAAAGATGAGCTCTATGTTGGTTACAGAATTGGATAAGTTTAAACCAGGCATTTAGGGAAATCTTTTGGGTATATTGCGGAGCCTTTGCCTACTCTTTGCCATAAAGCACACTGTTGAATTCTTCCTCCCAAGACTCTCTCAGAGTGAGGAGGGGAGTTGGGAATAGGTGACCAGGGTCTTGGTGAGCAAAGTTATACGTTTGCGGCCTCTCCCCAGGTTATAGATCAGCTGATGAGTAATAGGTTCAGAGTTCCCTACGATCCCAGCGACCTGAAGGGTGTGATGGATAACTGTATAGGAGGGGAACTGCCTCTATGGAGGTCGGGTTGCTCATGTGAAGTTAGAAAATCTTGTAAGAGGTCATCTTTAAAGAGGTCACCAAGGGTAGAAATACTGGCTTTGTCCCAGAATCGCACCTCATGCCTGTAAACATATTCAACTGTCTTTGGGAGGACCAGGAATGAGATAGAGGGGGTGTAAGGGACACCGCCGTTGGTGGTAGCCGAGCGCTTTATAAATGTCTTGGTATGGTATGGTATGGTAAGGAGATGTCTTCTTAGTGGCCTTTGTTAAAACAATTTAAGGTTACTCGGACAAGTTGAGGAAGGGAGCTGACCGGGCGAGATCCTGGGCTATAGGCGTCAGGGGTGCTACTCACTCTAGTGGAGGCTGGAGAACAAAGGATTCCTCAAGTGAGAGTGCTTATAGCCAGCGGGACAGACACTGCAGATGAGCAGCTAAATAGCAATATTCAAAATGAGGGGCCCCAAGGCCACATTGATCTGGGGGAAGCTGCAATTTGGAGCTGGCCACCCTACCACAGCAATTGTGCTGGATT
The DNA here is from genome assembly GCA_963921515.1 of Calotriton arnoldi. Taxonomy (NCBI): domain Eukaryota; kingdom Metazoa; phylum Chordata; class Amphibia; order Caudata; family Salamandridae; genus Calotriton; species Calotriton arnoldi. Next base: position 848,395 of record CAWUFW010002656.1, on the reverse strand, counting down.
AGGCCACTTAGGAGTTGGTCTAGGTCTTTAATTCCCCGTCGCCTTTGGAGAGGGTGAATGACAGAATGTTTGATAGCGAGCTAAATGTAGCCAGAGCAACAGACCCAGCTCAGTCTTGAGGCAGCAAAGGGTAGGCTTTCGTTCTACAAATGAAATTAGCATCTCCTTTTTGATGTCATTATTTGTGAAGCACTATACCAGTGGGAAGCTGGTATTCGTAGGGGGGTGACTTCCAAAATATAGTCTCTACTACAATGTCACACTCACTCCAGCCCACAAAGATACTCTGGTTGCCTGCTTTGTGGTGCTCTCAAACCAACCCCCATTCTGAAGGGCAAGATAAGTGACATCAGCTATGTAAAGGCCAAGGGTATTATTATATTTCTTGAGGATTTTATGATAGAACAGATCAAGGCAAGTTTCTCTTTTGCTGAGAGGCACGCCAAACAAAAGCAAACTTCTCTGACATAAATGTCTAGATATAGCAAGAAGAAAGATGAATCATTTGGCTGTATTTCTCAAGCAACATCACATAGGAGTTTTTTCAATGCAGCGCGACAGCTCCACTCAAGATCATGTTCAGTACAGTTAGGTTTCTTGATAACTCCCCATTCTAAAACAATGATGTATCCCACCAAAAGCCAGAGACTGAAGGTGGTGGCACAGATAGCAGGCCAGATCCACAGAGGGATCCAATATTCAGAAGACAGCTGCTTACTTTGGGCAGAGGTGGTAATAATGAGGAGCAGTGGGTGAAGCCCTGCATGGTAATGGAGGTGCAGACAAGGAAGGTGGGCACTGAAGATGCGATCTACCATCAGGTGACAAAGCAGCAACAAGACCAGCTCCTGTGGCTGGCTCCGGCCTTGGGCTTGATTCAGGTCCTGAAGCAGGCATTGATGGCCAGTCATCTTGTTGAGGTGCAGCTTGCTTACACTGGGAGAAGTGGATCCACTTTGCTAGACCACAGCACTTAACAGCTGTGTTGCTGATGAGTAGAACTTGGTAGAGAGTGCACTAGTGAGGCTGCAGAGAGGTCTGCCTCTGATTAACTTTTTTGAAGACCCAGTCACCAGGGAAGAGGGAATGGCAGGCTGTGGTCAGGCACTCAGATAACGCAGCTTGAACCTGAGAACAGAAACTATAAAGACAGCTTGTAAGGTTTCTGTAGTACTGGAGGACTGTCATCTTTCAGTTGTAAGTCTAATTTAGTAGCAGAGATAAGAGGTTTAGAAGATAACATAATGGGGCGTCCCCTATCTATCTCATATGGAGTACAGCCCTAACGGACCATAAAGCTAAGGGCTTGGCATAGGCCCATTGCAGATGGGTCTCAGAACATATCTTTGCTATCTCATTCTTGAAGATGCCATTGTTTCAATCCACTTTGCCTGCTGACTCAGAATGATAGGCGAATTGGAAGTGCTGATGTATTCCAAAGACTTCATAAATATCCTGCAATAGGGATGAAATTAAGTGTGTTCCTCGGTCACTTGATAAGTGATTTGGGGTTCAGAAAAATGGAATGAAGTCCCTAAGTAAGCAATTTGCAATTGTAACAGCATCTGCTCTGGCACATAGGTAAACATTCACCCACCCTGAAAATACGCAGACTATCACTAACACATCGGAGTATGAAGCACACCTAAGCATCAACTTAAAGTCCATTTGGAGGTGTATGAAGGGAACTGAGGATAAGATGAGTAGCGGTGGTGGTTTTGATCCCTGTGCCAGCATTATAGGACTGCTACCCGACACAGGAGTGGCAATGATTTTGGCCATAGAAGAAAACAGGCGTTTGGACCAGTACCCCAAGGGAAAAACCAGTGCATCCCATACAATACAGAGTAGAAGGTTTCACATCGTTAAGAAGGCCTGAAGCGGGCATAGAAGTCATGGCTTTTTTTATTTGTATACATTCATTTACGGCCACTTTCGATCACTATGAGGGCTCAGGTGTCTCTTTTCTGATATAGTGTTACAAAGGCTTCATCCTAGTGGTGTAGCCCAAAAGGAACTGTCTAGAGTGCCCAGTCAAAGCCCAACAAAATTATGTCCAGGAGAGGCAACATACAAATTGTTTCAATTCTTTCGTGTCACAGGCGCCACTCACTGGCTAACATTTCATGACAAAGGTATCGCACTCAGGGAACGAAAAACTGCAGATTCTCCTTCGAAGCCTTGTCCCCTTTTATGTCCTATTCAGTGAGGAGGCAGAGTGAGTCTACCTTGCAATTAATTAAAGTAGCGGATGCCAGAAGCAGGTCATCAACATATTGCCCCAAAGTAGACCCTTGAGGGAAGACCAGGTTCCTTTCCAGAAAGCTTGGGAAAATATTTATGGGGCTCTGTAAATCTTTGTGGGAGCCTCTGCCATGAAGGTAGCACCCTACTGAATGAGAAGTACTGACTTTGTGCATAGGAGAGGAGAAGGAGGTAGAGCAGAAATCTCTGACCTGACTGCAAAGACTCCCTATGGCGAAATATAGGGAAAAGAAAAAAAAGTTTATTTTAATCGGAAAAAATCAGTACAAATATTTTTGCATTAAATATGAATATAAACTCATTTTATATATTCATTTTATATGTAGAACAGAAGAAAAAATGGCACAGCACTATAAACTATTTTGAAGTCAATGTTTAACTTAAATATATTACATTAAATAAAAAATTAAAATATATTTCTTTTAATATTTATTAATATTTATAAAAGTGATGTATAGACTGAATTAGAAGGATTCTAATTATATTTAACAAAAATGGTACATTAAATTGATAAAGTTCAACGTGTTTTATAACTAAAAAATTAATCCGCATTACTTTTAGATGCTTTTCAAACTTAAATTATATGGATTTATATTTTTACACTTGAAATTTAATTTAACTTTATTTCTATTGGGGTTTTATTTTAAGCCCCTACCTCGAATATTTTCTATGGGAGGGTGTTGCAATACCAATGTGTGGCCGTGTGTGGTGCTAAACTTACTCCAGCTCAGAGCTAGAGAACATCTACTACTGTTTTGGACCCCGTTTAGACTTTATAAACTTTATAAGTGCAGTTTGGAATAGCAATGGAATACTCTTTTGTTGGTGAGTGCATGTCCCTCCCTAGCCCCTAACCCTTACCTAAATCCCACTTTACTCCTTCCTAAATCCCTTCCCCTTAGTGGTAGGTATTCCTCATTTTCTAGCCACTCCCCTCTGCCTCTCCCACATTTGCTACCAAAATGTATGCTTATCTGAGCGGAGACTCAGCAGACAGGGCAGAGATCGAAGCACAGAAAAAAACATAAGCAAGGCAGAGGCAGAAGTTCAACACATAAGTTTGTGAATACCATTTTTAGTACACTGGTAGTACTTTTGTATTACTACTAAACATAATACAAAATGCAGTTTGGAATAAGCCCCTAAGGCTTTAGTGTTCTTCAGGCTGGTACAAAAACAAATTGCAAATTGATTAATAAAATATTACAGCATATGCTAAGGCACTCATTTGACATGTTTTCAAACATGTAAGCATCAAGGCACATATTCCAGTGAATTCGCTTCGTCAAGTGCTTAACATAAATGGAATCGCAGAATATCCCAGCCTATGCCCTGAATGTTCACATTTCTGCGAAGGTCCTTTCAAATAATTGATTTCTTCTGGTGCAGTGGAACTGCTAACACAGAGGGGATGGTACATCAATGACGTTTCCATCCACACATTCAAAATGTTGAGACATTCGAAATGGAAATCCAAATTTAGCAGTGGATTTAAATAATACTGCTGTAATACTTAGATCACTTTGAGGCACAGATGGCTATTAAAATTTGTGGTGGCAGGAAAGCGTTAGCTACAACAGTATTACAGTTTTCGTTTTAATACAGAATCCAGTCATTTCGGTGTAGCACCAGAATATTGTCCTCAGAATATTAACTGACGGGCTTATCTTTTCCTATATATCATTTATAACAATATCACCCATTTAGAGTTAGTAATATAAAATCTACACACAATGATACTATACTTTTGTAATGATGTTCACAACAAGATATTTATGTTAGACAATATTTCTGTATACGATGTCCTTACATACAGTCAGGGATCTCACCAGGATACTCTCAGGTTTAGCATCGTTTGCAGGAACCCCAACAATTCATCTGATTCTCCCTTGTCTCATTGTTCTTTGGGATTCTCAATGAATTTGACTAGTTTAAATGTGGCTCAGAATGCAGGATATCCAGCTCACTTACAATGGAGCCGCACTGTGGATAAAAAAAGGGTTCTCTAGGGAAAAGAAAGATCTTTTCTTAAAGGTACTTTGAACCTGTGTAGACCTCTTCCTACTGACAATATTCCCCATCGCAATCGATCTAATGCTGGGTCTGGTATGTCCATTGATCAAATAGTCATAGGAAGGTAAATTCGCTTCTAAGGCTCTGAAACACACTGGCGATGAAGGTTGCTAGGTGACCTGAAAACTGCATGGCGTAAGGCATGAGGTTCAATTTATTCAATTACTTTTTAATTTTTTTTGTAAATCTTTGTATTGATTTTATTCACAACAAACTTCTGCAGACAGAAGAACTTGACAGCAGCAATTTATCACTTGATATTCTACTTTATATAACACTGCAACATTTACAAATGTATTAAGACACTCTCCATAAGAATAAACAGATACAAAATTCAGTACATTCATACGACAATAACAGATACATATTACTCAAACTGTTGGCTCGATGTTGAAAAGGAAAGAGTTAGATTGTAATGTTCAGTGACAAACTGTTTCAGATATAACAAAATGAGCTTTTCTAATTCTTCTGAAAGACATAATAGAGGGTTTAGTAATTTAATTAATATAAAGGGGGCAGTAGTGGCTACTTAGAAAGACTGATTTGTATATTGGTCAGTTTCGAATCTTGGCACTTCTAAGCACTTAGGGATCCTGCTTAAACCACCTGAGTGTGAGTAGATAGCCAAGGTAGGTAGGCTTTTTTGGAAGCACCACTTTATAGACTAGGCTATCCAATTTTAATTTGACACGTGCCTCAATGGACAACCAAAGTAAACTTTTACGAATTAAACAGCCATAACCTGGAGAAGGAGGGTACAAGATGGTAATCGCTGAGCGAGTGCTTCGGGGTTTCAACCCTTTTTTTCTTACATGGGTACATTGCTGTCTACAAAGCTCAACATGACTAAAACAAGTGATTTGCACTGATATAGGTTGCCATGAAGTTAACTTAAAGAACTCTGGCCACTGATGCCGAGACCCTCCTCCTTGTTTCACAACAGGAGGACACCATTAGTGAACTATAAAATAAGGTACTCTGTCTTCTGGCGATGGTGGTGACCCCAACTATTAGATCACTGTGAAGAAATTGGTAGGCCAATATGCAATGATGCTATGTTTATCGAGGGCATTCTTATGCTCACACTGATTAAATGAGGTATTGATCCATGGATCTATTGATCCATTAATTAGCCCTGGCACATCTATTAAACTGCTGTACACTTTACAGATGCCATATTCATTCACTCATACAACCTGGGGATACTATTAGGAGCTTAACTTCTGGAGATTCAATCTTGAACTTTTAGAATATTTGAGATTCTGATTGAACTCACAGATGCATGTGGATGGCTTCTCCTGGTGACTGATACAAATGTTCAATAAGGTTGGTATGCAATAGGACATTTCCGAATACTAGAAGAAAATTTACACCCCACTGGCATTAATCAGTGGTAGGCATACTCAGACAGCCTCAACAGTAGAAATGGCATTGAAAAAGAGGAAGGTATCCTTCCTGCTGATGAAGGAGGTCCTGCGGAGTTCTTTGGGAGAACTGCACAATAAGATTTCTAACATGGTCATTACACAAATGCCTTGATGAACATGACACTGGCCCTCTCTGAGATGACCTTGAAGATACAAAACATGTGAGATTGTGTCACTAGCAACAAAGATAATATAGTGGATAATATTGTGGTGATGAGCAAGGAGCAGGAGAAATCACAAGATCAGCAAACTAATAAGGAAAACCAAATCAGGGCATTCTGGGACATATGTATAGCCCTAGAAGATTCCTCACGCAGAGGACAACATAAGGATATGCAACGTGAGTGAGAATGAGGAGTGCTTAGAGATTTACAGGCACATGCATCATTCCAAATACCGGTTGCAAAGGGGCAGATTCACAGAATCTGCCCCTTTGCGACTGGTATTTTTGCATTTGGGATGCATCAACCCAAATGCAAAATCGCAGTTTAAGCAATTGCAAAATTTGCCATTACTTAAACTGCAAATGCATTTAGGGAATCGCAAATTGAGATTCCCTAAATGCAATGCATGATGCAATTTCGAATAGTGATTTCGCTATTAGGGATCGCAAAATACCGTCAAGTTAAACTTGATGGTATTTTGCGAAAACTTTGAAAAATGCATTAAAGTGCATTTTTCAAAGTTCCATATTACACACTTGTGCGCAACATGTGTTCACATTGCAATTTCAGGGGTGCAACAGGGTGTCCTTTTGGCACCCTTGAAATTGCATGCGCAATTTGCGAGTACCTATTTAGTACTCACAAATTGCGCATGCAATTCCCATTGATTCTTATGGGCCTGGGACCTATAGGAATGGATGGGAAGCAATTCCTTATTTGCTAATTGCAATTTGCGAGTCGCAAATAAGGAATGTGTAGGAATCGCAAATTTTTGTGCGATTCCTACATGCGTAGCCATTTACGATTCCTAAATTGCGAATTCTTAAAATTCGCAATTAAGGAATCGCAAAGGCATAGTTTGATGCATGTGGCCATTAGTCAATACTGTAAAGGCTTCTTTTGCTCTATCCTAAAGGAAGAACAATCATTTTAGATCCCTATCATCTGATCCCATAAAGTGGGGGCTCCCAGAGAGGCACCTGGGGCCTGACATAGAGACATCATTACTAAATTGGGATCTTCCTTACAGAAGGATAGATACTCTTACATTTCAGGGCCAAAACATTGATCCACTCCAAGACATTTCACCAAGGCGCCTTGAATACCAGACAAATGCTCGCCCCATAACAGCTGAACTACGCTGGAGACAAATCAGGTATAGATGGACCTTTCCTTTAGCTTTATGGTTCCAATTGGACTCTAAACTACATGTGGTTAGGACCCCGAAGAAAGCCCAAGAGATCAGTGGTCCAGCTAAGGAAAGTCCACATGTACAAGTAGTATCCAGAGAGGAAGAGCAGAGAATATCTTAGCCTAAAGAAAAGTGAGAAAAAATAAGAGCATTGAGAGGATCACTCTGCAAATGAAATGGAATGATGTGAATCTTTATCGCAGGACTCCGACACTATTACAAACGTTAGTATACCTATGAACATGATTTGGATTCTGTTAAAATGCTAATTACGCTGTAGTGCTAATGGAACTAACTTTTAAGGACTCTGGCAACAATTATGCATGATGTGCCTGATTCACAAAGGTAAACTTAGACCTGAAGTCTAAGTTTAGACCTAAAGTCTAACTTTAGACCTGAAGTCTAAGGGCCCAATTCACAAAGGTAAACTCAGACCAAAAGTCTACGTTTAGACCTGAAGTCTAAGTTTAGACCTAAAGTATAACTTTACTAGTAGTAAAGTTACACTTTTGGTCTAAGTTAGACTTTTGGCCTAAACTTAGACCAAAAGTCCAATTTTACTGCTAGTAAAGTTAATCTTTGGGTCCCAACCTAGACTTCATGTTTAAACGTAGACTTTTGGTCTAAGTTTACCTTTGTGAATCGGGCCCTAAATTTTGACCTGAAGTCCAAGTTTAAACCTAAAGTCTAAGTTTAGACCTGAAGTCTAAGGGCCCGATTCACAAAGGTAAACTGAGACAATAGTCTACCTTTACGACTTTCGGTATTCACAAAGGGCATTTACGAGAAGTAAAGTTAGACTTTTGTCCAAATCAAACTTAAGTTTTGGTCTTAAGTTAAACTGAGACCAAAACTGAGACAAAAGTCTAACTTTACTACTCGTAAATGCCCTTTGTGAATATCGAATGTTGTAAATTTAGACTCTCATCTCAGTTTACCTTTGTGAATCGGGCCCTAAGTTTACACTTCAGGTCTAATTTAGACTTCAGGTCTAAACTTAGACTTTAGGTATAAACTTAGACTTCAGGCCTAAAGTTAGACTTTATTTCTAAAGTTAGACTTCAGGTCTAAACTTAGACTTTAGGTCTAATGTTACCTTTGTGAATCGGGCCGATGTCGCTTGTATGTGTTGACAAGCGCTAACTACTCTTGTAATACAGGTTCAGGGGCTGGGGAGACGGGGAGGGGACCGCAGACCACTGCTCTGCTCACCATCCTGTTAGGGCTGTACCTCATCCCACCTGTAAGGTTTGAGGTAACTGGGGGTCAGTTTGGGGGAAGTTCACAGTTAACTGGGAAGAGGGTGGGGGGGATCTGAGGGGTAGTGTGGGTGGGTACAAATTTGGAGAACATTGTAATTGTAATATTCTAGTGGTAGCACGTTATTGGAAATGTAATTTAGCCAAACATGACAGTCAGATATACAATGAACTGGATTCATTGTGAGAGTGGGATATAATGTATGGGGCCTAAACTCTCCAGGTAAATGTCATTAAATCTGGAGGGAGGGGAGGGATGTGCTCCTAAATGTAGTGTGTTTGCAGGAAACCCATTTTAGAGTATTAGACACCCATCTTATGAAGAAGCTCTACCCAATCCAATATTATGTGGCAGCGACAGCATAAAAAGGAGGTGTCCTATTGGCCTGCATAAGGATTTGCACTTTAAGGAAGCTAAGCGAGTAAGGAATACAAAAGAAGCCTGTTATATATGTTGAGAAAGAAAAAGTCATGAGCGAAGCCTTACTATACTCAATGTCTATGTACTAAATGTTGGCCAGGAGACATTGTTGTTTGAAATTCTGGGCAAGATTAAAGATTGGGACTCAGCAGAACAACTGGAAGTTAGTGATTTCAATATAGTTCCAGAGGCATACCTAGATAGACACTAGCAGGATAGGTATGTGCAAGGTGCCATGTCACAAACCTTGAAGTTGGAAGTGAAAGGGATGGGTCTGATAGCTATTTGGAGAAACAGAAATCCCAATGCCTTGGAGTTTACATTCTTTTCACATGTACATAGATCCTGCTCTAGGATCAAACTTGCATGGAATACCCAAGAGATAGGGTCAGTTGGCCTTTCATCCATCAAGTGCTTATGGGAGTAGATATGCTGACCTGGACAGAAGCTAGTTATCAAAATCAACAGCTAAAATATTGGTGAATGGGGCAAAAACAAGGATTGTATCCCTACATAGAGGCATTCAAAAGGAATGTCCTCCTTGCTCTTTATATTGGTAGTTGAACCTCTGCTATCATACGTCAGTACCAGGAAAATGTGGGAATACTGTGTGTGGATCATAACCATAAGTTTCACTTATATAGGGAAGACATCCTTACAGTGCTAGAGCGTCAGAATTCCATCCCCCAGGCCTTAGACATAATAGGACAATTTGGGAGGGTTTTGGGGTTAAGGTCAATCTGGTAGAAAGCAAACACAAGTAGATGATGGACGGAGTGCTGAAACTTTTCAGACACTCACCCCAGTCACAGATCCGGGTTGAATCCATCATCGTTCTTTAGCTCACTTCGCCATCTCAGTTCAGACACAGCCATATGCAAATGAGTCTTGACCCTGTTCCTTATGGGAAAAGTCCAGCCCAATCTGGAAGAAATCCAAGCTATTGTGCCTAAGACTCCCATTAAAAGTAAAGGACTACCTAACTGTAGCTACTCCTTTTTGCTGGGCAACTGACAAAATGTAATTGCTGGGAATCTAAATTGCACCAAAGCTTCATAATCTTTACGCTGTAAATTACCAGAGATTATTTGACTCATTTATGTCTGATCTCCATAAATGGCAAAACCTTTACTGTCATGGCAGGGCAGGGTGGGTGGGAAAGCTGACCCATATATACCCGAAAAGTACTGACAGCGAATAGGAGGTCAGAAGGCCTAGAGTTATCAGATGTGAAACGTTATTACTAAGCCTCCCATTTTAGAATGCTCTTTGAGTGGTTCATGAATGAATCAGAACCCCATTGGGCACTTATGGATGCAGCAGTAATATGTTAGGCACCGTGGACAATATCTTCGATATCCATAGCTGCTAGGCCTCCCGTTTGTTACTTCTCTCAAATAATATGGCCCAAATCAGAGATAATGGACGTGCCCATAAAACAACAGAGCCTTACTTTGTTTGCGTCCCCTTACATCCCATGTGGTATAATCCAGATTTTACTCTGGGAACCAAGTGATGGTCAGAGGGGGGTGCAGGATGTTTCGGTACTTATTCGGTACTTATTCTCAGAAGGCAAAATGAAATAATTTCATTACTGTTTAGAGAGCTCAAAAACAGAGAGAAAAATTGAATGAAATATTTCCAGTTGAGGCACTGGGCAATTCACCCAGAGAATAGCTGGACATGGAATAGACCCCTCATTCCGTGGGACAGGGCATTCTCTATTAACATGCTGAGGAAAAGACACTGGAAGTTAGATCCTCTAAATAGATCTTGTTTACTTGAGGTATTTTCCTCCTGCTCAAGCCTTTGCTCAATATCCACTAATGATCTGAAACAAGTTAGCTTTCTGCTAAATAAAGATGGCACGGATAAAACAAAAATCCTGCTATACTCAGGACTGGTCGGAGATATCCTTCTTAAAGCCGAAAGTGAATTAAAATCCCAGGGATAAAATATTCTCCACGAGATGGAGTAAGCTCAGTTTGATTCCCCAAGTCCGAGCATTTTGCAATTCCTTGGTGGCCTCCAATTAAATCAAGTTAGTCTGGATACACACAAGGATCTTTTTAGGTCCAGGCACATAATTGAAAGTCGAGAAGTAGACTACAAATCACTTTGCCCCAATGGGAAGGAAATAGGCAAATCCCCCTCAATCAGAATAGGTATGACTGTCTAGGTTGGGATGAGGATGCTGGTGAAGGATGGGACAGTATAAGTAATGTATATTAACAGATCAGTGTTCAATTTTGTGTTTCCAGGAGACATGGCAGTGCAGGTAGCCCCCGCAAACAGATGGGTTTTTGGAAGTCCACCAGGAGATGCCAAATAATGCAACAGGCGTCCCTCGGGGGGACGCTAATGTTGATATCCACTAAAATTGCCTCTATGGTGTGGGAGATTAAAACACGTTGTAAATGGGCCCTAGCCTGTGGGGTAAAAATTTTAAATGCCAGGACCGGATTGTATCATCATTCTCAACATCTGTTTACATGCAAGACGTCCTTCTATCTATAATGAAAATATGGAGTTCTTTAAAGAAGATGTGGTCAATATAGGCGCATCGTGCCCACAACAGCTCTTAGTCCTAATGGGAGACTGCAAACATAAATTGGACTCCAAGATGGTTGATCAAAGGTATGCACATTTACTATCTTCTTTTAATATACAAGGTGCTTGTTTCCGGGTAAATGAAGTCATAGGAAGGGATGTAGCCTTGTTAGATTTACTTGCATTGAATGGGTTTGTGTGTGTAGTAACGGCCATGTGCCTGCAGACATCCCAGCAAGGAAAAGCTTTTTGTATGGCAACCAGATCTGCTCAAATGATTATGTATATGTACAAGCATGGGCCTTCAACCTTATTAGGAGGTTCTAGGTACTGCAGATAGAGGGGAGTGACCACCATATATTAAGCACAATCCTTAGTCTGGGCATTGTTCCTGAAGAGAAGAAGGTACTCCCTGTAAAAGTCCGGTACTTGAAACGATTAATGACAAGAATCTATTGAAGGCTTTCTAATATAAATATAGAGATTTTAGTGTTGAAGAGATACCCTCTGACTTCATTATGTGGTATAAGGACATAATTAAAGAGGTTGTTGCACGTCTAGAAGTCAAAGTGAAGAAGGTTTTCAACAACAATCAAGATAAAAACAAGATCGAGAAGTATACCAGAATCCGCTAGTTTGATACAGATTACAGACTTTTAAAACGGAAAATAAGGAAAATTGAAAGATATGCAAGGTCCTCTAGGAATAAAGAGGGTATATCATGACTTCATAAGCTAAGAAAAGTGTTTAAAAATCTGGTAGCAAGTAGGAAACTGGCATTTAAGTGGAATGTTGGAAAATAATGCTTGAGTCAAATAACGTAAGGAAATTCTGGAGGCTTATACAGATAGGCAAAGCCCAGGGAAAATTGACATGTTTGGTGGGAGAGGATGTGTGGGTAGAATACCTGGAAAACATTTATAACAGAGATGCCATAATTATCCAAGGTCCAGAAACATTTAATTTTAACGAGGAGATAAAGGAGAGGTTTTCAGCATCACTAAAAGATAAGAAAATTGAGATGCTAATACTAACAAGGGCAGCCGGACCATATATTCTACCAGCAGTAATAATAAAATCCAGTACTGCTTGGAGGACTAGCTTGCTCTATCTGCTCTTCCAGAAAATCCTCCGTACAGGACATTTTCTGAATACGTGGAAGGAAGCGGTCATTAAACCCACGTATAAAAAAGGTGAGTATTCCTCCCTGGAAACTATCAGCAAATAAACTTGTAGACGTGAGCAGGAAAGTTTTTTCTTAAATCCTCTTGTGGATATTGAGGGAATGGGCAGAAACTAACTCAATAATTCCACAAGAGCAAGGTGGTTTTAAAGGGGGCACTCGACAAAGGACCATTGTTCCAGTCAACGGGTCCTAGCCAAGAAATCAATAGAGCAATGTGGGGGATTATACTGTTGTTTCGTGGATTTTAGCTGCAAGTTTGACTCCGTTGATCGGGCCCTACTTTGGGAGATACTAAGAAGTTATGGAATTCCTGATGGTCTACTTCTAATTTTACAAGAACTACATTGGGATAACTGGGCCCAGGTGGAATTAAACCTCAAGGGAACCCTCTCACAGAGGATGGATATAGGAAACGGCCTGAGACAAGGGTGCGTTCTAGCCCCCATCCTGTTTTCCTTATTCTTGGCTGACTTACATAAAATACTTAGTCACTCGAACAGCTTCAGCCCCAAAACAAATGGTACGCATGTAAGGGGCCTATTATATGCAGACGATTTAGTAATTTTTGATTTGACAGAAATCGTCCTCCAGTGGAAATTAGATGTTTTCTCAGACTATGGGAGGAAGAAAAAAATAATAGTCAATATGGAAAGACTAAAGTGCTTCCAATAGGGAAAAGAGGATAAGGGCGGTTTGGGCTATAAATAAAGTTAAATTAGAGATAGTTAGTAAATATTAGTACTTGGGGATGTGGTTCTCAAACAATCTACGGTGGAAGGAACATCTTGCTTCCTTGGAAGCCAAGGCACTCTCCTCTGCTGGGGGACTTAAGAATTTTATAACTGGTATGTGGACACCGCCCTAAGACCATTGTTGTCAGCCTACAAGAGTATGCTAAGGCTGCAGTTACAGTACGGTGCTGAGGCTGCGGGTATTGAAAGGAAATCAAGCTGGGAACTTGAAGAAGGCAGGTGTTTAAAAGATCAGTCTCTCTCTCTGACCACCCACAATGGTTCAGGCAGTCAGAATAGAATTAGGACTGATGGGATGGACCCAGTTAGTATACGCAGAGACAATACAATTCTGGATAAGAATAGATAGTGAGGAGCTTCCTAAAATTTGATTGCGAGGTAAAAATGAAATATAACAAAGTGAGTTAATCTGGGCATGAGTAGTCAGAGGGAGGATTCTTAACTAATGTATTAAATTAAATATAGAAGGTGACATTGATAGGGTAGGTGTGAGCAAATCCGAGCTCAGAGGAGCAAGTCAACAAGTGTCTAGAGAGGTGGATTTAACGTATCTATGGACGAAGGTTGTATCCCTCCTGATTAATTTGTGAATGGGGGATGAGACATTTCCCTACCTGGAGAGATTACCTAATGAACAGTAACGAAGATGTCTACTGAAATTTAGATGCAGGGTAAATCAAATCTTGACCTCGGATGTTTATGGCACTTTGCTCCACAAAGATAAAACCTGTAAATGTGGACTGAATATGAAGGGAGATTTAACGCATATTTTTGTGGATTGTCTGTTGTTGTTAGCCCAACAAAAGTCTTTCTTCAAACCCGTTTTAAAAAAAATATGAAACAAGGGATAGGGGCAAGCAATTACCTTACTTTTGGATGTGAGATTTTTGGATGTAACTTGCGCTGGTCGGCAATTTTTACTGGTTGTGGATATATTTTTCCGGACAATTTGATTATTTTATAATTGGATGATTGGGGTTTTAATTATGTATTAAGTGTGGTTCGATGTTTACTGCCTTTGCATAAAGTTTTAGATACAGACCAGTTTAGGATAGGATGAATTGTGGTTTTATTCATGTTTAATTATGGGCTTGGCCCGTTTTTTAGCTATTAGATTTACATTTTGTACATGTGTTTTATGGTGCTTTGTTTAAAAGACTAAGGTCTAAAATAAACATATGTTTGACTGACTGACTGACAACACATTCCCAAATGCAAGGAACCTTAATATATAAAACATAATTTACTAATTGTATTTTGTGCCATTTTTTTTCAAACTACCACCTACCATTCTAATACTTTTGTCTAAATGTCTCCTGTTTAGACTGACAAAGTTATTATGTGTTATGCATTTTCTTGAATATCTTTTCAGGCAGAAATGCCCTCCATTAAGCCCAAATTTGAGCACCCAATGGAGAGCATAAACAAACATAAAGTCAGCTTACAAATTTTAAAAAGGAAAACGTGTTGTACCATATTATTACTGTTTTAGGCTTCTACAGGATTTCCCAGTTAAAAAAAAACCTCAATAAATTATATTTGTACTTCTCTTATTAAGTATTAGTCTAGGGAGGCTGCCCCCATTTTGTAAATTTCCTTCCTTCCATGCACAAACATAGGCAAAGCTAATAGGTCTCACATGTGACAACTATTGGCTCTACTTCAGTTTGTAGTGCGTGTTCTATCACATTTTCTAGTACAACTATTGGCTCTACCAAAGTTTTCCCCCCCAGATGTAACATTGTATGCATGCACGTACATAGTGCCCATCTTGGATATTTTTTTTTTAAACACAAAAATCAAAGTTGGCTACCGTGTGTGTTTGCATACATGATGGCCATCTTTGAACAATTTTTCTTTTAATTAACAAACAGCAGTAGTCTGTAGAGACAGCTTGAAGGGTCTGATGGGCGGGGTGCAAGTGGCCATTTTGGGTCTAGTGTATTTTAAAAATAGCAGAGGGGCTTAAAGAAGAGGGTATCAGGAAGAGATACGTAGACAGAGAAAAAATAGTCTCTCAACCCTTTCAATGCAAGATTATGACATCAGTAGTAGAAAAATGCAACTCATCCAATAAAAACCCAGTGACACCAAAATGCTCTTTGTGGTGGCAAACACAAGTAAATGGAGGAAAGCAATTGTATAGTATTGTAATGTGTTGTAGCATTTACGTGGAGCTTTGTACCCATGTAAGGAGCACTGAAGTTATTTTTGGAGGTGGAGCATTCTACACCGTGGGACAGTGCATGGTTGGCAGAGTCTTGGTTATGATCCTAAGTGGGCAGCATTTTGATGTTGTGTGTGAGTGACAGGAGATATGCCCTTTTCTTGTCCTGATGCACTGTGCCTAGCAATGTGGTGAAGGAGAAGGCATGAGAGTTAGGAGCGCAAAATATAATTATATTTTGAATTAAAGCATATAAGTAACAACAAAGGACCAGCTTAGTTGACAGGTCTGTGGAGTGCTATGCATGCACAGCAAAAAGTGAGAAGTAGGGGTAATCAGAGAAAGTCGAAAAAGGCCTAAACTTTGAGCAGGGGTTGTGTGGTAAGCCATTCTCATGCACCTGAAGGCAAATTCAGACCAGTCTGTTGAGCCCTTGTTGTGTCATGGCTCAGACCCTAGCTAGACCTGAACCCTGCACATGTGAGGGTGGGAGACAAAGAGCTTGGTAGCTTGCTGTCCTGACAGCAACATAATAAATGTGCCTGGCCTGTGTTACCCTTCTGTTTTCACCTCTTCAGGCAAGCCAAATATATTTTCTTAGATCTCAGAGACAATTCCTCTTTCTAGTTTCAAGTGTGAGGAAATAGCCTGCCATTCCTCACCAGACACCTTCCACTTTCATTAGAAGGGAATTGTATTTCAGGGTAAAAAAGAGACAATAACCCTTATTATCAGTAGTGGAATTTTGCCTGAAATAGTAACTCCATGTAAAGTTCCACTGCCTGCAATTCTGAGTGTTTCTGGGCCCAGAATTAATAAGTCTGAAACCTCCATCAGCAGCACAGTCCTGACCCCTGTAGTAACATATGGGTAGTAGACATTGCTTCTCAATCAGGTTGAATCTTGACCTAACCCAGAACATTTCACCCAGTCCTACTCCCCCACAGCCTGCCTACTGACACATTCCGCCTGATCTGAGCAACTGAAATATGATTCCTCCCTGGAATAAGGGAAAATCACACTGGTTTCGCCAGGTCCATGTGGTTACTCCCCATTCCTAGGAGAAAAGCCATAATCACTGTTTTTGATGCAGATATAACGGGCAAAATCAGGGATTCCGACGACCCAGTATCCCAGCACCTTTAAAAAGGGTCAAAGGGGAATTAGGAGACTTACCTTGTGTTATTGTTTTAGCTAAGATAGCAGCTCAAGGAGCAGTCCACTCTCACATTTTCAAATTGGCTCTGCATTAACAGAGGCATAAAGACATGGGAGGAACAGCAGTGGTTGGGGGATTTTGAGTGAGAGGATGGTGGGGGGCCAGGAGCAGAGAAGGGAAAGGACCCAACAGAGGGAGGAAAAATAATACTCATACAGGAATAAAAGAACAGAAAGATTGAGCTTCAGACCCTAAAAACAACATTGTAACTGCTTTAGCAGCAGATCACAATTTATTTTAACCTGAGAAACAGGCCCTCTGCCACTTTTCCAAAGGGTCTCAAGGTCAGTAGAGGCATGAATACAAGATCTCTCAGTGCATCCAGGGGTTAATGAAATGTCCAGCAGTAAGGTGAGAAGCTGTGACCAAGGCAGGGAGGAGCATCATGAGTGGGGTTTCTGTGGAGTCTGGGGAGAAGGGAAGGTGTTATTGAATCAGGAGCAAGTTACTGAGATAGATAAGAAAGTCATCACATCATGAGAAAAGTGCAGATACAAAGTCCACTCTATGCCTATTGGACTAAATAGATCTGTTTGTCAACAGGCAGGTAAAGCTATAGGCGAGACCTAAACAGGGATTGGCCTAAGTGGAGGACAGGAAGTGCAGTGAACAGAGATGTAATGTAGCAGTGGTACAAAGTAAAAGGTTGCATACTTTGCATTGCTATTGTGAAGGATCTATAGACTGCATATCCTGTACTCCTCTGGCTTCACCTCTTTTAGAAGGTTGAATCAATCAATCAATCAATCACGGCATTTATAGAGCGCGCTACTCACCCGGGAGGGTCTCAAGGCGCTGGGGGAGGGGGTAAGTTACTGCTCGAACAGCCAGGTCTTGAGCTGCTTCCTGAAGGCGAGATGGTCCTGGGTTCGCCGAAGGTGAGTGGGGAGGGAGTTCCAGGTCTTGGCCGCCAGGTAGGAGAAGGATCTTCCTCCGGCGGTGGTTCTGCGGATGCGTGGTACGGTGGCGAGGGCGTGGCTGGTTGATCGTAGCTGGCGTGTGGGCGTGTAGAAGGACATGCGGTCGTTGAGGTACTTTGGGCCCAGGTCGTGGAGGGCCTTGTGTGCGTGGGTGAGGAGTCTGAACGTGATTCTCTTGCTGACGTGAATAGAATTCACAAAATGGATAAAGAGAGTGACAGTGGCCATATCTGGTGGGAGAATGAAAATATCCGGAGTTTTTCCTTTACAGAAGTCACTGTAGACAGACAGGTCTAGGCCCTTTGAAATTTGAGTGCAGAGGGTGGATTATGCTTCAAGAGGTGTAATATTTGCTGTTAGAGAGCGCTATTTGAGTTGCAAAGGGTACCACAGCTACATGAGTGGGCAGAGTATGTGAGGAATAATTGAGAAAATTGAGACAGGGAATATGCAAGAGAGATCAGAACACCTGGTGCTTATTAAGCCAAATAACATAATCAATAATGCACTATTGGACAATAAATGCAGTTCTTAAAATTACACATCCCTGATAGTGAGAAGTAGATGACAACTGTTAGCTACTACACCTTTTTCCAAAATTCATTCTTCACCAAAAAAGATGATGGGCACTAAAGGGTGTATTCAATTATTCTAGTCTGTTTGCCATTACGGTCTGACACCTTTTGGCTCTGAGAAACCTCTATAAATGTGAGTTAGATCCACCACCCAATGAAACCAATAACAAACAAACATGGAAAATACATTTTTCTTCTCCTTACTCACATTGCGTTCAGCAATCCTACCCGGAGCGATCTTACAACTTTTCAGTTATATATCAGATACAATTTGAAATTCTAATTGCATATTGTATGTAGTAACAGAGACATCACACCAAACATGCATGCTAGATATAATTCTCAGCACATTATTTCAGAAGTTCATTGTGGACTTGGAAAAAATACTGGGCATGTTGTAGCTGAACTTAAAATCCATTAGTGTGTGATCTTTCAATGCGTATCATGTAGCAAGTGTTGCCCACGTGTCCTTAAGAAAAGTGCATGTGATGGTGCATAAAGAGAGAGATGTCATATACAATGCAAAAGTGGTTACTGGTGGTAGTGGGATTGAAATCTGTAGGAAGATTAGTTATAGTCGATTTATGGTATAAATCTGCACAGCAGAAACCACAAAGTTCATTAATTATAAATACCAAGCCCTGTAGGAAGTACATGTTTATCCTCCAAATCGCCCACGTGGGATGTCCCGAATGGGGACATAATGCCATTCGTAGCAGGCGTGGGCATGGGTCATCCAATAAAGTTAATTTACTGCACGTCTGAATTCTATACACTCAAGGAGGTATGCGCTTGCCATCCAAATCGCCCAAGTGGGCTGTACCGGACGGGGACATTATTTCCATTTATAGCAAGTATTGGCTTGCGTTATGGATTCAAATAAATTCTCTACATGTCCGGATTCAGTAATCTGATAAGGAACATGGGGTATGTAGCCCAAGTGGGCATCAAGGATATAACTCCGTCAACATGGCCTTAATTCCTTCTGCTGTAGTATTCGCCCAATGAAATGCTAGATGGTATTTAACCAGGTTGCAGACGGCACTGATTATTTAAGGGTTCAATATATAACCATGTGTTTCCTAAAGTAATTGTGGCAAAGGTAGAATAATATTAGTGAAAAGACTGTGACATCAATTCAAAGTAACGGCATACGCAAATACAATAAATCTTCAAGACAAATCCAAAGAAAATACAGCAGTTTGTGGAAAGAGTATCAGGATGTGATCAATTCATCCTTCATGTATTTTCAGATCCTCTCCCCTATTGAGTCCCAATGGATATTTAGTCTGTACCTCAATAATACATTTGACTCCAGCTGTCAAAGTGTCCTCACTCAGTCCCCACCACATATGTTCCTCTTGAATCTGTCAATTCCCAAAAAAGAGGAGTCCCAGTTATGTTCAAGATCACAGAGCACAAGAGAATATCTCATCCAGGGCTTGAAGAAATATGACCACATCATACCCATTCTGATAAAAAACCATTGTGCCCCCTTGCCGGCATGCACCATCTTCAAAACCATCTGCATCATTTACAAAGCCATCACAACCAGCACACCTGCTTATCTTGCAGAGAAGACCACCTCTCTGAACAATCTTGGCAAACCCACAACCGGGACTCCATTAGACTACAGACTCAGAAGTGAAAAAAAGAAAGAACAAGGCATCCATATTTTTCTATCTATGCACTTAGGATCTGGAACAACACTTCTATATACATTAGGACCACCACAATGCTGCTTCTATTTAAGAAAGTGTTGAAGACTCACTGTTAGACCTGGCATCATTGTCGTGGGTTTCCCCTGTATTTTTGCCTTTGCCTCCTGTGTTTTGCTGTGTGTTGGACTTCGTTTTTGCTGGTCTAGATGCTTTGGGCAGTTTGCCACTGCTATCCAGTGTCAAAGTGCAAGTGCTCCCTCTGTAAATTGTTGTTATGGATTGGTGATTCCATGATTGGCCTATTTGGTTTACTGTTAAGTCCCTAGTACAGGGCACTGTGTGCCCAGGGCCTGTAAACCAAATGCTGCTAGTGGGCTTGCAGCACTGATTGTGCTCCCACAAAAGCAGCCTTTCAAAGGTAACTCAGACCTGCCACTGCAGTGTCTGTGTGCAGTCTAGTACTGCCATGTCGACTTGGCAAGTGCACCCAATTGCCAGGCCCTAACCTTCCCGTTTCTTACATATGTCACCCCTAAGGTAGGCCCAAGGTACCCTTGTGGGCAGGGTGCAGTGTATGTGAAAGGTAGGGCATGCCCTGATGTGTGTGGCATGTCCTGATAGTGAAATATTGCCAATTTCGTTTTTCACTTTTGCAAGGCTATCTGTCCCATAGGATAGCATGGGGAGCTTACTTATAACATTTTATAAGTATACCTGCCCATGGGAACAAGATGGGAAAATAGAGTTTAGTATGCCTGAACTCAGAATGTAAAGATGCATCTTTTAGTGAGGATGATTTTTACATTCTGGGTTTGAAAATACCACTTTTAGAAAGTAGGTATTTTCTTACTTAGCCATCCTGTGTGCCTCTGCTAGGTTTGTGTATTGACTGTCTGGTGTTGGAGTGACAGGGGCTGGGGATGTGCATTCTGACAGCCACTTGGGGGGGGGGGGATGAGGTATGTTCTGCCTTTCCAGGGTGAGTCGGGGTTGGGCTGAATAGACCTGGGCTGCATTTAGAGTAGAGGGAGGAGATTTCTTTCACACCTGAATGGGCCTGGCCTACTTTGGACAATGCTGTCTCCACCTCCTGCCGGGCAGCTGCACCAGAGAGGACAGAACCAGTTTTGACTGAGCACAGACACTCTCTGCCTCCAGAGAACAAAGGATTTTGTACTATAAAAAGTGGGGCCCAGGCCCCTGAACTTTAGATCACTTTTGGACTTCAAAAGGAACCTCTGCCAAGGAGAAGAGCTAGAAGAAACTGAAGGAGGACTACTGCCCTTTTGCTGTGTGCTGTCTGGGTTTGGCCTGCAGTAGCTGTTTCTGCCAAGGAGTGGAACTGTGTGTGTATCCTGCTTGAGAAAGTATCTCCAAGGGCTTGGAAGTGGAGCTTGCCCCCTGTTCAAAAGGTCTCAGGAACAGCAAAGACCTCACCATCCTTCTGGGCACCGTCTCTGGAACCACTGGTTTCAGTAGCCACAGAAGAAAAGGGGAACCGACTCTGTCACCGAGTCCGTCGCAGGATTCCATGTCCTGAGGGCCCCGCAGAAGGCACCGCCGCACTTCGCACTACATTCTTGGTCTCGCCGACACCGTCTTGACGATCGTCACCAAGCTCCTGCTCGCACCACGTCCTGTGGGCACTGCATTACGCACCGCCTCGCTTCACCCTGCATGGACGTCACTAACACCGTCGCTCCCCGACTCGAACATCGACCGGCTCCGTTGCCTGCACCGCAACCTGCCCGCACCGCATTAAGCACCGCCTCATTCTGCACTGTTCGCCTTGGTCTCACCGACGACGTCTGGACTATCGTCACAGAGCCGCTGCCTGCACCGCATCGCAAGGGCACCGCACCCTTCACCGCTTCCATTTTGCAACGCAACCGCGACGGTTGCCCTGACCGACTCGCATGAACGTTTCAGCCGCAACAAGAAAGGCACTGTTCACAAGTCTGTCAATGCTTTAGCTGGCCCGTACCAATGCTGGTGGCTGGAACTGTTAGACTCTGTTGTTTTCAGCATTGCGATAGCCCCGGACGGAGCTACCGACTCGGAAGAACTGTGTTTTTCAGCTATTTCTGCAATTTAAAGGTTATCTTGCAAAGTAACTATTTTTTACAGTATTGTATGTAGGATTTTGTCATTTTTGGTCTTGTTAGTTTTTATAAAGTTTTGCTTATTTTTCGAAACTGGTGTGGTGTCCATTTGCAGTGTTTTCACTGTGTTACTGTATGCATGCACAAATGCTTTACACACTGCCTCTGAGATAAGCCTGTCTGCTCATGCCAAGCTACCAAGGGGGTGAGCCGGGGTTATTTTAGAAGTGTATCCCCCTTACCCTGACTAGGAAGAAGGGTCCCTATTTGGACAAAGGTGCAAACTATTGCCATCTAGAGACCCACATTTCTAGCACTCACCTATTTGGAGAAAAATACATCCCAAAGCATTAACCGTTCACTACACAGCTACCGCTTCCATCACTTGTTGATTTTTTGTTTTTTTAAACCCTGTACAGCACTTTTTGGCTAGGTACATACATACATATACATACAATGTTTTGTGGCTGGATTTCTAGTCACAAAGTTTTGGAATGTTAGTGACTTCCAATTTGTTGTGGTATGTCATTCACAACAAGAAAGTGGTCTCATTTGGACCCCTTTATCTTTGCGAATTGGGGTACAACTTTCATGAGAAGTAGGCAGTGGTCCAGAGAGCCACTGCCAACCTTCACCCAACTTTTTTTCTTCAATTCTTTTTTTTTTTAAAGCAGCAAAGTTTACTTTGAGGAGATAGGATGCTAAATAAAAACCTGGCTTCTTTTTATTAAAGCAATCCCACAGATGGTGTCTTCTAACTTTCCCATTCCTCTGACTTTGGCAGAATGAGTTGCAATTTGCGACCTACCTAATGAATATTAATTAGGTTGAACAGACTTGCGAATATTTGTACATAGATCAATTCGACAAATAAGTTTCTGCTTGCAAAAAGACTAGTCACAATTTGTGTCCAGAAACGTAGTACATCTAGTCAACCTTTTTGAAATCTGTGCTGATGACACCTTTCCCTCGGATCGTTTTCATAAGTTTTTCAAAAATGTCAATGTAAATGATATTCACCACGCTGATAAATCTAATACAATGAATGCATTTCATGTCAGCTAAGTTTCTCGTGCTTTCTTTTTTCCCAAAATCCATCATGTTTTCTCATGGGTTAGTTTGCTGGAGACGCTGCCCCCTTCTCATTCCCATCCGCTCTCCTGAAGCAGCATTCTCCTTCTTCTTCTTCTGGCCTCCTCTGTACCTTTTCTTTCCTCTCTCCTTCATTTTCTTTCAGTAGCGGCCCGTGGTGGGAGTGCTGCCGGGCGCTGACGTGGGACGGGGGAGGGGCAGGGTGGGGGGTAGTAAACTACGGATTACGGCCGATTAGAGGTAAGTAAACATATAAATAAATAAAACGAATTTCGTTAGCGCGCTGCATCGCATTTGGCGATGCAGCGCGCGCAACGAAATTCGTTTTATTTGTTTATATGTTTACTTACCTCTAATCAGCCGTAATCCGTAGTTTACTATCCCCCGCCCCCGTCAGCGCCCGGCAGCACTCCCACCACGGGCCGCTACTGTTTTCTTTGTATGTCGCCAAAGTGGGTCTCTTTTTTTCAGCATCACCTGAAATTCTCACCCCTTGCAAACTATACCATGCTTTCCCACCATCTGCCATTCTTGTGCGACTTAACCCTAACCCTTCCATTTTCACCGTTTTGACTTCCGTTTCTCACTAATTCTTCGTTTCTAATCCACACCTGCCCCATTTTCCCATATCTCCCTCACCTCCAGCCCCCTCCGCATTCTGACATTCTTGACCACTGTGGCTCACTATTCATATTTCTTAATTAATTTTTAACCAAAATGAAGTTTTCCTGTAGGGCGGACTGGCAGAGTGGGAAAAGCAATAGCTACACAACAGATGTACAACCTGGCAATCTGGGAGACTAGCAGGCACGGCCCGTGGTAGGAGTGCCGGTCGGGCGGTGACGTGGGGCGGGGGAGGGGCAGGGTGGGGGGTAGTAAACTACGATTAAGGCCGAATACAGGTAAGTGAACATTTAAATAAATAAAACGAATTTCGTTGCGCGCACTGCATCACATTTGGCGATGCAGCGCTCACAACGAAATTCGTTTTATTTATTTAAATGTTCACTTACCTGTATTCGGCCTTAATCCGTAGTTTACTACCCCCACCCTGCCCCTCCCCCGCCCCACGTCACCGCCCGACCGGCACTCCTACCACGGGCCGTGCCTGGAGACTAGAAGGTAATAAAGAACTGCAGCAGTACATAAAACACTTCAGAAAGGTAGGTTCAACCTCTTCCTCCTGAGTTTTAGTGAGTATTTGGCCTACTCGATGATGTAACAACTAAGGCTGTCGAATGAAGACAGCCTCTTTGAACAATAGTAAATTACCTGGTCTTGTTTAAAAGACTGCTCCAGGAAAAACTAGGAGAAATGAAAACATTTCTCCTTGATACGCTTGCCTCAAGGAGGCATACGCTTTTGGCACAAATCCATATCTACCAATGTTTGTAGGTAGGGATTTGTGTCAAACCGCATGGGTGGTTGCATGGGAACGCCCATGCACCACCCCAGGAACGCCCCCTTGATGAAAAGTAATACAATGTAGCGCATATCACAACTTTGCGTTATTTTGATCCTAAATGTCCTTGGATAGTAAATTCCACCCTAACCCTTGGCACCGGGTTTGCGTACAAAAGTGACACAAACCCGGCGCATAGCGTTAGAAAATCTGGGTCCTATATATGACTAACTTTACATTGAGCACTGCCTAAGCAAGAAAAAATACGGGCACAGAGATGAAAGTATTTGGATAAAAGAGTTTTTTGATTGGTAAATCTTGCAGAAGCTAAAGCATTAACCTTTTTTTA
Organism: Calotriton arnoldi; assembly: GCA_963921515.1. Taxonomy (NCBI): domain Eukaryota; kingdom Metazoa; phylum Chordata; class Amphibia; order Caudata; family Salamandridae; genus Calotriton; species Calotriton arnoldi. The sequence goes on along the minus strand of CAWUFW010002656.1, from coordinate 823,619 downwards.
TTTTTTTAGAAAAGATATGTTGCTTTTATTATGAAAGAAAATGTCTTCGTATTCATGAGTTTCTCTTAAGACCCAGTTTTGCATCAAAGACAGAGGATTTGTCTACCAGTTTCAATATATGAGTTTTTGATTTTATATATTTCATGAGCTGTTTGTCATACGAATTAAAATGCATACCTCGTTCCATTTTTGCCATTCTAGCTTATGTGTTAATTGAACATTACAGCTTTAAAACACTTTATGATTGGGGTTCTACAGCAGCAAAATATTCTCTGCAGCTGTTTGACAGTGAGTGACAGAGCCGCTTGAATAAATGTGAATATCTTCACTGGTTGAGAAGAAGAAAGAGTAAAAATAAAGAACAGCTAATTTGCTAAAGCATATTAATGAAGTGACATTTATGACTACATTATATATTCAGCTGTTACAAGAAGGATACTCACCAACAGTAGATGCCACACAAATCAATTAAGGAAGTTAAAGTATCACTGACAACAAGTATGAGCAGGGGTATTTCAGGACAATGTCCATAAAACTTTATGAAATAAAACAAATAAATGAAAACCCTATCATACTCTCTTAAAAAGCTATTAAGCAGCATCTATAAACAAAGTCAAATCTCTTTGAAAGAGCATGGTTGCAAGAACACACAAAAAGATAGAAGAATAATTGTTGCAAACAAAAATGTATAGTTATAGTTTCTCAATTATAAAGCATTGTCTAATTTTCCAAATGCTGAATACAAAAACGGGAAACAGCAAACACCACAGGCTTTGACGTCTTCGACTCAATCATGTGTACAGCCCCCACATTTCTAATACACATATCTCTAAGCAATCACTTAAGCAATTTTGCGCTAGAGTACATTGGGCAATAGAACAGAAAGATAATTTCATCTCCCTTACACTCAAGGCTCTTGTAACAATGCCTTATTTTCCCATAAAATTCTCCTCACTTACAAGAAAGAAGGTTAGTCTGTGAAGTACCAATCCTTAATTTAATGTACAAACCTTTGGAACAATGCAGGTTACACCTTCTTTATATAGATCTCAAATGCGGGTAAGCATTTTCTTGTGGGAAAAGCCTAAGGGGCCTATTACGATAGCGGGCGGAGACACGACCGCGGTGCCGGTGGTGGCGGTAACACCCATTTACCGCACGCCGCCAGCGGTCTCCACGCCCGCCATATTAGGATGGCCACACATTGTACATTTCCCGCCCACTGCGGTGCGACGCCGACCGCCATCAAAGTGCGCCCGCCACCACGGCGGAGTGAGCCAATCACCACACACCGCCGTGCGGAATGACGTCCCGTACGCCGAAGATATCACGATGCCGGAAACAGGGCAGCGCACCGCGATGGAGAAACCGCACAGCAAAAGACGGCGGAGACATCACAGCGGAGACAGAAAAGAAACACCCGGGACACACCACGATGGATCCTGCCCTACACGCCTTCCCGGTGCTGTACATGATACACCACCTGCAAGTTATCCACCGCCGCGGACGCCTCCGCAGGTACGTACAGACACAACAGTGCAAGTGACACAATACACAGCTCCAGGGTGGAAAAACATCGCATGGGAACACCACACACCTCTGTGGGGACAGGCACACAGCCATCACTGCACACACACATGTCCCACCTGTGACAAAAATATCTCGCCACATACTGCCCACCCATGTACCGCATTCATGAACAAATGTCCCGTTCACGTCACCGCCGCGGTCAGTGTGCATGAAACCATGCACACAACGCAGAGCACAGGGCCAGCGCATGCCAAGGGCACTGTACAAATCGCACAGAGCCACAACTCCATCCACAACACACCAGCTACCTCCCTGAAGGGACACAACATGTGCCTCCCAAGTGCCACTCCTGCACAACAACCACACAACTACAGCCACACCATGCCCCACGTCCCAACAACTGCATATACAGCCACAGCAGGACCCTTTGCAAAGGAACACATAGCACAGAAGCCCAGGCCCCAGCCAACACACACACCACAACAACATCACACACAAGCCAAGAACACTGAGGCCCGGCACAAAATGTACACACACACAGATGAGGACCAAACACTTCACTGCACACACTACCTGACAAGTCACACACACACCCACCACCCTTACTCACAGCTACATACACACACCACATGCCAGCAGTAATGGAGGACAACATATAGGAAAGCCAAAGTGAGGTGCCCGCAAATGGAAGGGCAGTGACACAACCATCAAGCATGTGTGATGCACATGCAAGACAAGACACATGTGAGAACACACACAGCCCATCACAGCACACATGGCTGACACAGTCAGTCAACACAAACCAAGGTCACCCCAAATCAACAACTCCTGGAGACAGCAAGGACACCCATGTATAGGCACAGGGATGTAAGGAAGGCCCTGAACTCAAACACTGACCAGCCACACATAGGCATCCAAATACTGGACAAGACAATGTCTGCTGCACAACACACAGTGACACACTACATGACAGCCAAGCACAAGTAGGATATGTCACACATACCTCCTCCCACAACAGCAACACACAATACTGCCATGTGCACAAAACACAACCACAGGGCTAAACAAGTACACATACAGGCACACCACTCCAGGGTCACACATGGCAGTAGTTGACAATGCAGATGCACACACATCCACAGTCACAACCAAGTCACCCCCTTCACACCAGACACTTCTCCACCACCCAAGTGCACACATTGGGAGTAAGCCATGGGACCTGGATAACTCATCACCACAAGATGTCCATACACTGACACTTATTGGCACACAGAAAGGAAGCACACACAGACCCCATGACCCTGGCCTGCCTGCCTGTAAGCCTGTGCCCAAACTCCCACCCTGTGCTGCCATTGCCCACAAACCTGACATGTGTCCACCATAGATAACATGAGCAAAGAAGGAAGATGACAACAAGAATTCATTGCCAACCACCTGCACTGCACCCATAAGTATCACAGTCATGTAGAAATGAAGTGCCTCCCACCCCTGCAAAAGAAATGAAATGTGAGACAACCCATTGGCAATGTTGAAGTGGCATACTGAGCATGTGACACAGTAAACCATGCACACACAGAAACAACTTTTTTCAGGAAGGACACTGACACAACTCACAGCAGGACCAACTGTGTTTATTCACAATTTGCATATTGAGACAACAAATTTGGGCAACAGCAAAGCCAGTGGGCATTTCAATATGCACAGTATTTACATGAAGCTGCACAGGCAGGGGGCAAACAGCAGTGAACCACAAGGCAAGTACAATGTGCAGAGTAGTTACATCAGAAGCTGCACAGGCAAGGGGCAAACAGCAGTGAACAACAAGGCCAGTGGCCAGGACACAGTGCAGGTGAGGTACATGAGAAGCTGCACAGGCAAGGGGCAAACAGCAGTGAACAGCAAGGCCAGTGGCCAGGACACAGTGCAGGTGAGGTACATGAGAAGCTGCACAGGCAAGGGGCAAACAGCAGTGAACAGCAAGGCCATTGGCCAGTACAATGTGCAGATGAAGTCCATGAGAAGCTGCACAGGCAGGGGGCAAATAGCAGTGAACAGCAAGGCCAGTGTCCAGGACACAGTGCAGGTGAGGTACATGAGATCCTGCACAGGCAGCTGGCAAATAGAAGTGAACAACAAGGCCAGTGGCCAGTCCAAAGTGCAGATTAAGTCCATGAGAAGCTGCACAGGCAGGGGGCACACAGCAGTGAACGACAAGGCCAGTGGGCAGGACAAAGTGCAGAGTGAGTCCATGAGAAGCTGCACAGGCAAGGGGCAAACAGCAGTGAAACACAAGGCAAGTACAATGTGCAGAGTAGTGACATCAGAAGCTACCCAGGGAATGTATGCAACTCTACCATGCCCAGCAACAGAGTAATGGGCCTGACAATGGGCATCACACGCACCCCTGTGGACAGACAGGTGTGTGAGGGTGACCACCACTCAGATGGGGCTGTCTGTCGGACTTGGAGCTGACTGTGTGTTGGGGTCAGTTGGAGGACTGCCCTGGGCAGTGGGAGTAACAACTGTGGAAGAGCCAACTGTGCATGTGGTAGCTGGGGGCTGCTTGGACCAGGTGGGGTGGTGGCCCGGGGAGGTGGACTCATGCCCTGGTGAGACACAGTGTGTGCCGGAGATTGTGGAGGGGTGCCTCTCCACTTCTTGGGGATCCTGAAAGGCTTCCCTGTCTGTGGATTGAGGGGAACTGGGGCAGACACAACAGGTGACCCCAACACCAAAGCTGATTCTGGTGTGGATGGTGACCCCCCCTCTGGGGACATGCTGGATCCCGCTGTGCGCTTGCCTGGTATTTGCCGTCGCCCTGCCTCCCTCTGTCCACCAGCTTTGCCCCCTACAGTGTCCTCCCGTGCTGGCTTCACAGGGCTTGGGATGGGAGTGGAGGTCAAGGATGGATTATCCATGGGGCCCTCATCCTGTGTAATGTTTGCAGGCAACACCTTCTCAGTGGGTGTGGAAACTGTCTTTTTGCCTCTGCGAGACGTCTTTGGGACAGGGGAGTCTTTGGCAGGGGAGGAAGGTGAGGCCTGTGACTCTGATGCTTTTTTCTTTGCTTTGTGGCCCTTGCTGTCGCCTGATGGGCTTTTCTCTCTGCGCTCTGGGGTGGCCTTACTCTTATGTGGGGATGGTGTCTGCACCCTAGTACGCTTGGGCTGCTGCTGCTCCTGTGTGCTGCGGGTTCTGTATCGGGACTTTGGGGTCCGTAGAGCATTGTCACTGTTGTCAGAGGTGCACAGTGACACTGGGCTGGACCGAGTGCCGGGAGCCGCTCCCTGACTATGTGCCTGTTTCAGGGCTGCTGTCACAGTTGATGATAAGGACTTCACAGTCCGGTGTAGCCCACCTACGTCGGAATGTAAGCCCTCCATGAAAGCTATAACCTGCCCCAACTTTTTGTCGTGCTCTTGGAAGGCATTGAGAAGTGCTGTCTGCCCCACACACAGCTGGCGCAATAGCTCGACTGCTTCTGCACTGAGGGCAGCAGGGCTGACATGGGCTGGGGCAGCTGTGCCTGGGGTGAAGGTGACTCTTCCCTTCCTACTCATGCGGACACGGGCAGCACCAGTGGAGGTTGAAGGGAGGCTGGGCACTGGACGCTGTGTGGCGGAAGAGGAGGCCGAGTCCCCGTTCCCTGTACCCCCAACATGGATGTGTCACCCCTGGCGTCAGATGAGGTAGAGCTTTGTGTCTCCAGCTGTGAATCCTCTAGCAGACTCCTGTCCCCCTCCTCTGCACTGGTCACATCTGTGTCAGTCAGCTCCGGTGCGGCTGTTGCACTGGAAGCCTCACCACTGGTGTCCGTCCCCTCTCCCTCTGCACATACGGGAGCTGCTGCATAGGAGAGAGAAGTACTGTGAGATGAGTGGCATCAACAGAACTAACACGTGCCAATACATCTGCATCCTAGAAAGAGGTGTGCAGCACATTGCATGCCACCCTGTGCACACATATATCTTGCCACCCAAAATTTCAACACAACAGTGCATGTCCGCCACACATCCTGCCATAAGTGCCCCAGGTGACTCACACAGCACACCATCCTGCAGTTGGCTCACATCAGACACAGCCCCAAAATGGCCTGTGCACACACACTGTCCCGATGTTGGCAAGGATGAACACCACGACATGGTGCACATCACCTACATGTGTGGAGCAGTAGGGGACCACCCAGACTACAACATACCAGCCCACAATGACCCTGCACACATGCCATCCACCATATCGAGTCCATGGGCACATCTACTGTTGCACATTGGCCTCAGATGTCTGACTGGCAGACATCTGAGGTCTGGAATTGCACGCATTCATTGAAACGCATTCACAGTTGGCACACTGGCATTCCCATCCATCTGAATTCACACACTACCCCACAGCAGAAGGTACCTGAAGGCCACAACTCCAAATGTAAGAGAGATGCACAGTGCTAAAACTCACTTCATGAAGCACCGTTTGGGAAAAAGCATGGCACATACACCCAGCACAGAGGCCACTCCCAAAACATTGCACCACACAACCAACGTCACACAGCTGACAATTTGCACACTCTGTAGACACATGCACCCACTCCCAGCCAAAGGCAGCCTGCAACACATACTCACCCCTGGCTCGCTGCTGATGCTCCTTCAGTCGTCTGTCCAGCTCAGGTTGTGTGACAGCCAGGATGCGGGCCATTAGTGGTGTCATGCTGCGCCTAGCCAACGTGCCAGTCCGAGGGAGCAGCCCCAGCGTCATCTCAGCCACGTTCTTGCTCAGCCGGCAGATGTCGTCCCACCTTTTATGACAGTGGGTGCGCCTTCGGTTTGACACACCCAGATCCCGGACTCTGGAGGCAATGGCCCTCCACACGGCTTTACGCTGGTGGACCTTCAGCTGCAAGCATGGGAGACAAGAGGGGTGAGGTTCCAGTGACACAGTGCACAATGACAATATCAAAAAAGAGAGGGGGGACCAGGAGCTAGTTAAAGGTCCAGTGCCCGTGCTCCAAACTAACCATGAAGTCAACAACAAAGGGGGGGGCACTGTTCCACAGTGAGTGGTGCAAAGAACGTACACACTCCTGAGAGATTAGAGAAAGGAAAGTACTAGGTCAAGGACTCAGTGGAAAGGGGGTAGGAGAGACACAAATTGTCTCTTGTAGCCCTCACACATCCCTAGGGATGTCATGCTTCATCATTGGGCAGTTGCTCCTCGTCGGGCCGGCGGTGCAATGCCCTACGGGTCTCCCGAAGGGTCACTTTGGCGGAGATCTTTTGAGAACTGCCGTATGGTGCATGTGGGTGTGTGACCAGAGTCCTAAGTGAAGGGTGATAATGTGCGTGCAGTGTGATTAAAACTGTCTAAGGGTTACCAACCAACAAAAAATTTAATAGAAAGGGTACCCTTGGCAGACTAAAAAACCCGTAGGTTTAGGAGTTACCCAAAGAGGCGTAATGTGCCCAGGTAACTACCAGGTCGACATGTTTCACACCCTAGTGGTCATAACGATCCCTGGCGTTTCATCAGGACCGGAAAAACTGTGGAGGTGATATAGTGCACGAAACAATTATATATGAATATATATATAATAATTAGAAGAGGGGTAACATTAGCCCTCTAAACGGTCAGTAGGGGCAATAGCATGAGAAATTATGGGCTAAAGTATGAGTACAATAGTCGAATATGCTCTCTTGACCGTGACCTAAGAATTAGGAGAGCAGTGCTCCATAGGCTAAAGGCGTAGGGTGCCCGCACCTTACTTAGATATTTACTCGGGTGTCAGCTCCATTAGACCTGCCCCGTCCTGATGCCTGCCTGAATTATTATATTATCACATTATCACCCTTCACTTAGGACTCTGGTCACACACCCACATGCACCATACGGCAGTTCTCAAAAGATCTCCGCCAAAGTGACCCTTCGGGGGACCCGTAGGGCATTGCACCGCCGGCCCGACGAGGAGCAACTGCCCAATGATGAAGCATGACATCCCTAGGGATGTGTGAGGGCTACAAGAGACAATTTGTGTCTCTCCTACCCCCTTTTCCACTGAGTCCTTGACCTAGTACTTTCCTTTCTCTAATCTCTCAGGAGTGTGTACGTTCTTTGCACCACTCACTGTGGAACAGTGCCCCCCTTTGTTGTTGACAGTGCACAATGACAACACAACGAAAATGCAGTAGCACGACAGTGACTCATCCAAAACTCCAGCTACAACTGTCACATAGCCAACAATTGCTCTGAACATGGTGCAATGTCATTGGTCAATCAGACGTACAGGCATGCATGTTCGATGGTGGACACAGTACCTCCACATCCCATTCACATACAGGATACCAACACAGCAAGCAACGTGTAGTCTGCCTGCATCTACTGTCTGCAGTTGCCTACAACTACACATAGAGAAGATAGCAAAACATGTGTCTTGTTGTTGGACTCACTGTGTCCAACACTGCGCATTCCTAAGTGTCCTAGCCCTGTGAAAGCCTCACTGTGTCCTGGAACTCACATAGAGTGACAACAACTGTCATACACACACCCTTCTCCCACGCCTGCTCCTGTGCAATCTACATGGCAGAGATGGGACTTAGATGAAGAGGCGTGACCCAAACACACATGGAACACACTGTACATGCAGTGATGTGGACTTGTGGCATTCGGCGGGGACTGTGCAGGGCAGGTGGACTGACACTGAGTGGGTTAATTGGGAGCAACACAGCCATTTACACAAACGATAACTGGCCAGACTCCTGCATCACCAAAATGCAGCTGCACTGTATGGCTGACACTACAGGACATGTCCCTCTACTCAGGATAGGCATGCAGGGTAACGTGTGAAAGAGCCCACCAAGCCCTTCCCGCTGTAGTAAACATGATAGGCAGTGCATGTCAGAGCCCCACAACCACTGACACATACCGAAGCACCTCCACCCCACGTGTGCACACCCTGCACTCTCACTCACAGTCTGGGAGACTTACCACGACATTAGGGCCGCCATAAAGCCTTGGGTGCTGTGCAAGCACCCCGTCTACCAGGACCCCAAGCTCCTCACTGGTGAAGGGACTGGCACGGATCTTCTGAGTCCTCAACATCACAATGGACATGTGGCAGCAGCAGCACTTTGAGGGTGGCAGCCAGCAGCCCCTTGAGGCAGCAGCAGCAGGTGGAGGGTGGCAGCCAGCAGTCCCTTGAGGCAGCAGGTGGAGGGTGGCAGCCAGCAGTCCCTTGAGGCAGCAGGTGGAGGGTGGCAGCCAGCAGTCCCTTGAGGCAGCAGCAGCAGGTGCAGGGTGGCAGCCAGCAGTCCCTTGAGGCAGCAGCAGCAGGTGGAGGGTTGTCAGTCAGCAGTCCCTGGTAGCTGTGGGAATGTGGTGCACCCTCCCACACATATATAGGCCCCTGGGGCTGTGTCAGTGGTCCCAGGGTGCTGCAATTGGTGTACCAGGTCTGCCTCATTCAAATACATCCAATGTCCGCCTCCGCGGTGGCGGTGCACGCCTACCGCGATTTTCAAACTTGCATCAGGCTACCGTGAGGCTGCTTCCCATTGGCTGCAAGGGCATGGTCCATGCCGGTGACACACCGTAGGGTGCATGTGCGCGCTGCCGCGGTGGTGCATCTTTTGAATGCCTCCAGTGACCGCCTCCGCGGGGGTGGTGCACGCCTACCGCGTTTTTCAAACTCGCATCAGGCTACCGTGAGGCTGCTTCCCATTGGCTCAGGGGCCAGGCGGTAGGCACCGCCATATGTCTGCCAGACAGTGCCTGGAGTGACCGTGATTTGGGTTGCGGTGCATGGTGACCGCTATTGTCACATACATATCTGGCGGTGTCACCCCCGATCGTGCCTGGGTTATGGGCGGTGCCACACCACAGGGGCCAGGCGGTAGGCACCGCCATATGTCTGCCAGACAGTGCCTGGAGTGACCGTGATTTGGGTTGCGGTGCATGGTGACCGCTATTGTCACATACATATCTGGCGGTGTCACCCGCGATCGTGCCTGGGTTATGGGCGGTGCCACACCACAGGGGCCAGGCGGTAGGCACCGCCATATGTCTGCCAGACAGTGCCTGGAATGACCGTGATTTGGGTTGCGGTGCATGGTGACCGCCATTGTCACATACATATCTGGTGGTGTCACCCGCGATCGTGCCTGGGTTATGGGCGGTGCCACACCACAGGGGCCAGGCGGTAGGCACCGCCATATGTCTGCCAGACAGTGCCTGGAGTGACCGTGATTTGGGTTGCGGTGCTTGGTGACCGCTATTGTCACATACATATCTGGCGGTGTCACCCGCGATCGTGCCTGGGTTATGGGCGTTGCCACACCACAGGGGCCAGGCGGTAGGCACCGCCATATGTCTGCCAGACAGTGCCTGGAGTGACCGTGATTTGGGATGCGGTGCATGGTGACCGCTATTGTCACATACATATCTGGCGGTGTCACCCGCGATCGTGCCTGGGTTATGGGCGGTGCCACACCACAGGGGCCAGGTGGTAGGCACCGCCATATGTCTGCCAGACAGTGCCTGGAGTGACCGTGATTTGGGTTGCGGTGCATGGTGACCGCCATTGTCACATGCATATCTGGCGGTGTCACCCGCGATCGTGCCTGGGTTATGGGCGGTGCCACACCACAGGGGCCAGGTGGTAGGCACCGCCATATGTCTGCTAGACAGTGCCTGGAGTGACCGTGATTTGGGTTGCGGTGCATGGTGACCGCTATTGTCACATACATATCTGGCGGTGTCACCCGCGATCGTGCCTGGGTTATGGGCGGTGCCACACCACAGGGGTCAGGCGGTAGGCACCACCATATGTCTGCCAGACAGTGCCTGGAGTGAGCATTAATGGAGTTGTGGAGTAGCTGTGCTGCACCTAACGTGTCCTCCAGCTCTCTGCATAGGCCAACATGTACAGTGCCCAGTGTCTCAACAATTGAAGGGTCCTCATGAGGGCAAATGCACAAAAGGGACATGTCACTCCACGTCACCATCACATACCATATATGGGTCACCAGTACATTGCATGGTCACATACACTCGCACATGTCACATGTGCTGTGTAATGAAATGTAGACTGTCCAGTTAATGTGTTGCATAGCATATGTAGATAATGGTCAATGTCTGTGTGTGCAATGTAACGCACACTGTTGTCTCATTTACTGAACTAGGGGCATCAGCAACTGGCACATTGTCCAATGCACATGCACACACGTGTCCCCCACGCTCAGCTGGTGGTCAGTGTGTAGTTGAAGTGTGCCATGTGCAACCTGTTTTGGTAGGTGTATCAGGGACAGCAACATGGTGTGTTCGGGTAGTATTGCAATTAGTGACATATGCTGGGGGTCATACTCACAGGTATGCACACATATCTGTTAGTACATCACACTGTGCATGCGAATGAGCCAGAGGGGTGCACAGATAATTGCTGCTGGTAAGGGGACAGGTGTACGAGTAGTGTGCCTGATGTGTACCTACTTGTGAAGTGCCCTGTCGGTTAATGGTGCATGTTGTAAGACTTGGGAATGTGTCTGTTGAAAAAATTGATGTGATGCACATTTCATGGTCTTCTGCATTGACATCTGTGCACTTTGATCTGTCCTAGGAGGAGGAGGCCCAATATCCATCGTCCGTTCACAGTCCTGGCAGACATGGAGAATGAGGATATAATCCGCAAATTCAGGCTGGACCGACAAACCCTGCAGAACCTATGTGCCATGTTGGAGCCCCACCTGCAGCCACGTCGGACATATCCAACAGCTTTCACCGCAACATCTAAGGTGATGGCATGCCTGCATTTCTTTGCAACAGGCTCATTCCAGCACACGGTCGCAAGTGCAGGCGGGATGTCACAGCCGATGTTCAGCATGGTGCTGAGGGATGTCCTGTCGGCCATGATGCTGTACAAAGACAGATATATCCATTTTCCCAGGGGGCCTGAGTTGGTGGCTGTGAAGGGCGATTTCTATGCCGTTGGACATATCCCCCATGTCATTGGTGCAATTGATTGCACACATGTTGGGCTTGTGCCACCACAGGCACGTGAACAGGTTTACCGCAATAGGAAGCATTCACACTCGGTAAATTTTCAAGTGGTGTGACTGGCGGACATGATCATCTCCCACGTGTGTGCCAAGTTTCCCGGCTCAGCCCATGATGCCCACATCTTGCGCAGCAGCATCGTTCCTCAGTTGATGGCCAATCTGCTTCCTGAGCGTGCATGGCTTGTGGGTGAGTATGCATAGTGGATTAGAGTGGTGTGTGTGTGACATGCTGTTGTGTTGCATTTTGGGACTGCAAGGTTAATCTGTGTCTCTCACACCCAGGTGACTCGGCATATCCGAACCGCCCGTGGTTTCTGAGCCCATTGCGGAACCCCGTCACGCCAGCTGATGTGCGATACAATGATGCCCATGGGAGGACACGGCGTGTGATAGAACGGACATTTGGTCTCCTAAAATCAAGATTTCGGTGCCTGGACCGTACTGGAGGTGCCCTTATGTACTCGCCAGGGAAGGTGTGTCAGATAGTGGTGGCATGCTGCATGCTCCACAACCTGGCCATTCGCAAGGCAATAACCCTGATCCTGGATGACGATGATGAGCAGCCAAGGCCGCCGCCTGCAAATCAACCCGGATCCAGTGACGAGGGCAGTGGAGAGGAGGAAGGGGTCGACATGCGTCGACAGCTCATCACCCGCTACTTCACTTGAAGGTGAGTGACGATGTAGAAGGGACAAAATGGTCTAATGGTGTTGCTGTTGCTGTGTGTGTGTATGTGAGCTTGCTGGCTGCAGCTTGGTGTTGACTCATTGCTGCCTGCCAATGTATGTGTGATTGGTTAGTGTGATACAGAATGTCTCTATTGTGACTGTTGCTCTGTGTAAAGTTTGTAGATCTGAGTACCTTGTTGACAAGTGTTGTGTGATGTGTGCAATGCCACACCCATACAAGTGACTCTTGTTCTGCGGTTTTCCCTAGGTCCCTTCAGCATCTCACTTGTTACCTACATTCCATTCCCCTGGACCATGTCCTACACGGTGAAGGTTGCACATCCTGTATTAAAGACGGAGCAGACACAACAACATGTGTGTAAGGTGTATTTATTTACAACTGTGACATGCGAGGGTGGAGAAAATGTGAAGGGGGAATTGAAGAAGTGAGTTGACAGTCATGGTAGATGAGATACTTGAGTAGTCCCCACAATGATGTGGAGACCCAGTCCAACAGATAGATGCCATTCACATGGCAGTGTGGTGAAGGATAGTCCAAAAGGTCAATGCAGTGGTGCAGTGGTCTGCCATCATGGCTGGCTCGGGGACTAGCGTTTGGCAGGTGCTTTGGCACGTGAGTCCCCCTGGCCTTTGCTTGGACGGCCCCTCTTGCGCTTGACTGGAGGGTCCACTGGTGCAGGGGCAGTGGTGTCTGAGGACTCACCCCCCGCTGTGGATGCAGGGGAGGATGATGAAGTGTCATCCTGCTGCCCAACAGGGGGAGGCGGAGGGGTAGAATGTTGCGCTTGCCTGTCCCTCAGAACCGCCACTAGCTGCTCCAAGAGGTCCACAATCTGTCCCATGCGTGTGTCCATGGACCTCAGCAGCAGGAGGTGCTCCCGAGATTCTTACTCTAACCGGCCCATTCGTCCCTGGGCCTGTTGGTATGCCCGAAGGACTCTGTCGATGTGGTCCAGGGCTTCCGTCCCAGGATCAGTCCCCCTCTGCATGACCCTGTCCCGACCAGCTGCACTGCTGCCACGGTCCTGTCCAGTCCTCACATTGGCCCGCTGCATCCTCTCCCTGGCCTCCGCAGTTGATGTGGTGGGCTGCTCAACCCCTGGGGCAGGGAGGGTGTTGCGGACAGCTGTGGTGGTGGTGGTGAGTGGTTGACACACAGGCCGTGACAGCAGCTGTCAGAGGATGGTCAGGGGCTGCAGCTGATGTGGTTGGGGGGACAATGGGTGCCTGGGACTGGTTGCGGCCTGCCACACCAGATGGGCCAGCGTGGAGCTCCTCATCCAAGGAATCCAGGGAGTCCTCATCCAGTTGTCTCTGTTCCGGGGGGGCTGGCTCTGCAGGGTGGTGTCATCCTCTGCAGTGAGTTCTTGGTCACCTGTGGGTCAGATGAGAAATGGTCATTGTGTTGCACCCATCAAAGTTTGTGTTAGCAGTGTTACATCAACTGTTTGTACATCCAGCAGTTGTTCACTGTACAAATTTGCATTGACCGACATCCAGTGATGCATTACAAGCTGTTGTGGTACATGCATTACTTGTCCATATTGGGAGTTGTCAAGACATGACATGCACAATATAATTTTTTGACATTGACAGTCTCATGTTGGCATCCTGTTATTGATCAATCATATGTCATCCATTTACGCGTATGTGTCACTTGTAGAGCCCTTGCAGCGGTTTACTCTGCACAGTGAGTGAGCATTGTAGTTTCATGCATACCTTTTCAATGTGGTGTAGATATCTGTATTTGCAATTCCAGACATGCTTAAGTTTGCTTTAATTAGATCCTAGGTGGTCTGGACCACTGCTACTGTCAGATGGCATGTAGTGGTGTGCATGGTTGTGCTCGGAGTTCCATCTACATGTGTTTCAGTCATTCACACTTTGGTTGCTGTCACAGTTTCATTTTCTTAGGTGTGTGCACACTATAGTTGCCAATGCTATCTGGGTGTGCAGTTGTGCATTGAGAGGCCTGGTGTCCTATGCCAACATGTTTTTTAAATGCATATCTGGCTGCATGTTGTGGCTGTTGATATGTTGTGTTTGCTGTGTTTTCCTTGTATTTGAGAGACCTCTCTGTGTGTGTATGATGAGGGCTTCCATCTTGGTCCAGTGTGGGACAAGTCAGCATGATATGTCCACATGCCAGTTCTTTTGAAGTGTACATTGCAATGACTGACACATGCATGTTGGTGCCAGGAAGTAATGGGTCTTGTGTGCTGGCGGTCAGGTGGGCCCGTGTGAGTTGTTGTGCAAGCTTCCCAGCCCCACACACCCCGACCTGTGAGATGTGGTTACCTACCTGTGAGTTGGGTGGGTAGCATACATTGCCTGCCACATGCTTCTTATTGGGGGTGTAGTGTCCCATCCTCCATAGTGGTGGAACAGCATGCATGTTGCATTTTGTGGGACGGATAGCCAAATACACTACACCGTCTCACTGTGAAGATGGCTAACTACCGTTTGAGGTGAAGGTGAGCAATGACATGGCTATTTGACTTGGTAGAAATCTTTGGATGGAATGTGCGTGTGGTGAGCATGATGTGTGTGTGGCTTTTTGTACCCATTGATTTCAGATTACATTTGGTCATGGGGTATAGCCCCCATCACTGTTGTCCCAGCTATCTGGCTGTGGGGTTCACTCCCCCAACATTTGAAGGCACAATAGGGCAAGGGGTATAGTCTCGTAGCACAGTGGTGACATACAGCAGGGTGAAGATCTCACCCAGCATACATTTCCACACTGTCATGGTTTCATGGTATTTGTGGACCTGAGAACATGAGCACAGTACTGGTGAAGCAGTTGTTCCAGGGCATCCATACACTGACATGTTGTGGTCAACAGTGGTGTGTGTGTGAGGTGTACTCAGCCCTGTGCAGACAATGTGTGCTTTTGGGGCCAGACTATACCAGCACTGTTCAGACAGACAGTGTGAGATGTGAACATTGTCAATGCATACACACATTGGTGGCCCAAACAAGACACCTTTGACAATTTAATTCAGACAAGGTGCTGTTCTGCAATTCAGTGCAGCACTGTGGTAGCTGGGTGTGTTGCAGGACATTTGGGATGTGCTTAGTTTAGCATTGTGAGTCCCAGCTGCAGTGTAGTTTTTGGGTACACTGCACTTCCACTGTTTACATTGCAACACTGTGGTATGACATGGGTGATTTGCACTTTGCCATACAAACGGCCAGACACTGCTGCAGGGCAGCATGATCGTTGTTAGTGTTGCAGTGAGTGATGCCTGGCACAGTGTACACAATGTGGGTCAATTTTGAACAGAGACGTGTGCATGGTGACTACAACACAACTGTTTTGCATTATTTGTGTTGGTGACTGTGGACTAAGTGGCATGTTGTCATGTGCGGCTGTACAGACGTCACATGCCTATGAGTGGGACTAGTGCTCCATCCTGCTCAGCTGTGGGACAAGGGGGCCAGGTGGGAGTTGTAGTGCAGGCCTCCCTATTCCACAGACACCTCCCTGTAAAGATGGCTACCTACCTGTTAGGTGAGGGTGAAGCACACAATGGCTGAGGCATGCTTCTGGGTGGGGGCAGTGCTCCATCCTGCTCAGCTGTGGGACAAGGGGGCCTGGTGGGAGTTGTAGTGCAGGCCTCCCAAACACCCACCCACCTCCCTGTAAAGATGGCTACCTACCTGTTAGGTGAGGGTGAAGCACACAATGACTGAGGCATGCTTCTGGGTGGGGGCAGTGCTCCATCCTGCTCAGCTGTGGGACAAGGGGGCCAGGTGGGAGTTGTAGTGCAGGCCTCCTTATTCCACAGACACCTCCCTGTAAAGATGGCTACCTACCTGTTAGGTGAGGGTGAAGCACACAATGACTGAGGCATGCTTCTGGGTGGGGGCAGTGCTCCATCCTGCTCAGCTGTGGGACAAGGGGGCCTGGTGGGAGTTGTAGTGCAGGCCTCCCAAACACCCACCCACCTCCCTGTAAAGATGGCTACCTACCTGTTAGGTGAGGGTGTAGCACACAATGGCTGAGGCATGCTTCTGGGTGGGGGCAGTGCTCCATCCTGTTTAGCTGTGGGACAAGGGGGCCTGGTGGGAGTTGTAGTGCAGGCCTCCCAAACACCCACCCACCTCCCTGTAAAGATGGCTACCTACCTGTTAGGTGAGGGTGTAGCACACAATGGCTGAGGCATGCTTCTGGGTGGGGGAGGGCTACATCCTGCTCAGCTGTGGGACAAGGGGGCCAGGTGGGAGTTGTAGTGCAGGCCTCCTTATTCCACAGACACCTCCCTGTAAAGATGGCTACCTACCTGTTAGGTGAGGGTGAAGCACACAATGGCTGAGGCATGCTTCTGGGTGGGGGCAGTGCTCCATCCTGCTCAGCTGTGGGACAAGGGGGCCAGGTGGGAGTTGTAGTGCAGGCCTCCCTATTCCACAGACACCTCCCTGTAAAGATGGCTACCTACCTGTTAGGTGAGGGTGAAGCACACAATGGCTGAGGCATGCTTCTGGGTGGGGGCAGTGCTCCATCCTGCTCAGCTGTGGGACAAGGGGGCCTGGTGGGAGTTGTAGTGCAGGCCTCCCTATTCCACAGACACCTCCCTGTAAAGATGGCTACCTACCTGTTAGGTGAGGGTGAAGCACACAATGGCTGAGGCATGCTTCTGGGTGGGGGCAGTGCCCCATCCTGCTCAGCTGTGGGACAAGGGGGCCTGGTGGGAGTTGTAGTGCAGGCCTCCCAAACACCCACCCACCTCCCGGGTAAAGATGGCTACCTACCTGCTAGGTGAGGGTGAAGCACACAATGGCTGAGGCATGCTTCTGGGTGGGGGCAGTGCTCCATCCTGCTCAGCTGTGGGACAAGGGGGCCTGGTGGGAGTTGTAGTGCAGGCCTCCCAAACACCCACCCACCTCCCTGTAATGATGGCTACCTACCTGTTAGGTGAGGGTGAAGTACACAATGGCTGAGGCATGCTTCTGGGTGGGGGGAGTGCTCCATCCTGCTCAGCTGTGGGACAAGGGGGCCTGGTGGGAGTTGTAGTGCAGGCAGCATGTACACATGTACCCATGGTGATGTTGCTAACTACCTTTGGGGGGCTTCAGGGGGAGTGACTGTTGTATCTGTAAGAGATGTGTTGGGGGGAGTGTTGTGCACATGAATGAATTTGAACCTAGGAGGTATTATTTTGTAATGGTGCAAGACAGTACATTTGTGTGATGTTAGGCATTTGTTTGTACTTACCAGCCTCCACTCCCCCGGGTATTCCTGAGAGACTCATTGGATGTAGAATGCCAAGCACCTTCTCCTCCCATTCAGTGAATGTTTTGAGTGGAACGGGAGGGCCACTGCCTGTCCTGTGAGCCAGCTCATGGTTCTTGGCTCGCTTCTTTTTGACCACTGCCTTCAGATCGTGCCACCTCTTCACGATTTCATCTCTATTGCGTGGCACGGTCCCTACTGCATTGACCTTCTCTACTATCCTTCTCCACATTTGCGTCCTTGTTGCTAGTGGTGTCTGTTGGACCTGGTTACCAAACAATTGTGGTTCTACCCTGATTATCTCATCGACCATGACCCTCAACTCACTCTCAGTGAATTTGGGCATTCTCTGTGGTGACATGGTGTGTGATGTGACAAGGTGTTTAGGGTGCAGGTTTGGAAGTGGTAGTGGTGGTTGTGATGTGTATGGTGTGTGCTGTGCAAAGGTGTTAGAGGTGCAGGTGTGGAAGTGGTGGAGGTGGTGGTGATGTGTGTGTGTTGTGCAGATTTGCCTCTCCTGTCATCTGTGGTGGATGTCCCCTCAGTTGTGGAGTTTTGCAAAGGATTGTGGTATGTTGGGGGCTGGATTTATACTGGTGTCTGTGGGTGTGTCAGGATGGGGTATTGGTAGCAGGTGTGGTGTGTGTGTGAACCTGGGATTTGTAGTTTTGGAGTTTACCATGGGGGTGTGTCTTTGGGCTGTGTTAGCTATTTTTGGGTGCATGCCTTGTTTGGTTGGTGCACTTTGTGGCCATGTTGTGTGTTTTTCTAGCGACCACCATTTTTTTAACGGAGCGTCCGCAGTGGTGGCTCGGCTATGGCGCTTCCGCCGTCTCACTGATTCTTCAATGTTGTTGACCGCGGCGGTCGGAAACAGCGCACTGCACCGCGGGGATGTTGGGAATATCATAATTTTGATGGCGGAGTCTCCGCTGTGGTTGCGGTCGTTTGGGCTGTTTCCGCTGCGAAACCGACCGCCGCGGATGGGTTTGGGCCTTCTCCGCAGGCAAACGGCGGTTTCTCAGGTCTCCTTTCCGCTGCGGTTGGATTTTTACCGCCGAGGATCCTAATCTAGCCGTCGGTGTTCCCGCGGTAGCGGCGGGCGGTGTTTTCCCGCTACCATGGCGGTCGGTTGTTTTTCCGTCCGCCATCGTAATGACCTCCTTAGTTAGGACCTGTTGGGTAAATGTAAAAACAACTACAGGAGCCACTTTTTATAGACAGGTTTAACCTCACTAGTAAGTTCTCAACTAATGGACTTGGGGTTGGTGCAAATATTGGACATAACTACTTGTCCAGCAGGGTCCTTACATGCCTAAACCATCCAACTGGCCACTGCCTTCAAGGGCTAAGACATCTTGTAATGCCTTACTGTAGTGCTATAGCCCGGGTGTGCCCCAAAATTGGACCCAGTAAAGAACTAGACTTACCATGGCTAGCATGGAGATTTCCAGCATTCCGAGGTCTAGAAGCAAGGGGACCACTGGTGTGCTGGGGATAAACTTAGTAGGTGTTTTAATAGGGTTTTCTTGATAACTATTAGCTCTGAGACAACATAGTAGCCCCAGTTTTCTGTGTCAGGCCTGCATTCTGAGCCTGTAGCTTATTGTATTTGAGAGTGGGGAAGACCAAGCATCCGCTCATCTTCCTGGCAAAGTGAGGTTTGTCCCTACACACCGGGCAAGGAAGTTGCAATTCCTATTCATATCTTTCTTCCACATTCCATTTTTCAAGTATTAAATGTACGACCAGGTACGTAAATTCTCGCACCTGATCAAGGGTTGAATTGACCAGCCTAACCCTGTTCGTAGTCCCTTTATGGGGGAGGAACATCCTTAACTTTGCGTTTGATGTATGGATGGCCAACATATTTGTTGTGCAAAATTCACCAAATTTGTCTGCAAGCCCATATGTGTCTTGGAGATCAAGAAGGCGATATCTGCAAACAAACATATAGCAACTTGAGATCCTTCTATCTTTGGGGCATCATTCAAGCATGCTTCATCAACTTCTAGAACCTGATTACTCTACAAGAATATTAATAGGGGAGCTAATGAACAGCCCTGACAAATGCCTTTGTTGGCAGGAAATGGGTCAGCAAAGTTGCCTGCGCATCCCCAGTATACTCTTGCAAAATGTCCATCATGGAGCCTAATCATGATGTGAAACAGTCCCAACAGAGTCTGAATGGTGGTTGACCATAGGTGATTCCTCAGGACGTCATCAGGCAAAGTTCAGGTCTATAAATACCACAAATAGGGCTTCTTTCCTAATCAACACTTATTTCTGAAGGAGTACGTAAAATCTATTGTATAGTAATAAGAAGTATTTGTGCCCTCGCTCTTCTAGAGTATGTAGTTCTGGTCTGGAGGTTGATTGAGGTTTGACACAGGATATACTACACCAGAACAAATTGGTATTTTTTGGTCTTACTCCTCCCAAAAGATCCTGCCATCTGTTATACTTTGACCTCTCAATTTCCTTCTGAAAGGTTTTATAGTACGACCTCTTGAGTTTGATATCCTCTCTTGCATTTTTTTTAATAGCCACCAATAATACTGTCCAGACTGATCTGCAAAGTTCATTACATCTGTTACAAGCTCGGAGACCATATAGTGAAGCTGACTTCCCATGCGGTATAGAGTCATAATATCGATGTTTAAATATCGATATGCCATAATATCGATGTTTAAATATCGATGTGACATAATATCGACCTTCAAGAATATCGTCGACCAGAATATCGACATGCAGGTAAGAAATATCGTTTTTGTTAATATCGAAGTAAGTAAAATCGTTAGTCAAAATATCGTTGTTAATAATATCGAAATTTATTTTAGTGTTCTGTATTTTAGTATATGTGTTAAAAGTATAGCTTATTTTTTAATGTATGTTTGAAATTTTTAGAAGTAATTAATTTTATGTTAAGTAATTTTTGCGTATTTTAGTTCCGTAGCGGGTTGTGGGTTTATAAGGGAATAGGGTGGGAAGTAATTTAATTCTAATATATTTATTAATACATTTTAAAAAAATTATTAATTTTTTAAGAGATTAACTATTGCGTTTTAGTTCCGTAGCGCGTTGTGGGATTATAGGGGAATAGGATGGGAAGTAATTTAATTAAAATTAATTAATTAATAATTTTAATTAAATAATATTTTTGTATTTAATAATTTATATTGTTAATTGTGTTAATTAATTTATTAATTAGTTATTCATTGGTTATTAATTATTAATTATTAATTGGTAAATATGTTAATTGTGTTAATTTTTTAGGAGCTGGTTGTGCGTTTATAGGGGAATAGGGTGGGAAGTAATTTAATTATAATATATTTATTAATACGTTTTTAGAAATTATAAATTTTTTGAGAAATGAAATATTGCGTTTTAGTTCTGTAGCGGGTTGTGGGTTTACAGGGGAATAGGGTGGGAAGTAATTTAATTAAAATTAATTAATTAATAATTCTAATTAATTAATATTTTTGTATTTAATAATTTATATTGTTAATTGTGTTAATTAATTTATTAATTAGTTATTGATTTGTTATTAATTATTAATAATTAATTGGTAAATATGTTAATTGTTTCATTTTTTAAGAGCGGGTTGTGGGTTTATAGGGGAGTAGGGTGGGAAGTAATTTAATTATAATTCATTAATTAATAATATTTATAAATTACTATTTGTGTATTTAATATTTCATATTGTTAATTGTGTTAAATAAGTTGCTATTTATCAATTATTAATTGGTTATTAATTCATAATAATTAATTGGTAAATATGCAAATTGTGTCAATTTTTTATGAGCAAGTTGCGTATTTAGTGGGGAGTAGTGTGGCAAGTAATTAAAAATTAATATAATTTTTAATTTTTTCAGATATTTATTTATTGTTATTTTATAGTCTTAATAGTATGAATTCATTTATTACTCATTGTTTTTAATTTTTTTGTATATTGTTATTAGTTAATTAATTATTTGTTAAGCAATTATGTTAATTGTGTCATGTTTTACAATACTGGTGGTGTTATTTATAGGGGTATTTGGTGAGAGGTAAATTATTTTTATTATTTAAGTATTTGTTAATTAATGTTTGTTATTTTGCTGGAGTGGGAATAGTAAATTATTCACCTCTGCTATCCAACACTTTCCCTATTTTTGCAATTGTTGGAGTGGGAATAGTAATTTTATCCCCTCCACTATCCAACACTTTCCCTACTGTTGCACTCTGTGGAGTGGGAATAGTAAATTATTCCCCTCCGCTATCCAACACTTTTCCTACTGTTGCACTTGCTGGAGTGGGAATAGTAAATTATTCCCCTCCGCTATCCAACACTTTCCCTACTGTTGCATTTGTTGGAGTGGGAATAGTAATTTTATCCCCTACGCTATCCAACACTTTCCCTACTGTTGCACTCTGTGGAGTGGGAATAGTAAATTATTCCCCTCCGCTATCCAACACTTTCTCTACTGTTGCACTTGCTGGAGTGGGAATAGTAATGTTATCCCCTCCGCTATCCAACACTTTCCCTACTGTTGCACTCTGTGGAGTGGGAATAGTAAACTATTCCCCTCTGCTATCCAACACTTTCCCTACTGTTGCACTCCCTGGAGTTGGAATAGTAAATTATTCCCCTCCGCTATCCAACACTTTCCATACTGTTGCACTTGCTGGAGTGGGAATAGTAATTTTATCCCCTCCGCTATCCAACACTTTCCCTACTGTTGCATTCGTTGGAGTGGGAATAGTAATTTTATCCCCTCCGCTATCCAACACTTTCCCTACTGTTGCAGTTGCTGGAGTGGGAATAGTAAATTATTCCCCTCTGCTATCCAATACTTTCCCTACTGTTGCATTCCCTGGAGTGGGAATAGTAAATTATTCCCATCCGCTATCCAACACTTCCCCTACTGTTGCACTTGCTGGAGTGGGAATAGTAAATTATTCCCCTCCGCTATCCAACACTTTCCCTACTGTTGCAGTTGCTGGAGTTAGAATAGTAAATTATTCCCCTCCGCTATCAAATACTTTCCCTACTGTTGCACTCCCTGGAGTGGGAATAGTCAATTATTCCCCTCTGCTATCCAACACTTTCCCTACTGTTGCACTCGCTGGAGTGGGAATAGTAATTTTATCTCCTCCGCTATCCAACACTTTCCCTATTGTTGCACTCTGTGGAGTGGGAATAGTAAATTATTCCCCTCCGCTATCCAACACTTTCCCTACTGTTGCACTTGCTGGAGTGGGAATAGTAAATTATTCCTCTCCGCTATCCAACACTTTCCCTACTGTTGCACTCCTTGGAGTGGGAATAGTAATTTTATGCCCTACGCTATCCAATATTTTCCCTACTGTTTTAGTTAATGTAGTGTAAAATGGTGTTTTAAAGATAAATATTTATTTTAATATTTTATTTTATTATATATATAATTTATTTTTATATTTATCTTACAGGTTTATGTATATATATATGTATTTATAATTTTTATTATGTTTGTAACGTTTTATAATTTAATAAAATAATTATTTATTAATATTATTAAGTAAATATATATATATTTTTTTTATATATGTATGTTTAATTTATTTTTATATTACATTTATTATTTATAATTTTTAACATTTTTAAATAATTCTAACTAGGGGGCCCATTAGGATGGCGGGCGGAAGCACCACCGCCGTGCTGGCGGATGCAAAAAGCACCAGTTACCGTCCGCCCGCCACAGCACACACGCCCGCCCAATTAGGATGCGAAAAGACAGCCAAACACCGCCCGTACGCCAGCGACGCCGTCCGCCATCAAAGTGCGCCCGTTCACGGAGCGGCGCGGCCAATGGAGACACACCGCCCGACGAAATCACGTACCGCCCGGCGTACAAATTACGATGCCAGAACCAAACAGTTCCTCCGGCTAAGAGACACCGCACGTGAAAGCAAGGCGGAAAACCGAACTCACAGTACGGATAGCAAAGAGGCGGACCCCCGAGCATGAATCCAGCACTGCAGGCCCTCCCCATGCTCTACCTGATGCAGCACCCAGGAGTCAACGCACCGCGGCGACGCAGGTAGGCAGACACACAACAGGGGCACGCAAACAGCGCACACAGTGCAAGGGCGGGACAACTGTATATGGCCCCCACCCCGACACCCCTGCGTGGACACGACACATCCACCACTGCACCCACACATGCGCACAACGCAGAGGCCAACGGCAGCGCAATGCATGCGCCGCACACAAACAACACAGGGTCACAACCAAACACCACACACACCAGCACCACCCAGAACGCACATGTCACGTGACAGCCCTGCCACAGTCATGTCCCCAACCGGCAATTCACTGTTGCCAACCTGACGTCACACAACTGACCCGAATATGTCAGTGACGTCACGCCACATTAGGACACACCCCTGTGTGCAAAACACGGCGAAGCACACAGCGGAGGCAACATCACCCAGCAGAATATGGACCCCGTCGGGAAAAGGTACGCCAGTACCACACAGAAACACCGGTGCCACCCTGCACCCAATAACAAGACATGCAATACGTAACATCAAAGATACCGGGGACAGACAACAGGTGGGACCAATTATAACACAAGGCCCAACGTACAGCGGAAACGCAGCCTGCTGCCCACACACGGGAGAGGAGACAGCACCGAATGACCTTCCATTCCCACTGTGAAACCACATCCCGACTAAACAAGCCGGAGAAAACAGTCATTGCACCAAACAAAGCCCAACACAGGCATGCAGAGGGAAGCGGCCACAGGGCAGATAGCGCATAACACCAAAGAACATTCACAACGGAAAGAAGAAATGATAACACTCCCCCATGTGGTTCACATGCAAGTTATCTGGAAGGAGTCAGACACCACTGACCTTGACCATTCAGAGAAGCATGTGGGATGAGGGCCCGTGTCCTCCGCACAAGCCAACATAACACAAGTCCTGCCTCCCTACGACCATTACAGAATTCCCAGCAACATCGGAGGTTGCACTCTGCAGACTGCACAGACAGCCGGAGCACGCCACCACAGCGCCCTGCAGCAAAATGGCACTTGCACCACACCTACCCAACTACGCCGGACAGATCAAGCTGTACAAACATAACCTGATACAGATATTGGGATGTGACAATCTGGCCCTGCTGAACGTAAGTTACCGACTAACTTACCGCATCGCATTGTTCAGCTGCGTCATCCCCGTCTTCTACTGTCGGAGGTGTCCCTTCTACTATCCTGTGGAGTTATGTCTCTCCAACCCGGCATGTCCAAGGGCGGACCTGCTACAACTATTCCACCCCCTGGACGCCCACGACAGGGCCTGTTCAGCCTATGGGGGCATGGCGTATGTGGCGACTATCGGACCCACACTGCAATGGGACCACTGTGCCTCCACACGACGGATAATGGATTACAGTTACATCGAATGCCATCCAACATGTCCCATCATGCTCCTACAAGGGACAACTCACGACCAACACCTTGACAGCCACCATCCGCTACATTGGCTGGCAACCATGTCCACCACCAATGCCATGGAAGCCCTGCTGGAAGGTATTGCATTCCTGACAACCTGTCAATTCGTCGGGCCCCGTCGCCAGACCCCCAATTGAGCAATGATGTCCCACACCGTACCCATGCTTGGCTTACGCACGGACTAGGCAGTTACCAGTACAACTACTACACCATGCAACCTGCAACTGACACCACAACAACAACTACACTGCCATGACATCTGATACTATTTGGGAAATGCACCCTGTACCTCATCACATCCAGTAACTCTGCATGAACAGGGGGAGGCAGAGGCATGGGATTTGTGTATGGCAACCACATGGACAGAACTGCACGTACAACCATGCCATGATATGGATCCTGCGCCCATGAACATATGCACCGGTCAGTGGACAGCAATCGTCCTGCTGTAGTATGTGAGAGCTGTCACCACACCTCCCACTGAACGTCCGTGCCAGGACCTTTGCATGGACACCAAGTGCATCCACCAACAACATGAGCCCAGTGACTGTGACATGGCCAGTACCCACCACATCGCAACAACAAGTGGGACGCCTTTGCATGCACGTAAGCCCATGCCCTGATGTCACCTCCACGCACGTGTGTATGAGTAACCATAGCAGCAAACCTGTAACATGGAACTGAGATGCACTGTGCCCATGATGACAAGCGGACTGGTAGGCTAAATGTATACTGTCTGTGTCAGTCAGCAGCACCACAGTAATCAGCAAATGTACATTAGCACACCAACGGCTAAGCAGTTGTAACTCTGAAGCCCACATCCCACAGTCAACAACTAAACACTGTACCCCTACACCCTATGCTATGTGTAATCATGCTGAGTATATCCTCCACATGCACTTCGCTGCCAGTAGTGTTCACTATACTGCATCACAGAGGACATTAGTCCCAATACATGGCTTGAAGCAACAATGTGTCTCTGCTGATTCATTTCACAAGTACGAATGAGAGAGGATGAGAGTGTGTGAAGTACACGGCAGTCGTGAGATGACCATGTAGTCCACTGTCATTGGATGTCAACGCAAATGAGTAGCACAACTGTGGAAGACACACATGTGTCATGTGAAGCGGGAGTTACGCATGGCTCAGGTGGGTTGGTGTGACGGGTAGGTGCGCACATGCAATGTTGAAACACGCTGTGTTGGTAGGACTCAGGACCAGTACATTGGCGCACTGCTGGGAATCTGTAAAGACCACCTGTCTGGTGACGAATGTGAACTCGTGTGTGCACAACAGGCGGGCACACGAACAATGCCGCATCAAGTGTAGACGTCAGCCCACCCTCCGTGGACATGCCGGATACTGCTGCGCGTCCGCCAGGCCCTTGCCAAGGCACTCACATCCCCTGTCGACCTGGTGTATCCCCAACATTGTCCACTTGCACAGGCAATCCAGGGCACGGGATGGCAGTTGAGCATGGTGGGTGAGAGGTCATGGCGCGCCCATCCTTGTCACATCACGCAGGCAACACATCCACAATGTGTAGTATGGCACAAGTCAAATGGAAGTAGTGGGGGGACGCACACATCACAAGCAGCAGTGACGTCACGGAAGGTGGCTCGCACCATCCCACCCATTGACAATACACCCACACACGTTACATGCCATTGCAACAGAGAAGCCAGCGCGTGCACAAGCAGCTCCAAGCTCGCTCCAGAGAGGCCAAAGAGTGAATGTGTGGGGCCATGAGCTCCAGTTGAACGCGGACTGGCCCGCTAGGGCAGCTACAGCCTCTGTGTGTTGCAGGTGGTGTATCCGGACTGCGGAGCCTGTCATGCATTGTCAATGTTGCCCGGGTCCCGAGTCGGGGCACCACGCATGTGGACGGCGTCACGCCACTAATTATACCGTGAGACAGACCACATGTACAAATGGACCCACACATACACTCCTTGGCCTCTCTGGGGCGAGCTTGGAGCTGCTTGTGCATGCGCTAGCTTCTCATGTGCAAATGCATATTGGTGTGAGCGAGGGGAGGCCATGAGGACAGTGTAAAAGATAACTGTTTGACTTCCAGTTAGTTTAAGGAATGCCCCTGATGTGGTCAGAAAAAGACATGTCTCGTGTGTATTGCAACTAGTAGATAAGCCGATGACCTACCCATGTCTTGCATGTAGCCCCGCACCTAGCCCCGCACACCCGACACAGCGTAATGAGTACCAGCACCACATACTTCCCATTCGAAGCACTGACTGGGGGTGACAACCATTGGACAGTCTTGTGTAGTCCACCCACGCGTACATGTGGGCCCTCCATGAACCATGTCACCTGCGGCAAAGTGATGTCATGGGCAATGACGGAAGTGAGCAGAGCTGTCTGCCCCACGCACAGACGGTGCATCAGCACAACAGACCCAGCACTGAGTGCAGCAGGGGTCACATGTGCAGGGGCAGTTGTGCCTGGTGTGAATGCACATGCACATAGACAGCACATCGAGCAATGTGTAGCCTGCCCACATCTACTGTCCATTGTCAGGCTGACCTAGAAAAAGATCACAAGGCAACACATCTGTGTGGGTGTACCCACTGTGACCAACACTGCGCAACCATCAGCGTACTCGCCCTGTGCATGGCCCACCCCGCAACGAAGGTCACATTCAGTGCCACTATCCCTCACACACATCCCTATCACGAGTCATGGTGTGTCCAATCGACAGTGCAGAGTAAGCGCTCATCCGGGGGTCCTGAACAGGAGACACATGTAACCCACTAGGCAGTCTGTGTCGGCACCGACTGGCATTGTGCAGTCAATGTGCAGGCCAGGCCTGCTGGGACTGAGAAGGGCAGCATGGCCCCAGCCTGACTTCCACACGACCGACAGGTGCACTGAGACCTGCATTGCCAATTGTCTGTGTCACTGGATGTCTGACATGAAGTTGCCATGTACCACCACTCGGGTGGGACAGACAGGTCAAAGCGCCCGAGAGCTCACATACCCATGCCACCTGCGGCCAGCATGGTGTGCAGTGCATGTCTGTACTCCACAGGCTCTGACTCATAGTGCTGAGGAGCAACGACATGTGTGTCCCCCACATGCACACCCACACCCACTGCAGTTGTCTCTCACACACAACTTTCGCAAGGAATAGCCATGTGCAGTGTGCGTGGAGCACGGAATCCAGGTTCTCCGGCTCCTCGCTGGTGAGTGGACCTGGACATGTCCTCAGCGTCATCCACGTGTAGGTGTAGTGGTGGCAGCAGCAGCTGTCGTCGAGGGGTGCCAGGCTGCAGTGCCAGGTAGCTGTGGTCATGCCTGTCCCACTCACACACACATATTACCCCCTGGGGCCGTCGCAGTGGGTACAAGCTGCTGCGATTCGTGTACCATGTCTGGCAGCTGCAATTGCAGACGTTGGCCTGCTCCCAGCTGGCCCGGGACGCTTACCTCCACAGTGGAACACGCAGGGTGCAACCGCGAGGGTCATTGGAGTTGGCCGTAAGGGCCTGGCCCATGCCGGGTACAGTCCGCTGATGCCATGTGCACCACACAGTATAATGTGCGCAATGCATCTGCAGGTGTGGCCATGATTTGCGTGTGGGTGCAGGACCACAATGGACAGGGCCACAACATGCCGTGTGCATAGGCAGGGACGGCCAGTGCTCAGCCTCCACATGTATGTAGGAACATCATCATGTACACATTGGCATGGGAGCATGGGATATGCATATGCACACACATGCCATCTTTCACTATGTACATCTGCCACTTGGCACGTGCAATGTTACGTGTCACTTGTGATGTGTAGTTGCAGGCACACAGCCGTGTCGGCATGGGGCTGTCAATGTGTACACCTGTCAATGTTTCAGGAGGTGTGATCCGTACAGTGCTGTACTTAGGGTGCAGTAGGGACATCAATGACTGTCTCATATCCCCTCGTGCCACCGGTCCCACTTGTTTTGGCCGCTCAGCCTGTGTCCATAGCGTTGTTGGTGTGTGCCCTACACACCCAGCCTCGGAAGCAGTGTGATGCACAGCAGCTAGTCATGTTGCCGTGGTGTTGCAGCTTACCGATAATGCAGTCTGTTGCCTTCAGCATGCCTTACAAGTTGTTAATGCCTGACTCCCCATGTGCATGCTCATAGCAATGGTGTGTGTCACTGCCCATTGCTATTGGTAGGGGACCTGTGTAAGTGTATTGTGGCTGTGCTGTCCCTACTTATCAGCCGTTCTGTCATTCAATTGCCTGCCCAGTCATTTATGTTCTGTGCATGTGAATATGCCATGTGGCGTGTTGCTTTGACATGTGTACACTTCCATCTTTCCTAGGCGGAGACCAAACATTCATCGCCCCTACCAATTGCTGTCAGACATGGTGGATGTTGAGGTCATCCGCAAATATCGTCTGGACCGACCCACCCTGCATCGTCTATGTGTCTTGTTGGAACCCCACCTCCGTCCTAGCAGGGTGTATCCAACAGCATTCACCCCCACGGCTAAGGTGATGGCTGCACTGCATTTCTTCGCCACTGGGTCATTCCAGCACACAGTGGGCAGTGGAGGTGGGATGTCCCAACCCATGTTCAGCATGGTGCTCAGGGATGTACTGTCAGCCATGATGCTGTACAGGAACAGATACATCCGCTTCCCCAGGGCTCGTGAATTGGCGGCAGTGAAGGGTGCATTCTATGCTCTTGGACGAATCCCCCACGTCGTTGGTGCAATAGACTGCACCCATGTTGGCCTTGTTGCACCACAGGCCACCGAGCACCTCTACCGCAACCGGAAGCACACGCACTCCCTGAATGTGCAAGTGGTGTGCCTTGCGGACATGGTGATCACACACGTGTGTGCGAAATTCCCAGGATCGGCCCATGACGCGCACATCATGCGCAACAGCATCCTACCACGTCTGATGACCAATCTGCAACCGGACCGTGGCTGGATTGTTGGTGAGTATGTGGAGTAGTGTAGCGTGCTGGCTGTGCGATGCTGTCTTGTGTCCAGTTGGAATTGCAACGGTTCTCTGTGTCCCTCACACCCAGGTGACTCTGCTTACCCGAATGGAGCCTGGCTGCTCAGCCCATTACGACGTCCTGGGAGCCCAGCAGATGTACGCTACAATGAGGCACATGGGAGGACCAGACGTGTGGTTGAGCGGACCTTTGGCCTCCTCAAGTCCAGGTTCAGATGCCTGGACCGCACCGAGGGCGCACTGGCATACTCCCCACAGAAGGTGTGCCAGATAATTGTGGCTTGCTGCATGCTGCACAATCTGGCGATCCGCAAGCAGATCCCCCTAATTGTGGATGACGGAGATCAACCAGGGCCCCAGCCTGCAGACCTGGACAGCTCCAGTGAAGAGGACAGTGGAGAGGATGAAGCTGTGAATGTGCGTCAGCAGCTCATCGCCCGCTACTTCACTTGACGGTGAGTGACCATGTACGACGGCTGATGTAGCTGTAGTTGTGCAGGTGTATGTGTGCTCTGTTACGGGGGCCTTTTGTTCACTGAGTGCTGTGTGTCAATGGTCCATGTCCAGGTTGGTATGCCACTGACAGTGGCTGTAGCATTGTGCCCTGTTGCTCTGTGAGATGTGTGTGCATTGCTTGTAGTTGGTGACAAGTACTGTGTGATGAGTGTGTGACACACTCATTGAATGTACTCTTGTTCTGTTTTACACCCCTAGGTCCCTGCAGCCTCTCCTGTCCCATCGACATGCCACACAGCAGATGCATTTCTGCTCATGGTGGCGATTGCACATCGTGGAATAAACCCAGGACACATTAAGCCGATTGTGAACAAGGTGTATTTATTAACAGCGGTGACATGTGATTGTGTGCAAGGTGATGACAAATGTGGTGCATGCTGTGACAATGAGTTGACGGTCATGGCTGCGTGATGGTCAAGGTGTACCCATGGAGTTCTATGTCCACAGTCCAACAGACACATGCCATTCACATGGCAGTGTGGGGTAGGATCGTATTCCATGTCAATGCAGTAGGTGGTCAAGGTGGCTGGCTGACTCACTGGCGTTTGGTGCGGGCGAAGTCCTCTCTGGACACCTGTTTCCTCTTCGGACGGCCCCTTCCACGTTTGGTAGGGGGGTGTTGATGTTCCGCTGGTGGTGGCTGAGGAGTGCTCACTCGCTGTGGACGCAGGGGAACGCGAGGCTGCACGAGCCTGCGCCACAGCAGGTGGTGGCGGAGGTGGTGTTGCTGGCCTTGCTTGTGCCCTCCCCCCACCACCAGCTGGCCCATGAGTGCCGCGATTTGGGCCATATGGGCGTCCATGGACCTCAACACCGCAAGGACCTCCCGCGTGTCGCTTGCCGACCTGGCCCATTCGCCTTGGGCCTCTTCATAGGCCCCAAGGACTCTGTCGATTGGCGGCAGGGCTTGGCTCCCAGGCACAGTTGGCGTTGGCCTGACCCTGCTCCTCCTACCAGTACTGCTGCCACCGACCTGCCCACTGGCCACATTGCTCACCACGGTCCTCGCTCTGGCTCCCAGGGTGGAGCCCGACGGCCGTGCCGACCCTTGCACAGGTGCTGTGGCGAGGGATGGCGTGGTGGTGGTGGTTGCGGCGGTGGTGGTGGTTGCGGCGGTGGTGGTGGCCGCAACGGCCGTGGCAGCAGGGGTCTGTGACTGGTCAGCAGCCCTGGGTGATGGGTTGGTAGGCAGGAGGGGCCCTGGGGAGCGGTTGTGCCCTGCCACTCCAGATGGGCCTGCTGGGTGGTCCGTGTCCGGAGAGGTGTCCAGCTCCTCTACATCCGTGAGTCCGGGTCGGGGGCTTGCAGACTGGCTGTGCTGGCTGCTGTCACCCTCTCCAGCATCCAGCAGTTCGGCACCTGTGGGGAGGATGAAATGGGTCATTGTGTTGCACCTAGCAAAGTATGTATTGGTTGTCTGACATTCACAGTTCGTGCACTGTCGTGCACAGGTTTCCCAGTGGCGTGTGTGGATGTACGATGTGTGTATGCGTGGGCTAGGCAATGGGTCTGTGTGATGTGGACATGTGGCATGGGACGGATTAGCAATGCCGATGGGTGTGTGTTGCTATGCTCCTACATTTTGTGGCTCGTGTGTATGCGTGCTCCAGGGCCATCGGCGATGTTGGGTTGAACGATGGTTTAGGGGGAGGGATGGTACGCTTAGGTACGCTGATGCCAGAAGGGGGTACAGCCCCCTACACGCTCTTGGGTTGAGATATGCTTTTGGGGTACATGCTGTGGGTGATGGGTGCAGAACGTGACATGTGTTCTGGCAACGTGACAGTGCATGGACAAAGGTGTGTGTCTGTCTCACATGGCCGGAATATCTGCTGACTGTTATCATTCATGGACATCACATTGGTAGCAATGTTGTGAGTTCGTGCTTGTTGTGTGCCACACGTCGTATTGAAGATGGGCCAATTCCTTTGTGTGCGCGCTGCCCTGGTACATGTGCATCAGTGCTGTGCTCTTGGGGTGTTGACTATGTTATGTGTGTCGTTATTCGCAGTGTGACGTGCGCTTCGGTCACTGCAGGCACTTGTTTTGTCATGGGCAGGTATCTTTGCATGTCTACTGGATGTGGGCCAGCTGTTCGGATGTCATACCTATCATGACATTGTGGCTGTGAGATGAGATGGATGATATGTTGAATGTGCATTGTGTGCCTGTGTGTTTCATGGGTCCGGTTGTCTTTGTGTGCAATATTGTGGTTCCAAGCTGTTACTTCTAGTACGGTCTGTCTTACGTGGGCGTTGTTGTACGATGTGTGGGTGACAGGCAGTGAGGACTACATGGACAGGACTTCGATGGTGTTGCTGATGTGTGTGATGGGTGGCACAGTACCTGCCGTGTGGGTCTGTGCTCCAGTGGGACTTGTACATGCAGACGTGGCTCCTTAGGTGTTGCTGTATCTGTGATAGGTCATGTGGGGTTTGACTCTGTCGAACATGTCCGTGTGCACATTGGTCTCATGATTGTGACTGGGAGCAGTGCTGCGTGTTCCTCTGCTACGTGTCATGTCCCATGTGTCAGTCGTAGTACAGTCCTCATGCCTACAGACGCCCCGCCCTGTACAGTTTCCCACCTACAGGTTGTTTCTGAGTGCGCAATGCAATGGATGCCACATGGTACTGGGAGGGAGGGGTGCTTCACCTTGCTGGTCTGTGGTAGTGGGGGCCTGGTGGGTGTTTGACTTCAGCTGTCCCCCTCCGACTCACTGTCTTTGTGTTCCGGCTACTTACCTGTTCATTGTCGGTCAGTGCAGCTATGGCGGACACATGGATGTGGGGTGTGCTCCACCTTGCTGGTCTGTGGTAGTGGGGGCCTGGTGGGTGTTTGACTTCAGCTGTCCCCCCTCCGACTCACTGTCTTTGTGTTCCGGCTACTTACCTGTTCATTGTCGGTCAGTGCAGCTATGGCGGACACATGGATGTGGGGTGTGCTCCACCTTGCTGGTCTGTGGTAGTGGGGGCCTGGTAGGTGTTTGACTTCAGCTGTCCCCCCTCCGACTCACTGTCTTTGTGTTCCGGCTACTTACCTGTTCATTGTCGGTCAGTGCAGCTATGGCGGACACATGGATGTGGGTGTGGGGAGTGCTCATTCTGGCGCATCTGGAGTACAAGGGGACCTGGTGGTAGTTGCGGTGCTGGCTCACTGTACACATGCCCCCATGGTTTTGTTGGTTGGTAGCTTTGGGCTGAGTGTGTATCAGTGTCTGTTGCATGTGTGGGTGATGTCTTGTGTATTGTGTGCTGGACATGGGGGTGTTTGTCCCTGGGAGCTATGGCATGGTGGTGGTGCATGTGAGTACATAGCGGTGTGCTGGTATACGTTTGTTTGTACTTACCAGCCTCCACTCCCCCTGGTAATCCGGTGAGGATCTCCGGATGTATGATCACTCGCACCTTCTCCTCCCACGCCTTGAAGGTCTTGAAAAGCGCGGGATTCCCTCCGCCAGTCCTGGCAGCCAGCTCTCGATTTTTGCTCTCCTTCTTCTTGACCACGCTTTTGAGGTCGTTCCACCTTTTGTTTATTTCTCCTCTGTTGCGTGGAACGTTCCCGACTGCATTGACCTGGTCTACGATCCTGCTCCACAACCGGTTTCTGGTGGATAGTGGTGTCTGTTGGACCTGGTTGCCATAGATTTGTGGGTGCACCTTGACGATCTCGTCGACCATGACCGTCAGCTCGGTGGAAGTGAACTTGGGCATTCTGTGTGATGCCATGGTGTGTGTTTTGGTGTTTGTGGTGCTGGTGCGGTGTGTGGTGTGTGATGTGCAGGGGGTTTGTGGGTCAGGTGTTTGGTGGTGGTGGTGATGGGTGTGATAGGTGCGTGTCTGTGGTGTGCTGCTGTCCTTTCTGTCTCGCTGTGTTGTGTGCTTTCGTCCTCAGTTTGTAATGTTGCAGGGGGTTCTGGTCTGTGGAGGGGCTGGTTTTGTACTTACCTATGTGGGTGTGTCATGGTGGTCTGTTGTTTTCAGGTGTGTTGTGGCTGGTGTTCTGGGATTTGTAGTTGATTTGTGTGTCCAGGGCGGGGGGTGTTTCAGGGATGTGTACTGTGTTTGGGTTTTTGTGCGTGGGTTGCTGTGTGGACTTGTTAGCCATGTTGTGTGTGTTTGTTTTCGTCAGCGGATGGTTTCTGTGCATGGAGGTGGCCGCCAGGGCTTCCGCCGTGTCCATTTTCGTCACTGTTGTTTGCGCTGGCGGGCGGTGTATTTGTGGATTTTCCGCGCTCATGTCGGTACGATCCTAATTTCACGGGCGGTGTCTCGGTCGTCAGGGCGGGCGGTTTTGGCTTTTCGTGCGTCTTTCCGTCCGTGGCGGGCGGATGGACTTGGACTCGGACATGGGCGGGCGGTTTTTTCTGTTTATTTTCCGCCTCCGGCGGTTTTCGGTTTGCGCCATCGTAATTGCTCGGTCGGTATTCAGGGGGTGTAGGCAAGCGGATTTTAGCCACTGTGGTTGATGGCGGATTTTTATCCGCCCGACATCGTAATGGACACCTAAGTTTTTATTAATTATATATATTATTTAATTTATTTAATATTATTTTTAAGACATTTAAAAAAAACGATATTTTGAACAACGATATTTTAAACAACGATATTTTGGTTTCGATATTTTTGTACTTACCTTTGTAGAGATAGGATGTCGATATTTTGTCCATCGATATTCTTGACACGATATTCTGGTAGGTCGATATTGTTGTCGTTGATATTATGTCAGTGATCCTCCCCATGCAACATTGATATTTGATCTTGCCTCCGCAATGGAAGGGATGCCCCATCCTTTCTCTTCTTCACTAAATACTTTATTATTGTGACTGGGTTCACAAATAGTATTAAACTCGCCAGCGATCAATGTGATAGGTTTCTTTCTGACAGCTCTGCGATTACCAACCATGCGAAGCTATCCAACACTTTCCCTACTGTTGCACTTGCTGGAGTGGGAATAGTCAATTTTTCCCCTCCGCTATCCAACACTTTCCCTACTGTTGCACTCGCAGGAGTGGGAATAGTAATTTTATCTCCTCCGCTATCCAACACTTTCCCTATTGTTGCACTCTGTGGAGTGGGAATAGTAAATTATTCCCCTCCGCTAGCCAACACTTTCCCTACTGTTGCACTTGCTGGAGTGGGAATAGTAAATTATTCCTCTCCGCTATCCAACACTTTCCCAACTGTTGCACTCCTTGGAGTGGGAATAGTAATTTTATGCACTACGCTATCCAATATTTTCCCTACTGTTTTAGTTAATGTAGTGTATAATGGTGCTTTAAAGATAAATATTTATTTTAATATTTTATTTTATTATATATATAATTTATTTTTATATTTATCTTACAGGTTTATGTATATATATATATATATGTGTATTTATAATTTTTATTATGTTTGTAACGTTTTATAATTTAATAAAATAATTTATTAATATTATTAAGTAAATATTATCTACTGGCGGTCGCCAGTAGATAGTTATAGTTAGGACCTATTTTCCATAGGAAATTCGCAACATTCTATTTCCAATACCTTTGGCGCCGGTTGACGAATCTTCGCGAAATTCTCAAAACGTATGGCCCGCTCTGGTCCGCTCCTATCCTGAAAGTTTCGGGGTGATTCAGCGAGCGGGGGCCGAGAAAAAAGGGGGGTCCCAAAACGTGTTTTCCCATGCAATTTTCCATAGGAAACTTTAGACACGGCTACAGCCGAACTGCTGAACGGAATTACACCAAATTTGGCAAAGAGGTAGTTCTTGGTTCAGAAAGAACCCTTTTTGTTAAATGGTGTAAATCCGTTCAGTAGTTGCTGAGAAAATCAAAAGTAAAAACACATATATATCTATGGCAGCGGAGGATCCGCGCACCCTCCTGATCACGAGCTGTATGCTAATTGGCTGTCAACACTCCAAACCAGGAGGTGTTGGCAGCCATCTTGTGCCTCGGTAGAACCGAGGCACAAGAAAAGACGAAAACAGACACAAAAAGGGGGCAGGGTAGAAACACCCTGACCCCCTAGGCCTGCTCAGGGCCCAAAAAATAATTAATTTTTTTTTTTTAAATCGGCAAAAACGCGCTGGGTGCGTGGATCCAGCCGATAAAAAAAAAAATCGAAGCGCGGTCTCCCGCGCTTCGATGCTATTTGGCCCCCGGGTGGCCCAAGTCCTGGGGGCATGCGGGGTTTTTGATTTTTGTGTGGGGGGCCTCTAAGGCCCCCCCAAGCCCAGGGGACCACCACCCCCGGGGCTTTAAAAAAATAATGGTGCGGGAGGGCTCTCGGCCCTCCCGCAGCCCCGGGGACCGCCACCCCCCGGGGCTTCTTTTTAAAAAAAAATATTATGACCTGTGTGGGGGGCTCCAGCCCCCCCACACGCCCCAGGGACCGCCACCTCCCCGGGGCACTAAATATTTCAATATGGGGGTCCGTTACGGACCCCCGAGCCCCGGGGACCACCACCTCCCCGGGGCTTTGGCAATGGAGGGAGGGGGGCTGCGCGGCCCCCCTCCTGGAGCCCTTGATGGCCCTGGGGACCACCACCCCCCAGGGCCGGCTCCTGCAGTGTCCCGAGGTGCCTACCCCCAGGACACTGTAGTTTGCTATGACAGGACGGAGCCTCGCGGCTCCCATCCTGTCATAGCAAACTGCTTGGTTTTGGAAGAGAGCAGGAAACCTGCTCTCTCTTCCAAAAACAAAACGACTGCTTTCCACACGGGGAGCTGCATCTTAGCAGCTCCCCATGTGGAAAAGCAATGCCTGCTCCCGAGGGACGCGGGGAGCCGGCGGGACCGTGGGGGATTGGGGACCCCCATGGTCCCCAACGGAAGGGCCAGCCCCGGGGATGGGGTCCCGGGGCTAGTAGTGGCCCAGGAGGGGGGCCACACGGCCCCCCTCCCCAAATGTTAATTTAAAAAAAAAAAAAACAAAGGCGCGGCCCCGGGGATGGGGTCTCTGGGCCATAAGTGGCCTAAGGAGGGGGCAACTACAGCCCCCTCCATAGCATTTCTAAAAAAAAGAAGGCCATGCCCCGGGGGATGGGGTCCCCGGGGCCAATTAAGGCCTGGGGAGGGGGCCACGCGGCCCCCTTCCAATTTTTTTTTTAAAACAAGATATTAGGGGGCAGGCCCTGGGGAATGGGGTCCCCAGGGCCAAGAAATTGAAAAACAAGGGTGGCCACACAGCCCCCTTTGTAAAATTAAAAATAAAAAAAAGACCGGCATCGAGCCGGAGGCCACGCCCCCTCCTTCCAGCACTCTGCAAACGCGCCCCCTGGCACGTTTGCAGAGGGGGAACAATTCCCCTTGAATACTGGGGGCCAACTAGCCCACCAGGAACCTCCAGGATGCGCCAGAGGCTGCGTTGCAGAGAGGTGTTCTGAGGCCACGCCCCTTTTACACCTCTCTGCAACGCAGCTCTGTGGCGCTTTTGGAGGTACATGGTGGGCTAGTTGGACTCCAGGGACCCTCAGGATTCAGGGGACTTAATCCCCAACTTAAAATGCGCCACGGGGTGCGTTTGCACAGTGGTGAAGGGAGGGGCGGGGCTTCAGGTGACGTGTGCAAACACGCCCTGTGGCGCGTTTTAAGTTGGGGGAAAAATTCCCCTTCAATCCTGAGGGACCCCGGGTGCCAAGTAGCCCACCAGGTGCTTCCAGGAAGTGCCACTGCGCTGCGTTGCAGAGAGGTGGTGCAGGCCGTGCCCCTTTTTACATCTCTCTGCTACACAGCTCTGTGGCGCTTACTGGATGTACCTAGTGGGCTAGTTGGACTCTACGGACCCTCAGGATTGAAGGGGAATGATTTCCTCAACTTAAACGCGCCACAGGCGTGTTTGCACAGTGGTGAAGGGAGGGGATGGTGTAGGAAAGTGGCTCTATATATACTGGACCGAAGTAAAATCAGCCGAACTACGAATTCCGATTTACTCACCTGTTATCAGGAGAGACCTCAGTGCTGCATCTTTGAGCCCAGTACTGATCCTGAAAAGTAATTCTAACCGTACTTACCAGTAACTTGAATTTCCTTCCATAGGCTAACATTGACTGGT
This sequence comes from Calotriton arnoldi, assembly GCA_963921515.1. Lineage (NCBI taxonomy): Eukaryota > Metazoa > Chordata > Amphibia > Caudata > Salamandridae > Calotriton > Calotriton arnoldi. Next base: position 785,122 of record CAWUFW010002656.1, on the reverse strand, counting down.
TTCACTTGGAAATTCTTCAAAGTGTGGAGTTTTGGAACTTTAAAATATTCATCTAAAATCAGCCGAACAACGAATTCCGATTTACTCACCTGTTATCAGGAGAGAACCCAGTGCTGCATCTTTTAGCCCAGCACTGACCCTGAAAAGTAATTCTAACCGTACTTACCAGTAACTTGTATTGAAAAACAAAATTAATGTTATATTAATTTTTAAATTAAAAAAGGTTAATAATATATTTTATAATAAAACAAATAAATATGTACTATTTTTATATTTTTTAACATTCGATTATATTTATTTATATTTTTTAACTATTTTACATTTTTTAATTTAACAATATTTCCGGTTGGATTTTATTTTAAGTCTTTACCTCCATTATTTTCTTTGGGAGGGTGTTGCACTATCAATATTTGCCCATGTTTTGTACTGGAATTACATCTGTTTTTTTGGGGACAGTAATAACTTACACTCATACGTTTTGCTCCAAACCTTTTTTCAGAAAGTTGAGACATGTGAATCTACACTTTTGAGCAACTTTCAAAAGTGAAAGAGTAAATTTGACATGTAAATTACTCACAAGTGTAAGCTACATTTGTGAATACCCCTGAAAGTGTGCACTAGGAAAGGATTTTGATATTAAAATAAATCTTTAAATATATCCACTGTTTCCTAGTGCTCTTGAGTGTGCTTTTCTATTATAAATGTAGGATTGGGTTCCACTAATCATTCCTGTGATATCTCATTGAATTGATCTTTACCTCAAATGCTTCTCATTCAAGCACTGCTCAGTGACTTGTGGGGTGCTTGCAGTCCAATTGGCTTTCTGTCGCGCTTTGGCAGGCACATTGGCAAAGCCTTCAGTGCTAGCGGATCTAGAAAGCCTATTCCTGGGCCATGTTCTGGACGATCCTGAAAATGTATAATTTTGTGATGTATGCCAATGACACTGTGCTTATCTATAGGTTAGATGGTGGCCAGAAGCAGGCTTGCACTCTATTTAAGGATTGCCTTTCAGCAACAGCTACCTGGATGCACAATAACACATTAAGATTTGACTTAGATAAGACTGTTTGTGCTTGCCTTTGGACAAAGTAAACAAAATTGCCCAGTTTGTGGCCCAGTGACCTTAGTCCCCTGCTATCTCCTTGGTCAGTCATAATGAACCTGGGGGTTTATTTGGATGATAGGCTACACTTCAGTCATCAAGTGAATAAAAAAGCATCACCTGTTTTTTTCATCTTAAAATGCTGAAGAAAACGTGCCCATTTCTGCCCGAAGAAGGTCATTAGCAGATCACTCAGGCATTAGCCCTGTCAAGGATAACCTACAGTAACAGCCTGCATTTACACAATTCAACAACCTGTGTTGCAAAGCTACAGGTTTGTCAAAATGTGGCAGTCTGCCTAATTTTCAGACTCAGGCATATATTGTTGAATATAGGCATAAACCTCATCGGCTGCTTGTGGAGACGTGTTTCACGTTCAATTCCTTCTGTCTTGGTCATCAGACACTGCATAAGAGACGCCCTCTTTACTTGCAGGAGAAATTTGTGTAGTACCATCCACATCATCCACTTCAATAGGCCCATGAACATAGTTTGATGCTCCCTACGGTTAATAAATCTCACAGTTGAGTTTGGGCTTTTAGCTACCCTGCGAACAAATATTGGAATATTCTCCACCACACCTTGAAAGAGGCAGTCCTACATCTTCATTTCAGAAATGCGCTGAAGCCCTTTTATCTTTAATAACATTGAAGTGGTGTGCTGTAATCTTAGATTACATTACTTGTGTTGGTAACACGCACATATCACCCCCAGGGGTATCCTTGCATGGATGGATGCGGCAACGGTGGCCGGGAGGCCTACTTACAGCGAAAATAAGATTAGAATAACCAACTTTTTAGCTTTTTCCTAAAGTCCTGCAGGGTGCGGGTGGAGAGGATGGTTAGAGGAAGCTTGTGGGGACAAGATAAGAAAAGAAGCAGCACCCAGATCTAGAATTGTTGATACTTGGCATGTTGGCTAACAAGAGAGAGGTTGAGCCAGGATGTCTGGATGGAGTATGAAAGTGGCTTTTGGTGCTAAAGCAGATGAGGCTATGGTTGTGAATATCTCTGTGAGCCCTGGGGTACCCCAGGGCTCCATCCTTAGCCCCCTACTCTTTAACCTATATGTGAGACCCTTAGCCGATGTCGCGGAAGAGGTTGTGTTGTCTCTGTTTTCCTATGCGGACGACTCCCAAATCATCTTTTCTCTCTCCATGGAGAGCGCGGCCGGGCAATCCCTCCTTCAGCTTGGCCTGGGTAAAATTGCATCATGGATGCAGGCTAATTACCTTAAGCTCAACGGAGAGAAGACGGAGGTCCTGATCCTTGGCAAAAATAAAGATCTCTGGGGCCCACAACATTGGCCCAGTGAAATGGGAACACTTCCTCGACCCTCCAGTCAAGTCCGCAATCTAGGTGTAATCATTGACGACTCGCTTACTATGCACCATCAGGCAGTCAAGGTAACCTCCACTTGTTTTACCATCCTGAAGTGGCTGAAAAAGATCATCTGGATGTTGCCCGAGTCTACTCAAAGAACAGTAGTTCAGGCTCTTATCACCTCGAGACTGGACTACGGAAACGTTCTCTACCTCGGATCCAACAAGTAAGTGACTCGCAGACTGCAGATGGTGCAGAACTCTGCGGCAAGACTACTCTGCAGGGTCCCTAGAGCTACCTCTGTCTCAAGTCATCTGCGGGACCTTCACTGGCTCAGGGTGGAGAACAGAATCAAGTTCAAAGCCCTAAGCTACATGTTCAAAATCAAAAATAGAACTGCCCCTCAATATCTGCAGTCTCTGGTCAGCCCCTACGTACCATCCCGGTGCCTTCGCTCTTCCACTCAAGAGAAATTTTCTGTGCCAAGAATTAAATTATCTCGGATGGGAGGCAGATCGTTTGCACATCTCGGCCCCTTACTATGGAATGCACTTCCCACAGCCATCCGGAACGAAACGGTCTACACACTTTTTTGCAAATCCCTTAAGACTTGGCTTTTCAACCAGTAACCAAACAAGCTGCTATACATCCTTCTGATCTGCTCCGGCGCCGGGAAACCCTTTTTGGGTAGCTGTCGCGTCTTACAAATTTTATAAATAAATAAATAAATGACGGAGGAGTTTAAAGGTTGCATGCTTCTGAATGGGAGTACAATTTAAGGTTTAGAGGTGACTGGAGACTGAAGCACAGTGAGGAAGATTCAACACTTGATTGACATCCGCGTTGTGGACCAACTGTAACCTCTTGAGGAGGTGGGCTCAGATACCTATTCAAAGAGTGTTTCCATAGTCTAGCCTGCTAGTGATTAGGGTTTGGGTGACAGTTTATCTGGAATCCAGGGGCAGCCACTTGAATATTTTCTGAGCATCTTAAAGATGCTGGAGCACCAGGACGACACTGCTGTCAGCTGGTCAGCCATTGTGAGCAGGCTATCCACAATGCTGCCCAGATTCTTGGTGGATTGCGCCTGCAGGGGAGTGGGGGGGAGCTAGATCTGTGAGCCATCAGGCATTGGAAGAATTGGATTGCTGAGTATGATTAGTTCTAGTTTAGTACCATTGAGTCTGAGACAGTTTTTTGCTCATCCACTCGGCTACCGTCGACATGCAACAGGAAATGTTGGTCTTGGTACTTGCAGTGTCCTCTGAAAGGTAGAGGATCAGATGTGTGTCATTTGCATATGATATTATGGTGAGTCTGATGGATCTGGTTATGGCTGCAAGAGGTGTCATGTAAAGATTGAAGAGGGTGGGGCTGAGGGAAGAACACTGCGGGACAGTCTAACAGCCTCACAGGTTATTATTGGAATCAGAGTGAAAAAGGGGGAGAAAAAACATCTGAGTGTGGTGGTAGAGGAAAGACTGAAACTAGCGCAGGGCCGATAGGCAGAAGCCCATGTCATGAAGACACTTAGGAAGGATGACATGGGATACCACTTGAACTTATTCAATAAGTCCAGGAGGATCGGAGTAGCAGTGGCTGCCCAATCAGTGATAAGACAGATGTCATCTATGGTTGTGATCAGGGCAGTTTGAGTACTGTGATTGACTCTAAAGCCTGTTTGAGCATCAAGATGGCTGTGTGCCTCAGGTTAGTGGTGACCAATTTTTGAAGTACTTTTGCAGGATAGGAGAGAGATGGGTCAAAAGTTGGCAACGACTTTGGGATGATTGGAGGTTTCTTGAGTAAGGGCTGTACCATGGTGTGTTTCCATTTAGTGAAGTAGGAAACAGGAGAGCGAGACAAACTGAAGAGGGTGATGAGGTTGTCCCCTATGGTTCATCTCACAGAGATAACATTTGGTGTGGACAGGGGCCATAAGGTGAACCTGACTTCACTGACAGCATGGTCCTCAAAACATCCTCGACTGGAGTGGTGACTGGGTGGACAAGGATGCCTCAGTAGGGCTAGTGGAGGCCAAGGTAATGAATTCAAGGGAGTCCAGGGAGGGTTGAGATTCAAATTTATCATAGATAAGTTTGATCTTGTCATGAAAATATTTGGAAAGGTCAGGGAAGAGGACAAGGAATGGGTTGTGAGGAGTCAAGAGGTTGTGTAAATTTATTCACACTAGTGAAGATTTCTTTTGAAGAGCTGCCACTCTCCTGTAAGCAAGAAGCGGAGGAAGGGTGTCAGGTTTATCACATGTGAGAGTGGTAGTTGTGGAGGGATGATTGAGTGGAGTGTGTATGCCCCCAACAACATCCTAACTGTTTACAATGGTGTTTGAGGTACATACGTTCATCCATAGACCAGGTGGCTTAAGGAGTGCGCCTGGAAGTCAGGCGTGTTTTGAGAGTGGAAAGATCTTCAGCCACATTAAATATCCAAACACTAAGGCTGGCCATGGCTGTGGTCATGTCCGTGTACAGCAGCAGTGGTGTTTGGAGAGCTCTGAGTTCCAGCTGTCTCTAGTGACTGTGTTCCAGCTTTGAGTCATAATGTTATGAGATATCGTGGCTTTAGGTAAAGGGGTGGGGATATGAAATGCTAACAAGTGGCTTTCAGACCAAGTCAGGAGGAAGAGGGGATCTGTCTTAATGTCAACTAGTAGATGATCAGTTTGTTTGGTGAGTGGGTCTTTTACTTGTTGGGAGAGACCTAGTGCTCCTAGGTCATCCTTGAAGTTAATGGAGTGAGTTTTGGTGGTGTTACCTAAGTGAAAGTTCAGGCCCCCTAGAACGATAAAATACTGGCTAGACAATATAAATGTGGAGATAAGCTCCATAAGGTTAGTACTGACATTTTTCCAGGAGCCAGGAGAGAGGAGGAGGTAGATTAGAATCCCATCAAACCAGGGTGATTAGGAGGACCGAGTTTGACTCTAATATATTCAATTTAGTCATTGGCATCCAAAGAAAGGGCAGTGCAGTTAAAAGAGGAGCGATAAATGAGGGCAACTCTGCCACCAGGTTTGTGTGTTTTATTCTGCTTGCAAATGTTGTAACCTGATGGGATGGTGGTAGATATATGAGGGGAAGAGGAGGGGTTGAGCCAAATCTGTGTTATAAAGAGGTTGTCAGGGGCCCGTGTGTCAAGGAGGACCCAAAAGGAGACAGTTAAGACTGGTTCCTATGGGGGGATTGTTACGGTGGGTTGTGGTGGGGAAATGCTCAGCAATATAGGTGACAGACACTGAGGTTAGGGGATCAATAGTGCAGGATTGCTGAATGGGGGGTAGTTGTTGGTGTACCTGCAGTGGTGCGACAGAAAGTGCATTGCACTGTGAGGGGAAGGTCCAAGAGTAGAAAGGGGTGAGGGGTAGACAGAGTAGCTTAATCTTACCTCAGCCCAGAGCAAAGGTGGATCAGTGTACTCGGCACCAGTGGCACACCCGCTGGCTGAAGCTGCTATTTTAAGATCCCCAGAGGAGGGGAAGACAGCACTTCAGATGGTGGGAGGTGAGGGAAGCAAGCAACATGACCTGGCCCACCAATAGAGCCATGCATCTGGTCTGGTACATAAAACCAGGCAAAATAGAAGCAAATTGAAAAATTAAAGTGCTAAAACAAGAATAGGTAAAATAAAGATTGAAAACAAGGCCTGGCGACCTCTGGAGGATGGGCATACAAGGGAATACAGATGGAAGAAATAAAAGGCAAATTAAAACAACAAAGGTACGAAAAGGCCTGGCAACCCTTGGTCGGAGGACTGAGGCTCTGACTACAAGAAAAGAAACAGGTAAGGAGGCAATGAAAAAAGATCCAGGCAGGTCCGGAAAGTTCAGACAAGCACTTACTCTGAATCCTCATGAGATGTAGTGCCAGGGCATTCTTTCTGAACAATAGTTGCACTCTATAAGAATTTTAACATAACATCGTATGCAATGTTAGATCAACACTCTTTGAAGCTCTGTTTTAACAATATAAATTAGAGTTATTTGGCCTGTTGAAAACGGCATCCTGACCACTGCAACCCTTTGGCAAATAGGTGCATAATTACTACAAAACGTCTCATTCTGACCCCCTAAATGCCCACTGGGGTGACATAATAATGATAATGACACCTTATATGGTAATTCAATCTGAACGATTCAGCATCAACCCAGTTTTTGACTGCCTTGCTTTTTCAAGCAAAGTTAATAATGGCAGTTTTCATCTTATATTAATATACCACTGTCAACTACAACTACCAAACCTCACAAATTAGCAAAGGAAATTGGTCAGGATATAACTAGGAAAAACAATGTTACTCTCTTAGGAGACCTAGGGCTATAATTTGAATACATGTTGGTGACATCCTTGCAATTCAAGCTAAGCATGGAAACCTTTATTTCCCTAGTTAACCAACAACCAAAGACAAGGCATCAATTAGATCAACTCTTCTCCACTATTTGTTCAAAAGAAGCTGATAATTCCATCCTGCTTGTATGTAGCAACCGTGTTGCTATTCTTTTTACCCTTTTTCTGAGTGAATCACTGAAGCCTAATTCCCATTTTCATCTAAAAAGGAGCCAGAATAATGATTTCCCAGATTCAGTAGCCACAAGTGTTTCACTGTTTTAATCTTTACTTAAATCAGTTTTTAAACCTCATCCTGATGACATCCTTAAATGTTTCAATGGCTATGCTCGCAGCATAGGCCTTCGTTTTCTCCCAAACGCAGCAAGCTGAAATTGCACGTTTGCCAGCGTCAGTTAATATGATCCTAATCTGAAAGTCATATACAGTAAGTTCTACAAATCCTACAATGTTAATATTAAGGCTAATGTGAAGTTTGTTTTTCTGACTGGGTAAGTACAACCCCAACCATCCCTAAAAAACTGATCAGGCTTATAAATGATAGGCCGACAAAATATTGTTTTTACCATCAGCCACCCTATGCATTAACCTGCCCACTTTCTTTGAGGATAAATGTTAAAAATAAGTTCAGGTTTGGCTAGTGACTATATTTCCAACTTCAACTTGCTTGAATCTGTCACTTGTAAAACCTTCCCACTGCCTACCCACAACCACCTTAAGCCTGCCACTGCTGAAATCCTTATTGCTGTTGTGGACACAACCCGCTCTTCTGTGTCCCCAGAACAGCAAGGTGGATTACATTTCTGACAATTACCTGAAGACCTAGTCACCACATTAAGCAGCTCTCTCCACTCAGACATTATGCCTGAGTTATGGAAGAAAGCTATTGTTAAAGATCTAATGAATTGTAGAGAAGAAGGTGGTCAACCAACTACTAAGCCTTGTTGAGCACCATTATATCTAGGATAGATAGCAAGCTTTTGCCTTTTTGGAAGCACCAAATAAGTTGAGATTTCAATCTTCAATGATTGGTGCACAATTGTGGCTGAGGGTGGTGCAGGAGCTCTGATTTTGCTTGACCTATCTGTTGCTTTTGACACCATTGACCATTCCAACCTCATTTTTAAGCTTTCTGATAAAGCCATTTCAGTGAGAATCTCAAAGTAAATTAAGTCTTTTTTGAAAAACTGACAACAAATTGTTTCTCTTTCATCATAGCAAGTGAAGTCTAAGATCCACAGTTGTGGTATCCTCCAGGCTTCCATCTTCTTATCTGTTTTGATTTGCATAAATATGCTCACTCTGGCTCATCTACTCAAACAACTGGGAGCGAGCACACATTTATTTTATGCCACATATTTAGTTTCCCATTAGGTCCTTTTGCACCAACTTCAATTGGTGCAAAATAATACAGCCCAGGTTACCTCATAAAGCCTTAACCATTCACTTATCTACTCCATACTGAAATAGTTTAATTGGCTACCAATCAAGAGTAGATGCAATTGTATTCGCTACAAAACAGAAATCCCTTAACTTCCTGAAAAGCTAGATTTAATGGTATGATCTGAATTGGGCCCTTTGGTTGACCCATCAATGTTTACTTTTTGTTACTAGAACACATAAGAAGGAAACAGAGAATATTCTATAGCGACTGCTAAGACATGGAATGCTGTCATTTTCCTTCTTCTGGCTGAATCAAGGTCCAGATGTACTATTGTAGTGGCTATTTTTACAGCCATTATTTTATTTGTGAACTTACTAATGCACAAATAGGTAAGTTCGCAAATTAAGGATTCGAAGGAGGTCTCAGGTCTCAGAGTGACCTGCCTAATTATTATTTATAAGGCAGGTCACAGTTTGCAACCCCCTGTATTTTGGCTGAAATTACAGTTATTGTAGCCTGCATGGGACAGCCGACCACCATCCCTGTGATTGCATTCCAAATCAGAGGACTTTTTTTTTTTTTAAGTCCAAATTCTTTAAGGAACTGAGACTGCTTTAAAACAAATCTATTTTTGGATCACTGCTTATTTCCCCTGAATGTGCCAAACTAATTCTCAAAGAGGAACGGTTCCAAGGGGATCCCTTTCTTTTTGAAAATCAGTTACCACCCCAACTTGGAAGTCGGTAAATGATCAATGGTTTGAGACCATTTGAGACCACAGCCACAGTCTCAACCCATTGATACATTGGTTACCGAATCGCATTTTGTAAGGAACGGTGTGCACCATGACTACCGATCCCAGAATATTGATGGGACACAATATTGAGGACATAATATTGACAGGTAAGTACGTCCAGATTTTCTATAGCTGACTCCATATATATGTACCTATGCAGTATATATATCTACAGGCATGTAGATGTGGTTAGGGATAGTAAATCTATACTTCCCTATATTCACTTTTCTTTCAATAGTTTCAGTAGCGGCCCGTGGTTGGCCCGTGGTTGGCGTCCTGCCGGGCGGTGACGTGGGGCGGGAGAGGGGCAGGGTGGGAGGTAGTAACCTACGGAATACGGCGCACAGAGGTAAGTACACAAACAAAGAAATAAAACAATCTAATGTGCTCAATATTCTTATACCACAATATTCCGGGGGTCGATATTCAGTAGTACAATTGTTAGGTATGCCCCAAACATGCCCCTTCCAAATTGCGATTCAGTAATAATTTCAAAGCCCATTTTCTAATTCGATTTTTTTTTTCTGAATCTCAAAATTGGTTTACTACTATTTATGGAAAATGGGTTTTGCGGTCGCAAACCTGATATTTTACCAAATCGGAAGATCTGCAACAGCAAAAACCATTTATACATGTGGTTCTTACTTCTTTTAATTTGCAGTTGCAAACATCACACCTCAACTTTCCAGAAAATTCATTGCTAGGGCGGCCTCCAAGGAAACTCACAAGTTGACCGAAACTCCTGACATGTCCATCAAAACGTTCATTCCAGGCTGTTTCCGTCAGCCAAAAATTAAATACAACTTATCAGCATCTGAGCCTCAGCTTTGCTTTTGATTGAAGACAGAAAACAAGGACGTACCGGGACCCGTGATATACGAGGATCTACTATTAGCCGACTGCGTATGGCGGCTTGAAACAACAGGCAATAAAGACATACAGCCTGGGGGAGGACAACTTTACAAGAAACGTGGACCCCCCATATAATGAATTTCCCTATCAGTGCTTGTGGGAAGATCCTCTATTAAGTGAGGTCCATGATAATAAGCCACTACATTGAACACTGGAAGGACAGCACGATCATAAACAAGAAGTGAAGTCAGGATCTCTTTAATATACAAGCAATGGCCAAAATGTTCTGGGCCTGAAAATACGCCCAGGATTAGGAGTATCGGCAGATTTATATAAACGAAGCCGTTTTCTCTATATTTCCGATTTTAAGTGAGGAAACGAGTACAACTTGGCTAAGATAACAATCTACTTCCCACAAGAACAAATCCACATTATTGTTGAGTCCTGAAGAAGGTGGTTTTGTATAGGATTGTTAACACCACCGAAACGCGTCGACGCTAGTCTTTTCTGGGAATCCAACAAATCAGATTAACTTGGATAAGACCAAGATTCTCACCAGTTTTTTCTGTTTATTAAGTACAGTGTTGGATCTATGCTAGCAACAGTGAATATCATTGTGCCTCCTTGGGTTTTCACTTTCACTTTGAGAGAGTTTTACGGGGATGTTTTTAATTTAGATAGTATTTTCTGTGATGAAAATTTAGGTGATTTGTATTTACCACATGAATGTTTTTATGTATATTTTTTATGAATACATTTTTATATGAAATTTATCTGTTTTTTACGAATCGTACAAAATAAAATTGTGATAACGCTACATCAGATTTTGGGTTTATTATAGAGAGACCTTGTACATGTTTTAAGTTTTGGGAGTGATTTGAATGATCTGGAGTGTAAGTAGTGTATGAATGAGATTCCTATATATATTGTGATTTCCAAGGGAAATTAGGTTTATCTTACAGATTTTGATTGAAGCGCAACACACATGAATCTATTATTATTTTATAACTCGGTTAATTGGATGCATTGCAATAAGTAGTAGTTCTATGCTCCTATTTTATTATTGTCAGGCATACTGTGCACAGGGGGAATGGCACTTCATGTCACTTGAATGTTCAAAAGCGAAACTACAGCTTCCAGAAAGCACCAAAGAAGCTTATGGAATATTTTCCTACATGCAGGCATGAAGTGGTTTTCCTGTAGAGAATTCCGACAGTGCTGTTGATACATATGTATTAAACCCACATGGGGGATAAACTCAATGAAATTTTCGACTGCTGAAGATAACATGTTTTATTATTATTAGCAGAAGGACTGGCATATGCGGCTGATATTTACAGCGTAACTGGCATACTCTTTCTGCCTGCAGTTCACTTCTGATTTGCTTCGGTTTGTTGCATTTTGCTATCTCCAGTCGGCTAGTTTCACTATGATTTAGACCTTGTCCCTTCGTCCACATTTCCAGCTGATTTGTAGGTCTAACATTAGCCTAGACCATTTGATTTTACTAAATTAATATATTTAATATACTTACTGAAAGATGATTTCAGCTTTCTCTCCTCACCTATTGGTCTGTTGTGCCATTCCCTTGCCGCTTCTGCCCACTACAGCATACAGCATGGGGCAATGGGTCAGCCTACTTAAGCCTCTGGTTAACATCACTTTGAGTGACTGCATTTTGGTCCTTCACAATGTGGACATCCGCCCACAATGTGGTTTCCGTTAGTGCCAGCTTTGCTGATATGATAGTAGAATGCATGTAGAGTGAGCGCATGGCACATTCCAGATTTTTCAGTTCCTGCCTCCTTCCAATGCTGTTGTAAATTTCTTTTGAAGTGGACTGTTGCTATTTCTCAGTATACTAAATTATGTTCCTGGACTCAGCTTTACCAATTGTTCTTTAATAAACTTTGCCCAGGAAGAAAGCCACACTTTATCGTGTTTAGCACTTGTAACAGGTTTATTTAAACATAGGTAGGGTATAATTTATTTTTAGAATCTAATATTTTATACTGTGAGCCCTCTTTCCTTCCTTTTTTCCATTTTCTTTCTTTCTTTCCTTTCTTTCTTTTTTTCCATTTTTCTTTCTTTCTTTCCTTTTTACTTTCAATCTTTCTTGTCTTCTTTCCTTTTTATTGACATTTTTTTCCCTTTTCTTTCTTTTTTGCATTCTTCCTTTTTTCTTTCCTTCTTTCCTTTCTTCCTTTCTTTTTTGTCTTCTTTTATTCTGTCTCTTTTTTGCCTTCTTTCCTTTTCCTTTAATTCTTTCAATTTTCTTCCCTTCTTTCTTTGTTCTTTTCTTCTTTCCTTCTTTCTTTCCTTTTTACTTTATTTTTCCTTCTTTCTTTCTCTTTGCCTTTCTTTCTTTCCTTTTTTCTCTCCGTTTTACCTTCTTTCTTTTTGCATCCTTATTTCTTGCTGTCTTTACTTTTTTCCTATTTTATTTCCTTTTTGTTTCTATCTTGTCTTCTTTCCTAATTACTTTCCCTTCTTTCTTACTTTTTTGCCTTCTTTCCTTCTTCCTTTCCTCCTTTCTTTCGCCTTCTTTCCTTCTTTCTTTCCATCTTTCCTTCTTTCTTTCTTTCTTTCTTTCTTTCTTTCTATTTTCCCTTCTTTCCTTCTTTCTTTCTTTTTTGCCTTCTAAGCGTGGTTCTTTTTTGTTTCACCTTGTATCTTCATTCTTCCCTTCTTTATTTCTTTTTCCTTCTATCTTTCTTTTATGCCTTCTTTTATTTCTTTCTTTCAATTATTTCTTTTACTTTACAGTCATTCTTCCTTCTTTTCTTTCTTTCCATCTTTTCTTCTTTCTTTTTTGCTCTCTTTCCTTCTTTCTTTTCTTCTTGTTTGCCTTCTTTCTTTCTTTCTTTTTGCCTTCATTCTACCTTTCTTTCCTTCTTTCTCTTGCCTTCTTTCAATTTTCCTTTCCTTTCTTCATTTTTTATCTTCTTGCCTTTGTTCCTCCTTTCCTACTTTTTGCCTTCCTTCTTTCCCTTTTTGCCTCCCTCCCTCCCTTTTTGCATTCCTTCATTCCTTTTTGACCTCCATCCTGCCCCTTTTTGTCGGTCTTCCTTCCTTTTTTGTCTGCTTTACTTTCCTTTTTTCCTTCCTGCCTTACATTCTTCCCCTCTTTCTTGCCTTCATCCTCAAAGGGGAGGCTAGCAGCCAATGCCAGACCGATAAATGGTTTAGGTCTGTGTTAGCCGAAGACCTTTTAATTTTACTAAAAGTATATATAACATAGTTACTTATAGGGGTTTTCAGCCAGACTTCATCATCTGTGACTGTGTCATTCAGATGTTTCTTACACCTACTCCAGCATGTATCAAGGGGCAATGTTAGCCCACTTCAGCTATTGACTGACTTCACTATGAGTTACAGCATACTGCTCTTTCACAAGGAGCCCCTTCACTCTCTAGGTATTTTCCTTCAGTTCCAGGTGTACCATGGTAATGTGTACTTTTTGGAGACCAGAAAAACACTTTTGCCTTAAGCCAATGTTTTTTTTAGATGTTATGAGGGCCTGACAGCTTCACGAATAATAATGATTTGCAAAAAACATGACAAAAGAATTGCCTAAAGGCTGGCGGACAAAGCCAGCTCTATTGGCTTTGCCAATGCTTGTTTTACCAGTGTTGTGTTTTTTTCTGATTCCTCATGCTCAGTGTTTTGTTTTCCACTGTAGTTTAATTCTACCATGCTTTCGCCACTGTGCGCATTTTTTGTAGTTTTTTTAAAAGCAGTCTCCTTATCTTTATGCGCTTGGAGAGGAGAATGCAAGATCGCGCATGCATTTTGCTCATCAGTTAAGCTTTGGTGTATGGATTCTGTGTACATGTCAACTACATGTTAGATGTACTCTTGAATTCTAGGTTGGTTCATGTGTTTAGGTTTGTGTGTACATTACCAAAACATGCAGTGAGCTTTGGGTCTGCCTATTTCTTATCATTTGTTGGCTTCCTTTTCAATCTCGTTGGCTTGCTTCTTGTTCAATGGCTTTCCTTTGTCATCTTCTGTTTGTCCCGTCCCATTAGCAAAGCCTCTTTATTATCCTACAGAATAGATTACTTATATCCTTCCACACCTCACATCAAGGAGCTTCTTTTTTCTTTTTCTTTGAAGACTGCATGGAGTGCATGTGTTTTCTTGCTCTCTTCTCCGTGGGCTATTTCGCTTCTCACATGCCCAGGCCATCTTGCTCCCCACTCATCCCAGCTTATCTGTAAAAGCACTTCAACAGTTATATTTTTACTGAGGTTTGAAAAAAGGGCAGACTGTATCAGATTGATTTTGTTCTATCTCTTGTTTCATCTCTTGAATTCCACCTATTGCATGTAGGCTCAGGTTTGGCACACACTGACACCATTTATGTGCAGGAGAGGGGTAGGTTCCTGCATTCAACAGCATTTGATACAGGAGCGTGATTGGAAGGGAGATGTTTCTTGTTCCAGAGGCCCATAAATCTGCTCCTTCAGATGCTGCACAGCACCAAATGGCTGGGCCAATTGTTCTAGTTCTAGGTCTTGGTAAGCGGTTTTCCTTTAAACTCTGATACTTCCATATTCATAGCCTCAAAGAGCTGTTATGCCCTTATAAGCACCTGCATCTAGACCTCTGTGTTATAGTCCAGGTGGATCATGTGCAATTGTCCGTTTAAATTGTGTTCAGACTTTATTGCATGTTTATAAAGGCAGAAAACATTTAACTCAATGTTCAGTTTTGATATTCTTTAAAATAAGTGTTTGCTTTTTCCTCTGGTATTTTAAAATGTTTACTTTTTCAACAATATTTTACAAATAGACACTGGCGAAGCCAATAGCTTGGCACACTCATGATAAAGATGATATATATTGGCTTTGCCAATGCTTTCTAAGGTTAAGGTTGTGTGGAAATCCCACGTGGGAAAAGATGTGTTGCAGAGTTTTCATAGTAACGAAGCTTGATCTTGCTAATTTGTTTACTTGGGCATTCACTGATAACTTGAGGTCCACGATAATTCCAAGGTTTCTTACTTCCGTAGATACTTTAGGAAGTGTTCCCAGATCGTCAGGCCAGGCAGCCAGTGGGTCATAATTTTTCCAGTTGCCACATGTGAATATTTCAGTTTTGGAAACATTCAATTTGAGATGTCTCCTTGTCATCGACTGATCGGTTCTGAGGCAAATGAAACTTTTAGAGTTTCCAATGTCTTTCGGGCTTTCCAGTTTAAGGAGTATTTGTGGGTCATCTGCATAGGTATAGCATGTGAGGTGAAATTCATTGACCATTGCCAGTAATGACTTCATGAAGCTGTTGAAAAGCATCAGTGAGATGGTAGAGCCTTGAGGGAACCCTGCTTTTGTTAAGTGCAGGTTGGATGAGAAAGGGGGAGAATGGATGACATTTGTTCCATTTTGAAGTTAGGATGTGACTTTGTATTAGAGTTTCATGGTCAATAGTGTCAAAGGCAGCTGAGAGGTCCAAGAGAAGTAGTGCAGCAACCCTGTTCAGGTCTACAGTGTTCTTGAAGTCATCCCAGATGGTGATGAGGGCAGATTCTATCCCTCTTCCGGGACTGAATCCTGTTTGTAAGTCAGCAAAATACGGAGTTATCTTCAATGAACTGTGACATGTGGGTAAATGCAGCTTTTTCTATCAGTTTGCACAGGAAAGGTCCCTTTGTAATTGGTCTGTAGTTGTCAGGGTCAAGCGTGTCCAGGTTAGTTTTCTTTAATAATGGGCATATGTATGCCTTTTTCGGTCTTCTGGAAAGATTCCTGTAGTTAAGGAATTATTGATGATTCTTCTTACTGGTGTGGCAGCAGAGGTAGTTAGAAGAATTTTCTTGAAGGTTTATGGTGGACAAGGGACTGAAGGGCTGCCAGCAGGTCTGCTTGCTTTGACCAGATTCCTAAATTTACTTTGTGACATTTGTTTGAAGGAATGCAAAGACTGTGTTAGCTTATGCTCGAGGGATTTTTTGGAAAGGGTTTGGTGCTGGTGGTTTTCCTTTGTTTTAAATAGGAGTCCAACGTGTCTGCTTTGGTTGTGTAATGATTTCTCAGTTTGTCTGTGAATTCTTAAGTAATGGGACGAGTTCCTTCTATGCATTTAGGTTTACGAAATTTGGCGAGAATTATATAAAATTCTTTATTTGCACATTTAGCATTTTGAATTCTGTCTGAATAGTACACTTTTTAGCTTTTTTGATTGCTGTATTGTATATTCTGTTACACTTCTGTAGATGAAGTTTGCCTTGATTGCTGTTTGTTTTGAACCATTTGCGTTGCGGCTTTATAATTTGCTGTTTTATCTCTTTTAGCTCTGTATTTCTCCAAGGTGCCTGTTTTCTTTTGTCCTGTTTTGTTTTCTGTGTGCTATAAGGATATCAAAAGCTTTTTGTAGTCACTCATATAGTTTGTTAACTGAATAAATTGTGTCTAGATCTGTGTTGGATGGTAGTTGTGTTTCTAAGTGTTCAAAATTGAGTTTGTTCCACGGTCCATAGGTGGATGCATGTAAAGTAGTTTTAGGTGTGTTGCTTTGTGGTCTTTTATGTTGCAAAGCTAGCAAATGGTGGTCTGACCATGTGACTGAAGTCATCGTTTGAAAGGCAACTAGTTCTGGATTTGCAAAAATGGCAGCTAGGATGTGTCCAGTGATGTGTGTTGGTTTGTGAACGATCTGATGTAGGTTCAGTATGTCTACGCCAGTGATGATGTTTTTTGAATGGGGCATATTGGGTTTGTCAAACCAAATGTTTAGGTCACTAAGAATGCATAGGTTGGAGTTGTTGCAGGGATTCTGCTCAGAAACAGAGCTATGCTTGTGACTATAAAACATTAGTAGATAGGGACTTAGTCAACATACCATCTCGGTACCATGAGCCTGAGTCTGAATAGCTATACTGACTCACTTGCCCTCCTACTCATACCCAGAGAGACAAGTGAATTGACACCCCAGAACATAACACTCAGGACCCTCTCAGGGCTCGGGGTAACAGGACACTCCCTTTTGATCACACCCTCATACTCGTCCACAATAATATATGATAGAGAACACACAAAGGAAGTTTGAAATGTTTATTTAAACTATCGTGCTCTAGAATGCAGTATACGTGCCGCAATCAGAAAACAACTGCCTTGTAAAAATACCATCAGCGTTGTCAATAAACCATACATTATGAAAAGCCCTGTCATATAATAAGACAGAATAGCCTAACCCCACCTCCCCTTCTACAGAAGCAAACTGATTATGCAGCAAAGACCTCTGGGTTTCGTAGCGTACCCCGTACCTTAGCATACAAAGATGGACATTCTACAACTCAGATACACCCGTGATCTTCTCTCAGAAAATATCAGTCTCTCTCTCTCTCTCTGTTAAATTGCTGTGCATACCTATATGGTAAGGCTCACATGTTCATAAACAACAGCTGCACCTCTGTGTTGTGTCTAGGTGCGAGTGCCTGACCAGAACCAAATAACAAGGGACATTGTTGTTTGACCTTGTCTGCTGTTAAGACTAAATCCCAGGAAAGAACAGAACATGAAAACAACTGCGGGTTCTGTGTGAAAATATAAAATGGCACAGAAGCAAACATGTTTATATAGTAACATGTGCAAAGCTAATGCAGCCTAAAGCTAATGTGTCATGCACAGTTAGGCTAACATAGAGAAAACCACAATGGGCCCTGTATGGAACACATGACAGAGTGTAGTGTTATCAGGTTTGAAATGGCGTCTAGAAATGTGTCTGGGAATGTTGCATTGCTAGGTGGAGGTCTGTAAAGGAGAAGGACGTTACAGGTGGAAGATGGTGTAGTGTTGCATCTGTTGAAGAGGGCCCCACAACCTTGTTTGGAGGCGTTGTCAGCTTTAGTGAGATTTATTGTTTGTTTGAAAAGAACAGCTAGGGTACCTCCTCTTTTGCCTATAAGATTTTGTGTGATAATTTGATAGCCTAGAGGAATGACTTCATGCAACACTGGAGCCATGTGATCTCCCAACCATGATTCAGTTATGAAGAGTAAGTCAGTATGTGGGTCAATGAGTAAGTCGAAGATGTGAAGGTTGTTTTTAGACAGTGATCAAGCATTTATTAGTAGGCAGTTTAGAAATTGTGTTTTGGTGATGGTGTGACTTTCTTTTGTAGAAGAGTGAGCAGTATTTGTTGACCTTGTAGCAGGTGTGTCATTAGTGCTGCTATTAGCTGTTTGCGGATAGCAATAGTGTTGCTTTTCTACATTGCATTCCTCATCCAGCAGGCTTAGAAGGCATTTTGATAGGTTTGTGTGTGTAGGTGGTGAAGACGGTGGTTGAGAGTGAGTTGGTGAGCTGTGTTGTTTTTGTAGAGTAGCATTACTGTGTAATATATATGGAGATGCGAAGTTGTGCAGAGTGACATGATGTTTATTTTGTTTTTGTGTCTGTTTAGGGTGGAAGGTGTATGAGTTAGGGGTGGTGGTGCAGCATGTGGGTCATGTTGTAAGACTCTGAATTGTGGAATGGATGAGAGGTGATTGAATGAGAGTTATTGTGCAGGTGTATGTGTGTTAGGTGTGGGGGAATAGAGAAAGCTTGGCAGTAAAGATGGTTTAGGATGTGCATTATTTATGTAGTCAGGAAGGTGGGAGTGGGTGTATGTTTTTTGTTTGTGATAGAATGTATTATGAACTAGTATGTGTGTGAGAGTTTGTTGCATTGGTGTGTGTGTCTTATGTTTTGTTTTTGTGGACTAGTGAGAGGAGATGATGATGTAGTGTTTTTAGAAGGATTTGTATGTAAAGTATTGGTGTGAGTGGAAGTTGAATGGTAAATGGAATGGTGAAGAGTTTTGGAAAAGAGTGTATGTCGTGTGCGAGAGGGGATGGGCAAGAGTTATGGGTGTATGTGTTAGATTTGATAGCTGGAAGAAGTAATATGTGTAGTGGAGTAGAGTGTAAGGATTGTTTGGTTGTGTGTTTTTGGCAAAATGAGGAGGAGGGTGTGGGTGGATGGAATGATGGAGGGCTGACTATAGGTTTGCTGGTGACAGAAAGGAGTCTGTGAGGAGTAAGTAGAAGGTAGAGCTGGTGCTTTATATAAGCAGGGAGTGTGTGTCTGTATGGATTAAAGTTATGTATAATATTGCTTTGTGCTGTGTTGGTGATGTGTGGATTTGTAAGAGGAATAGGACAGAGTGGTGCTTTGTGTAAGAGTGATGTTGCCATACTGTGTTAGTTGGGGTAGAAGGGTGTATAAGTGTGGTTTGTGAGATTTTCTATTGGTTGTTGAGACAATGAAAAGTGGTTAGGGTATGTAGTAAATTAGTAGGGTGCATTTGCTGTGAGCGTGTTAATATGTTTGTGTATCTGTATGGGTTAAGGTGTGTGATAGTGAATGGAAAAAAGGGCAACATTTCTGGCTCTAGGCCCGACTAGTTCCGAACAGGCCCAAACAGGCAACTGCCCTTGTCCTCTCCACCCATAGCCTCGATGCTGGGCTGAGACGCCCTAAGCTTAAATAGCCCTAGTGATCAGGTGACACCTTTGGCCAATGGGAACCTTAGTCCTAATCCTAACCACTCAAAACACTATCCCTACGCCCTAGGACCAATAAGAGACCAAGCCCTTACAACCAATCACAGCCCTATCAGCCAATAGGAACCTTAACCCTAAACCCTAGGTCAAATAGAAACCCTAGCCCCAGTAATCAATCAGAACCCCAGACCTATCAGCTAATCAGAACCCTAACCCTAAGCCCTACTTCCAATAGAAATCCTAGATATAGGAACCAATCAGAGCACAGTAGTAAGTTTATATAAGGGGCATGTGACCTTAAGCCCAGGCCCCTGGGCAAGGGGTTGGAAGCTGTTCCTCAAGTCAGAATCTCCTTGGAGATAGACAGGCTCAATCCACACTCTGGAGTTCCTGTTCAAATTTCTGCAGGTAAGCGCCAAATCTAAGCGGCCAACAATACTGCTTTTCGCACACTTAAACAACTCACTCTTCTAGCCAAAAATGAGTGCAGTGCTACATACACTTTCCAAAACACAATTTAAACCCTAAGAGCAGATTTAAGCAGTCTCAAAGCACACTCTGCTTAGCATCTGAGGTGTATTTTGCCCTTTTCCCTTGCTAAGACAAAAGGGAGCTGGAGGCTGATTCCCTTCAAACAGGCCTTAGCACAAAAGGGAGTTGGAGGTGTATTGCCTTCAAACAGGCCTTAGCACATTATTTTTTGCATTTTTCTAACTGGTAGTTAATTATTCTTCTTCTTTGCAGTTTCAAAGTAGTTTCTGTTGGTGTTAGATACAGGAGTGAACATCATAAGTGAACCTGGAATGCTATCCATTTCTGAAAACTAGACAGAATTCAGAATTTAGCAAGGGGTCATTTGTGTAGATTGTTCATGGTTTGCTAAAATAATCATTGAATAAAAAAAAAAGAATGAAAAAAAGCAATTGGTGACCACGTTTTCATCTATAATTTTTTGCCAGCTATGTATTATTGAAATGTGCACAAGATATTGAGTTTAGTGATAGTGGGTATTTGTATACTTTTGAATTCGGGGTTACCTATAACAACATGCCATGTAATTCAGAGGGCAATTTGCAAAATGTGATTTTTCTTGCACACTGGCTTACATTTTGATCCTATTTTTGAGAAAATATCACTTGATAATAACAAATGTTATACTATTCTGTATTTACACACTTCCCCCAATAAAATACCACTCAACTTGTGTGTCTCAGCTTAGAGCATGTGAAACAAAGAGGCCCCAAAACTCAATGTGGAGACATCAGCATTTTTTGTCAAACAAATGACCTGCTGGAAATTAGGGTAGTTGTGATATTTGGGGTAAATGCTCGTCCGCCAGTGATGGAAACCTACGAAGCTAAGACATGTTTTAAAACTAGGGGGCATATTAGCAAGACCCACGTTAAAATTATCGCCGTTTTAGCGGCAGGAAACTGCCGCTAAAACGGCGATAATGGGCTTGCTAATATGCGTTATGGTATTCCAATAGAAGCCCAGGTTAGATGTCCTGCACATCTAACCTGGGCTTCTATTGGAATTCTATAACGCATATTAGCAAGTCCATTATCGCCGTTTTAGCGGCAGTTTCCTGCCGCTAAAACGGCGATAATTTTAACGTAGATACCTAGGGAAGTCCAGGATGGTATCTCTTGTATTGATCCCATGATGTGTCCTTCCTTATACACATATCCCTTCAAACATTAAACTTTGGGAAAAACACACATTGACCTCATATTTCTGTGTTAGAAAGTTCCAGAATCTGTGAGCCTCAATAATAAAAATATCCCACTTGTGTGGGTGGGCCCAGCACCCGCCACAGGGAAGACCCAAAATTGTAACATGGACAGTTCGAAATTTTCCACTCAAAACTGACCCAATTATTTGCATTGTGGTAGGTGTGAATTTTGAGCCTGTGATCATCCGCCACCCTCGTAAACCTACCAAGCCCAGACATTTCTGAAAACTAAACACCAAGGGGAGTTCAGGATTCTATGCCTTGCATGGATCTCACAAAGGTATCTTACCCACAATGCCCTTCAAACCTCAAACTTTGGCAAAAAAACACATTCTCCTAAACTTTCTTTGAGCAAAAGTTCTGGAATCTGCAGCGATCCACAGCTTTCCTACCACTTAACCTTTTTACACTTGTCCCAATATACATGGTAACAAACTTGTGTGGGTCACTATAGTGCCCTCAACACAAAAGGCCCCAAGTGGCAACATTAGGAGATAAAATGTTTTCCTCAAAACCTACCTTTTTTTTTTTTTGCAAAGTGGTTACCTATGGATTTTTGTGGGCCTGAGCTCGGCTGCTACCCAGGGAAACCTACCAAATCCAGACATTTATGAAAAATAAACACAAATGGGGGCTCAGGCTAATCTGGCTTGCATGGATGCCTTTACGTTTTTTTTAACCACAATGCTTTTCAAACCTCAAACGTTGGCTAAAATACATATATTCCTTACATTTCGGAGAGGAAAAGTGTTGGAATCTGTGGGAATCTGCAAAATTTCTACCATAGAACATTCCCACACTTATTCCAAAATAAATGCTACCCACTTGTGTGGATCGTCTTAGCGCCATCGACACAATAAGCCACAAAACACAACTCGGGGACATCAACAGTTCCTGTCAAAAAAATATCCTGATTTGGTGATGGGAGTAGTTGGGAGTAGTTGCAGTATTTCGGCACAGGATCAGCAGGCAACCAGGAAAACCTACCAAACCCAGACATTTTTTAAAAGTCCCAGGTAGTGTGCCTTGCATGGATCCCACAATATTTTCATACACACAAAGCTATGCACTCATTTCACAAGTGTGACTGTCACTGGTGTGAGAGGAGTTTGACCAAAATATCGAACCACAAATATTGCTAAGATTGGAGCCGGAATAGTAAATCTAACCCCTCCAAAGTCACTTTCCCTAATGTTGCTTCGATTTCAGTGGCCCCAGGAGCGGAAAAATGTTTTTTAACAGGACCTCGGATGCACAGAGGGTTTGCAAATCAATGGTCCCTTTTTATTAAATATAAGCCCTTTGGGATGGGCCTGGGGGTCGTGAGGTCTTGGTTTTGGGATGAGGACATGCAACCCTCCTCCCATCACCTGGAGCCGATATGTTGATTTATGTGGAGGGAGGCGTGTAGCCCTCTCCTCAAGCCTTGGAGAGGCTCCAGGGCCCCCATCCTCTGTGCCCATTTTCTTTACAGGGAGGGGGCACCAGGCCCGTCTCCCTGAGCCATAGAGCAGCACCAGGACCCCATCCCCAGGGGTCTGATCAAAGCAGTGTCTGAGGGACCCCATCTCCCTGGACACTGCTGTTCCGTGCCAGGGACAGTATGGGCAGGGAATGTAAACTTTATTCCCTGCCCACACTCTCATGGGCAGGGAACAGAACCAAGCTCCCACCTGGTGGGAGCAGAGAAGTAAGTTGGTTCCATCTAAGCAGAAGGGAAATGAATGGAGCCAGCTCCCACCCATTCTCACAATGGGTGCTTGCTGGGGAGCCAGAAGGGGCCACAGGTGCCTTGGGGCTCCCATTAGCGGCCCGAAACATCTGGCTATGTTGTGAATGCTCCGTGTGGGCATCCACTTTAAAATAATTGGTGGCTTTGGCTGGCACTCACTATGGATGCTGGCTATGGAGCTGACAGAGGCCGTGGGGTCTTGGGGCTCCCCCTGTGGTCAAAAGTATAAAATAAAAAGTTTTGGTGTCCTGAGTGGGACCTAGACACCCAACAAAGGCAGGAGTCACTCATTTATTATTCACTGCTCTGTGCAAGGAGTGTCCCATAATGCCCTGTGAGGGCTTTTTAATATTTTTGGATCCTGAAGCTGTCCCAATGAAATCCATTGTGCTGCCTCGCTGGACCCTGGCCCTCCTGGGGAGGGGGGTTATTTTTATGAAGTATGGGAGGCTGCATTTTTTTTTTTACAATTTTGCTACTGATTCACGGTTCTACTCCAAATTTGTGGCAACATTTAAAAAAATATGTTCTTTGGATCCAGGGAGTCTTCCTCCAGGCCTAGGGAGATAGAGTATCCTTACCCGGCCACCTTATATCTTTTTTTTACATTTTCTCCAGGACAAGAGGCTGAGCCCCAAGTCCTTAGATGGCTGCCGCTGCATCATTGTTAATGTGGTGGCAGCCCATCAGATCCCATCTTGAGATCTGTCGGCTCTACAAATCCTCCATTGCATGAAATATCTATATTTTGTTAGCTTTAACATCTTAAAAACTACTGAATGCTCACACTAAATGTACACTTTCTGGACCAAGATCTAGCTTTCTGACAAATTTGGTGTAAATCCGCTCCACTGTTTTGGCTGCTGTTTTGTCTAAATATCCTATGGAAAAATGAATGGGGAAAAAGCATTTTGGTACCCTACCCTTTTCTCGGACCTGCTTGACGGATCACTGAAACTTTCCAGGAAGGAGCTGAGGTGAATGAGACTTTTTTTGGAAAGTTTTGTTAAGATTCATCAAACGACCCCAAAGTTCTAAGCAAAGCAAAAGATGCTTTTCCTATGGGGACATGCTCCTAACCCAGTGCTGAGCGCCTACATAGATAAATGGAGGCCCAGTAGAAGGCGGAAGCCAAAACATGCCGGCCTTGGATCTAAGTACTAATATGCAGAATCTTGTGAAAGTTTGAGCATCAATGAAAAAACGAAAATGAAGAAAATGAAATAAAGGGTGAATACTATATCTACGAAGATCGGTGTCTGTGGTGTCTGTGTTCCGCCGTATGGTGAGTCACGGAAGGCGACGATGTCTGTTGTGACTATATATATATATATATATGTATGTATATATAGATATATATCTATATATCTATATATATATAGATATACACACACACACACATGCACACACACATACATACCTTTCATCAAATATCTCATTCACATTTTGCGCTCTTCCTACCCCAACAAAGGACAGTGAGCCTTAATATAAGCACACACCATTGTTCCAGTGAGGAGCACTCTCCTTCTGAGCATGAGATTACATATTAATAATTGACTACCATTGAAGACCAATTGGAATTATAGGTATTGGAGAGAGTGTACATTTTCCGTTGGTGATGTTAAATTTATTTTACTTGGATTAATGTGTCCTGAGGTAGTCGGTGGGAGATTGAACCCAGACGAAACGCGTGTTGGCTATATCGGCTAAATATGTTCTTTGGATAGACTTCAGTGTCTATGAGGCTTTGAACACAACATTTCAATTATAATGATGAAAGACTGGCTGTAATATTGTTGAATTTGGAATTGGATGTCTGAAATAGAAAGAAGAAGTCTATACAACTACAAATTTGCGGAATTCGAACTTTACTGGACATTGCTCAGGATAAAGACTTTTGTGTAAATGACATTTGGGGCTATTAGCCTTCAAATCTTGAAACGTTGGGTGGCCGTTTTTTCTTTATCCTTTAAGCACTGTGGAAACTATTATTGTGTTAATTTGTTAATGACCTTGCGCCCAGCACACAGAATCAGTGAATGAATCAGACCACTTCAAACTTTGGCTTTAGTTACTTTGAGAGACTGCATTTGTATTGTACACATTCATTCATCCGGCTAAATTGCACATTCTTATGTTGAATTCACACCTTCTCAGCTAGGACAAATGAAACATTTGCGTCTAACTTCAGAGGGTCGTCTAGTAACGACTTACAGCTTTGTAAACACATTGACAGATGGATGTAACTCAATAGGAACATCTCGTAATGATTTGAGGTATTGCAGCTTTTGATAGATCTGTTAAGCAGTTGTTCTGACTCTAGAGGGACATCTAGTAAAGCTTTGAAGGATTGCAGCCTTGCTAAAACCTTCTAACTGTTGCTTTCAACTTGAGAGGATCATTAAGTAATGACTTGAGGTTTTGCAGCTATTCGAAAGGCCAGAACTATAGGCTTTGCCAATGCTTGTAATAGAGCGTTTTCTAGGCCCACTTGCTTACCATTAGTCCTCCGACTGACCTTTTTCTATGACGAAGAGATGATGGGAGTTAGCATTAAAGTCAATCAAAATTCAATCAACAGTGCACCCATGAGGCTACATATGAGGACCAGGAATCAGTAGCTTGGGTTAAGAAGATTTATTACAAATTCAAAAACAAATTTAAATACACAACTCACAACACCATGCTATAGAGATACAGAATAAAAACAGGAAAGCATTACCTCCTGAAGAAGTTCAGTCACACCAGAATTAAACATACAAGACATTCTGTCACTGTGATACCAAATATTAGTAAAGGCAATTGCTGCTCAGAGAAAAGTCTCAAGTTTTGTTGCCTATGCTTAGGTAAATCTAGAATCACAGCAATAAGGTCCAGACAAATAGGATGGTTCTATTAATCTAAAAAGTCTCAAAATCAGGGGATTCCATAAAGGAATCAAGAATCTAGCTAGGAAAATTAAGTTCAGAAGGTGTCAGTATTTCAGAAGCTCGTTCAAGAGTCTTCTATGGGTCAGGAGGAAATTGTTAGCCAAAGCCACACTTAGGAAGAATCAGCAGACCTAAAGGGTTGTGAAAGCATCTGAATCTGGACGGATTCTGAGACGACCGGCTAAGATCAAAAGGGGCATCAGCATAAGTTCTGAAGAGATCTGTATTCCAACGGTGTGAACACTATATTATAACACATAAAGTCTGCTGGGTACCACCCACTTTGTACACATCATCAGGGGTTCATTGTTTCATTCTGGTTCTCAGGTGACATACTACAACATCGACAATTAACCAACACTAGGCATGGGAACGACATCAGTTTCTTATGTACACATCAAGTGGCAACATTTGCTCAATAGGCCTTTCAGTTAATGTTCTGGTTCCCCTTGTTTGTTTTTCAAGGTTTTCTTCTCATGCTCATTCTCGATCTCTAGTACAGTAATGTATCTATTCTCCAACTAACAATGCATGTGAATAGCTACAAGAATTGTTGAGTTTGCATGTGCACATTTAAACACAAATGAATATAAGTTTCTCGTGCATTAGGTTTCATATTACATGTAACATTCAGTAAGCCTTTGAAACGATCAGCTATGAGTATGGCTAAGAACTACATTTAAATCAATTATATGAAATATTAATGCACACATTACATAAACTTTATGTCGTATCAAGTAAAATGCAATTCTACATGGGTAAGGATGGTTTTTATTCAGTTTTCAAATCAATAAATGTTATCCATGTGAATTTCCATACACATTTGGAAAGTTACATTTCATCTGTATAGGGAGAACATTATCTACTAAATGATGATGGTTTAATTTTCACAATCAATTAGGGTAAAACACCTTAATATGAGTAAATGCTCTAATCCTACAGTGAATGCACTCTTTAATATGGTTGTCAAGTGCAACACTTACATTAGTTTGTTAAACCATACAAGAAACATGTGCTAAGTGCACTTTCATACCGTGTCTCTTAAATCTCCATGACATATTTGTGACGTATAAAGGGTGAGCAACCTTTAAGCTGCACCACTTGTTTCCACTGAATTTTAATTTAATGCAGAATACACAAGTCAAAGTATGTATACTGCCTGTGGTCAACTTACACTTTGTAGGTGTCCCAGCGTTTTTTTATTGGTTACATAAAGGCCTGTACCCGAAGAGCAAACTCTGTCGGATCTCTGTGACTGTAATATGTCATATCCCTGAAAAACCAAAATACTGAAATCAATGCTTCAAACTCCCAAAATGGTGAAAAAGGAAATTTAAAAAAATCACAGTTCTTGAAAAAATAATATAGTAATCACAGTCCTGGCTTTTAAACCTGATTTCAGAAGATTAATTTTTTTTTTTATATTGCCATAAAACTTACTAAAATTTCTAAAACAGAATAAACTGGTAGGGTGCAGGGATTTCTATCTTGAACAACAGGTGGGCAGTTGAAGTGTCTGGCAGGTGGGTGGTAGAGCTCTGTATAGAAAAAGTCCAATAAATAAAGAAGGAGACAGGGTGGAGGCAGGAAGAAATTAGGTGAGATTGCTACATGTATTTTTATTTTTTATTGCAAACATATGATGCAAAAATAGACAGAAAAAAGAAGAAAATACTGATATCTTAACTTGATAGTATATGCCTGCAATAAAAACTATTGCTTAAAATCTTAACAGAAGAGTATGGATACATCCTAGCAGAGAAGTGCAACTAGAACAAGTGTAGAAACCCTTTTTAGTTTTAATTCACATTACAGGAAAATATATTTCTCATTGGTGTAAAGACAAATAACTACTTTCTTTAAATATCTGTATCCTGGAGACATAGTAGAAAC
Organism: Calotriton arnoldi; assembly: GCA_963921515.1. Lineage (NCBI taxonomy): Eukaryota > Metazoa > Chordata > Amphibia > Caudata > Salamandridae > Calotriton > Calotriton arnoldi. The sequence goes on along the minus strand of CAWUFW010002656.1, from coordinate 757,519 downwards.
ACAAAGATGATGAAAATTTAAAATGGATAAAGGATGGAAATAAAAAAAAATCACAGGAAAGTATTGGCCCATCACACCTAGCACTGAAGTGCATTACTTTTTAGGCAGATGTGTGCGTGAGCATGCCCAATACAATACTCACTCATAGTACAAGAGAGCCAGTGGGCTGACCCATTGCTCCACTATGCTGTGGTGAGTGGAAGTAAAATTTTATTGACAATTGGACAGACCAATAGATGAAGAGGGCTGACCCAAAGGCCTTCCATGTATTAACTTGTATGTATATTTTGTCTTGGGAATATCAAGTTAATTTTTCACCGCAATCACAAACAACTTTGTGACATCTTTGTTTTGCTTATCTTATTTATTGCTTTCAATACGGTGGTGGGTCCCTCCTGACAATGCTTGATGAGTAAGGGAGAGTTGGTCATATTTGCACAAGGATACAGAACTATGCCCTCTCTCATACGTAACTTTGAGCAACAGAGTACAGTATAGATGGATTTTTAAACCAACTAATTTACTGGATCACCCTAAAGATGTCAAATATTCATAGTGGTTAGAGGTTGCCTTTTTTTATTAACTCATAATTAGCTATTTCTAGAAAGACATCTTATATAGCGTGAAATTGACCTAACATAAATACAAAGCATTGCTCTTTGCTGTTAGTGAAGAAAGAAGCAAATATTGGGCCAGTGCCTACTTTGCAGAATGTGTCATCAGAAAGCCTGAGCTCAAAATCCCCCCTTCTTCACTTAATTAAACTGTGTGATGCTAGGCTCTGTGCCTCATTTTTCTTTACTGTCAACTGTGAGGGAATTTTGAATTAATGTAGTTCAGGAGCTGTTGGAAATGACCATATTTTGCGTGGTATTCCCCCAGATCTTTGCCTTTACTACCCTACTTTTTTCAGAACCTGTTTTTATGACATTAGGACTCTGCACACTTTATTCCTGCTAACCAGCAGTAAAATGCTTGTGCTCTTCCTTACAATAATGGTAAAATTGGTATGCACTCAATTGGCACAATTAATTCACTTATACGTCCCTAGTAAATGGTACTACATGCAGCCCAGGGCCTGTAAATTAAATTCTACAAGCGGGCTTCAGCACTCATTGTGCCTGCACTACAGTACCACTGTGAAACATGTCTCATGCCTGCCACTGCATCCTGTAGTGCAGTTTTAAAATTGCCATTTCGATCTAGCAAAATTAACATTTTGACACAAAAAAAGAGAGGGGCCCCTTAAACACCAAAGGAGTAGGGCACCAAGCAGACCGTAGTCAGGAGAAAATCCCCTTTGGGCAAATTACTACACCCAATTATACACACTCATCCAGACAGTTATATTAACAGAACATAACACCACCACCATCAAAGGCCAAGTGTTCACAATTATAAAAATATTTTATTAAAATTAACCAAACATAGGGTCAAAATACAATGCATTAATTAAAATTAGGTAAAAACATACTGATTTATTTGACACACAATAGATTAAAGGGAGAACCTGCAAGAAAAATATTTTTGATCAAAAACAAAGGAACGTACATTAGATCTAGATCATTTGTTCAATATATGTTTTGTATACATGCAACTTTCACAGTGAGCGTAACAAATGTCCGCACAATCTACAGTACGCCTTTAGACAGTTGCGTCGACACGTTTTGGTGGGTATCGCTGCTTAAAACACCACCTTCCTCAGGACAAGAAATAATATCTCCCACACGACAATATGAATCTGTAACACTGTCAGGAAACCGGCCCAGTCGTGGCTGCGGTATATGTACCTTACAGTCCTATTTCTAGGATTGACCAATCTATCACCTAGGCCTCACTCTAAATGTCATAGGTTATCTTCCACCTGTATATTTCATGCTCATAGAGATTATGATGAGGGAGAGGGCCACTCTACCCCTCTTTGCAGTGATGGTGCCGCTTGTGCCTAGTTCAAATTGCGTTTTTTTTAAATTACCTACAAAGTAACCTTTGTCCACTGGCAGTTCTTGATATGTCGTGTTTTGAGCAAAACGACTCCTTACGGGGTAACGCACGCCTCCGTGATCTCGCTCACAAGTTAACTACTCCTAAACTGAGAAAAATCCTAACTTTAAGACTTTCGGTATTCACAGAAGGCATTTAGGAGTCCTAAAGTTAGGACTACTAACTTCTGTGAATACCGAAATGAGTAAGTTCATTCTGTGAATAGCAAAATGAGTAAGTGTATTCTGTGAATACCAAAAAGTACTAACTTTACGTTTTTGACGTAAGTTAGTTCTGTGAATCAGGCCCTCCATTTTGACACCAGTCAACAAGAATATTAGAACCGTAGAGCACTCTGGGATCATAGAAGGGGCGGGAATGCGATTTACCTCTGCACTTGACATAATAGGGCATAACTTAATACATCTGAGAGCTTTCTCCTGCGAGGCATCCCTCAGTAAGGATCTCAAAACTTTGCTGTTCAGGGACCGCATCCCCAACTCAACTTACCACGCTGAGAGCACCCCTTTTCTTCAAGGGGCAGGGCCTGCACCCAACAATCAGACGCTTCCATCACTGGCTTCGTGGGACCAGATGGCCATCCCTCTGCTGCGCGTTGATTATGGATCTTTTCAGTCATTATCCTCACTGAACAGTGAAAGGGCCCCGTACTTCTAAAAGCTTGGAAGCATATTGGTGCTTTACAAAACTCAGACATAATTTCTTCTGTTTTTTAAAAGCCAATAAATAAATATCTGTGTGAGGCTCGCCAGAGAAGTGAGACTCAGGGTACATCCATCATTTACGGTGCAGGCATAAGACATACTCCAGTCCCCACTAGTAAAGCAGCGGAGGCACAAGGGAGATAAAGCAATCTGCACAGGAGCAAACCGTTTATTTAAGTGGGGTAGCTGAGATTGAAATACAAGTCGCCAATACCTGGCAGTGACAATCTAATTCGCGCAAACATATAAATGATTAATGCAGCAGGCACAGCTCTATCATGGCTAAGGCAAGTTAGGGGCAAGTGAACCCCAATTTTAGTTGTTTAACTTGTTTTACTAGCCAATAGGTGACGGGGCTTCCCTTGCTCACACCTGACGTGACGATGCTTCTGTGCTCCAGAAGTAGCCCCCTCTCCCTTTCCCATAAATAGCCCGGAGCTTCAAAATGGCATTACCTTGACAGACACCCATATACCCACACACACCTAACCTTCTGCCCTGCAGCTGTCCACCCCTCCTGCTGATGCACCCTCCTGCAGTATGCAAAATATCCGCAAACACCTACAATGCTTCCCATCGACGCAGACAAAGATGCTGAACTCCAATAAAAAAAAAAGTTGGAGTGGAATTTCCAAGCACTGTCGTACCTTGCGCACAGAGCCACCCAGGCAGCAGACACAGTGCCAGGGAGAGGGCGTGCATGCACCACATGTCTCACTGCAGCTTTCACGGCAGAGCGGGGGCACTGCTTGAATGAATTCAAGGTGTTGTAGGACTGTGGCAGTGAGTGTGTTGGAGTGTGCATGATCCTCAGGCGACTAGTCAGATAAATAGAAATTCCCAAAACAGTGTCCAGGGCAGCGACATACACCGATCCAGATCACAGACACGGTCCCTTTACTGAATTCACGCTGATATGCCTTCAGGATGGGTCCAAAAATCACCGGCTCTAGTTCCACTTTTCAACCGCACAATGCTCCGCTGACAACAGATAAAAAAGAAGGTCGATGAACTGGGTCAGCACGGGTGCGAGCTGCCTTCTCCCAGTATCCCATTCCCAGGCACGCGCGGACCCTCGAGCTAAACGTTGGTCCACCTGCAGAACATAATCCATTCCCACTCTTTATAACAGATATCCTGTTTATTGTTCCTTCTAATGAAGTGTGAGGCACTTGTCAGCATCATAAGCTATGCATTGTTTTTCCTCAGAAGAATGAGCAATGAAAGGGTGGCACGGGATACAGCCATGGAATATGTTCTACGCCCGGGTTCTCAGGGTACCCAAGCTGCACAACCCCCTGCTCGGAGGTGGAGAGAGCAGGGTGTAGACATCAGTAGGGGAAGGGGCGGGTGGTACTCACGGGCTGAGCTCTCGCGCGCGTCATCACCTCCTGGATCGGGGATTACTTTTGCAATTTGTAAAAGGTGCAGTCATTAAACACCATCCCTAGCTGGTGCCTCCTGTGTGACATCTGCGCATGAGCGAGACACAGCGACCTGAGACACTACACAGTGTAGTTTCTCAGGTCACTGTGTCGCGCACATGCGCAGATGTCACGCAGGAAGCACCGGTCGGTCCTCACACATCCCGTTCCCATCACAGAGTGTTGTCTGGATGTCCATGTGCCTGCTGCTGCCCTGAGTACTGTGGATAGATTTTAATTGTTACAAGGTAAGGAAGGACCGAGGGGCTAGGGACGGTTTTAATGACTGCACCTTTCAGAAATTACTAAATATAAATCCCATAATTAGGGCGGAGCTCAGCGGAATTCCACGGAGTTTTGTGCAATTCAGCGAAATTCTGCATAGTGCAACCCCGCGAATTCCGCCCATCCTTACTTAGAAGTCACCACTAAGGTAGGCCTTAAAGGCCCATTAGGGAGGGTGCATCCTATTTAAAAACTATATGCGTACTTAAGTTTTACTTGTCTTGGCAGTAAATAACTCCCAAAGTTGTTTTATACTCCAGCAATGCTAGCTCTCCCATTGGCTAACACTGGGTTATTTAATTACACTTAAAAAGTAATAATTTCAGTTTGGGGGCAGATAGAGAAATTCTTCTTCCACTCATCTGAATTTTAATGTAAAATCCTCTTTAGCAGTAAAGTCTGGTTTTAAATTAGTATTCGAAAACGTTAAGAAAGTTGGCATTTTTGTGCCTAAACCAAATGTGTATTTAAGTCCTCTGTTAATGGCTCTCCTCTGGTGTGCTGTGTAATCACTTCCAGACAAGGGACAACAGGGCCTTGGGTGTGGGGAAGGTTGTTCCCCTCCTGAGCAGGATTACCGGGGGGAGGTTGTATCAGCCCTTCCTGAGCTTTAAAGGATAGCCTGAGGCTGTGCCCACCCCCTTCCTCACTTCTAAAGCTACATGCCCTGTCACTGGCAAATACAGCTCACACTAGGGTCTGCCCCCCATTTTTACTCTAGACAGATTGGAACCAAACCCAGGGGAAGGGGAATATCTGACCAGAAAGAGTTATGGGCTAGACAAAAAGAATGCTCCCCACACACACACCGGCACTGGGTAGAAAAGTGGCATCCTCAGAAAATCTCATCAGAACACTCCTGGACTTATGAATATTTCGAAGAAGGACTGCCCTGATGTTTGAAGAATGAAGACTGGATCTGTTTGCCTTGAACCCATGATCCCAGAAGTGACTCTAAGGGTCAGCTGATCTCCTTTTTGAGCTATAGGGACACACCAAGCTTCCAGGGGCCTGCAACTTCCCAGCTGACAAGCACCAACAGTACCTGCCTGGAACCTGCTGCTTGCCTCTGCTGGAGTGTCAGAGTGTATTCCTTTAACCTGCAAACTGTAAGAACTGGTCTCCAAGTGAAAATCCAGAAGTTCTGGGCTATTCTTGTCAGCAAACTACCATCCACGTTTCTCGCTAATGCGAAGCTCTGAGGGCAACCTTATGTTTCCATCAACAATTATCTCCTCGTGGCTCAGGCCAACACAAAGCTCTGGCTGAGGCTCCTTGTGTGGAACTGGATTGAAAGAGAAAATGAACTTTCCACTGGGAGGAACCTTCCCCCTCTATCCGACCCGACCTCCTTTGCGGCCGGCCTGAACTTTTGACTTTGACCCGGTCCAGAATAACCAGATAACAGCAATTGGAGCTTTGTGGTGCTATTTTCACGTAAAATTCAAAACCTTCACAACTCCGGTTCTACTTATTAGATGTTTGTCATTTTGGTGTAATTATATTTATTTAAATGTCCTCTATTTTTGTAAATTGGTTCAGGATTTTTCTTTTGTTGTGTTTTCACTTTATTACTGTTTGGGTGCTGCATAAATACTTAACACATAGGGGTCGATTCCGATCTCGGTCGGTAGGGCTCCGAATCGGATTCGGCTTTACCGGATCTGAGTCGGAGGCTTTGTTTCCGACCGATTCGTACAGTCGTCCGAGCGAGCAAGTACGATGTGAGTGAACGCGAAATCGCCGACCGACTCTTTTCCGTGTCCGACCCGCTCCGTCCGACTCATTCGCACTCGATTCGTGGCGCGCAATGGAGATGTTTTACGACCGAGCCAGTACGATGGACGCGTCGGACAGCCGGATCGAGTCAGAGCGTCCGGCTCGAAAAAGCTCCCAGAGCCGGACTTGGGGGGTCCGTGCCGGATCCCCCTTCACCCGTAGCCGTACGAGTCGAACACAGGGGGGACCCAAGGGTCCCCCCTAAACATGCATGTACGGTGCGAGTTGCACCGACGCGTACACACTGTAGGGGGTGCACTTGTTTGCGACGTACCCATTGAGTCACTGGGAGCCCATGTACGCGTCGTACGACCGGCTCCCATTGACTTCAATGGGAGTCCGACCGAATCGAGTCCGGCAGCATGCGGCCGCATCGTACTCGCTCGGTCGGACTGCAGGAGTCCGGCTCGGTCGGAAATCTCTCCGGATCCGGCTCGGTCGGAGAGTTTTCCGACCCAGATCGGAATCGGCCCCATAGTCTCTAAGCTAAGCCTGACTACTTTTGTACCAAGCTACTAGAGGGTGAAGCAAAGATTTATTTAGTGACGTTTGTGGTTTACCTGGATAAGATTGTATTATTTGGTGGGGCCTCCCTCCCTTTTCAACTAATAACCACATTTCTTAAGAAGCTCTGCTGTACAAAAACAGTTTTGCACGTTTAAAAGACAATGATGCTTCATATATAGTAACAATAATGTCAACATGTATGGTGCTCAAGACAAACTGATGTGAGTTATTTCACTTTGGACAATGTTGTAAATGTGTAGAGGTGATTCCTGAATGTTTCTATATTGATGTTTAGAAATTAAAACTTTAAGCAATTGTAATTCAATACAGTAAAACAATCCAATTTCTAGATTGAAACACTTAGAGATGCTAAAGAAAGATACTTTTTAATTTTAAAGTCTTATATTCTGCATAAAGTATTTCATGTTTATTTACATGCGACACATATATGTGGCTTGGTTTACAATATGGTTCTTTGCACCAGTCCAGGCACAGATGTCCATTGGAATATGGTGTCCTGTCAGACTCTAGCACACCTAGCCAGTCTAGATGTGATAGTCCTCAAGGCAATGTTTGGATTTTATTCAGGTAGGTGTATGCATAAATGACATGTGTGTGTTATATATCGGTCGATCATTCTGGAGCAGAAGTGCGTACCTCTACACTCTTGCTTTATCTTGGGGAGTTCACTACAAGGAATTGCAATAGCTTTGGATTTTTTATAAAGTTATAACCCTGGTCAACTGTGTGCCTAGTGTAGGATTCTCTGCAGTGGCTGAGTTGCTTCTTAATCAGAATTCAGAATGCTTCTTGAGCCTGTGCTGATCACCAGCGCCAAGTTTTAGAGCTGTGAACTTGCAGACAAATTCTTTGGAGCTGCTGGCACACACTACACTGTCATCATAAAAAAAAAAATTCCACAAAGAGGAAGGCAAAATTCTCTGAGGCAGACAAAGAGATACTCGATGAGGTTGTCATTCGCTCAAGAGCCAGAACTTCTTGGGGCCATTTGAACTCGATTGAGAGCGTAAAACAGTTGATGAGATTATAGGACCATTGAGGTTATCACTGTTGCTATTCAGAAGAGCTGGAAATGTGACATGATGCACTCCATTGTGTCGCTGAAAGTTTTGGGAACCAAGAGCCACTTGTAAGAACCATTTTTGTGCTTGCAATCGAGCCGTTTGCGAAAGCCAAAATGCTTTTTGGTATGTGTAAAGCCCAAATAGCGATTTGGTAATTTGTTACCAAATCACACTTTGGGTTTTGCGATTCGATTTTAGGAAGGGGCGTGTTTAGGGCGTCTTATCCTAATGCAGAATCGCAGTGGTATGTGTGAATGTTTTACAACAAAATGAGGTCGCAAAAAATTGGCAAATTGTCACCAATTTAAAATTGGTGGCAACCCATTCGCAAATGAAAAAATGTAAAGGGGTCCCTAAGTGACACCTTCACCTTTGCGAGTGGTTGGTAAAACATATTTTAAGAGCAGGCAGTGGTCCCATGGACCACTATCTACTCTTAAAAAATGAAAAGAACACTTTTCATTAATGGTTTTGAAACGCCTCTCATTTTCCTTAGCACTTAGAAAACAAAATTACTTAATTTAAAAGCAATCCAAGACATGGTGGTCTGCTGACCCCAGCAGGCCACCATCCGTGTGATGGCTGCGATTCCTAATGGGTGACAAATTGTGACCTACTCTTCAATATTCATGAGGTAGGTCGATTTGTGACCCATAAGGAATCACTGTTGAAAACTTGTAAGTTTTCTTACATTACGAATTGAGATTCCCTAATTGCAATTCGTAAGAATCGTAATTTGAAAATCGCAATTCTGAAATTTTGTAGGTGTGTCCCCAAGAAACTTTCTTCAGAATCAGGATAAGAATCCATGCATCTCATCTGTTCCAAGTTTCAGGTGTGTGCCTTCTCTGTAAGGGATGGTGATGGCCTGGATGGTGTTGGCAGAATTAACATTATAGGTCAACATAAATTGTGGACCACTGACCACTTTTGCAGTTTTATATAGTGAAAACTCAACCAGAAGGTATTGGAGTGTTTTCCATGAGCACCAGTTAGAATGCACAAGGTCACATTAGTTTTTTAGGTATGGAGACAGTATGTTACTTGCCCAGAATCACAGGATTTTGAGCAGACGACAAGACTTGAACTTGGTCGGTTTCCCATTTTCGAAGTCGGCATCTCTGGCGATAATGCCACATCCTCTCCCCTTATATACATGTTCCCAAGTTTACATCATCTGTCCTACTTTACTACAGTTATTGCATTTATATTGTGCTTCATATGCTTTTTCCGAAGCAAGGAACTATGGGCCACATTTACAAAGGTAATAGTTTGCGATTACCAAATTGCGAATTTTAATGATTCAATGATTTGCATTGAAAAGTAAATCCCACCACAACACAGTGTGCTGGGATCGTGTCACTTTTGTTATTCAATCTCAGCTCAACGTGTTAGTAAATCTGGACCAGAATCTCTAAAGAGGTACTTGTCAATATTATTAGGACGCTTGTGTTCTTATCTTCAGCTATGTTCACAGAAGGATGTTTGAATCATGTCTTTGAAATTCATGTGCCTCATCTAACACCTCCCATAGAGGCCACACTATCTCCAACATCCTTATCAACCCTGCAGTCTAAAGGGGTGCTCAGATTCACAATGCAAATCAGAATAAATCAAAACATTGTCTAGATTATTTAACACTATATAAATACAAGAGGACCAAACAACCACATCACTATTTCTACTCTATAGCCATCACAAGTGGTGAGATGTGGGTGCAGGCTTCTTAATGGTGGCAAGGTTGGGGGCAGCTGGTCTGGCCAAGTCGCCTGCCCCATTACTTTATAAGGATTCTAGAGGAGGTTAGACAAGAGGGGCAGAGGAGATAGTGAGGGCCACCCTGTACTGTGATGTTAACATGATTTTACAATAAGGAGGCCAGAGACAAGAAGAGGAATTAGGTGGGTGAGAGAGAAGCATATTCAAGATATAGGTTTCATAGAGTAAGGTTGGAATGAGATGGAACAGGGAGAGAGGGAGTCTGTGGGAGAGAAAAGAGGAGGATGTAGAGAACAGAGCAGAAATAGATGAAGAGAAGTGTAGAGGGTAAGGAGGAGCAAGGAGAGAAGAAAAAACTAAAATAAAGGGAGTAAGGAGATAAGGACAAGCAAGAGAGATTGAGTGGTAATGGATAGGAATAAGAAAATGTGCAAGGAGGAGATAAGAGCAGCATAGAGCTATCAAATAGAGAAGAATTGTAGGTAGATGATTAGGGCACAAGATGCAGTGGCACCCATGGACAGGGGTGCGAGCAGCTCACTGTGAACCTGTAATGAGTGTCTTTTAATTCTAACCCAGTGGTAAGGGGGGCATTTTTGCGTTAGGGCCCTTGGCATCCTTACTAAGCCAATAATTTCGATAGCTTGTGCACCACACATGCTTGCATATTAGGTGTTGTTTGTCTTCAGCGCACACAGCCTTAACTGCACAATTTCAATAACAGAATGAACTGGTAGGGTGCAGGGATTTCTATCTTGAACAACAGGTGGGCATTTGAAGTGTCTGGCAGGTGGGAGGTAGAGCTCTGCATAGAAAAATTCCAATAAATAAGGAAGGAGACAGGGTGGAGGCAGGAAGAGACAAAGTCAAAGACAAGAAGAAAGGAGGAGTGAATGTAGAGGGAATAATTAATGAACACTTGAAAGCAATAGATATGGCCTTAGGAATCAGGTGAAATTGTTACATGTTTTTATTTTTTATTGCAAACATATGACACAAAAATTGCGAGAAAAAGAAGAAAAACTGATATCTTAACGTGATAGTTATATCCTTCCAATGAAAACTATTGCTTACAATTTTAACAGAAGAGTATGGATGCTTCCTAGCAGAGACGTGCATCTAGAATGTGTGTAGATACCCTTTTTAATTTTAATTCACATCACATGAAAATATGATCCTTATTGGGGCAAAGTCAAATAACTACTTTCTTTAAATATCTGTACCCTGGTGACGTAGTAGAAACACAAAGATGATAAAAATTAAAAATGGATAAAGGATAGAAATTAAAAAAAAATGTTTTCACAGGAAAGTATTGGCCCATCACACCTAGCACTGAAGTGCACTACTTTTAGGCAGATGTGTGCGTGAGCATGCACAATCTAATACTCACTCATAGTGCAAGAGAGCCAGTGGGCTGACCCATTGCTCCAGTGGTTGGTGGAAGCCACATTTGATTGACAGTTGGACAGACCAATAGATGAAGAGGTCTGACCCAAAGGCCCTCTATGTTTGAACTTGTATGTATTTTTTGTCTTGGGAATATCAAGAAAACAGGTTTAGGAAAATAGGTTCACCAAGGTAGTTTTCATCAAGTTCATTTTTCACCACAATCACATACAACTCTGTGACATCTTTATTTTTGCTTATCTTATTGATTACTTTCAAACAGTGGGGGGCCCCTGTGACAATGTGTGTTGAGTAAGGGAGAGTTGGCCTTATTTGCACAAGGATACAGAACTATGCCTTCTCTCATACATAACTTTGAGCAACAGAGAACAGTAGGGATGGATTTTTAAACCAACCAATTTACTGGATTGCCCTACAGATTCCAAATATTCATCGTGGTTAGAGGTTGCCTTTTTTTACTAACTCATAATTAGCTATTTCTAGAAAGACATCTTATATATCGTGAGATTGACTTAACGTCTCATATTGAATATAGTTCACACAAGTTAATTAAATACCAAGCATCGCTCTTTGTTGTTAGTGAAGAAAGAAGCAAATATCTGGCCAGTGCCTACTTTGCAGAATGTTTGATCAGAAAGCCTGAGCTCAAAATGCCCCCTTCTACACTTGATCACATTGTGTGATGCTAGGCACTGTGCCTCATTTTGCTTTACTGTCAAATTTGGGGACATTTTGAATTAATTTAGTTCAGGAGCTGTTGTAAGTGACCATCTTTTGTGTGGTATTCTCCCAGATTTTTGCCTTTACTACCCTATTTTTTTCTGAGCATGTTTTTGTTGACATTAGGACTCCGCACACTTTACTCCTGCTAACCAGCAGTAAAATGCTTGTGATCTTCCTTACAAAAATGGTAAAATTGGTATGCACTCAATTGGCACATTTAATTCACTGATAAGTCCCAAGTAAATGGTACTACATGTACCCCAGGGCCTGTAAATTAAACTACAAGTGGGTTTCAGCACTCATTGTGCACTGTAAACATAACTCATGCCTGCCACTGCATCCTATAGTGCAGTTTTAAATTTGTCATTTTGATCTGGCAAAATTAACATTTTGCCAGGCCTAAACCTTCATTTTTAATACTTAAAAGTCATCACTAAGGTAGGCCTTAAAGGCTTACAAGGCAGGGTGCATCCTATTTAAAAAGAATATGTGTAATTAAGTTTAACTTGTCTTGGCACTGAATAACTCCCAATGACGTTTTTCACTCTAGCAATGCTAGCTCTTCCATTGGCTAACGCTGGGTTACTTAATTACACTTAAGAAGTAATAATTTCAGTTTGGGAGCAGATAGAGAAAATATTCTTCCACTCATTTGAATTGTAATGTAAAATCCTCTTTAATGGTAAAGTCTGATTTTAAATTACTATTTAAAAACGTTTAGAAAGTTGCATTTTTCTGCCTAAACCAAATGTGCCTTTTTGGCACTGTCCAGGATCACTGTTATTGACTTTCCTGTGGTGTGCTGTGTAATCCTTTCCAGAAAAGGGATAACAGATCCCTGGGTGTGAGCAAGGTTGCTCCTCTCCTGAGCAGGAATACCTGGGTGGGGTTGTACTCAGCCCTTCCTGAGCTCTAAAGGATAGCCAGAAGCTGTGCCCACCACCTTCCTGACTTCTGAAGCTGCCTGCCCTGTCACTGGCAAATACAGCTCACACTAGGATCTGCCTGCCCTTTGTTATGCTATACAGATTGGAACCAAACTCAGGGGAAAGGGAATAACTGACCAGAATCAGTTTAGGGTTAGACAAAGAGGGACGGCACTCCAAATTTGGACGGAGCAAGAAAATGCTCCCCACATACACAATGAAACTTGGTACAAAAGTGGCATCCTCAGAAAATCTCATCAGACCACTCCTGTTATATTCCATATAGGTACCCTATATAGGCGCAGGTAACCTTGTAACCTTTCACCTATATTCTTCCCTACATTACACACATAACGGTTCTTGGGTATTGACCTTTTACCTAGCTATGACACTGCATTCAGAACACAGGTTTTTCCCTGGTTCGATTCTCATACATTATGCATGAGGCTTCTTGGAAGCACAGCAGGATTAACAGTAGGATTACCATCTCCTGTATAATATCTCTGTATAAAGTTCAGGCCCAACGTCATCCTTTAGGCCGACACAGTAACACAGCAAGGTAGGACCCCTGGGGAGACCTATGGGTATATATACAGCACATCTTGCTTAGGAAGATAGAGGAGACCGAGACTTCCTGGCTGACACACTGACCAGAGACGCTGAGGTTCCTGCATGCAGACGCACCAGCTCGCAGTGGTCTAACATCCCTCGCGGTGTGTCCGACTCGAGACCAGGCCGGTGTCCCATATTCTCTCATTCTAAGGTAATGGGGTTGACTAGATCCTAGAGGGATTCTTGGCATATCACCTACACAGATGCTAGGTACATCTAGGTACATCTAGTTAAGGAGACATTGTAGGAGTACGCACTTTTTATCATGTGTTTTATGTACTTGTATATATTCATGATTTCTGCAAGATGGTAGAACTATACCATCCCTTTACTTTCGCAGTACTGCTAATCATATATCTCTGCTACTGTCTAATGGTTGTTGCAGCTCATCTATTCTACACTAGAATAACAACTGTTCAATAAATACTTATTGAAAACACCCAGCCTGTTTATTCTGTGTATCTCTCTGAGACAAACTAAGTAAGCACGAGTGACTGAGCGAAAGGTAGTATATTGTTTCCACGATTCTGAGGGATCAGGGTTGTCATGTTCTGAAGTTTCCAGAATCTATTCTCTCCTTGGTAAGAGGAGATTATAGTGGCACTGTGAGCTAGCTAATACGGATAGGCTAACGTATCCGGTGGGGGTGCACGGAATCAGTCTGCCACCAATCCCACAGTTTATGTTATCCAAACGCGCAGATCCTGTATAGGGTATATAGGAACTACACGACACTCCTGGATCTATGAAGATTCAGAAGAAGGACTGCCCTGATAATCGAAGAATGAAGATTGGACCTGCTTGCCTCGAACCCAGTATCCCAGAAGCTACTCTAAGAGTCAGCTGATCTACTGTTTGAGCTACAGGGACACACCAAACTCCCAGGGGCCTGCAACTTCCCAGCTGACAAGCACCAAGAGTACCTGCCTCTAACCTACTGTTGGCCTCTGCTGGAGTGTCAGAGCGTATTCCTTCAACCTGCAAACTGCAAGAACTGGACTCCAAGTGAAAATCCAGAAGTTCTTGTGAGCAAACTACACCCACGTCTCCCACTAATGCGAAGCTCTGAGGGCGACCTGATGTTTGCATCAACAATTATCTCCTCATGGCTCACACCAACACAAAGCTCTGGCTGAGGCTCCTTGTGTGGAACTGGATTGAAGGAGAAAGTGAACTCTCCACCGGGAGGAACCTGCCCCTTGTATTCGACCTGGGCTCCATTGCGGCTGAAAGTCACAAAGAATCCCCCCTTGGGTAAAAAACACCTATACAACACCACATTCACACGAGAAACCTTATATCACCAACACGTTAACAATAAACAAAGGATCCAAGAAATAAACAAATCAAGTTAGTTCTCAATGAATAGTACAAATTTATTAAATTCAGTATACAATAATTAAAAATTCATCTTAAAACTTCACAGTATTTTTCTAACGTTCATCATAAAACAATAATCAAAGAAGCTTTATCAAGTTAAAAAGGATTAGACACACATGTCTTGAGGGCAGATCAATACATACAATTAAAAAAAAAAAACACAAAAAAACATATATGGGAGAACGAGCAGGAAAATTGTTTCCAAGTCACAGGTATAGCCACATAATCATACACAGATCAAATGTCAACTCATGAGAGAAATCTCTCCTTTGTTTTGTACTCAGTAACACTTGTCCACATCGATTTAAAATGGGCTTCCCTTATCTGTGCGTCGACGGTGGGCACTATGTTTAGGCCAACACCTTCTTCAGGATAAAAAATTGCTCCCAATTTATCACTCACTTTCTCAAGTATCTTAGTGATCACACCTCCTTGGGTGGTCCATATCTATAGTTGTCACGATAAAATCAGATAAAATCTATCTTCACACTTTTCCAGTATTTAAATAATACCTCCAATTCACAGGCACCTTCCTTGATACTCTTTTGTCTTTACGATCAAACCAGTACCGGAGACCTTATGATTTTTGAGGAAATAGGGAAATGGTCAATGAGTCAAATCCTTCCCTTAATCACATCAGCTTCTGATTTGTTTATAGTTTATTTCGTCTTAGAAGACTGTTCAAGATCTGATATCTCAGTCCTGCGGGGTGTGTGCCTCCGTCAAGGGTTTTGCGGCTGGCCTGAACTTTTGACTTTGACCCGGTCCAGGGTAACCAGATAACAACAATTTAGGCCCCCTAGGGCCTAAACGGGAGGCCCAGGGGAGAAGGGGCCCATGCTGGGGGTCCCCAAAGTTGCTCTCCGACAGTCTTTACATGTTGGAAAGGCCGACATGGAAAGGCTGTTGGAAACCGACATCATAATCCAGCAGAGGAAATGCCATCCTCAAGGGACTATGAGCGACTTCTGACTGACCGACGGGCACTTTGAGCCCGTCGGTTTCCCCAGCCGATTTACACTCCGACCGCCGACATTATAATTTGGCGGCTGGAATGTAAACCTTCCATGTCGTTTGGAAAGCTTTCTGACTGACATCGAAAGGAGGCCCATAGCCTCTAAGTTAAGCCTGACTGCTTTTGTACTAAGCTACTAGAGGGTTAAACAAAGATTTATTTAGTGACTTTTGTGGTTTATCATGACAAGGATTGTATTGTTTGAGTGGGGCCTCACCCCCTTTTCAACTAATAGCCACATTTCTTATGAAGCTCTGCTGTACAAAAACAACATGCTTCATATATATTAATAATAATGTCAACACATAGAGTGCTCAAGACAAACTGATGTGAGTTGCTTCACTTTGGACAGTGATGTAAATGTATAGAGGCGATTCCTGAATGTTTCTATGTTGATGTTTAGAAATTACAACTTTAAACAACTGTAATTCAATGCAGTAATACAATCTAATTTCTAGACTGAAACACTTAGAAATGCTAAAGAAAGTCTTATATTCTACATTACGATTTCATGCTGATTTACATGCAATGCCTATATGTCGCTTGGTGTACACTATGGCTCTTTGCACCAGTCCTGAGAGAGATGTTCTTAGGAATATGCTGGCCTGCCAAACTCTAGCACATCT
Organism: Calotriton arnoldi; assembly: GCA_963921515.1. Lineage (NCBI taxonomy): Eukaryota > Metazoa > Chordata > Amphibia > Caudata > Salamandridae > Calotriton > Calotriton arnoldi. The sequence continues at coordinate 741,323 of CAWUFW010002656.1, read as the reverse complement.
AGCCAGTCTGTATGTGACAGTGCTCAAGGCACTCATTGGATTTTATTCTGGTAGGTGTATGCGTAAACGACGAGTGTGTGTTATATATCGGTCGATCATTCTGAAGGAGAAGTGCGTACCGCTCCACTCTTGCTTTAACTTGGGGAGCTCACAATGAGGAATTGTAATAGCTTTGGATTTGTTTTATAAAGTTTTAACCCTGGTCAACTGCATGATTAATGTAGGATTCTTTCGCAGTGGCTGAGTTGCTTCTTAATCAGAATTCAGAATTATTCTTGAGCCTGAGCTGATCACCAGCGCCAAGTTTTAGAAATGTGAACTAGCAGAGAAATTCTTTGGGGCTGCTGTTCACACATTACACTGTCATCATAAAAAATGGATTTCACAAAAAGGAAGGCAAAAAAATCTCTTAGGTAGACGAAGAGATACTCAATGATGTAATCATCGCTCTAGAATCAGAACTTCTTGTGGCCATTTGAACTTGATTGAGAGCGTAAAACAATTGATGAGACTATTGCGCCATTGAGGTTATCACTGTTGCTGCTCAGAAGAGCAGGAAATGTGGCTTGAGGTACGCCATTGTGTCACTGAAAGTTTTGGGAACAAAGGCCCACGTATAAAAAATATTTTTGTGCTTGCACTCAGTCCGTTTGCGACTGCAAAAATGCTTTTTGGCATGTACAAAGCCCAAATAGCGATTACCTAATCGCAATTTGAGTTTTGCGATTCAGTATTTTGAAGGGGTGTCTTTAGGAAGTCCCTTCCTAATGCCGAATCGCAGTGGCATGTGTGAATGTTTTGCGACTGAAATGCGGTCACAAAACATTTGCAACTTACAGCCAATTGAAAAAAGGTGGTAACTCATTCACAAACGAGAAGGGGTCCTCAAGTGTCCCCTTCCCCTTTGAGAGTGGTTAGTAAAACATTTTTTAAGAGCAGGCAGTGGTCCCACAGGCCACTGCCTACTCTGAAAAAAATGAAAAGCACAGTTTTCATTTCTTTTCCTTCAAAAGATTACTTAATTTAAAAGCAATCACACACATGGTGGTCTGCTGACCCCAGCAGGCCACCATCCGTGTGATGGCTACGATTCCTAATGGGTTGCAAATTGTGACCTACCTCATTATTATTCATTAGGTAGGTCAATTTGCAACCCATTAGGAATCAACTTTTAAAGTTTTCTTACATTATTAATTGCGAATTCCAAATTGCGATTCGCTAAGAATCGCAATTTGGATTTCGCAATTCTGAAGTTTTGTACATGTGGCCCCAAGAAACTTTCTTCAGAATCAGGCAGGTAAAGCGTTATCCCTGCATCCAAGATTTAGGTGTGTGCCTTCTCTGTAAGGGATGGTGATAGCCTGGATGGCGTTGGCAGAATTAACATTAGAGGTGAGCATAAATAGTGAACCACTGACCATTTGTGCAGTTTAAGTTAGTGCCAACTCAACCAGAAGGTATTGGAGTGTTTTCCATAAGCACCAGTTACATTGTACAAGGTCACATTAGTTGTTTAGGCATGGAGAAATTATGTGACTTGCCCAGAATCACAGGCTGTTGAGCCAAAGACGAGACTCAAACTTGGTCGGTTCCCCATTTTCAAAGTCGGCATCTCTGGCGATAATGCCATATCCTCTTCCCTTATATATATGTTCCCACGATTACATCCTCTGTCTTATTTTACTTCAAGTGCAAACATGATATTTATTATGTAGTTATTGCATTTATATTGCGCTTCATACTCTTGACCTGAAGCCAGGAACTGTGGGCCACATGTACAAAGGTAATAGTTTGGGACTACTAAAAAGCAAATTTTTGCTATTTGGTAATCGCAAACATCAATGTACATCTGTGTCTTCATCACATTTTACGATTCCCATTGGGTCGCAAATAGACCTACCGCATGAATATTCATTAGGCAGGTCTCGTTTGCTACCCATTGGGAGTCGCTAAAATCACAGGGATGGTGGCCTGCTGGGGTCAGCAGACCACTGTGTCTGTGATTGCTTCTAAATAAAGCAATATTCTTTTTTTATATGCAGCCTGTTTTCCTTAAAGGAAAACATATGTATTTTAAAAAGAAAAGTTTTTTTTTCATTTTTAAGAGTATGCAGGCGTACGTGGGACCACTGCACGCTCTGAAAAAATGTTTTTATAAACATTCACAAAGAGGAAGGGGTCCCTTGGGGACCCCTTCCAATTTGCGAATGGGTTACCACCTACTTGAAGTAGGCGGTACAATGCAAATTTATTTTACCACATTTCGGTCGCAAAACATTCACACATACCACTGAGATTTGGAACACCCTAAACACGCCTCTTCCTAATACCAAATCGCAAATCCAATTTGGGATTCAGTAAATAGGGTACCAAGTCGCATATAGGGCTTTGTACATGAAAAGAAGCTTTTTTTGCGTCCGCAAACAGGCTGATTATGTGAATCACGCATTTGCCTCCACAAAAAGCTTTGTACATGTGGCTCCTTGTCCTCGCCTCACTTGATCAACCTGAAGCCTGTCTGTCAGGATTCCTGCCATGGCTCGCCTCTCTTGACCATCACAGTGTACCAGAATAACTCATATCATTCCTCCCAACACTTATGAATGAACAAACGTCTTGTACCCTGACTTTTGAACATGTTACATGCTGTTGGTAATAGCTAGCTGCAGCTGGTGTTCCCCGGTTTGTTTGAAAAGGCTTAATAGCATTTACAAATGTTTTACCATGCATATGCAAGGTCAGGTTTCAGGCACCACGGAAACATCCAGAAAATCCACCAAAATAAGCATCAAGCGACCGGCATAGATGACCTCATTGTGAACCTTCCGGAAGACAGCCCTCTTCAAATTAATCCATTGCACCTGTTTCTTGCTATAAGCAATCAGAATGCAACCTTTGTGAACATTCTAAAACATCTTCTAGAAGACATCCTCATCAAATTAATCATCTGCACCTGTTCCTTGCTGTAAGCAATTAGAACGCAACCTTTGTGAACATTCTAAAGCACCTTCTAGTAGGCGGCCTCATCAAGTTAATTATCTGCATCTGCTCCTTGTTACAAACAATTAGAATGCGCCCTTTATGAACGTTCTAAAGCAGTCTTATTTAAAGCGTCCACACTCCTCCCCATTGCTTAGCCTCTTTGCCTGCCACTAACCTGTTTTCTGGCCTCCAGAACCTTGTGTTGCCAGTTCTCTTGATCCTCCTGCTTTGAACTCTCCGCAAGGAGCGTCCTGCATTAGTCTCGCACCTGGATGGAAAAAATGAACAAGAAGAAAAGGAAGAGACGCATTAACAGACTTGATTTTACTACGTGCTGAGCTCAGTTGCAACATCGTTCTGCAAACCAAAGTAACCAGTGTTTTTGTTCAACTAGTACATACTGTTGGCAGGGCTCTGCCAGAGAGGATTTGGGTGATTCTAACCCCATCCAAATTTGCTTGTGGGTTTCATGCTGAAATCATACTCACTACAGTTTCGAAAATTTTGATAAAGGAGCCTCTACGGACAATCTAAATGAAATCAAAGCAACCACAAAACTAAAGGTTGGTTGCGATTTGAAAGCTTTCGTGAGATTATATCTTAAGAGATAGAGTTAATACTGGACTAAAGCCTTATTATTTGTTTATAGGTACCATATCTGCCCGTACCATTAATCAGACTGGTGTGGATGCCTGCTGCAGTGTTGCTGTTGAGTAGATGAGCCACAGCATCTTTCACCCTACACGCTCACTCCAGCCCAACCCCCTCCCCCATGGGATTTGTCACCGGGTCAGTGTCTCCTCCTGTAAACCAAAGGCAAGTCTCAGGAGGATTCGAGAACTAGCGTCACCGCCCCATTGGATTCATCAGGGATACAGGTAGGTGGCTTATGACACTGTCTATAAGATATTGTCACAGGTCCAGTAACTACCTGATATGCAATCATCCTCAGATTGAAGGTAATCAGAGGATTAACTGGCAGTCAGTGCTGTTTTTGAAGAACTGGTGTCATAAGTATTTGTGAGCACATTTTTTAAAGATTTGTCAACCTGGATAGTAACATATGTAGTCAATGTATAGCTTTTTGGGTATGGCTAGCCATGAATTACATAGCAGTCATCTAGTTTTTTGCCAACAATAGCCTAGGCAAGGGTAGTACATTGAGTTGATGGCTCAAATAGTCTTGAATCTTGTGATCTTGCATCTTTTAAATATTGAAGCATCTTATGACAGTTTTATAACACAATATCATGACTGCCATATTGACAGGCATAACATCATGAAGGGAATAAATAAAAATGTAATAGTTTTAACTCCACCTCTGCGTAACTTGAAGATATATATAAATATATATGTATATATATATATATTCACTGAAAAAACCATGGGTTTCAGGCACGTTATAGTTAGAAATTAGCATTTAAAAAACCTTAGAAATTCACTGAAAAAACCATAGGTTTTAGGGAAAGTTATAGTTAGTTGGACATTTCACTCGTACAAAACCAGAGAAATTCCCCCGTTATAGTTAGTTCAGCTAACTATAACTCGCGCCCCCGCAATGCACTGCTGATGACGTCACATATGACATCACTCATGACATGGTCAGTGACATCACTGATGACATCACTGATGACATCATCTAGTGACTGTGTGTTTCTGTAAAGTTTAAATATGTTTAATATATATAGGAAAGGCGTATTGAAGAATGAGTGGATGTATAAGTGACTGAATGGATGATTTAGTAGGTGTGTGACTGACTCTATAAGTGAGTGATTAAATGTATCTTACTGAATGCACGGGTTAGTGACTAAACTGTGTGAATGTCTGTATCCGTCTGTTGGTGCGTAAGCGGCTGCATGGGTTTGTGAATAGCTACATGAGTGTCTATATGGGTTATTGATTGGTTGTCTGAGTATCTGTATGGATGCCTGAGTGTTTGTATGGGTGGGGTGTGTGTGACTCTGTGCATAGATGTGTGAGTGGGTGATTCACTGGGTTCATGGTTTCAAGAGTGCATCTGTGATGGACTGTATGGGTGTGTGAGAGGGTGTATGGGTGTTTAAGTGAGTGAATGTATATCTCAGTGGTACATGTGTGAGTAACTACATAAGTGAAAGGCAGTATATATGTGTGTTGGAATATATAAATAGCTATAAGTGAGAGTGTGTGATTATGAGAGTGACTGTATGGATGAGTGTGTGCTTGTATCAGTGATTGTATAAGAGCGTAAGAATGTCCTAGTATTTGTATGAGTAAGTGAGCTGGTGTGTGTATAACTGTATAGGTGAGTAAATGGGAGTGTGATTAATTATTTGCATGACTGACTAGGTGTGTGAGTACCTCTATGGATGAGTGGTGGTGTGTGAGTGTCTATATAGGCGTATGTGTCCATATGATAGTCCTGTACTGAGTGATTGTAAGTATGAGTGACTGTACGGGTGAGTGAGTGGATATGTGTTTAGACCTAAGAATCAGTGAGTGGGTATGTAGTTATTGCTGCTGGAGTGTCTATGGTTTTGAGAATGGCAGTCTGTTATTTAGAGTTGGTGTATCAAAGGTTACATTAGGGTGTGAGAAGATGCATCAAATTATCACATGGATGATGTCATCAGTGATGTCATCAGTGATGTCATTTGAGATGTCATCAGTGATGTCATCAGTGATGTCACTGACCATGTCATGAGTGATGTCATATGTGACGTCATCAGCAGTGCACTGCGGGGGCGCGAGTTATAGTAGCTGAACTAACTATAACGGGGGAATTTCTCTGGTTTTGTACGAGTGAAATGTCCAAGTAACTATAACTTTCCCTAAAACCTATGTTTTTTTCAGTGAATTTCTAAGGTTTTTTAAATGCTAATTTCTAACTATAACATGCCTGAAACCTATGGTTTTTTAAGTGAATTTCAAAGGTTTTTTAAATGCTAGTTTCTAACTATGCTACAGAGGTAGGACATGTGAAGAAAGAAGAAGAAAAGCGCAGAAAGAAGGAAGACAAATGCAGAAAGAGGCAACAGAAGTCCAGAAAGACGACGAAAAGTGCAAGAAGAAGGAAGAGATGTGCAGAAAGAACCAACAGAGGAGTAGAAAGTACTCCTGTGCCCCCAACTTTTTGCTGATGGGTACTGGTGGTAACTGACTCTGTCTCTGGTGGTAAAAGACACTTAGAATACAGTGAAAACACCTACATAAACTAGGGAACACTATGCATTGGGGTACCCCTGTGATTATCATGACCTCCTCTGTATTTGCCATGAGTTAGTGCCTGGGTCATTGGATGAGTACCTGGGTACTGACTAGATGATTAGAGTACTGCAAGGAGAGTGGATGGTGAATTTATAAGTGCTTGTGTTTTGGCGGAGTGATTGGATAAGTACATGGTGCTCGCTGGTTGATTGGAGGAGTGCATGGGTAGTGACAGGGCGATGGCTGGACTGCATCAGTAGTGCTCAGGGTAAGTTGGAGGATTAATTCCCCTTGAATCCTGAGGGTCCCTATTTGATAAAAGCCCTGGCGGTGGCGGTCCCCGGGGCTTGGGGGGGCCTTGGAGGCCCCCCAAACATTAAAAAAATAAGCCCCGGGAGGTGGCGGTCCCCGGGGCTACGGGGGCCCCCACGGGCCCTGCATATATTTGTTGGCAATGCCCCCGGGACCTGGCCCACCGGGGGTCTCAATTAAATGAAGCGGGGTATACCGCGCTTCATTTATTTTTACATTTCGGCGGGATTCGCAACTTCAGCGCGAATTTCGCCATTTAAAAAAAAAAAAATGATTTTTTTGTCCCTGAGCAGGCCTAGGGGGTCAGGGTGTTTGTACCCTGCCCCCTTTTCTTCTTTTTCACCTTTGTTTCCCTGTTTTCTTGTGACTCGGAGTCACAAGATGGCTGCCAACACTTCCTGGTTTGGAGTGTTGGCAGCCAATGAAAATGAAGCTCGTGGTCGGGAGGGTTCGCGGATCCACCGCGCCTCTAGATATCGATATTTGTTTTTTTACAATTTCTCAGCAACTACCGAACGGATTTACACCATTTTTAAAAAGGTCGCTTTCTGAGCCAAGCAGTTCTCAAATAGCGACAAAGCACTTTTGAATTATTTGTTATCTCTATGTTTTTTTATCCAGTTGACCACTTGATTAAATGTTACGCTTAGGGGAGAAAATGTGGTGTTACCAAGTTGGAGTTTCTGCTTCAGCTCGTCATTCTGTGATTCTGGTCAAATCACTTAATCTCCCCATGCCTACAACCAAAATGAGTTTGTCCTTGTATGATGTAACCAATGCTCATGTAAAGCACTCCAATATCTGACCAGTCTGCACTATATAAAACTGCAAAAAAACAAAGGATAAAAAGTGTTTTCCACACTTCTGTCATTGGGCTATACGTGGGCTACATCTGGGTGATATTTGTGCTACATTTGGGCTCATTTTTCTCTGGTGGCCATCTTGGGAGACTTCAATTACATTCATTAAACTTTATTCGATCTGATTTAGAAACATAGATCATAAAAGTGTACATAAAAACAGTAAATCCTCTTTCTTAATACAATACAGTGAGAATTAATTAAAACCAGTAGGTAAAAATGGGTGTTACAAAGCCCGGTTCAGAGCAACTTCAGGTTAACAGAATAGTAAAGTTGAATGTTTCGCAAGATCAATCTCATGTACTTCGTGCAAAATACGCAATAAGGGGTCCAAGTAAGATGCAACGCTCCAATACCTGACCAGTCTGCACTATATAAAACTGCAAAAAAACTAAAAATAAAAAGTGTTTTCCACACTTCTGTCATTGGGCTATATGTGGGCTACATGTGGGTGATATTTGTGCTACATTTGGGCTCTTTTTTCTCTGGTGGCCATCTTGGGATACTTATTTGTTATGAAGTTTCCTAATTTCCTCATTTACTGCAGTCTCCTCAGTAGGAAATGCTTTAAGTTTTTTACTTTGATTCCATCAAGAAGGCATTCAGATGTGTCACACATTTGCCATAAATTCAGAATGTTAGCACTCTAGTTGCTCATTAGATCACTGTAGTAAAGCTACTGCTCACCCGGGAGTTAACTGGAAGTCTACTGCTGGTATTGAAAGTGATTGTTTCAGTCTGCATGTCAGAATTTTCTAATGAAATAGAAGAGGGTTTGAGATCTCACTTAAAACATGCCCTAATTTTTCTTTCTGCAGAACTAACCATAATTTCTATGGCAAAATGAACCCCCTCATTTTTTTCCTTTTTAAATTAAATGTTTTAAGTGTTACCGGTTTATTCCAATCAAGATGGCTTCAGGTGTGCCATAATTTTGTCATAAGTAAGACTGTTAGCACTCTAGTTGTTCTTTAGAACACTCTGGGAAGCTGCAGTAGAACACAAAGGAATCAACTGGCAGGCTTCTCCTATTGAAATATAACAGGAAGATATTTGTAATCTCACTTAAAACATGTCCTAATTTTTCTTTCTACAGCACTAACCATAATTTCTATGACAAAATGAACCCCCTCATTTTGTTCCTTTTTAAATTAAATGTTTTAAGTGTTACCGGTTTATTCCAATCAAGATGGCTTCAGGTGTGCCATCATTTTTTCATAAGTAAGACTGTTAGCGCTCTAGTTGTTCTTTAGAACACTCTGGGAAGCTGCAGGAGAACACAAAGGAATCAACTGGCAGGCTGCTCCTATTGAAATATAACAGGAAGATATTTGAGATCTCACTTAAAACATGTGCTAATTTTTCTTTCTACAGCACTAACCATAATTTCTATGACAAAATGAACCCCATCATTTTGTTCCTTTTTAAATTAAATGTTTTAAGTGTTACCAGTTTATTCCAATCAAGATGGCTTCAGGTGTGCCATACTTTTGTCATAGGTAAGGTTGTTAGCGCTCTAGTTGTTCTTAAGAACACTCTGGGAAGCAGCAGTAGAACACAAAGGAATCAACTGACAGTCTCTGCCCTTGTTGGATTTACATGTTTTACTGAGAATGTCAGACTTCATTCTCACATGACTGAGAAAGATAATGTGAATTTACAGAAAATATGCTCTCATTTTAGCTTCTGGAGCACCTTCCAAACCTCTGTGGGACAAGCATGAGAAAATTGTTTTCTCTCAAACATGATTCATGAAATCCCAGCAGAAGGTTTTTCACAGGGTAAAATCACCCTAGAACCCACCACAATTCCTAAAATTAGTATGGTACCATCAACAAATGAATTCTAATGTAACTAAAGTCTGTTATCACCCTTTATAGTTCTCCTTTTGGTGACCCTCAAAATCTTCTATTCACTACAATGCATTTCATTGGGGTGCTATCATGTATATTGGTCCCAAGATGGCTGCCAACACTTCTTGGATGAAGTGCTGACAGCCAATCAGATCTCACGATGACGTGTGGTTAGGCTCCGCCCAGATATATATAGTTCTTTTTCCTTTAATATTTAAAAAACTACTGAACGGATTTACACCATTTTTGAAAAGGTCGCTTTCTGAGCCAAGCAGTACCTTTATGCCAAATTTGGGGTAAATCCGTTCAGTAGTTTCCGCTGTAGCCTTGCACAAAGTTCCCTATGGGAAATTGATTTTTTGACTCTTATTTTTTGAATTTCTCAGCAACTACTGAACGGATTTACACCATTTAAAAAAAAGGTAACTTTCTAACCAAGCGCTACCTTTTTGCCAAATTTGGTGTAATCCGTTCAGCAGTTCGGGCTGTAGCCGTGTCTAAAATTTCCTATGGGAATTAACATGGAGAAAACACGTTTTGGGACCCCCCTTTTTTCTCGGCCCCCGCTTGCTGAATCACCCCGAAACTTTCAGGATACGAGCGGACCAGAGTGCCCCACAAGTTTTGAAAATTTCGCGAAGATTCGTCAACCGGCGCCAAAGTTATTGGAAATAGAATGTTGTGAATTTCCTATGGAAAATAGGTCCTAACTATAACTATCTACTGGCGACCGCAAGTAGATAATATATATATATATATCAACAAACACAATCCAAGTGCAGGTAATGCACTCAACAGATTTAAAGGACTCCAATTTCGCTGGTGCTGATATATCAAATGTATTTCAAGCTTGTGCTGCCCCTGACGCGTTTTGGCCACGTCCTGTGGCCTTGATCACATGACCACGCTGCGTCTTTACAATATATTTAAAGGAAACCTAACCCCCATGTGACTAGTGATGACTACCATAGCCATAAAAAACATACTACTACACTTACAAAGAAAATGACAATTTGGCATTTTAGCAACTCCCTGATAACAAATAATAATAATGGATATCAATGTCTTAATATATGTAAGCAGACAGACACATGATGTTAAATCAACATTTCATATATAGATTGCCACAATTTGTAAAGATTATCGTAAATCATATATATATATAAAAATATCTATATATATATCTTAAAAGTACATAGACTTGGAGTTTAAGAAATCATTGGTTAGCTACACATACTTACTTTCAAAATATTATGGTAGTCAATATTTTGATCACAATATTCTGACAGGGTGATTTTTAAAATTCGTTTTACAGATTTCCAGTTTTGAAAAGTACTCACATGGTATGTATCCTTAAATTAATCCACTCCATCCAAGCAAACTTCCTGAATTTATGCAGCTATTCCCACTTGGAGGAACTAGATTTGTTTCAATTATTGGAAATCCGAGATTTTGATGAGTTAATCTGCAAACACACCAGTGGATCCATAGCATTAGAGCCTGCATTTTTATCTGTAAGGTGGCTATTCCGGCGCCATGCAAAACTAGCCCTGGGGACCAAACAGTAGGGTAACTGCTTTTGTTAGTTATTCCCTCTATTACTGAAACTTTTCATACAGTAAACTAGCTCAATTGCTGACAGATTGGCAGTGTGGAAAGAGCCATGATACCGGCAAGAAATAAGAGGCGAAACAATCAGGGGAGACCACGCAAAAAAATGTAAAGAGAAATAAGTGTAAATGGAACTAAAAATGGCAAATGAAAAGAAGTGAAATTTTTACTTAAGACACAAAACAGCTAACCAAACACAAGTTAAAATTTCAACAACATAAGGCAAATATGATATATTTTATTATTTTCATTTTACCGGTTTGTTTTAGTAGTACTTGCAAGTAGTCCATTTTATATATGACACTTTCAAATACTTTAGGAATTTCAGCAACAGGTAGCTTTCCTTTTATCGTTGAAAGTCTGGACTTAAAAATTCCATCATGCCAAAGCTATTGGACAAAATCCCAGGCTGTCTTAAGATGTCGCACTTGGCATGGTACCTCTAGCAAACAGCAAAACATGGACCGTGCAGCTGCATCTGAGTTTTGTGTGCCTTTTTGTGTTATCTTTGTACATGAGTACCAGTATTAAACAGGCAGTTTTAAATATGCTACTTACCCACAAAGTGCTTCCGCCCTTCACAAAACAAATCAGTTAAATGTCTTAGAAAGAAAGGCTGAAAGACTTTTTATGCTGGCAGACGTCAGTACTTTATCCAGTGCCATTATGTTTAAGGCTCCTGGTTTTTCATAGGAACCTATTTTTACAGATAAATACAGACAGAAACAACCTGTTTGTCTGTATTTATGTATAGAAACGAACAAAATACAGTCTTTTCTGATTTGATTTAGCTGTTAAGATCTTCCCCAGCCCCCCAGCTCCACCTTATACATTAAGAGCAGCAGTTGGATGGGACACTGGAACAAAGGAGCAGAGTTAGTGCTCAGGAGAAGCGTCTGGATCCCTGCGAGGTACGCAAATAGTGGGCAGTTATGTTAAGTGTAGGCAATGGCTCAATCTTTCGTTTTTTTTAAGGAGCCAGCATTCATTCCTTGATGCATGATGGCAGCAGTGCTGTGAGCAGTGGTGGCTAGCATGGATCTGGAGTGGTGAGTGTAGAAAAAGAAAAATTAACTTACCTCATCACCGCGATTCTCCTCCGTCATCTCTCTGTGTCTGGCCGGAACGGAAGCAGGAAGCACACAGGTTCCCCTAAGCCAATCACGACGCTGCTGTGTGGTTCGGCACTCAGACAGGGACTATGAGCCTGTGTATGTTCTCCACCAGGCTGTAATTCAGCCTGGCGGAGAACAGGTTAAGTGCGCATGACTGTTTGGCCGGCCCAAGCTGTGAATAGGGTGTTTTGGAGTGGCCTCAGTGCTCCCAGTTTTGAAAGGGGAGTTACCTTTTGAAATTGTTGTAACTAACTTTGCAAGAAAACTTTGGTATGCTCTGTGGCCCAGCATCACTGATGTCACTGCAGCCTGACTGGAATCACCCACACTAGTGAGATCTGGCATTAAGGTAAATGACTCGAGGGGGGCCACAAGGGATGGGTCGAGGAGTGTTTCAGCTCTCAACCTTTTACAGCAGCTTTGAGGTTGCGAGCCAGGCCTGTCTAAGTGTGGTACTTGCCAAGAAGGGTGAGTTGGTATTGTAAATTATCTGTGGTAAGGTTGTGGGTGGCTCTGTTAAATGCCAATGTGCATTTCCTAAAAAAAGATTTTTTACATTTTAAGTCAAAAAATTGTCCTCTGTTCCTGTGCAATAATTTCTAAACATTCAAATTCTTAAATACCAAAAGGACACAGGCATCTCTCCTCTTGCCCTGCTGCCCGGGATCCCAAGTAAAGGCCTCACCTCACATTTGTATACAGGACTTTGTAACATCTTATGTGGACTAGGTTAAAATGCTGGTACAGATTTCTCCTGGGAGATTGTATGAAAGCCATTAGGTGCTCACATAGGGAAATGGTGATGGTGCAAGTCACTGATGGCTACAATTTTACAGGATTTATTTGTCACAAAAAGTGAGTTGGTGCATGTCAATAAGCAAAAGAGGAGCAATTAATTATCCAATAATCATAGATTCATATCATCTCTATACGAAGACGATATACATACAATAAGGACAAACAAATCTCTATAGACTTTTAGGAAGAAGTTTTCAAAAATTATAATTTACACTTCTTTCAAGTGGTTCCAAATATCAATTCATATATTTCAATAGTTCATCATGGTCATATACAAAATATGATGGTTATATCCAATCTTTTTATATTGATGTATGCTATATACTTCACGTTGTCACCAATTCAATGGTTAGGTCAAACAGATGACCCAATCATGATCCTAATCACAGCCATATCTTATACACTTAAGTGGACACATGTTTAGCAGTATACTGCTGCTTCTTCAGGGCTCTTGCATATACAGTATGCTTGGAAGAGAAAAAAAAGCAAAAGGAAAGGGAATAAAAGAGAAAACACAAAAAGACAAATTTAAATCAATTAAAATTCCCTCATGTCCATGTTGCACAAAAAGTGTAGCTATCTTTACATTCCACAGTTCCAATTGCACACAAACAATGTGTTATTACCCGACTTATGGGGTGACCTTAATGGCCTAAGACATATTCGGATCAATTACATCTCATATCTGATACAGGTATAATCAATAAATTGACCGCTGTTCTTGAGAGCAGTAGGCAGATTTCCCTAATTCTATATTGTGCAATATAGTCCACAACCTAGGGACAATTGCAGCAATACCTGGCACAATAATATATGTAGTAACCAAATACAATGTTTGAAGTTTAAATTAATTCGATTGATTCAATTTCACATCCTGAAAAACTCACAAATTCATACAGGTAAAGTGATGGGCATAAAATACCAGTAATATCTGAACAACCCTTAAAGTATTGGCTGCCTACTTACTTTCATATTAAATCTTTATTTTTAATAGATATTGATCAGCATCACTTCTTATATACACCCTTTGATCCAGGATCAACTGACCTGAGTAATTTTTATAGATTATATTTAGAATTCTCTAATTTCATATTCTACAGAATTTAAATTATCATTATCAAGTCTGTCTTATAACTTTATTTTAAGTCTTCCTGTTTCACATTGTAAAGAAATTAGGTTAATAAAATCATTTTGCACTTGTTAATTAATTAAAATAGGTATGTCCAAAATTGATCTTATTTTAAATACTCACCTCGCATTGTCAGTCATTAACAATACCCTTTCAGAATATCAATTAATTCATCTGATTCACTTACCGATTTTTTAAAGTTGCAAAAAGTGCTTAAGAAATAATCACAATAGTTTAATAATAGTATAATAAAATTATATTCTAAGATAAAACCCTCTGTGGCTGAATTGCTATCTAGCATTATATTGCTAAAAACAAAACTCTTACATGTAGTGCACTGACGTAACATGTACATGAATGATCATTCAATCCTATTGAACATCCCATCACCTGGAATAAAGTCTGTACAAAACCTCAATCATGTTCAAACAGCCATCAACGCTATTTTTACTTCCTGGTCCATATTGCAAAACTTCTCTATCGCTTTAACAACAATATTCAGAAATATTTATTAATAAATTATAAATTATATTTCATAGCTCGAGGAATTTAGACTGGTCAGTAACTACAAAACAGTATGAAATAGATGATGGAATTAATTAGGGCCCAAGAACCAGCATTCCTTTTAATCCTATATCCATCCAGTTCAATGATATCTTCACATATCAATTCTCCTCTCTCATTTCTACAACTAGATTCTTCTCACTCCATAACATTGATTCCATCTCTCAATTCAAGCACCAACCTCCTATCCTGATAGAACACACTCAGCCATTTTGGGCCAGGATAATCAAGGGATTACGTTGCCCTTGTGACATCCTGCGTCACTAATTCAGATTTACCAAGCAATGCAAGGCCACCTGCTAGAGAAACAGACAGTTGAGGTGTGCAGAGTCAGAGTGTCAGTGGTGTTGTAGGGTGGTCCATATAAAGGAGCTGCTCTCCACCTAAAGTTGGGAACTACCCAGAGGCAATCAACTATACTAAAGCCCTTAGTATAGCCAACACACTTAGGGTCCGATTAGGATGTTGGGAGGAAAGGCTCTGACCAGCAGTCTGAGGCTCTCAGCCTGACATCCTTGTTTTCCCTCCTACCACAGTATTTTGATGACCAGCGGGGAGATTCCATTCCTGTTCAGACTGGCTCTGTGAGCCTGTTGGAACAGGAACGGAATAGTAATCCCTATAATGACTGCAGAGCTAGGCTCGGCTCCGCCATCTGGATTATGATGTTGGTTTCCAACAGCCAATCCATGTCGGCCTTTCCGACATGGTTTGGCTGTCGGAAACTGACATTGTAATCCCGACGGGGCTGCAATGAGGCCTTGGGGGCACCTAAGGTGCCCCCCTCAACATCCCGCCACCGTGCCTGCCACATGGTGCACAGATGTTTCAAAGCCTCCATTTCTCAAATGGAACCTTGTGCTGCGGGCCTTTTCTACCTGCTGCACAAGCTTCCATTGAGAAATGGAGGTTTGCGACCGCCCTATGGACGGTTGCATCAAAATACTGTGGTCAGAACCGCTGACCTCAGGTCGGGCGGTTCCTTTCGGAAACGGTGTCGGGCAAACATCGTAAAAAGGCCCTTAATTCATCTAGGGGATCCTCCAATCATCCAATCAGGGACAACTCTGTTCTAGTAACCATATAGAAACACCCTCCTATGTGTGTTCTACATTTAAAACAGGCCCAGTGACCAGAAATCACCACACCAATCCACCGTGAAACTGTGTGAAATAAAAAATAAAATATAGGAAGTGTCTCACATAAGCAACCAACCCGGAGCTTATTGGCAGGTTCTCACCAACTTGCTTATTTTGTCATCATGGAAAACATTCCTATGAATGCTGGGAACCAACACCCAAACAAGGTCAGAAGAATGTTGTATGTAGGTGTGTCTATATAGCCCTATTGTGTATGTCACACATCTCAAAACCTCCTTAGGTCCTCATACGGGAAGGAGAAAATTCTTCTTCACAAGAAAAGAGATTAAAAATGAGTTGTGTGTGGCATGTAGCACTTGTCTTTAATTTTTTATGCACCGGACCATATGACCACCAGAGGGCTTGGTCCAATCTAGTCTGCCAACACCGGCGGCTACTATCTGTGGTCAGCTACAGTTTGTCCCCCAATGGCCCCCTATGGCCTACTGGTAAGCGCTCACCTGGTGGCCATATGGTCCGGTATACACATGGGTGAAAGATGGTCCTCATTCCCTGATGAAATGGCGAGGGTGGGAGATATAGTGACCTTAGGGCAATAGTTATAGTTACTGGTGATAACTGTTGGAGGATGGGTTATTGGTAGGGGTAAGTATGCACCTATTGCTAGCAATAAGGCCACTCACGCAATATAAAGTCCAGACAAGATCTCAATACATTAGCCCCTGGCTCAACCCTTGGTAGCTGGCTGCAACCAGACAGGCTTAACTCAGAACACAGGTATGTAAAACATTTAAATACACCAATACATTAAATAAGTAAGACAAAACACACAATAAAAATCCCACACCAATTTATACAAATAGGACATATTTTTATCTATAAGATGACACCAAAATTAGAAAAATCCATTGTAGGGAACTGTAGATATGAATTTTTAAAGATTAACCACTTTATAGTGCTTAAAAACATATAGCACCAACTTGGGACATCTGAGGCCATACTATACATGTGCCCCAGGGGCGCAATGGGCATTTGCATCCGCTTTGCATGCCCCTGGGGCATTTTTGTATTACAGAAGGGGTCACAGACGCTTGTGTGGCCCCTTCTGTAATACTGATAGTGCTGGCGCACATAAAGCGCCAGCGGTATCTTCAGAAGACGTTCCCTCATTTGCATGGGGCGTGCCCCATGAGGAAATCCATTTGCCTCTGTGCCCGTGCCATATTACAGACATGGGCGCAGCGGAAAAGAAGTTCTCAGGAGGTGTACGGACCTAAAAGGTTGGGCACTTCAGTGTGCCCCCTGATGGCAGGCCTCTGGAGGAGCCAAGGGGTCCCATGGACCCCAAACACACAAAAAGAAGGGGGACTGGGAGCAAATGGAAAAGAAGGTCCCTAGAGCCTACGTTTCCATCACTAGAGGGGGACTGTTCCTAGAGAAAAGCTGACCTGTTAGGTCACTGAAAGGACAGATGAGAGGAACTCTATCAAGGAGTATAGGTTGGATATTTTAAGCTCAGAGGGGTGAATTCCTCCTTGTTGAAGAAGTGCCCTCACACACCTAAGCGGGTGTCATGCTTCATCATTGGGCATTGCTCCTCGTGGGGGTGGCACTGCTGTACCCCATGGGCCCCGCAAGAGGGCTCTTTGTCAGAGATCTTTTGGAGGAACGCCGCAGTGGTGAGTGCTTGTGTTCGGGGTGTGGTGCAAGTGAGTTAAAAAATATCACACTAGTACCCTGAAAAGACTTTATTCTGGAGTCCGTGTGATATGGTTAAAAACTAGAGCCAAGAGGAATACTCTTGAACAGATAGTCAGAATTGGGAGTATTTTCCTTCTGCTTATCTCAGTGCTAGTGGTGATAAAAACTGCTGGTATCAGGTCGACATGTTTCACGCCTCCTGTGGTCCCTAGTGGATCCAATGGCGTTTCTTCAGGACCGTGCAAAGTGTGAGAAGTGAGGTACAGGGGTCCGAGACGGCGACACTCAGTACACCCTGTAATGATACCTAGATTTTGGTGTGGTCAGGGCGACTCTGCACCCGAACGGATACGACCACCTTAGTTTCAAAATCCAACCTAAGAAAGGAAAAAAGGGGGAGAGAGAGCAAAAGCAACATTTGTCCATGAAAATGATCTTCTTTGGTAGCGTAATATAAATCATGCGTGTTTCTAATCACACACTGCATCCAAATTTAATAAGGATTCATCGATAAAAAGCTGAGATGTCGATCTCAGCGTGAGAGTGTTTTTTAATTAAAAAGAAGCATGCTAGCGTACACACAGTACACATGTTGGGAAACTGGCTGTGAAGTGATCCACCACACTGCTCATCTGTGCCACTGATAATATGACAGGCAGTGAGTGACAGCGACACGCCATATACACAGGGTGTCGGAGTGCCTATGCGAGTGTGGCATGTAAGCCGTGATCAGTGGTGAGGCTTCTTAAGAAGGTATGCTCATCAGAGTAGAAACAGGTTTTATAAGTGGTGGATATGTGACACTCATGTAGTGGACATACAACACATACACACACAAACACTGATACCCCTACCCAAAAAGTCGTTAGGGAAAGCCTCATCGGCGTGGAGAGCGATCTAGAGAAGTAGACCTGGAAATAATATAATGGCATTCAACATATTGTCGCGGGTTCTTTTAAGTGGAGGAAAACACCTCTTTGGTGCCGACAGCAGGAAGAAAAATACTCACATTGACTTCTGCAAGAAACAAACTCATTACCTGCCCTCCGCTGCTCAATCGCCAGTGGGAGGGAGGAACGTTGCTTCAGCCTTTAACCACACCCGACTACCAGCGCGTCAACTCCAGAGTACGGAGTGACATGGGGGAATAGCTCGTAGCGCGGCGCACAGGTGTGGAAAGCGTGGGGGCCATCTTATGTGTATTGCGAAGAAAGAAGGAAACCCAAAGTAACTGTAAGGGTAACCTCACACTAGAGTCAGTGTGATGATGGCGGGTGCCATATTGGGAGGGGGGACATGAGAGAGAGGGTAAAGAATGATAATAATAATAAGGGTAACAGTAGTATTGTTAAAGACGAGCGCTCCGGACAAGAGAGATGTTATCTCCTAGTGTAATGTATAGTGGTCATAACCTGATATGAGTGTAGGGATAGAAGGAGGTAAACTTTACCAATGGAAACAGATTAAGAAGTAAATGTCAGGGCAAAAGTCCACTAAGTTGTACAGGTGGATTTAAAGGACAGTGGGCTAGTTAATAAATTCGGCCCATGGTATATCGTCATTGAGGTCTCGGGTGTTAGACCGAAGTCGGAACACCCAACGTTGCTCTTGCGTGAATAGGGTTCTCGTCGACCAGTTGGGGTTGGAGTTGATGATAGTCCACTGAAGACTCTCATGTGTTTGGTGTGCCTCAGAGAAGTGACTTCGCATTCTAGTATTGGTTTTCCTGCACCGGATCGTACTGTGGTGTTCACTCATCCGTACCTTCACAGGTCTTGTGGTCATAACCACATAGCGGAGATTGCAGGGGCTTGTGATCAGATACACACAATTTTTTGTGTTGCAGTTAGTGTGCCGTTTCTGATGCCATGGCCTCTGCAATCCTAGGTCTATATGTTTGGTAGCAGTGGTGAGATGGCAGACCGAACATGCACCACAGGGGTAATGACCCTCAACTGGTGGTAAGGCCCAGAGGGTAGGTTGTTTAGTTTATTGAGTGTGTGGGTGGGTATGTACCAGTAATTCCCTCATATTCTGAGTACGTTTGAATGCGAATAGGGGAGTAGGTCCTGGAGTAAAGTTACCTGTCTGGAGGATACCCCAATGTTTTTAATGCCTTCTGTACTTTATTGGAAGAGGGGGTGAATGTAGTAACACATTTAAGGGTGTCCGTGGGTGTTCTTTCCCTACTCTCCAGAAGGCATTCCGTGTGGTTGTTTTTGTCCCTCTTGTAAGCCTCATGTATCAGCTTATGTGGGTAGTGGTGATCCACTAAGTTGGATTTCAGGGTGGTTGCCTGCCTTTCGTATTCGGCTACGGTGTTACAGTTCCTGCGTAAGCGGAGGAACTGGCCCACTGGGAGGTTATCCCTAAGGGCTTTTGGGTGGTGGCTGTCGTAGAGCAGAAGGCTATTTCTGTCTGTGGGTTTCCTGTAATTAGTGGTAAATATCTCCCCGGCTTGGATTGAGATTGACAAGTCAAGGAATGGGATGGAGCTCCCTGACCGTGTGCTGGTAAATTTCAGAAATGGGTCCAGGGCGTTGACTCACTCACAGAAAGATGCACATTCGACTGTGTCACCACTACAAAAAACCAGGATATTGTCGATATAGCGACGCCATATAAGTAAATTGTTCTGAAATGGGTTACTCTAGTGTAGGATGTACTTGCTCTCAAATGAGGCCATATAGATACAGGCCCGACTAGGCGCAAAGGTGCTTCCCATGCTGGTACCTTGTACCTGATGGTAGACTTGATTCTGGAAAGCAAAAAAGTTCTCTTTGAGCGCTATGGATGCACATTCAACAATGAAGCAGATCGGGGTTTTGAATGGCTATGGGTCTTGTTCGTGAAGGATCGTTTCCATGACTTCAAGGGTGGCATCCTGGGGGATGTTGGTGTACAACGTTTCCACGTCCAGGGTCACCAGGAGATCAATTTTGTCAGGTGTCGGAAAGGCCTGTATCATGTTCAAGACATCAGTCGTATCTCTGAGGTAGGTAGGGGTCTGCATCACGATAGGTCTCAGGAAAAAATCGCAGAATTTGCTCAGTGGTTCAAGGAGAGGTTCAATGCCAGAAACTATAGGCTGACCTGGTGGGGGTCCACGTCTTTATGAATTTTAGGAAGGGTGTAGAAATATGGGCTCCTCGGTTGGTCATTGTTCAGGAATTCCGCTTCTTGGGTGGTCCCATGGACCCCCCAGACATCCCCTTGCAGGCTGATGCAGTCACTCACTACACCCGCCTGCAATGGGATCTCTACTCCCCCTTCAAAGTGCATGTGGGTTGCCGTCTGCACAGTGAAAACACAGGAATGTGCTGCTGCCAGGGCAGCATGAATGCGTGGCTGCCCTGGGGGCAGTGCATTCACCATAATGCGGCGCATTTTCCATTATTGCGTCTGGCGCACCTTTTAAATCGCGCATGACCAGGACAAAGTCAAAGTTTGAGGCTGCGGTGGAGCCCTGGTTGGATACACTAAGCAGTAGGCTCCGTTCAATATTTTACCTTCACACTTAGAAACTTTTCCGGAGGATTTCCTCTCAATGGCAAGCAAGGCACTTTGTCAGGCCAGATTCGCAGAGGGTTCACCAGCTTGGTTAAGCGTGAGCTCCCGGTCGACTCTTGGAAGTCTTAAACTCCAGAGCTTTCAGCGGGATGAACCTCAAATCCAGGCCGGAGTGCGGTTGAAAGTAGTCGGCTTGACTCTTGACGCTGGGTCAGTCCACTTATGGAGTTTTTTCCAAAAGTTCCTCCAAACTTCTCAAAACTTCTGGAACTTCTTCCTGAAGTTCCTTTTGAGGGTTAAAAGTGTCCAAAACACAAATCCAAGGGTCTAGAAGCTCTGAGATGGTCCTTGGAAGTGTAGACTGCAGTTCCCACAATACACCTGGCTAAATCCTTAAAAGTCCACTGGACACACTCCAGGCTGGGTACTTCTTGAGGGAGATGGGGCAGGGAGGCACTGTTAACCTGTTGCTTTCAGGCAGTCCACTCCTTAATCCTTTTTGAAGCAAATGCAAAGTCCTCAGGGCTGTTGTTCCAAATGTGCAACCGGGGCAGTCCTTCAGGGAACAATCCTGTGTGGTGCAGACAAGGGTTGCAGCAGGGCAGTCCTTCTTCTTGTAGTTTCAGGCAGCAAAATTGAATTCCGAACTAGAACTAGAACTGAACTCAGAACTGAGTTGCTCTGCAACTCTCACATATTTATTCAGTGATCTGGGGTGATAAGCTGGGAGGCACCCCTGTCCAATGGGGTGTCGGGTGCCACCCAAAAGCATGACAGCTTCCTCCAAAGTGTGGCATATTCTTGTCCCACAAAGCACTGCACTTTAAAATTCAAAATGTAGATTTTCTCTTCTTTGGAATAAGAGCTGGCTAAACTAACCCACTGTTGTGGCTCATTTCCATGAACCTTCCCTCTTCACCACCTGCAAATTCCATTCTTGGGCCTGCCATCTGTCTTGGGTTGCAGGAAGAGGGGGTGGTAGGGCTAGCATTCCTTACTGTCCGGCTCTCTCTTTGAAGCCCAGTTTGATTTACCCAGCCCTCTTTCTGACCCATCCTCTGCAGCTGCAGAGCTCTCTCTCTCAGATAACCTCTGCTCTATGCGGCCACCTATCACCTCATTAAGCAGCCTGGCTAAGCCTGTTAAGGCTGACCAATCAGGAGAGAGTACTTTAAGGCTGCATTTTGGCTCACAGAAAAGAAAGCTCTATAACTTATTTTCAGTATTAGTTATGATACATTCAACAGTGGCAAGTTGTTAGATTTATCATTGCCAATCTCTTAAGTCTTTGAATGACATTGTAAGCTCCTTCCTAGCAATATTTACAATGTAATAACATATTCCACTGTTAGTCTATGGAGCTAATAACCTACAATGGGGAAAACAAATTTGGCAGTTTTCTCTCACCAGGGCTTATAAAACATCCTTTACAATGTCCCTGCTTATAGTTGCAAGGCACCCCACCCCTGGGGCATCTAGGGGAGACCTTGGGGTGACTTATATGTAAAAATAAGGTAAGATCACCACTTTGGTATTACCTGTACAACCAAAGTCGAATTTGCTTGTAATTTACTTTTAAAGACAGTCTGCAAATCAAGGCTGCCTTTCAAAATGACAGCAGGCAACCCAATAGTGCACACTCCAGCACAGGAATTCTACTTGGCCTCTAAATCCCCCTGCTTATTATATACTAGGGACTTATAGGTAGTTTGAATCCCCCCTGCCCTATTATATAGTAGGGACTTAAAGGATCTGTCATTGCCAATTGTAACTATACCTAATTACCATATGCCTTTTTAATCAAAGCACTGTGCCCTGGGCCTGGTTTGCAGAGCCCAGGGCACAGTCAGCATCAGTTACAACCAGTATCAGTCAAAAAATGGGGGTGAACAGGGCAAAAGGATGACTTTCTCACAATAACTATAAGTGGAACTGCTGCATTTCTATGGTTTTGTGTGTGTAAAATCTAAACCTAACTATAATGTCCCGGTACCCTTTGGTTTTTTAGCGAATTTCCAAGTTTTTTAAATTCTATTTCCTAACTATAACGTCCCTGTAACCTTTGTTTTTTCAGTGAATTTGTAAGGTTTTTAATGCTATTTCCTAACTATAACATCCCTGTAACCTTTGTTTTTTCAGTGGATTCTATGGTTTTTAAATGCTATTTCCGAACTATAATGTCTCTGTAACCTCGGTGTGTGAGTGGGTGTGTGAGTGGTTGTGTGGATGTGTAAGTTGGTGTATTAGTGTTTGGTGGGTGTGTCAGTGCGTGTGTGAGTTGGTGTGTGAATGCCTCTGTGAGTCTCTGAGTTGGTGTATGAGTGGCTATATGAGTGTGTAAGTAGGTGTGTGAAGGGTTTCTTGGTCTCTGAGTGGGCATGTGAGTGACTGTATGGGTAAGTGAATGGTTTTCTAGGTCTCTGTGTGGGTGTGTGAGTAGCTATATGGGTGTGTGAGTGGGGAGGTGAGTGTTTGTGTGGGTGTGTGCATGAGTGAGTACATGAGTGTATGTGTGACTGGCTGTGTGAGTCTGTGAGTGGGTGTGTGAGTGGGTTTGTGGGTGTCTGAGTGGGTATGAGTGGCTGTACAAGTGTGTGAGTGGGTATATGAGTGGGTGCATGGGTGAGTATGTGGGTTGTGAGTGGGTGTGTGAGTGCCTGTGTGGGTCTGAGAGTGGGTTTGTGAGTGGTTCTTTGGGTCTCTGAGTGGGTGTGTGAGTGGCTGTATGGGCATGTGAGTGGGTGTGTGAGTGTTTGTGTGGGTATGTAATTAGATGTGTGAGTGGGTGTGTGAGTATGTGACTGGCAGTGCAGGTTTGTGAGTGGGTGTGTGAGTGGTTTAGTGGGTCTCTGAGTGGGTTAGTGAGTGAGTGTACAGGTAGGTGAGTTGATGTGTGAGCGGTGTATGGGTGTGTACGTGGGTGTGTGAGTGGGTATATGAGTGGCTCTCTGGGTCTCTGAGTGGATGTGGGAGTGGCTATATGGGTGTGTGAGTGGGTGTGTGAGTGGTGTTCTGGGTCTTTGAGTCATTGTGTCATTAGCTGTATAGATGTAGGAGTGGGTGTGTTAGTGGTTGTGTGGGTGTGAACACGAGTGAGTGAGTGTGCGAGTAGGTGTATTTTTTTAAAATTGGAATCTGGATGCACAGATCCATCGCTGATTCACATGGGGGGCACGGTAAGCACTGCAGTGGATCTGCAGATCCTCGTGCACCCAAAAAAACATTTTCCCACTATTTCTCCCCCATGAGGGGTCCGTCACAGACCCCTCCATCAGTCCCATTGGTCACAATACCTCTATCCTGACCCCTTATATCCTATTCCACTTTATTTCCCCCCTCTGGGAACCGTGTCCTGATTGACAAAATGGCGGCAGCAACTTTTCTCTCACTTTGCAGCCAGCCAATCACGACATTGCTGTTGGAGCGTGGATCCGCGGTTGATCCGCATCTCTAGATATACATAAATGTATTTTTTAATAACACTAAAACTGCTGAACAGATTACAAAAAGCGCACTGTCTGGACCAAGACCTAGCTTTCTGCCAAATTTGCTGTAATTCCGTTCAGTGGTTCGGCCTGTTGTGTCTAAAATTAATATGGGAAATTGCATGTGGAAAAAGTGTTCTGCGACCCCCCTTTTACTCAGCCCCTGCTTGACGGATCACCCCAAAAACTTCCAGCGAGTAGCTGAAGTGACTGGCAAACTAGTTTTGAAACTTTAATGAAGATTCATCAAATGGCGCCAAAGTTATTAACAAAACAAAAAACGATTTTCATATTGAAACTTGGTCCTAACTATAACTATCTACTGTGACCACCAATTTCGGCCCTGTGGACCCCATCCCCCGGGGCCTGGCATTGTTAAAACTGAGAGGGGGCACACAGCTCCTCTCTCGGGCCGTTTCAGCCCTGGGGAACCCATTCCGATGGAGCATGGCCATAATAGTAATAGGGAGGGGGGCTGTGCGGCTCGCCTCCCCAAGCTGATTTCATCCCCAGGGATCCCCTGGGGGCGGGCTGCAAAAGTAAAGGGGAGGGGGTAAAAGCGGCCCTATTCTCTGAGCCATTAATGGTTCTGGGGACTCGATCACAGAGGAGCGGCTCCTGCTATGTCCTGGGTGCCCAGCCCCTGGGACATAGTGGTTACCCTGCCCACACTGGAGCGGGCAGGGAAACCTGTATTTGCTCTCAATTGGCGGGAGCAATTTCAAAGCTCCCGTCAAGTGAGAGCAAACATGAAGTGCGCTCCCAGCTGGCGGGACCTTTAAAAAGGCTCCCGCAAGCTGGGAGCAGACTTAGGATCTGTTTCCCTACCCTCAGTGATGCGGGCAGGGAAACAGGCCTGAATATTGCTCCTGACTTCAAGGAGCTGCATTTTTATCTGCTCTCTGTGGGCTCTGCTCTCAATGCTGGCTCCCATTAGATGTGGGGAGCTGCCTGGGGTCATGTGGGCCACAGGCATGGTGGGTGCCCTGGGAGAGCACCAGTGCATCCACCCTTTGTTTGCCATGTCATGTGGTCACATTTGGATCAAGAGAGAACAACACCATTTTACATGTTCACGTTTTAAACTTGACATCTTTTCTTGAACATTGAACACTGACATTCGACGCACATTTTATTGCGTGCCTATGCTGGATAATATTCTCTTAAATGGCCTTTGCTAACATTTCAACTTTGTAGGCATATTATCAAATACCTTGAACATTCTGTACAAGGGCTAGGATCATTGCACAACTTGATGTTGTTTATTGATCGCTCAGTGATAGAGCCATCACAATAGAATCAACAATAGTGGCCTGACAGGAACTTCAGCATGGCAACATGGGTGATGTTTATTATATAAATGGCATCACTTCCTTGTTTAGTCAGAGGAGCAATTCACTGGCACTGAGGGATCACCACATACCTCATGCGACGGATGAAGGTCAGCTCTCTACCAAGACAGGCTTTCTGATGACACTTACCTACAGGTCACTTTGGAGTTAGATCACCCTACAGGGATTTGGCAGATTCACCCACCCTAGGCACACTTGGATAGGTAGCGCTAGGTAGGAGTACAATATATTACAATATGTATATGCAAGCATTTATTCTCTGTAGCAGCAAAATGGTCGAACTGTTTATCTGCTTTACCATTCTTATTATGCTAATTGCGTTATTCTGTTTCCTTCTATTGAATATTGCAGCACACATATTTTACTCAAGATTCACCATGCTTCAATGAATATTGAAACTGCATGTTGTGTATTTCTTGTGTATCTCTTTTGGTATGCATGAGTAACAAAACAAAATGGTTCTAGATCTTTTAGCATGATTTCCTTGGAGAGTCAGGGTTGTCATGTTCTGAGGTTGCACAATCCATTTGTTACCTGGTCAGGTTTGGGGTACAGATGGTGCACTGTGAGCTAGCAGGAATAAGGCCAACATATCCTAATGGTGTGCGTAGATTCAGTCTTGCACAGTTCTGATGTTTATGTTGTTCAGCAAATGCACAGTTTTTACTGATAAAGTATTAGCCATACAGAAGCCGAGCCTCCGGGGATCCCCAGGGGATCCCCGGGCCCAAATTGGAACATGGAGGTGGGCTGCATGGCCTCCCTCCCCATTTAGTCATTGGCTGCGCCCTGGGGATGGGGACCCCATGGCTGACATTTTGTGCCCCCCTCCACGTTTACAATATGGTTCGGTTCTGGGAGATGGGGTCCCCAGGGCCGAAATTGGCTCAAGGAGGGGGGCTGTGTGCCCTCGTTCCCCATAAATAAAGAGATGGGCCCCCGGGGATGGCGACCCTGGGGCTAAAATCAGCACATGGAGGAGGATATGTGCCACCCTCCCCCACAAAATGTGGTGGTCCCTGGGGTATGGGGTCCCAGGGGCCGAAATCTGCCTTTGAAGGGGGACTTGGTTCCCCTTCTCCTGGGTTGGCTGCCAACCCCCCCGCCATAAGGAGGTGGCCGCAGGGTCTGGCCCCTGCGGCCAACCCCTCACCACACAAGGCAGCGGTTGGATTAACGTATGGCAATTAAATATTACTTTGCTTTAAAAAAACCTAGACATTCACTAAAAAACCCAAAGGTTACAAGTACATTATAGTTAGGAAATATAGGTAAAAAACATAGAGATTCACTGATAAAAACAAAGGTTGCAGGGCTTTTATAGTTAGAAAATAGAATTAAAATTGTTTTAGAAATTCACTAAAAAACAAAGGTTACAGGGACGTTATAGATAGGTTCATATTTTACACACGCAAAACCATAGAAATTCTGCAGGTATAGTTACAGTTATCTCAAGTAAGTATAACTCGTGCCCTGAGGTAACTATAACTTGCACCCTCGCCATGCACTGCTAATTACCCCACATATTACTTCACTCATAACATCTTCTATGACATCATTGATATTAACACTGCAACATTTGTTGTAAAATTATTGATGAGAAAACTAGGCATGGCGGGGCATGAGTTATAGTTACTTGAGATAACTGTAACTATGACTGCTGCAATTTCTATGGTTTTGTGTGTGTAAAATCTGAACCTAACTCTAACTTCCCTGCAACCTTTGATTTTGTAGGCTATATATATATTGAAACAGGTTTTAAAAGAAAATCGACCTTTGTACCTAATCTCCCAAGGGACTCTATTGATGTGTTTTCGGACCAGGTGCTCAAGGGTTTGAAATCATTATCCCTAGTATCCAGCGAAAAATTCTGTAAAGGCATGAAGAAAGAAGAAAAAGATTACTCCAAAGTTATCGACAAATTAAGATCAAGGAAGGACATTGTAGTCCGCCAGTCCGATAAAGGCGGAAATGTAGTCCTGTGGCCATTGTGCAAGTATAACGATGAGGCCAAATCGCAATTGAGAGACACTGAATGTTATCAAAGGGTCCCGCAGATTATCCTTATAGAAGTCAAGAACAAGTATCATAAAGCATTAGCTAGGTGGAGGGGCTTGGGACTGATTACAGAGGGGGAGTACCGATATTTAAAGGTGGATGACCCCATAACACCTGTTTTGTATTTAATTCCCAAAGTGCATAAGGATTTGCAAAACCCGCCAGGCAGGCCAATAATATCGGCCATTGGTAGCTTGTTCGAGACCACTTTGAGGTATATAGATGATTTTCTGCAGGATATTGTGAAATACTTCCCGTCCTATATTCAGGACACGAGGGATTTTCTGCGAAAACTACATCACATCCCTTGGGAGGAATCGTACCTTTTGATAACTTTAGATGTGGCCTCGCTGTATACCAGCATTGCTCATGAAGATGATATCAGGGCTCTGAGACACTTCCTTGGCACCAGACCGATAAGTTTGTATCAGCACTCTGAGATGTTGCTAACAATGGCAAGATTGTGCCTTGAAAACAATTTTTTCCTGTTTGGGAGGGACACCTATAGGCAGTTAAGGGGCACGGCCATGGGCACCTGTTTCGCCCCCAGCTATGCGAATCTTCACATGGGCTGGTGGGAGGAGCAGGTGCTAAGGGTCGAATTTGCAACAGAATGGAAGAACAACATTGTGGTCTGGTGGCGTTTTATAGATTTGTTTATACTGTGGAGGGGCTCCCTAGAGAGGGCCAATGCTTTTGTTTCTGCCTTGAATGTGAATTCCCTGAAGTTGAAATTCACGAGTACCATCAGTGAGTCTCAGGTGTACTTTTTAGACTTAGAGGATTTTGTGAGCAAAGGCACGATGCACACACGCACTTTCAGGAAACCCACTGCAGGAAATTCAATCTTACACTTGTGCAGCTTCCACCCTCAAAAACTAAAATACAGTGTACCTTATGCAGAACACCTTCGCATGAAGAGGAACTGTAGTGAGGCATCCTCCCTAAAAGAAGCCCAGACAGGATTGATCCATAGATTTAGAGAGAGAGGATATGGCCAACAAGTTTTAAATCAGGCCCTCAGGAAGGTGGAGGAAATTCCCAGAGAATCGATACTGTTCAAGGAACACACGGGAGACAGACAAGCTGGCATGAAGAAGGATGAAACTAGAATGATTACGGGATACAATGCCAAAGGTGAGAGATTGCATGAATAGGCATTGGCATCTAGTAAACAATGATCCCATGCTTGGCAGCTTAGTCTCACGTAGACCACTCCTAACCTTCAGAAGGGCGAAATCCATGAGACAACAACTGGTCGTGAGTAGCCCCGAGGTGGTTGAGACAGAAGGGTGGCTTAAAGCCAATCCAGGTTTCAATAAGTGCCTGAAATGTAAGGCGTACAGACACGGCATTAACAAAATAGAAATTCAATCGCCGTTGTTGAAGAAACCTTGGAAAATACCTCGCTTTTTTAACTGTAGAAGTGACCACATGGTATACATTCTTCAGTGCACTTGCCCTAAGCTGTATGTGGGCAGCACGATTCATATGGTGCATGTTAGAATCCTCCAACACCTGATGGCGGTAAAGAACAAAGACAGAACCTACCCTGTGGCCAGCCATATCAATGAGGTCCATGAAGAGAACCATAACAAACTTTTTTATTACTAGAATCACGTTATATACTAATGTTTCATACTAAGATTCCCCGAGGCCTCAATTTAGAGGAAGATCTGTACGTCCATCTCAGTAAGATAGACGAAAGAACTTATATACCGATTCAATGCTTTTAGGAATTTTGGAAAATTTAAAGACAAAAAAATTATATTTTTTTAACTTAATTTTAGGTCTGTACCCCTTATCCCCGATAGTGTGTGGAATAAGATTGATGTTACATAAAAGGGGAATCTACGAAGGAGTGGAACGGGATTAACAATGGGTTAGTGTAACTTGCCAGGTATACAAGTGTAAGCAGTTATTAATTTAATGATCAATCATTTAGGCTGTGTTTGAAGAAATGAATCAGTGTCTTATGGCATATGCTCTCACATATGTTACAGCACTTGCACTTTAAATGGCAAAAGCACTAGCACTTTATGTCACTAACCCAGAAGTAGAAGAAAGGATCCCTCCTTCCCTGTCATATAGCCCCTTAGTATAGCAGCCACATGGTATCAGAAGCCATAGCCCTTGAGCAATAAATATATGCGAGAGTACAAAAAAGGCACTTGCACTTTGAACATAGAAGTGAACACCAGCACCTTATTATTATTTATTGAAACTCAAGTGGGGAAAGACAGGTTCATGCGAAATTGCACTATTACATTTGCACTTTGTGAAACAGGGACTAAAACCAGACCGTGTGACACAAGGCCCAGGATGGAGGCAAAGTAATAATGCACTTGCACTTTATCATGTGAAAGTTGTACTCTTTAGTTAAGGCATTGGCAGACTGTGACTGAAAGGGGCTAGTTTCAAGGATATCTTGTCTCCTCTCTTGATGAAACTGTCTGCCTAATATGCTGTTAGATTGATTGAATTTGATGTTTAGAATTACCTTTTATTTGTGTAATTAGGCGGAGAGAGGACGCTTAGGGTGCCATGCTATCAGTACCAGGTGCCAATCGATGATTAAGGGGCACAGCATTATTGCACTTTAGCAAGTCTTGTTTGGGGAAGTATTGACACATTGCGGGCTTAAACGTTGGGTATGCACAAAAATCACTTTTTCTGTTCTGAATAAAAAATAAAAAATGAATTAGTAAAAAAAAGAAAAAATGTAAAAGAGATAAATAAATTAAAAAAGGTACAATAAGTAAACGAAAAAAGAAAAAATGAACAGGATGCAAAGAATTTTGATTTAAATTTTATTATTCACGTTTTCAAAGATGCAAAATACAAGAATCAAAATATGCAGCAATGATATTTGGATGTTAAAGATTAAGCAACAACATTCACACTTGGGAAGCTTGGGCTTCAGAGATGTTCTTCATGTATACGAAAGTGTATTCATAGTAACTTTGCAGTGTGTCGTTTATGTCTATTGTATCATGTGATCTGCCCTCCCAACAAAGGGAGGAGATTAGTGGAGCTCAGTGTGTCAGCAAGGCAGGGGATCCTGTCAAAACGCGTAACAGCACAATTATTTAATAAACAATGCAAAACAACTGAATTTGCGGTGTCGGTGTCCGGTTTCAAAAGGAAAAACTGGTGTTTGGTTTGAATATATATATATATTCACCTATCTATATAGCAGAACCTCTGTGGATTACTTAGACATCAGGGTCTATATTGAAAATGAGAAAATATGCACCACCCTCTTCCGCAAGACCACATCTTGTAACAGCATTTTACAAGCTAACAGCGCACACCCAAAAGCCCTAAAATGGAGCATCCCCTACGGAGAGTTTCTACGGGTGCGCAGGAACTGCTCGGTGGAGGTGGAGTTCAACAAACAGGTCTCTATAATGTTTGATCGTTTCCAGAGAAGGGGATATCCCTTGATGGTCCTAGAGGATGCGCGAATAAGAGCATCCAATGCCAAAAGAGAGGATTTACTACTACCGAAAAACATCATAACAGAATCTGTATTAAATGAGGAACCTGTGAGATTCATCACGGATTTTAACAACTCGAATCAGAGGATCAGGCAGGTGATCAACAAACATTGGAGTGTGCTTAAAAGATCAGGAGTTAAATTCCTTCATCAAAGAAAAAGCAAATATCACCTACAGAAAAGTACCCTCATTGGGAGGCCTTTTGACAGAAAGCTACTTCTCAAGTAAAACTGTATATCAGCAAAAAACAACTTGGATATCACAGAAGGGCTTTGTGAAATGCACACAATGTAAAGCTTGCAATTATGGCCGCAACAGGACAGAAATTACAACAATTCAAGGCCTGAAAAAAGTTATTAAAGATAAGATCACGTGTGAATCCACTTATGTGGTCTACCTTTTGGAGTGTATATGCGGCCAAAAATATATTGGCAGTACTGTGAATAAATTAAAATTGCGTATCCTCCAACATTTGCGAGCCATATCAAACAAGGACTTTACTTATGCAATGGCCAAACATATCTGGAGAGAACATGAAGGAATTTTAAACAAGAATAAACTCTCATACTCTGGTATTGAACAAATAACATCTCATATCAGAGGGGGAGATAGAGAGTTGACATTGAGACGTGCAGAATCGAGATGGATTGTCAACTTAGGAACAGAGATACCATGGGGACTAAATGCTGATGCGGAATTATACACCTTTCTGTAAAAACATTCCTGGTTCTCCTCGTCTTAATGGAATGTCCTGATTTTATTTGCATTTTTATGCCAGGCATGTGATAGGTATAGGATCACAAACAATGGGCCTGATGTTGATTAATTAACTCCGTCTGATCCATATGAATTGCATTGATGTATCCCGTTTAAGACTTTTAATTATTGTGATCATGTGTAATTTTTGCATTGGCCATTTTTAGAATCGTGGTAAACAAACTGATTATTTATGTGGGCTTTTTAACAGAAATATTGATGCGGGGTAGCCATGAATAGATGAATTTCTATCGGTAGTAATCTTAGATTATGAAGGATTGCTTTCCATATAGATTAGGAATTTACGTTAACATTAAACAGGACAGCATTCATCTAATTGGGAAGCAATTTGGCCATCTTTTGGGGATTAAGGGAGGTGGCTGGTTTTAGACCATGATATATAATATGGTTTTTAACATATAGGCACCTGGCACTTTATTATGCAGTGCATAATACATAGGAACAAATGTATAGCACTTCAGTATAAGCTGGAGAGTAACTGGGAGGGGATTAGTGATAGTTGGTCAGGATAACTAACATCATTCTCTTCTATATCCAGCAATTTCGTCCTTATGCACCCATTTCCCATCTTCTAGAACAAATGGTAGCCGCACTTTTGCACTTTAATATGTATATGCACTTTGAGGTTCTTTCTGCTATTTTGCACATATTTATCTCCGGACTTTGTACATACATGTTGGAGAAACAACACAATGCATTTTTTAGAAGCATGAGTCACTTTAATTGTCTGTTCCTGAAGGGATATAAGATGAATAATTGTATCAGAAATAGACGAGTAGATATGACCAAAGAATTGGCCATATGGGACCAAGAGGCTTGGGAGGATTCATCATACAGTAATGACTGAATGTCAGATTATGACTCCAGGGCCGTCTATTTGTGAATTAGTTGGGATAATAACAAAGAGTTGAACTTGGCAAATTATCTATTTAAATTTTGGAATAAGAATGCGACAACTTTTGCTTTGCCATGCAATCCACCTAGTATAAATGTAATGAGTTGATATTTGTACTTCACAAGTGGATATTATGAAAAGAGATATGCAGATTGAAAAAATGAAAATAGAGATGGAAAAAGAATTTTCGTTTAAATGTCATAATGTAATTGAACACAATGCATGTATATGTCCCCTTTAAGAAACTGACCTTGTTTTTAATTGGTGGTGGGGGAAATGAGCCATGCTTCCCCTTTAAATAGCACATTTTGTTCTGCACATGTTGACCCAGTAGAAGGCGCAAGCCGAAACGCGTAGGTCATTTCTGTTTTTGTATGCACCTCCTGCACTTTGCTTTGAGAGGCTTCTAATGCAAGGGGCCTCCGGAAACAACGAAAATTAATAAAGCCCTTCGGAAGCCAGTTCCTGGTAGTGCCGTGCTTCATTTCGCCCTGGAAATTATGTGTCAAGAGCGAAGGGCATTTGTGTGGAGTAAGTGAAGGAATATATATATATATATATATATATATATATATATATATATATATATATATATATATATATATCAAAACAAAAAAATTCCCTTTCAGGCATAGAGTGACGCAGAAGTTATGCAAAAAAAAAGAAGCAGATGCAATATGTAAAAAGTGCAACGGAGGCTAAAAAACGCTATGCAGCAGAATGTCAGACTGCCCACGTTTGCACTATCAACACCGGTGCATCTTGGAACCTGGAGTGCCAGTATGAAGGTCACATGACATGTTAATTGAGCACTTGCATAATCAACCTCAATGATTCCTACCTGTGATCAAGGCTTTATCAAGCCGAAATGCGTATTAGGACTCGAGTGGCAGTGTGGAAATAAAGGGTGTGAAATGTTTTGAAACCGGGCTCGGCTATCTTTCTTTTGATGTTATATGACGGGATCCTCCATTCCCGTTGCTGCCGGAGCCGCCCTGCAGGGTTGGGGGCCCCCAGCATGGAGTCTGTTTGTTCGGTGCTACACACCTTTGGGGGCATGACCCGATCGCCCTGCGCCAGACCAGTTGGACTGCCGTGGTATTTCTGGAAGCAGAGGTGAGAAAGGGAGAAGAGTGAGGGCACACCTCGCTTGGACAGTTTTGAAATAACTCGCCCTTACGAAGTTATTTTTTGCCACTTTGGGATTCTTCAACTTAAATGTGCACTCAACACTTTATTCCTAGATGCAATATGTAAAAAGTGCAACGGAGGCTAAAGAACGCTATGCAGCAGAATGTCAAACTGCCCACGTTTGCACTATCAACACCGGTGCATCTTGGAACCTGGAGTGCCAGTATGAAGGTCACATGACATGTTAATTGAGCACTTGCATAATCAACCTCAATGATTCCTACCTGTGATCAAGGCTTTATCAAGCCGAAATGCGTATTAGGACTCGAGTGGCAGAGTGGAAATAAAGGGTGTGAAATGTTTCTAAACCGGGCTCGGCTACCCTTCTTTTGATGTTTAATGACGGGATCCTCCATTCCTGTTGCCGCCGGAGCCGCCCTGCAGGGTTGGGGGCCCCCAGCATGGAGTCTGTTTGTTCGGTGCTATACACCTTTGGGGGCATGACCCGCTCGCCCTGCGCCAGACCAGTTGGACTGCCGTGGTATTTCTGGAAGCAGAGGTGAGAAAGGGAGATGAGTGAGGGCACACCTCACTTGGACAGTTTTGAAATAACTCGCCCTTACGAAGTTATTTTTTGCCACTTTGGGATTCATCAACTTAAATGTGCACTCGACACTTTATTCCTGGATTCAATATGTAAAAAGTGCAACGGAGGCTAAAGAACGCTATGCAGCAGAATGTCAAACTGCCCATGTTTGCACTATCAACACCGGTGCATCTTGGAACCTGGAGTGCCAGTATGAAGGTCACATGACATGTTAATTGAGCACTTGCATAATCAACCTCAATGATTCCTACCTGTGATCAAGGCTTTATCAAGCCAAAATGCGTATTAGGACTCGAGTGGAAATAAAGGGTGTGAAATGTTTTGAAACCGGGCTCGGCTACCCTTCTTTTGATATATATATATATATATATATGTGTATATATATATATATATATATATATATATATATATATATAAATATCAAAACAAAACAATTCCCTTTCAAGCATAGAGTGACGCATAAGTTATGCAAAAAAAGAAGCAGAGAACTCTGGGTAGTTCTCAAGTTTAGGTGGAAAGCAGCTCCATTATAGAGCACTATCAACACCAGCGACACTCTAAATTTGCTCACCTCAAATGTCTGCTTTTCTATCAAAGTCTTTAAGCATAGGATTAGCACAGTGCCATCCATGCCGAGATAGAAAGGGACAAAGTCTTTTACCATGTCTACTGCAAAGTCTTTAAGCATAGGATTAGCACAGTGCTATCCTTGCCGAGCTGTAAAATGGCCAAAGCCTTTCACCACTCCAGGCACAGTATTACAGCTTTAGATTGATAAAATACCATCCGAGCCAACATGAAATGAATAAAAGCAACCCCTGACACGTGTTTCGCTCTCATTAGAGCTCTTCAGAGAGGTATAGCTTTGTCCAGACACAAGGGAGCACCCAGTATAAGTCAAAACAATTCCCTTTCAGGCATAGAGTGACGCATAAGTTATGCAAAAAAAGAAGCAGAGAACTCTGGGTAGTTCTCAAGTTTAGGTGGAAAGCAGCTCCAGTATAGAGCACTCTCAACACCAGCGACACTCTAAATTTGCTCACCTCAAATGTCTGCTTTTCTATCAAAGTCTTTAAGCATAGGATTAGCACAGTGCCATCCATGCCGAGATAGAAAGGGACAAAGTCTTTTACCATGTTTACCATGTCTGCAGCAAAGTCTTTAAGCATAGGATTAGCACAGTGCTATCCTTGCCGAGCTGTAAAATGGTCAAAGCCTTTTACCACTCCAGGCACAGTATTACAGCTTTGGATTGATAAAATACCATCCGAGCCAACCTGAAATGAATAAAAGCAACCCCTGACACGTGTTTCGCTCTCATTAGAGCTCTTCAGAGAGGTATAGCTTTGTCCAGGCACAAGGGAGCACCAAGTATAAGTCAAAACAACTCCCTTTCAGGCATAGAGTGACGCATAAGTTATGCAAAAAAAGAAGAAGCAGAGAACTCTGGGTAGTTCTCAAGTTTAGGTGGAAAGCAGCTCCAGTATAGAGCTCCCGCTCTGTCATAGCAAACTTCTGCTTCGCTTCCATGAAGTGAAGCAAATTGCTTTTGGGCAAAGGGAGCTGCATGTTTGCAGCTCCCTTTGTCCAAAAGCAATGGCGGCTTCCGCAGGAGGTGGGGAGACACCAGGGACCGCGGGGGCATTGGGGCTCCCCCTGCGGTCTCCAACGTGAGGTCATGCCCCGGAGGATGGGGCCCGGGGGGAGGGGGCAACCGGTTCTATTTTTTACAAATGGCCGGGCCTCTGGGGATAGGGTCCCCGGGGCAGACTTTGAGTAATGGGACTGGGGGCATTTTATTTTTCTCTCGTGTTTGGAGTCGTGACCCCATCGCGGCTCTCAGCGCGGCCCCCCGTGTAACGTCGCGATGGATTTGTGGATCCACCTCAAATAAATAATTTCATAGTATAGTATTTAGAAGGTTGTGTTGCAATAGTGACCTTTTTTAAAAAGCTAGTGAGATTGAAGTTATTTATCACAATAATGTTGATAGAGTTATTAATAATGTAAAAATTAAAAATTAAAAGTTAAACTTGAGTGCATTGTGTTGTAGTACATTGAATTCATGCTTTTGTTTTGCAAATCCGCTACGGGTTCGCTTATCCCCCCCCAAAAAAAAGAGTATGTATGTTTTAAAAAAAAAATAGATTTACTGTTGGGTTATAGGGTGGCTCTAAAAAGAGCCCTTGTTTTCATTCTAACTGTGTAGAAACTACATGTAAGTGCGGACGCACAGCTTAAGGTTGTTGAGAAACACTTTTTTCCCTTCATCTGTGAAGTGAACTCCATCACTTCTGTAGATGTCATCCTTATCAAAACATAAATTGTTGTTATAGATGGAGCCCATCCTATGGTCTCTGAGATAAGCAGAAACAGCTTTATTGACATTCTTCCTAGCTATCTCAAACTGTGGACAGAATTGATTTGACCACTTCCATTTCTGTCTTTGGCATATATTGTCGTAGGCAAAGACAGTTTGAGACAAAAGCAACATCAATTTTGCAAAGGTATCCTTTATGAGCATTTCCAGTCCTACACCAGTCAATGTGCCTAGGTCATTGCCACCACAGTGCACAATCATGAGGTCAGGGGGTTGGAGATGCAAAAAGGTTTTAACCAAAGGCAAAAATTGTTGCCACTTTAATCCTTTCTGTGCAATCCATTTGATATCCACATTTTGCAAACCTAGGTTTTTGTCACTACCTCTGTGTTCAGCATACCTTTTGCACCAGAAAACATAGCTGTGCCCTACAATCCACACTGTGAGCATCTTGAAGGGATGTCTGGAAGGAATGAAATGATGTCTGTAGCTGAGGAGTCAGTTGGTAGAATGAGAGGTATCTAAAATGGTAGAGAAAATGTTGTTTTTGAAAAAGCTGGTAAGTGACTGGCTGTTCATCAACATTGTGCACTCAAAAGTAGGATGCATGTTACTTTGCTGAGGAATTATGTTTCGGATTGGTTATTAAAAATGTTTGAAAGGTACAGTAAATAGCATAAGGTAATATTTTGCAAAAGTCAACCACACCTGCTGTTTGCATTTGGAAGCTTGTGTGCTGAACTTGAAAATATGGTGAACTTTTGACCTGCCAGTACAATTGAATGTTGCAGAAAGTGTTACTATGGAAACTGGGATTGAGCAGAATGGGGGAAGGGTTGAAACTTTCCAGTGGATTTAAAATGTGAAATAGAAATCTTGAATATAAGTGATTTGTTACTAAATTAAGGTTTTCAAAGTCAGTTGTATGTGTAGAAGTTGTGTGTTGTTAAAAAAAGTATACTAGTATTATTAGAAATAGGTTTTTGAACTTCCGTAAGGGTTCGCGGCTCCATCACGACATTACACTGGGGTACCGCAGTGAAGTTGCAGCTCTAGAAAATTACAGAACCAGTTTGAGCACTATTTGAAGACAGCTAGAAAGGGTTAATATGTCTAGCCAATAGAAATGTGTTTCACAATTTGAAATAATGTAGGAAGCAATGTGATTTGTTACTTACATTTATTTGTGTGCAGAAAGAGAGGGGAAGATTGCCATTACTGGTTTTACCTTGCTGAGAGTGCTGCATTACATTTATTGTGTGGAAAAGAAAATCTTTAATGAGTTTCGGTTATTTGATATTCTGCAATACTATTTCAAAGGTGAGTAACACATTAATAAGGTATGTTATGTATTATTTAGCAGTGCTTTACTCTTTGTAGTGATATTTTTAGATTTAAAACAAAATAATTTTCAAAGTGTGGAAATTGTAAGAGAAGTGTAATGTTTGAAATATGTTATGTGAAATATACAGATGTCTATTGTAGTTTGTTTTATTGTAGTTTAATGATATGTGAAAAAGTTTGTGCAAAGTAACATGTGTACATTGGCATATGGATTAGTGATTATGGTAGTTTGTATGAGTGTGTGGAAAGGTGCAGATGTAGTACGCCGCATAATTCAAAGTCCATTATGGTCTAGTGACTGAGGTATTTCTCTACTTGCACATGTATTCTGACATGTGTTATGCCTATGAAGATGGTAGAGGTATATAAAAACAGGAATACCTCTATTTGTATGTTTCTTTTAAGTATGATGCCACTAGTAAAGGTACATAGATATGCATGCATACTTTTATGAATATAGTGAGAGTTACAACACACATGTGCAAAGGGTTGCTGTTTTATATTTGGCTAGGCGCAACTCTCTCAGTAGTTGCTCTATAGTGAAGCTGTAACACAAAAGGGAAGTTCAAGACATGTTGGTAGAGGTATTAGTGATTACTTTACCTCATATCAGTCTATGTAAACGAACGGGAAACAGGGTTTACATTGCATGCGCTACAACGCATGCGATTACAACGCGGTCGTTACAACGACCGCGTTGTTACAATGCAAGCCATTACATTGCAAGTCGTTTCTACGACTTGCTGTTGGGGGCGCGCTAAACTAAGGAATAGTATAATTTACTATTCCACCACCTTCCCTACTGTTGCACATGCTGGAGTTGGAATAGTAAATTATACTATTCCTAAGTCCAGTGCGCTCCCTACAGCCAGTCGTAGAAAGGACTTGAAATGTAATGGCTTGCGTTGTAACAACGCAGTCGTTGAAACGACCGCGTTGTAATTGCATGCGTTGTAGCACATGCAATGTAACATCGCATATTCAAAATTAACAGTCCAAGTACACCTTAGAAATTTAGGTGTCTCCTTGAAATGTGAAGTGCAGTTTGTCAGGTTTCAGGGACTTTATGGTCTTATGGCTGAGGTATGTCTCTACTTGCACATATATTCTCATACATGTTATGCATCTGAAGATGTAGGCTGTATAAAACACAGGTATACATCTATTTGTATGTTTCTTTTACATATTATGCCACTTGTAAAAGGTACAGATCATGCATGCATGCTTTTAGGAATATAGTGAGACTTTTAACAGACAGATTGAAAAAGTTGCTGTTTTGTATTTGGCTAGGCCCAACACTCTCAATAGTTGCTGTATAGTGAAGCTGCAGCACAAAAGTGCGGTTTAAGACTTTTTGGTAGAAGGATTAGTGATTAGGTTAGCTCTTATTGGTCTATGGAAATGTACACTTCAAATATGCCGCATAATTTTAGGTGTCTCTTTAAAATGGGAAGTGCAGTCTGTCAAGTTTAAGGGACTTTATAGTCTTATGACTGAGGTATGTGTCTGCTTGCTCATGTATTCTCACACGTGTTATGCCTATAAACATGGTAGAGGTATAAAACACTGGTATACATGTTTTTGTATGTTTCTTTTATATATGATGCAACTAGGAAAAGGTACAGACACATGCATACTTACTTTCTGGAATATAAAGAGAATTACGTCTCTTTACTCAAGCACTAGGTATGCACTGATGTAAAGAGGCATATATCACTCTTGGACTTATGAATTCACTTAGGCATTCTTATTCAGTTATGCAATCAAGGAGGCACTACCTATACACACTTCTAATCACTCAGACATTAACCATACATACATATAATTACCCAGACACTACTATTCCACTCAAACATTCACTCAGGTAGTACCTATCCACTGATCTATTCACTCAGGGACTACTGATGCACTCATGCAATGGCCCAAGCATTACTCTAACACTCATATTTTCTCTCAGGTATTTCCCATACACTCATACAATCATCCAGTTACTACCCCTGCAGTCATAGAAGCACTCAGGCAGTACCGATTCACTCATGGATTCACACAGAAAACTAGTCTTATACTGATCCGTTTATTCAGGCACCACTCATGCACTCATCCATTCCCTCAGACAGTAGCCATGCACTCATCCAATGACATAGGTACTAGAGTTGGACTAATCTATTCACTCAGGCACTACCCGTTCACTTATCCATTTTGTCAAGCAGTACCCATGCAGTCATGCAATGATTCGGGCACTAACAGTTGGACTAATCCATTCACGCAAGCAGTATCCATGCACTCATCCATTCTCTCAAGCACTATGTATACACTCGTGCAATAAACCATGCATTAGCTTTGCATTCATAGTTTCTCTCAGG
Organism: Calotriton arnoldi; assembly: GCA_963921515.1. Taxonomy (NCBI): domain Eukaryota; kingdom Metazoa; phylum Chordata; class Amphibia; order Caudata; family Salamandridae; genus Calotriton; species Calotriton arnoldi. The sequence continues at coordinate 700,770 of CAWUFW010002656.1, read as the reverse complement.
TTTTTCACATATACTGATCCAATCACCGAGGCAGTACCCTTGCACTCATGTAGTCATCCAGGCACTACTCTTGCACTGAACTATTCACTTAGGCACTAACCATCCAGTCATCTATTCTCTCAGGCACTACATATGCAGTCATCCAAAGACCCAACCATTACTCTTACATTTATCCTTTTACTCAGGCACTACCCATGCACTCATACAGTTAAGGAGTAACTACCTATACACACATTCAATCAAGCAGGTATCACCTATGCAATTTTGCAATCACCCAGGCAGTACTTTTGCACTCAAAGATTTACTCAGACAATATCCATGCACTCATCCATTCCCTCAGGAACTACTGTTGCACTCATACAATGACCCATGGATTACATTTTCAGTCATCCTTGTACTCGAGTACTAGCTATGCAATGATCTAAGAAGCAGATATTACTCTTGCACTCATGAATTCACATAAGCACTACCAATGCACTTACCCACTCATCCAGTCAGTACCCCTGCACTCATGGAATCACCCAGGCACTACTCCTGTACTCTGCAATCACTGACATACTACCCATATACTCATACAATTAGTGAAGCAGTACTCTTGCACTAAACTATTCTCCTACACAGTACCCATGCACTCATCCAATGACCCAGGCATTATTCTTACAGTTATTCTTTTACTCAGATACTACCCATGCACTGATATAATTACCCAGACATTACTCTTGGAGTCATAAACTCTGTCAGGCAGTTCTCAGGTATACATCTAGTTGTATATTTCTTTTTTATTTGATGCCACTAGGACAAAGTACAGATACATGCATGCTTGCTTTTTGGAATATAGTGAGACTTATAACAGACATATTCAAAAACTTGCTGCTTTGTATTTGGGTAGGCCCAACACTGTCAGTAGTTGCTCAATAGTGAAGCTGCAGCACAAAAGTGAGGTTTAAGACATGTTAGTAGAAGGATTAGTGATTAGGTTAACTCATATCAGTCTATGTAAAAGAACACTTCAAGTACACCTCATACATTTAGGTGTCTCATTCAAATGTGAAGTGCAGTTTGTCAGGTTTCAGGCACTTTATGGTCTTATGCCTGAGGTATGTCTCTACTTGCACATATATTCTCACACATGTTATGTATCTGAAGATGTTAGATGTATAAAACACAGGCATACATGTATTTTTATGTTTCTTTTATATACGATGCCACTAGTAAAAGGTACAGACACACGCATGCATGGTTTTGAGAGGTAAGTGGGACTTTTAACAGACACATTGAAAAAGTTGCTGCTTTGTATTTGGCTAGGCTCAACACTCTCAGTAGTTGCTGAATAGTGAAGCTGCAGCACAAAAGTGAGGTTTAAGACTTGTTGGTAGAAGGATTAGTGATTAGGTTAGCTCGTATTGGTCTATGGAAATGTACACTTCAAATACACCGCATAATTTTAGGTGTCTCTTTGAAATGGAAAGTGCAGTTTGTCAAGTTTAAGGGACTTTATAGTCTTATGACTTAGGTATGTGTCTGCTTGCACATGTATTCTCACAAGTGTTATGCATATAAAGATGGTAGAGGTATAAAACACTGGTATACATGTATTTGTATGTTTCTTTTATATATGATGCCACTAGGAAATGGTACAGACACATGCATGCTTGCTTTCTGGAATATAGTGAGAATTACATCTCTATACTCAAGCACTAGGTATGCACTGATGTAAAGAGGAACATATCACTCTTGGACTCATGAAATCACTTAGGCGTTCTGATTCCGTTATGTAATCAAGGATGAACTAACTATACACACTTCTAATCACTCAGACATTAACCATACATACATTTAATCACCCAGACACTACTATTCCACTAAAACATTCACTCAGGTAGTACCTATGCACTGATGCAATGGCCCAAGTATTACCCTAACACTCATATTTTCTCTCAGGTATTTCCCATACACTCATACAATCATCTAGTTACTACCACTGCAGTCATGGAAGCACTCAGGCAACACCGATTCACTCATGGAATCACACAGAAAACTAGTCTTATACTGATCCATTTATTCAGGCACTACGCATGCACTCATCCATTCCCTCAGACAGTAGCAAGGCACTTATCCAATGACCTAGGTAGTAGAGTTGGACTAATCTATTCACTCAGGCACTACCCGTTCACTTATTCATTTTGTCAAGCAGTACCCATGCAGTCATGCAATGATTCAGGAACTACAGTTGGACTAATCAATACACGCAAGCAGTATCCATGCACTCATACATTCTCTCAAGCACTATCTATACACTCATGCAATAAACCATGCATTAGCTTTGCATTCATAGTTTCTTTCAGGTTTTTTACATGCACTGATCCAATCACCCAGGCAGTACCCCTGCACTCATGCAATCATCTAGGCACTACTCTTGCACGGAACTATTCACTTAGGCACTACCCATCCAGTCATCTATTCTCTCAGGCACTACATATGCAGTCATCCAATGACCCAATCATTACTCTTACATTCATCCTTTTACTCAGGCACTACCCATGCACTCATACAGTTAACGAGGAACTACCTATACACAATGCAATCAATCAGGTATTACCTATGCAATTTTGCAATCACCCAGGCAGTACTTTTGCACTCAAAGATTTACTCAGACAATATCCATGCACTCATGCATTCCCTCAGGAACTACTATTGCACTTATACAATGACCCATGGATTACTTTTTGAGTCATCCTTGTACTCAAGTACTAGCTATGCAATGATCTAAGGAAGCAGATATTACTCTTGCACTCAGGAATTCACATAAGAACGTACCAATGCACTTACCCAACCATCCAGTCAGTACCTCTGCTCTCATGGAAACACCAAGGCACTACTCCTGTATTCATGCAATCACTGACATACTACCCATATACTCATACAATTAGTGAAGCAGTACTCTTGCACTAAACCATTCTCTTACACAGTACCCATGCACTCATCCAATGACCCAGGCATTATACTTACAGTTATTCTTTTACTCAGATACTACCCATGCAGTGATATAATTACCCAGACATTACTCTTGGAGTCATAGACTCTGAGAGGCAGTTCTCAGGTATATATCTATTTGTATTTTTTTTATGCCACTAGGACAAAGTACAGATACATGCATGCTTGCTTTTGGAATATAGTGAGACTTATAACAGACATATTCAAAAACGTGCTGCTTTGTATTTGGGTAGGCCCAACACTGTCAGTAGTTGCTCAATAGTGAAGCTGTAGCACAAAAGTGAGGTTTAAGACATGTTGTTAGAAGTATTATTGATTAGGTAACCTCATATCAGTCTATGTAAAAGAACACTACAAGTAAACCTTATAGATTTAGATTTCTCCTTCAAATGTGAAGTGCAGTTTGTCAGGTTTCAGGGACTTTATGGTCTTATGGCTGAGGTATGTCTCTACTTGCACATATATTCTCACACATGTTATGCATCTGAAGATGTTAGATGTATAACACACAGGTATACATGTATTTGCATGTTTCTTTTATATAAGATGCCACTAGGAAAAGGTACAGACACGAGCATACATGCTTTCTAGAATATAGTGAGAATTACATCTCTATACTCAAGCACTAGGTATGCACTAATGTAAAGAGGCACATATCACTCTTGGACTCATGAATTCACTTAGGCATTCTTATTCATTTATGCAATCAAGGAGGTACTACCTATAAACACTTCTAATCGCTCAGACATTAACCTTACATACATATAATCACCCAGACACTACTATTCCACTCAAACATTCACTCAGGCAGTACCTATGCACTGATCTATTCACTCAGGGACTACTGATGCACTCATGCAATGGCCCAAGCATTACCCTAACACTCATATTTTCTTTCAGGTATTTCCCATACACTCATACAATCATCCAGTTACTACCCCTGCAGTCATAGAAGCACTCAGGCAGTACCGATTCACTCATGGAATCACACAGAAAACTAGTCTTATACTGATCCATTTATTCAGGCACTACGCATGAACTCATCCATTCCCTCACACAGTAGCCATGCACTCATCCAATGACCTAGGTACTAGAGTTGGACTAATCTATTCACTCAGGCACTACCCATTCACTTATCCATTTTTGTCGAGCAGTACCCATGCAGTCATGCAATGATTCGGCACTACAGTTGGACAATCCATTCACGCAAGCAGTATCCATGCACTCATCCATTCTCTCAAGCACTATCTATACACTCATGCAATAAACTATGCATTAGCTTTGCATTCATTGTTTCTCCCAGGTTTTTTATATGCACTGATCCAATCACCCAGGCAGTACCCCTGCACTCATGCAATCATCCAGGCACTACTCTTGCACTGAACTATTCACTTAGGCACTACCCATCCAGGCATCTATTCTCTCAGGCACTACATATGCAGTCATCCAATGACCCAACCATTACTCTTACACTCATCCTTTTACTTTTCAACCAATCAGGCATTACCTATGCAATTTTGCAATCACCCAGGCAGTACTTTTGCACTCAAAGGTTTACTCAGACAATATCCATGCACTCATGCATTCCCTCAGGAACTACTGTTGCACTCATACAATGACCCATGGATTACTTTTTGAGTCATCCTTGCACTCAAGTACTAGCTATGCAATGATCTAAGGAAGCAGATATTACTCTTGTACTCATGAATTCACATAAGAACGCACAAATGCACTTACCCATCCATCCAGTCAGTACCCCTGCACTCATGAAATCACCAAGGCACTACTCCTGTACTCATGCAATTACTGACATACTACCCATATACTCATACAATTAGTGAAGCAGTACTCTTGCACTAAATAATTCTCCTACACAGTACCCATGCACTCATCCAATGACCCAGGCATTATTCTTACAGTTATTCTTTTACTCAGACACTACCCATGCTGTGATATAATTACCCAGACATTACGTTTGGAGTCATAGACTCTGTCAGGCAGTTCTCAGTTATACATCTATTTGTGTTTTTTTTTTATGCCACTAGGACAAAGTACAGATACATGCATGCTTGCTTTTTGGAATATAGAGAGGTTTTTACAGCATTACAAGATGGCCGCCGGCATACTATTGGTTTTCACGAGTCCGTCTTTGGTGTTTTGCTGCTGAGGAAGAATTGGTATGTGTCCTTCCTCAATGTCGACCAAACTTGCAAGTTGAGCCGATATTTGGACGAGGAGACCGGGAGCCTCATTCGTGCACCGTACTCGGCAACACGAGGAGCGACGTCTGTGTTTTGTGACCTGAATTACTGAAAAACGGTAAGGAGAACAGCGACTAGAAGTAAGGGAAGTCTGGCGTAATTGTATCATTCACCTTGACAGATTCCAAGACTGTGGGCGGTTTTAGATCGCCAGAATTGGACACAATTTGTCTGTACTCTTCTCAAGGTTTAGCATTTAAATGGAAGGTTAATACCAGCGTACTTAAAGGGTATATTTGAACCCTTGAAGTTTGAGGGGAATTAAACCATTACCTGTAAAGACGGATATGTTTTATAAAAGCTTTGCTCTGTTTTTACGACGAGAACAATAGGTGTATAACATGAATAGCTATATTACCCTATGATGTTGAACTGTAGAGGCTTTTGGGCATAAATGACTAAGAGAGCGTTTCAGCTTTGAAAGGGGAAGAACAAACATAGTGGCAGTGATTGGGCTAGATGATACTTTTACTTTACATATTGTAAGTATAGAGTGATACATGACTGGATATATATATTTTTTTAGAATTTGAGCTTCTGGGACACACAGGGATCCCTTGGATTTAAGGTTGGATATTTGGGACGTCGCTAGAATCGGAACCCCACTGTGGGTTGGATGTATCACCACAAACAAAGTAGGTGGTTTAACTGTTCTGTTTATTCAAATTACAACAGCTTGTATTTCGAATGGCTTGATGGTCATACTTATGCTCAGGACATTTGTCATTTTTCTACAGGGAGCTTTATGAACAGATAATAGGTATTTAAACAATCCCTCAACATTATATGGTTGTGATGTTAGAGGTCGTAACATTGACACACTCCTTGGCGTTATTACCTTTTCACTATAAGAATTTCCACTCTTGTAATTATCACTTACTATGCAAATAGGTGTATTTCTGATTTTGCTCGGCACTTCCTTTGCACGTATTTGCTTAGACCTCACCTATAATATTTTCACTCCATCTGTGCTCTGGGTATCTGGATCCTTGTGATCTTGAGATTGACGGGACACTCTAGCAGGCACTTTGATTTTGACTACCGGTGGATTATTTTGTGCATGTGGGCACACAGCCACTGTGGTTTTGCGTTGTGTTGGCACCGGCCACTGAATGTAGCGTTTGATTCTTATGTATACCCAATGTATAAGTGGTGATACATTGAGTATTCATTTTGTTTCTTGTACAGCCTTGATAAAGTCGCGGGACAAATTCCCATGTATGCGACGAAACACGGGTCGGCTGTCTGAACACCCAGAAATAAAAAGAAAGAAGAACTCACCTACGTGTACTTAATCTGTGCTTACTTTACGCATGTCCACTTGCATTTGTGATATAACATACGTGTGCTGAGGATTTCTGTTTCACTACCAATGCACTTACCCACTCATCCAGTCACTACCCCTGCACTCATGGAATCACCAAGTCACTACTCCTGTACTCATGCAATCACTGACATACTACCCATATACTCATACAATTAGTGAAGCAGTACTCTTGCACTAAACAATTCTCCTACACAGTACCCATGCACTCATCCAATGACCCAGGCATTATTCTTACAGTTATTCTTTTACTCAGACACTACCCATGCTGTGATATAATTACCCAGACATTAATTTTGGAGTCATAGACTCTGTCAGGCAGCTCTCAGGTATACATCTATTTGTATTTTTTTTATGCCACTAAGACAAAGTACAGATACATGCATGCTTGATTTTGGAATATAGTGAGACTTATAACAGACATATTCAAAAACTTGCTGCTTTGTATTTGGGTAGGCCCAACACTGTCAGTAGTTGCTCAATAGTGTAGCTGTAGCACAAAAGTGAGGTTTAAATCATGTTGGTAGAAGGATTAGTGATTAGGTTATCTCATATCAGTCTATGTAAAAGAACGGTCTAAGTACGCCTTATAAATGTAGGTGTCTCCTTAAAATGTGAAGTGCAGTTTGTCAGGTTTCACGGACTTTATGGTCTTATGGCTGAGGAATGTCTCTACTTGCACATATATTCTCACACATGTTATGCATCTGAAGATGTTAGTTGTATAAAACACAGGTATACATGTATTTGTATGTTTGTTTTATATATGATGCCACTAGGAAAAGGTACAGACACATGCATACTTGCTTTCTGGAATATAGTGAGAATTACATCTCTGTACTCAAGCACTAGGTATGCACTGATGTAAAGAGGCACATATCACTCTTGGACTCATGCATTCACTTAGGCATTCTTATTCAGTTATGCAATCAAGGAGGTACTACCTATACACACTTTTAATCACTCAGACATTAACCATACATACATATAATCACCCAGACACTACTATTCCACTCAAACATTCACTCAGGTAGTACCTATGCACTGATCTATTCACTCAGGGACTACTGATGCACTCATGCAATGGCCCAAGCATTACCCTAACACTCATATTTTCTCTCAGGTATTTCCCATACACTCATACAATCATCCAGTTACTACCCCTGCAGTCATAGAAGCACTCAGGCAGTACCGATTCACTCATGGAATCACACAGAAAACTAGTCTTATACTGATCCATTTATTCAGGCACTACACATGCACTCATCCATTCCCTCAGACAGGAGCCATGCACTCATCCAATGCCCTAGGTAGTAGAGTTGGACTCATCTATGCACTCAGGCACTAACCGTTCACTTATCCATTTTGTCAAGCAGTACCCATGCAGTCATGCAATGATTCGGGCACTACAGTTGGACTAATCCATTCACGCAAGCACTATCCATGCACTCATCCATTCTCTCAAGCACTATCTATACACTCATGCAATAAACTATGCATTAGCTTTCCATTAATTGTTTCTCTCAGGTTTTGTATATGCACTGATCCAATCACCTAGGCAGTACCCCTGCACTGATGCAATCATCCAGGCACTACTCTTGCACTGAACTATTCACTTAGGCACTACCCATCCAGTCATCTATTCTCTCAGGCACTACATATGCAGTCATCCAATGACCCAACCATTACTCTTACACTCATCCTTTTACTTTTCAATCAATCAGGTATTACCTATGCAATTTTGCAATCACCCAGGCAGTACTTTTGCACTCAAAGATTTACTCAGACAATATCCATGCACTCATGCATTCCCTCAGGAACTACTGTTGCACTCATACAATGACCCATGGATTACTTTTTGAGTCATCCTTGCACTCAAGTACTAGCTATGCAATGATCTAAGGAAGCAGATATTACTCTTGCACTCATGAATTCACATAAGAACGCACAAATGCACTGACCCATCCATCCAGTCAGTACCCCTGCACTCATGGATCACCAAGGCACTACTCCTGTACTCATGCAATCACTGACATACTACCCATATACTCATACAATTAGTGAAGCAGTACTCTTGCACTAAATAATTCTCCTACACAGTACCCATGCACTCATCCAATGACCCAGGCATTATTCTTACAGTTATTCTTTTACTCAGACACTACCCATGCTGTGATATAATTACCCAGACATTACGTCTGGAGTCATAGACTCTGTCAGGCAGTTCTCAGGTATACATCTATTTGTGTTTTTTTTTTTATGCCTCTAGGACAAAGTACAGATACATGCATGCTTGCTTTTTGGAATATAGTGAGACTTATAACAGACATATTCAAAAACTTGCTGCTTTGTATTTGGGTGGGGGTTCGAGAGGTTCTCCAATGGATCAAAATATTTTGGGTTGCTGACCCTAAAGCTATAGCTATCTGGCGGCCTCGTCTGGATTTGAGCAGATACGTTAAAGGATTCGGGAGGCCCAAAATGACGTAAACTGGGAATCTCGGTATTTGGGTGTCTAAATGCTTGTCAACCTCATCTAAGATCTGGGACCAGTATGGTTGTATGTGTTCGCAGTCCCACAGAAGGTGTACCAATGTTCCCTTCTTCCCACACCCCGCCAGCATTCGGCATTCTGATGGGGATCTATCGTGTGGGTGCGTTCTGGCGTATAGTACCAATAGGTGGCCAACTTCGTCAGTGTTTCGGTCAATCCCATGCTGCTTGCAGAGTGTCGTGCCCTGTAATTCACTCCCTCCCACTCTTTGCGTCTAAGTGCTCGACCGAGCTCTCATTCCCAGCGTGCGTGACCTGCATTGTGTGCGTGTGTGTGTCGGGAGAGTAGTGTTTTATAGAGATCAGAGATTAACTTCTTATCCGCAGTGCGTGTTGTTAGCCATTTTTCATAGGAGGTGAGGTGGCGTTGCGCATGCGGTCTAAAGTGCGGGTGGAGCGCCCAGTGACCGAGCTGCAAGTACCGGAGTCTCTCCAACTCAGGGACTCCATACTCCGCCCTGACCTGTGCAAAAGAGAGGATACCCTCAATGTCGAAGAGGTGCCCAAGGGCACAGCACTCTGTGGAGCGCCAATGTACGAAAGCAGCCTTACCCATCCCCGGAACAAAATCGGGATTATCAAAGAATGGAGTGAGGGAGGAGGGAAAGGTAGTCAGTTTATATTTGGTGTTAGTCTGATCCCAGGCTTCCAGAGTCGCATGCGTTATACGTGAGGCATAAAGATTAGGGGGCCTATGGGACTTTCTAAGGAAGGGGATCTTCTGCAAGGATGTGCCCGCTACTGCCCGGTCTTCAAACAGCCAGTGTTTCTCCGACTCGGTACGGCTCCACTCAACCAAATGGCGTAGCTGACCTGCATGGTAATAGAGCTGGAGATCAGGGATACCCAATCCACCCTCCTCAGGTGGTAGTGTACTAATGGTTCTCTTCAGACGGGGTTTGCGACCGTGCCAGATGAAGTATGAGATTTCTGTCTGAACCCGCTGGATCCACCCGGACGGGGGTCTCAGTGGGAGTGTCTGGAAGAGATATAGTATTTTGGGCAATATAGTCATCTTAATGGCAGCCACTCTGCCTAGCCAGGATATCTGGTAGTGTTTCCATCGTCTCAGATCTGTGCGAACCTGTGTATGTAGCTTAGCATAATTGAGTGAAGCTATTGCCTGCAGCGTGGGTGCAAGTAGGAAACCTAAATATGGGACAGCGCCTTCTGACCATTGAATGGGGTGCTGGGACTGTAGGCTCGTCAGCGTTTGAGGAGACAAGGAAAGATTGAGTGCAACCGACTTCTCGACGTTGACTTTGAACCCTGAGGCATTCGCGAAGGAGTTTAACTCTGACAGAAAGGCCCCCAAGGCTGAAGCTGGCTTCGAGAGTGTTACCAAGACATCGTCTGCATACAAGTTGATAGTGTGGGTGTCTCCGCCAAATCTAATCCCAGTAATCTGGGGGTGGTTCCTAACTCTTTGGGCCATGGGCTCCATGTATAGCGCAAAGAGCAGGGGTGAAAGAGGGCACCCCTGTCTTGTGCCTCTGCCTATGGGAAAGCGGGTTGACGTGTGTCCGTTAACTCGGATGCTCGCTGTCAGTAGACGATAGCAATTTAAGATGTGGGTCCGCAGCTTCTCTCCGAGTCCAACCTGAGACAGTACTTGCTCAAGATATGGCCAATGGACCCTGTCAAAGGCCTTCTCTGTGTCGATGGTAAGGAGCATATATTCTCCCTGCGTCCATGAGGCCTTCTCTATAAGGTGGAGGAACCTCTTAGTATTGTCACTCCTCTGTCGCTGGGGGATAAAACCCGCCTGGTCGGGGTCGATTAAGCCCAGCAAGTAAGCCGCCAATCTGGAAGCTAAAATCCCTGTATACAATTTGAGGTCAATGTTGAGGAGGGATATAGGGCGGCACGCTCCGCAGCTAGTTCTGTCTTTCCCCGGCTTGGGGATGACCACTATGGCTGCTTCGAGCATGTCCTCCGGAATCGCCCCGGTAGTTGCGAAGGAGTTGAAAAGTAGAGTTAATAGAGGCACCAGCACAGGACAGAACGTTTTGTAGAAGGACGCCGTATAGCTATCTGGCCCGGGCGACTTGGCAAGTTTGAGTCGCGAGATGGCGGCTATGACCTCCTCCATCCGAATCTCCCTCTCTAGATGGTCAGCTTGGTCCCGAGTTAAGGCAGAGAGTTGCGCCTCCGCTATATAGGCGTCCCCGTCTGCACTATCTAGGGGCTGTCCCGTATATAGCTCAGCATATAAGTCTCGGAAGGTTTCCGCTGTTCTAGCATTGTCAGTCATTAGTCTACCCGCCGAGTCACGAATCTCGCGGACTCCCTGCGTTTGTCTAGCCTCGCGGAGCTTGTGGGCGAGTAAGCGGCCGCATCTGTCTCCCCCGGTGTAGTATTAATGGCGTAATCGCAAAGCTGCATACTCTGCTCTATCCTGGTCAATGGCTGCCAGTTGCGCTCGCACTGCGTGCAATTGACGCCAGATCCTGGGTGCCCCAGTCCGCTGGTGCATTTGCTCCAACTCTTTAATTCTCTGAGTGAGGTCTTCCCTCTTCCTCCTTCGTTCGGCATTGTCAGCTGTCAATATCGCTATGAGGACCCCTCTGATGACCGCTTTGAGCGCCGTCCAACGTGTCGACAATAAGGTATATGGGTTATCATTGTGCAATAAGTAGTCATCTATGGCGCGTTGTATCTGCTCGACTACATTCGGTCGATGCAGGAGAGTATCCTGCAGACGCCACTGCCTAGAGGGTCGCTGGAGTGGAGGGAGTGTTAGTGTAGCTATGACTGGGGAGTGATCCGACAAAGAGGCTACCAGAATTTCAACGTCAGAAGTGATATCACAGAGGGCCTCTGAGCCTATCAGATAGTCAAGTCTGGCATAGGTTTTATGCGAACTAGAAAAGAAAGAGTATTCACGTAGGTGGGGGTGATGGCATCGCCAAAGGTCTACCAAGCTCAACTCTTTTAATCTGCCAAGTCCTTCCTGTGAAAGCGCCCCTGTCTGGCCTGAGCGCTGGGCCGACCTGTCTAAAGAGTTATCGAGCACTAGATTCAGGTCGCCCCCTAAGAGAACTGGGCGTTCCGCTGTCGCTGTGGCCTCAGTTAGCGCTTCATGAAAGAACCTCTCTTGGACCCTCGTTCGGTGCGTAAATGGACCCAATAACAAAGGTCTGGCCTCCAACCATGAACTGGTAGGTGAGCAACCTCCCCTTGATTTCGACCTCCTTCTGAATCACTCTACCCTGAAAGGACCTGGAGACCAAAATGGCAACCCCCGCGGTTTTGGAGGGCCAGATGAGAACAATTGCGTTGGGAACATATGGGACCTCAGTCGATGACAATCGCGCGATAGTAAATGCGTCTCCTGTTGGAGGCAGATATCAGCTTCGGAGTTCTCTAGGTATGAGAGGATTGCTCTAGGCTTAACTGGGTTGTTCGGTCCCCTCACATTCAAGGTAAGGATTTTAAGAGTAGTGGGAGGCATCTAGGGACTAGGGGACCAAGAATACAGCTGGGTGCTGGGGCCTAAACTACGGAGAGACTCCTGATCACGGGCTTCAAGAGGCCTAAGTAGAGTGCCACTCGGCACCTGTGTGGCTAAAAACAGTGGACGAGGGGTCCCCAAATGAAACAAAAAAGTCCCTGAATAAACAAGCAAAACATTTCCGTAGGGGAATAACAAGAATCGGGAAAAAAGTCAGTCATCCAAAGATGACCAGCAGGAGTTCACTATGGGGTCCATTGTGTGGCCAAGTACTGTCTCCCCTCTCCTGTCCGCCGCCCACCCAACATGCAATGTAAGAAAGTGGGATGAGACATCCCCAATCAGTCCCATTAAGAGTGCGTCTTCGCTAGGGCATCCAGCAGGGACTCCAGAACAGCATGTTGGCCTTTCGTGATCTCCGCCTGGTCAGGTCGCTGCATTCGTTGCCTACGGCCTTGTCTCTTCCAGCCCGATGGTGAGTCGCCAGATCCGGGGGCAGGACTTTGACGGTCTTCATCATCCTGGGAGAGTTCGACCCCTAGCAGCCAACTGGCTTCTGTGAGTGATCGTAACTGGAGTAATTTGCCATTAAGGCGGAAGATTAGACGTAACAGGTGACCCCAGGAATAGGAGATGCTTTGCTGGTGTAGGTGAGCCGTGATTGGCCGGAAAGTGTAATCGCTTCTGGAGTGCGAGAAGGGCCAGATCTTGGTACAGCATCGGCATCTGCTCCCTGAAGGTAATAGGATGCATAGCCCTTGCTTTGCTGAGGATTGCTTCTTTGGTCCTGAAGTCTTGGACACAGACCAAGATGTCCGTGGATGGAGCGCTGTCAGGCCGGGGTGGGCCAACCCTGTGAGCCCTATCTAGCTTGATATCCGTGTTGGGTGGATTGCCGAGGATGTGGTTAAAGAGTTCTCTCGTGAAGGCAAAGAGGTCATCCGTGTCTGTCGTGACCTTCACTCCCCTAATCCGGATGTTGTGTCTACGGGAGCGATTCTCCAAGTCTTCCATGTGGGCCTGGAGGTCGATATGCTGATCCCAGAGATGCAGCACTTCCTGCTGCAGTGTCGTTAATTCCACGTCCCTACTGTCTCCTCTATCCTCCAACGTTGCAACTCGCTCCCCGATGCTGTCCACATCCCTCCTTATGTCTTTAATTTCGGATGTGAGATCACGTTTAACTGTTTGTAGATCTTCACGGAGTGTCGTGAACAGCGACTCGAGGAAGGCTCTGGTCACGGGTTCCTCCCAGGAGCCATCTGCTTTTGCCTGGGCCGCTTCTCCCGTGCCAAGGTGGTCCATCATGCCGCTACTTTGTGGGCATGCAAAGAGTTCCTTCAGGGTTTTGTCCTTAGTCCCTCGCGTGGAGGACTTAATCTCACTTACACCCGTGCCTTGTGCTGCGCGTAGATCAGGTCGCTGCCAACGCCAAGCAACCGGGGACTCTACGTGGCCACTTGTATGGATGTTGATTCTGCTGTCCCAGGGGCGTGAGCGCCAAGTGCCTGGTGTAGCGGGCCCCTAGCGCAGCTGTGGCCTCTGTGACAAAGGGGCTGTCCCTGGCTGCGAATCGTGCCACGTTCTCCACTCACTCCGCTCTGTAGGTTGCCAGCTTATGTCGTAATCGGCTCAGTGGGAGCTAGCGGCGATTCTCGATGAGGGCTGTCCTCGTGGGCAGGGCACGAGCTTAAGTCTGCACCTCTAGTCGTTGGGCCCGTGGTGCCCACTATATTGCCAAAATGTTGTGTGCCACCCTCTGCTTGGCTATGTCGGGGTTGACCCAGGAGGTCCACTCAGAGTGACCCTGTAGTGCAGAGACCGAGGGGCCCGCGTCCTGGACTCGCTCCTACCCTGGGGCCCGCCACCTCAGCTATGTCCAACCGCCAACACCCTCCTCTGCATTCCCTATGGCCCCGGTACCTGCTTACTCAGAGGGTGCACACTGCAGCTCAGCGGGAGGCACTGGGGGGTGTTGGGCCGGAGCCTCTCATGGGAGCAAGCTCCGGGCTGATGAAGCGGGGAAATGGGGGGTGGGCGAGCGGCGGGTGCGCGGTACGCCCGCAAACCGCACCCAGGCCTAGCTGGGCCGCTTCCGCAGGCTGCCGTGTCCCACCCTCGGCGACCACTCACTAATGGCGGCTGCGCTCACACCCCCGCGCTGCAATGTTCCTCCCTCACTGGATGGCAGTGGCCCAGTCCCTCCAATACAGCCATCCCCCGGGACGTACAAAGGTCGCCATGTCGCTCCTCAGCTTCGGGACCGTTGCTAGATGTCGTGGGGTGCTATGGGCCTCCACGTGTGGATGGTCACTGCTCCCACGGTCTCCAGTGGTGCCGAAAGGGCGGGGGGGTGACAATTAAAACCACCCTTGCACCACCCGTGGCCCTGCGAAAGCAGCCGTAGTTAGATGCTGCCCCAGTTGGCGCTCCGTGACCTCGGCTCGGGGCAGCTGCCAGTGCCAGACGGGTCTCGTAGCGTAGGCTGGAGTGAGGCCCAGTGGCCCGCCCGTGCGCCTCGCCCCTCCGCGGCACCTCCGCCTATCGAGCGGCGCACAATTCTCACCTCTGGTGGTGGTCAGACGCAGGCCAGGAGCTCCTACTGCCAGCCTCAGGAGACTCACTGAGTCGCGGGTCTCTCATTCCACGTGGCCCGCAGCCGCGATATCGCCCGATGTCCGGCAGGCCTTAGCCGCTTCTCAGCTCGGCAGACGGCGTTGCAGAGTGATACACCGGCTCCAGAAGGCTTCCGTTGGCCTCTCCGGTGTCACCAGGCCAGGATGCAGCGGTTGGTGGGTCTCCGTGCCGTGTCAGGGCACCGTTTTGGGCCGGCGGCAGGTGGGAGCTCAGGGAACAGCGTCCTACCTCGCCGCCATCTTGGCCACGCCCCCTTATTCTTTGTTTTTTAGAAAAATATTTTGATTGGATTATAAATAGAAGATGGCAAGAAAACACGAAAAGAGAAGAGAACAAAGAAAACAGAAGTACTTAATGAAAACTAAAAAGAGTGGACTAGAAAAACAACAAATTGTTGCTGAGGATAAAGGGCCAGATGTACGACTATAGCATTTGGCGAGTCGCAAATTGCGCTCAATTGCGAGTCACAAAATTCTATATACAACAGTGTCTGAGACACTGTTTGCGATTCCCAATGGTCATGAATATTAATGAGGCACTCCAATTTGCGACCCCATTGGGAATGGCAGGCCCTCCCAGGTATGGTGGCCTGCTGGGCTCAGCAGACCTCCATGTCTGGGACTGCTTTTAAATAAAGCAGTTTCTTTTTCCTTAAAGAAAAACGGGATGCATTTGAAAAAAGAAAAATGAAACGTTTTCGTTTCATTTTTTAAGGGAGGAAGTGGTCCCTGAGACCACTGCCTGCCCCTAAACTTTTACGTATGTTTCAGAATAGAGTAATTGAAAATGTATTAAAAGATTGTAAAAAGTATAAAAAAAAGATCAGCAGCGGATAAGAAGAAGCAACAGATTGAAAATGTAGTAGATACTGCTTTTGAAATTAAACAAAAATTATTTATATTGGTATTGAAGAGAATGAAAACATTGAATAAAACAATGTACTTTATGAAGGAGAAAAGCAAAAGAAAAAGACTGGTTAATAGAAGAAACTTTTGCAAAACTTTTACTGGTGAATGGAAGCACACTTCTAGTACTGTGCCTTTCTTTAATGAAGAAAGCTATTTTCAACAGAATACATTACTTCATGCAGTTGACACTAGTGGTCATTGCTATGAGTTGAAAGATGGTTGTCCCATTCCAAAAGAAAAGATGGTTCCTAGGAATGTGGAAGAAGTAATAGCTGAAGAAGTTCAAGGGAGGCGTACACAAGCTCCGGTATATAAGTGGGATTGTAGTAGTATTTGTAGTATTCGACAGGAATCTATTGACATATTACGAGTTTTTTTTACGAGAATATGCAAAAAAAAGTCTTTAACAGAAGATTAAGATGTTACAAGGACTATATCCATGTAAAGTAAGAAAATATACTAAGTTGCAGGGTCATTCTCTGGCTTGTCTTTCAAGAAAAGTATGTAAAAGTACATTTCATCATTTAAGAATGTTAGCAGTACACCACTCAGAAATGCAGAAGTTAGTAATGAGACTGCACTATGTAAAAAGTCCTGCATTATCTTTAAGTGAAATGAACACAGCTCTTTTGCATGGTTCAGTTTCGGATGTAAAAAAAGTTTGTGATGATATACAGTTTTGTTTCTTTGCTTCACAAGAGGAGTGTAGAGAAAGTGAGAGCTTGATAAGTGTAGGTGTTGAAGAACAGGTGAAAGAGATTAGTATTGATGAGTATGCAGAAGAAATTACAAAGCTTAAGACAGTTTCATCTGAAAAACCAAACTATGGGGCTCATTACAATGGCGGAACGATCGCCACCGCCGGGCCGGCGGTGGCGATCGTTCCGCCATCAAATTGAGAATTGCCCACAACCTTATTAGGATGGCGGTGGGTGTCGCGGCGGACGCAAAGTCCGTCTGCCGCTTTTCCGCCGGTGGCAATCGCTCCGATTGCCTGGCAGGCGGAGCAGGGCCACTAATATGGTGGCGGTGCCCAGCAGGCACCGTCCGCCATATTAGGATGTGGGTTTTAGGAGGCCTTTCCATGGCGGCGATGCCGCCATGGAAAGGCTGGCAGGGATTGGGTTTGGGGGCCCGTTGCGGGCCCCCCATGTGGGGGGGTGTCGCTGCACTGGGGGGTACCCATGGTACCCCCCTGCATTTCCATGCACCAAGTGGCAGGCACCGCGTAGTGCCTGCCACGTGGTGCAGGAAAATGCGGTGCAAGAACCTTTCACATTGCGGACTGTGCTGCAGCCAGCAGCACCGCTCGCAGTGTTAAAGGCCCAGGATGCGCCCACCAGTATGGCGGTCGCATCCTAATTGCAGTGGTGGGACCGCCGCATGTCTGGCGGGCGGTCCCAATCACTGCTACGGTGGCGGGCGGACAAAGTCCACCCACCTTCGTAATCAGCCCCTATGTTTGTATTTGTTGATGACGTACTCACTATAGAAGTCAAACTAGGAATGTTGATGCATATTTAAAAAGTGAAAAGGAAAACAATGATAAGTGGGAGCAATTTGGTGCTTATTTGTTGGTGGAATGTCGTTTTGAGTTGAGTACTGATCAACGTATTTGTAAATATTTTTACAACAAATTAGAAGACAACAAAATGCCAGCTAAAGCTGTACATAACAACTTAGAGTTGGTAGCTATTCCTCCGGAACTGGCAGATTTAAATGCATATGAGTCCATTCTTGTTCAATCTGGGCACCCATTTCAGGCTATAGTTCGCATGGAGCCTAAAACAGGTAAGCTGCCTCCAACAGATTTACAAATAGGTCTGAAAGGAAGAGTTGTGTACTTACCTTTAGATTTTAAGAAAAGTATTGAAACTGTTGCTATAGACAGAGAGGAAAGTGAGCCTGTAGTTATTCTAGTTAATGGTGTACCAACAAAGTCGAAAAATATGGCAAGAGTTAGTAGATGTTAACAAACTTCAAAAGGCTACATTATATCTTGTAGAGTACAATATTTATTATAAAACTGTAAATGTGGACGAACAGGAAATATGTTTAGAAGATGAAACAGAATTTTCAAGTGGCCAAATAGAAAAAGTGGACAAGTCCAGGAGTGAAGAGATTTATGAACATTACAGTATACATCCTCTACATTCAAAAGAAGTGATAGGAAACAGTATTGAATTATTTCAAATGAAGAAAGCAAAGAGAACTCCCATGAGTGTATGGGAAAAAAGTTTAGAAGCACGTTGTTCTCTACAGCTGTTCCCTACTGGAGAAGTTGGATGATATGATGAACGAGCAGTACGGATTCCAGCTTCAGAATACCCCTCGACAAGATTGTACTCAGAAGATCCAAGATTTCGACAATGCATTCCATATATATTTCATCTTCTATTTGAAAGTGATTTGTCTGCACTTTCATATGCAGTGAACCACATATTAAAAAAAGGAGTTCATCTGCAACATGTTTCTGCAAAAGAATTCATGGACATAGTTCAACAAAGAGATGAACATTTAGAATCTCAATTAATTGATTTGATGGCGTGTCAACATGGTACCAATGAGTATTGGTATCGTCGTCATGGAGAACTTAAATGTATGTTAAGAAACTTAGGTACCCCTACGTGGTTTGTAACACTTAACTGTGCTGAATATGCATGGGACGATTTACTTGAATTTCTACGAGAAGCAAATTCAAATGCTAAAAATATTGAATTGAAGACACCTGGAGAACTCTGTTCCTTGGATCCTGTAAATGTGTGCAGGTATTTTAACCATAGATTTCAAAGTATAATGTCATTTATCTGCAATAAAAATATTCCCCCTCTTGGAGAAGTTACTGATTTCTTTTGGCGAAAAGAGTACCAAGCCAGAGGTGCTCCTCATATACAGATGCTATTATGGATCAAGGATGCTCCAAAATTTGGAACTGATACTGATGAAAGTGTTTTGTCTTTCATCGAACAGTACCTGTGCCATTCCAAAAGAAGGAGGAGAAAACAGCTTGAGACAATAAGTTTTACGGTTTTACAGTTTCAAAGTCATCGATGTGAAAAATACTGTAGACGAAAATACAAGTCTAAGGGAAAATTTTATACAAAGTGTGGTTTTGGATTCACACGTCCAAAAATTTCAAAAGGAAGAGTAAATAGTTTTATGTCAGAAGTAAGGCATACAATAACTCGAAAATCTCCAAAGAATACATACAACTTAAAAAGAACGGAAGATTCAAAGTATATTAATGACTACAATCCAGTGATTTTGACATTGCGGAATGTAAATATGGATATTCAATATGTTGCAGATAATTCAATTGCTGTTGCTCTCTATGTTACGTCATATATAACCAAATCTGAAAAGACAGAGATGAAAGAAATGTGGGAAGAAATTTCACAGGAAAAGAGTCTTAGCAAGAAATTGTACAGCTTTAGCTTCAAAATGCTTTCCCACCGAGAGATTGGACCCTATGAATGTTCGGATCGGTTGAGCTCTGCCAGTTTATACTCAAAGTCAAGAGGAATCATTTGGGTGAGTTTAGGTCTTGCCTGTACATGAAATAGAGTATTGAAAACATTACAAGAAATCGAATACTTAGCATTGAATGAACCAGAAAGTACAGATATTGTTAAAACTAAAATGTTGGATACATACTATCCCAAAAGGAGTCCACATCTGGAAAACCTATGTCTCTATGAAATACTTCAACATTACAGCTTTAAACGAAATGTTACAGAAAATATAAATGAAAAAAATATGCAGTAATTGAATGTGACAGATGTTTGGTAAAACATGCCAAAGGAAATCTTATTAACCACAGAAAACGCAGTTGCGAAAGTTTGGATAAGAGAGAATTTTTCTATTTAGCACTTCTGCAACTGTTCAAGCCTTGGCGTAGTGAAACTGAATTACTTGGAGATTTCGACTGCTATGAAGATTCTTTCAATGCATGTAAAGATAGCATTCAATGCACAATTTTCCCAACTTATCTACAAATTCTAAATGATGAGATTGAACAAGAAACTACTAATGCAGGTGAAATAACCAGAGACAGTTCTCAGGATAGTCAAAGTTCGGCTGCACTAAGTCACGATCCACTAGGACAACCAATTATCAAAAATGAAGCAGCAATTGCCGTGAATGAAGTAGAAACTGCAATGCAACAAGCACAACAGGATATCGTCCAGTTAGAAAAGTTAGAAGAACAACTAAACATCGAACAAAAAGAAATATATCAAAGAGTGACACAACAGATACAACATGGTTTGCTGCATGAAAAAAAAGAATGCCAATGTTCATCATTTAAACCTATTCTAATGTACATCAGTGGTCAAGCTGGAACAGGAAAAAGTCTCTTAATTAAAGTTTTGAGCAGTTACCTACACAACACTACAGAATCACATTTATCTTGTGTTGTAACAGCTCCAACTGGATTAGCAGCACATAACATTAAAGGGATTACTTTACATCGATTACTGATGCTACCAGTTGAAAATGATAATAAATTGGAATAAATTGGAATATCATAAGCTATCTGGAGAAGCTTGTTATGAAGTTTCAAGTTTAAACATGTCATTGTATTCGGAGATCTACTACAACTTACTCCTGTAAAAGGACAACCTGTTTTTAAAACACTTGTCCATGAAGACACTAGGACATCTTTGGGTAGTATTGGAAATGTGAACATTTGGTTACTTTTGGAATAAAGAACAGGTTAAGAATATGCGACAAGCAAGTGATGAAGATTTTATAAATATTCTTCAAGATATAAGAATTGGTGTATTGACAAAACATGGTAAACAAGCTTTGGAAATTCGGCTACTAAGGAACTTGTTTACAACTGGAAACACAGCGGCTGAAATAATGTACAATAAGCTTGAAGAAAATAAGTCTATAGTTTGCCTAATGCCTACACTGCAAGAGTGTTCTACATTTAATGAAGAACTTTTGAAACTGGAAAACAGGAAATAGTTGAAATTAAAGCTATTGATAAAATTGAACACCAGGGAGTGACTATTTTTCTCACAGACAAACTACAGTCTAAATTGGATTCTTTGGAAAAGTTTGTATCTAAAACGGCAGGCTTAGAAAAGACTTTACATGTATATATAAACTGTTGGGTAATTTTATGGCGTAATTTGAATGTAGAAGAATGTTTAGTAAATGGAACAATAGGAAAAGTTGTTGAGTTTGTTAATTTTCAGAACAGAGATGGAATAGAATTTTTGAAGATAAAATTTGATCAGAATAAAGAGGTAAGACAGATTGGGCGCTGTGTTGTACGTTCTTTGCTTGTAAAAGACTTGTATGTTCGCAGAAAACAGTCTCCTCTGTCTTTAGCATATGCAGTAACTATTCATAAATCTCAAGGTTTAAGTATAGACAGTGCTCTTGTAAATATTGGAAGTACAGTGTTCAAAATGGGAATGATATATGTTGCATTATCTCGAGTAAGAACATTATGTGGTTTGTATTTGATAGATTTTGATGAGAAAAAGGTTAGTGCTGATGCAAATTGTGTAAGAGAGTATAATCGTTTAAGAAGTCTTTATGCTCCTGATTTAGGTGAATATCCCATATATGAGAAACGTATAGTGTGTCCATAACGGAAATATGTCAAAGATGGAATTGAGGTTGAGTTAAAGAAAAAAATGAAGAGAAACATGAAGGCGTGAAGAAAAAAAAATGGAAACTGTTGATGAGATTGTAGGATATCAGTTGAAAAATAGTTCAGGTATCAACTGCTATGCTAATGTGATTCTGAATATTGTGTTTTATCTAGAAGAGCTTCATTGCGAGATCATGGGAAATCATGAAAAAGATTTTGTTCTTTATTACATCATGTATTTCAAGAGTTGGTAACTGACAGAAGTAAAATCCATACTGCTTCTGACATTCGGCATCTTTTGGATATATGTGGTGGTTCACTGACATTTACTCTTAATGTACAACAAGATGCACAAGAATTTTTAATGCTTATTCTTGGAGTGTTGGAACATGAAGGAATTCAGATTGAAAACGTATTTGGACTAAGTTACAGATGGGATCATTAATGTGAAGAGTGTTCATTTACTACCATCACTGAAATAGAAACAGAACAATTCATATACTTGACGATACCAGACTGTAAATCAGTACCTTTTAACAAATTGATTAAAACAGCCAATCAGGACATGAAATGTTCACATTGTAGATCAGAGATGTTGTCTACATTACATATAGAAAGATATAGAAAATATCTCATTTTAATGCTACAACGTTGTAGAGCAAATGGAAGAAAATTGGAAATGAAAATTAAAACTTTGTTGCAATTCAAATATCTGTTTCAGGAAGAACTTTTATAGCAGTGGCTATTATTTTCCATGATGGACCTACTACAACATCTGGAGACTATACTGTTTATTTAAAGTGTAATAAAGGATGGACACATTGCAATGATGCCCACTTGGAATTCAAATCTAGGTTGCCTGGCGAATTACCAGATTCATATTTTATATTTTTGAAGCCAAAGTTTTGAATACATCATTCGGCCTATTGGGAAGATGTGAACACGAATGAACAAATTTATATTGGGTATTTTTGAAGCAAAAGTTTTTAATACATTATTCGGCCTATTGGGAAGATGTGAACAGAAAGTAGACAGCATTGAAACAATTACTATTTATAATTAGTGTTTGGATTATTATTTGTGCTAATTGATATTGCATTTGGAAAATTGTGTTTAAAGGAAATAGTTTATATATTTATTGTCTATATTGTACCAGATGTAAATGAGAGTGTACATTTCAGCAATTGTATTTGAGAGAAATAATAGACTTAATGTACAAGAACGACGTAATTAAGAAACTGTAGATAGGTAAACACATGGCTACACATATTGACAATAATGCTCTGTGCTGATTTTGTTTTTTTACAATCTCGTTGATTGTTTTTTACCCCGCTGTTCATTGATGATACTATGTTGAAATCACTGTGTATGGTGAAGTTCAGGAGAATCTGAGAACAGCAAAAAAGGGAAACTGAAAATGTTATGTTATTCTAAAATTATATTGTGTTCTTAAAAATATAATATTATAATTTCTGTAATACTTTACATTACATAACAGTTTTTCTTCTTCTTGTTTACAGTAGGTAATGGTGAAGTTTGAAAAGAGTTTTAATGCTGTTTACGACAATACTACTCAAAAATAGTTCGACAGAGTTATTTATCTAAATTACTTAAAAAAGGTAAAAATACATAACATAATATGCATGATAACGTGAAACAATGTTTAAAGTTCATTTATATGTTATTGATCCTTTACACTATTTAAAAACTGTCATTATGTTGCTGATGTCATCAGCCAAGTAGTCATCCTTTCAAACACTATCCATGCTGTCATCTAATCTCTGTAGCACAACTTTGGCACTAATAGGATAACCCAAGGACTACTCTTGCAATCACTCAGGCACTACCCATGCACTTATGCTATCACTCAGGCACTACTATTTCACTTAACCAGTGACTCAGGCACTACCTATGCACACATCCAATCACTCAGGCACTACCCGTGCACTCATGCAATCACCCACGCACTACGTATGTACTCATGAAATCATTCAGTCACTACTCTTGCACTCAGCCATTCACTCAGGTACTACCTATACACTCATCCAATGCCCCAAGCATTACTCTTGCACCAATCCTTCCACTCAAGCGCTACCCATGTACTCATCCATTCACTCAGGCACTACCCCTGCACTCATGCAATCACCCAGCCAGTACCTATGCACTCATGCAATCACGTATGCACTATCCATGCACTCATGCAATCACTCATGCACTACTTGTACACTCAACCATTTACTCAGGCACTACCCATGCACTCATCCATTCCCTCAAATACTACCCATGCACTCATCCAATGCCTAAGACATTACCCTTGCACTCATACTTTCACTGAGGTACTTCCATGCACTCATTCAATCACCCAGGCACTACTGCTGGACTCATGGAATCACCCACCCACTACGCATGTACTCATGCAATCACTAACTAAGGCACTAGTGTTAAACTCAACTATTCACTCAGGCACTACCCATGCATTCATCCAATAACTTAGGAATTATCCTTGCATCAATTCATTTACTTAAGCACTACTCATGCACTCCTCCAATCACCCAGACAGTACCCTTGCACTCATGCAATGACCCAAGCACTACCCCTGCACTCATGCAATCACCCAGGCACTACCCATGTACTCATGTAATCACTCAGGCACTACTTTTGCACTCAAACATTCACTTGGGCACTACCCATGCACTCATCCATTCTCTCAGACACTATCCATGCACTCATCCAGTGACTCAGGCATTACTGTTGTACTCATTCTTTCACTCCCGCAGTGTGTATCCACTCATCCAATCACCCAAGGACTACTCTTGCACTCATCCATCCACTCAGGCACTACTCATGCACTCATCCAATCACCCAGGCAGTACTGATGTACTTATACTATCACTCAGGCACTACCCATGCACTCATGCTATCACTCAGGCACTACTATTTCACTCAACCATTGACTCAGGCACTACCCATGCACTCATCCATTCTCTCAGACACTACCCATGCACTCATCCAATGACCTAAGCATTACTCTTGCAGCCATCCTTCCACATAATGTACTACTCATACACTCATCCAATCGCTCAGGCACTCCCTGTCCACTCATTCAATCACCCACGCACTACCCATGCACTCATGCAATCATTCAGTCACTACTCTTGCACTCAGCCATTCACTGAGGCACTACCTATACACTCATCCAATGACCCAAGCATTACTCTTGCACAAATCCTTCCACTCAAGCACTACCCATGCACTCATCCATTCACTCAGGCACTACCCCTGCACTCATGCAATCACCCAGGCAGTACCCATGCATTCATGCAATCACTTATGCACTACCCATGCACTCATGCAATCACTTATGCACTACCCATGCACTCATGCAATCACTCAGGCACTACCCATGCACTCATCCAGTAATCCATCCAGTGTCCATAGATTCATTCACACACAGATTTATCCAAGCAATCAATTTCACTACATACATTTTTTCTACTTTTAACCAGTATAGGCGGTCCTGTAAGAACTTTTTTTTAAAACTATTTTGAGATTTTTTTGTATTTTCCCCAAAAAAATTTGCGGTGTTTTTGTCTTTTTAAAAAATAGAAAAAGTCCAACATGACTGGTTAAAAAAAAAGACAAGATTGTCAAACTAAAAATAAAATTAACACGTGTGTTTTTATCATGTTAATGATGGCATGAATGCATTGCTCTCCAACACACAGGTTTGCCTGACATTTTCTGCAGATTATTCTAGCATATGCTAGCTCTGGAAAGATATGTGGCTAGGGTGTAGATGGAACTGCTGCTCCTGATGTAGATGGTTGATCAGGATCAGCCTGGGCATCTTGCTCTTTTTTTTCACATGCCATCACTTCTCTGGCCAATCGAGTTGGATGTATTGTTTTGAGATGCTTTTTCATGGATGATGTTCCACATGAATATTTTTCCTCCGATCCTCGTGAAAGGACTTTTTGGCAGAGAGTGCATGTAACTTTTCTGGCATTTACCTTTTTCTCCCCCTCAGGCACTGTGAAAAAAGCCCACACAATGCTTTCTTCTAATTTTTTGACAGGCTCCGCAACTTCTTCAGGATCTTCCAGCAGTTCTTCTTCTGGATGACTGGATGCCATAGCAATAAAGAACTCAAAACACCAAAACAAATAAGCAATTGGAAGAGCATACAAAAAAGATGTCCTGACAGGAAGACACACCCAAAATAAGAGGAATAAAACTGGTGTTGAATCCTCCCTCTAACAGAATGAAAAGCTTTTAAACCAATCAAAAGCTTTCTTTCCATTTGACATGGATTCGTGTACGAGACGCGCACCCATCGCGTACCCGTAAAATCTGCAACACTTAATTAAAAAGTATAAATTCCTGTTTAAAATTGTTTTGTAAAGTATATTAGTGAAAGTCTTTTAGCAAAACTGATATTTAAAGTTTCCATAGTAATATTTCATTCTTTTGAAATTACGCCTGAGTCACGTCTCCTACACGAACCCGGAAATACGTGCCGGCAGGGTTCTCACACCCAACGCGTATACATCACGCACCCGTAACATCTGCTGCACTTAATTATAAAGTATAAATTCCTGTTTATAAACTGGTTTGTAAAGTATATTAGTGAAAGTCTTTAAGCAAAACTGATATTCAAAGTTTCCATAATGATATTTTATTCTTTTGAAATTACGCTGGAGTCGCGTCTCTTACGCAAACCCGGAAACATAAGCCGGCAGGGTGCGCACACCCACCGTGTAGAACCGCGTTCCGTATGCGATAGCATCACGTTCACAAAAATCAGTCAAAACAAATTTAAAACACCTTTATTACTATTTTTATGTACTTAGTAATAAACCTCTACGTCTAAAACATATATTAATTAGTTCTAAATGTGTTTTTGAGATTAAGATTTGTATACCGGATCCGCGCACCCATAGTGTAGGTTCGCGTACGTTGCGTGACCCTTTTTTTGCAAATAAAAAAAAAGAGGTAAAAAAGATAGTTATCATTAGAATACAACAAAACAACTTTCATAGTATTAAAAGCAATCTTACAAACTTTAACTTAGCAAAAATACTTGGAAAAAATTCAATACATTTAAAAAAAGATTATTTTTCAATTGAAAATTCTATTATATTATATCACACTGATCAAAATTACAAACAATAAAACAGTATTAATTTAAGTAGATAGTACTATAAATCTTTCATCAGCTATGTTTTTTATTTTTTTAAAAAACAGATTATAATTATTTTAAAACATAATAAAAATACTTAAAAAGACATAGACAGAAAATAAAAAATAGTTACAAACATCTTTTGAAAAAATGCACAAAAACTTGGAAATTCATTAAAAAAAACACAGGTTTCAGGGACGTTATAGTTAGGAATTAGCATTTAAAAAATCCTTAGAAATTCACTAAAAAAAACAGACGTTTAGGGACGTTATAGTTAGGAGTTAGCATTTAAAAAACCTTACAATTTCACTGAAAAAAACAGAGGTTTCAGGGACGTTATAGTTAGGAAGTAGCATTTAAAAAACCTTACAAATTCACATAAAAAGCAGAGGTTTCAGGGAGGTTATAGTTAGGCTGACATTTCACTCATATAAAAGCAGAGAAATTCAGCCGTCATAGTTAGCTGGACTAACTATAACTCACACCCCCGCAATGCACTGCTGATGACGTCACATATTAAATCACTCATGACATGGTCAGTGACATCACTGATTACATCACTGATGACATCTCAAATGACATCACTGATGACATCATCCACTTAAAATCTGATGCACCTCCTCACACCCTGATATAACCTTTCTTACACCCACTCTAAAATACAGACTACCATTCTCGAAACCATAGACACAACAATACCAGTTTGTACCTACCCACTCACTGATTCATAGGTCTACAGACACATCCACTCACTCACCCATACAGTCACTCATTCATGCAGTCACTCATCCATTCAGCCACTGATATATGCACGCATACATCCATACAGACACTCACATACCGCTACTCACTGATAGAGTTACTTATACACCTACTCAGTCACCCAAAGAATCAATCACCCTGCCATTTACTGACCTATACAGTTATACACACACCACCTCACTTATTCATACAGCTACTAACACATACTCACTTACTGACACAAGCACACACTTATCAATACAGCCACTCTCACACTCACTCACTCACTCACTCACTCACTCACACATACAGTCATTTATATACTCCAAAACTCACATATACTGCCTTTCACAT
The DNA here is from genome assembly GCA_963921515.1 of Calotriton arnoldi. Classification (NCBI taxonomy): domain Eukaryota; kingdom Metazoa; phylum Chordata; class Amphibia; order Caudata; family Salamandridae; genus Calotriton; species Calotriton arnoldi. The sequence goes on along the minus strand of CAWUFW010002656.1, from coordinate 672,757 downwards.
ATGCAGTTGATCACCCATATACCACTGAGACATCCATAGACTCACCGACATAGCCATACTGTTGTGTAGTTCCTAGGACCCGCCAGGACCTGCGCGTTTTGGATGACCTAAACTGAGGGCTTGGTGTGCAGACAGACTCTGGACACCCCCACAGGATGAGTCAGTGTTGTATGTAGTTTCCGGCCACCACTGAACATGACAACCCCGATTCCTCAGGTATTGTGGAAACAATACGGTATATTTCGCTCAGTCACTCGTGCTTGCTTCTCTCAGAATACATAGAATGACAATTGGAACAGTTTCAATAAGTATTTATTGGTCACGCGTCAGTCTAGCATGAAACATGTTAGCTGCGACAATCAAAAGACAGGAGCAGACAAATGTGATTGCTAGTACCAATATCGTAAAAAGTAGATACATTTCTACCATAGTGCTAATAAGATGAATAAAAGCATATTATATAAAACAATACCATTGGCGTACTCCTACAATATGTAGCCTACCTAACTGTGCCTAGCCTAGAGGTGTAGGTGAAGCATGCATGTGTAAGTGCTAGGACATGTCCTAGTGGAACCTAATAGAGCCAAGAAACCTCCGGGGAAGTGCTAACCCCTCACCTGATGGTTCTGAATGAAGGACCTCGTCTCTGCGTCGAGGATGGTACCCAGCAAGGGATGTCAGGTCTCTGCCTGTCGAAGGATCAGCCTGCAGAGTCTCAGTCCAGCCTGGTAGGAATTCTCCTCTCTGTCTTTCTAAGGGGGAGTGAGGGTCTTTTATACTAAAGTGGTCACTCCAGGGTTTTTCCCGAATCGATATGTTTTGAAAACATTTGCTAATCCCCTGCTAATCCTTTTCTAAACAAATATGTAGGCCTGGGCGGTAAATTCCGTCCATCGCGGAATTTGAGGAATTTGGGTAATTTCGTGTTCTGCGGAGAACGCGGAATTGCCCAAAATTCCGCGATCCGTGTCTTCGTGGAATTTTTTGCTTGTTCACGCTTTCAAAATGCGTGTTCGCGAGATATTTCTCCCCGAGCATGCAAACAGCGTTCGCGAACAGGAAAAAAGCATCGCGAACGGGTGGAACAAGCAATTCCACGTGTTCGTGGAACTTTTGCGTGCTCGCAGAGATTTTTTACCGTTTCGCGGAGCTTTGCATAGCGCGACTACGCAAATTCCGCCCACCCCTACAAATATGGTCATGCACAGCTGGCTGTTGGCCATGGATGAAAGAAAAGTGGTGACCCTTGTACAGAATAAATATACTGTGCCTGGGGACATGTTTATGTACATCAGGTACAGGGATTAGGATATGGTACCAAGAGCCTGGTTGTCGAAGAGACAGAAGTAAACTACTAGGTAAAAGGTCACCTGTGTATGACCGTTATGTTGTGTGGATGGGACAAAATGTATGTAATTGGTATGTACATGATGGGACTAACCTAAAGGACATGACACCCACTTCTCATCAAGAGGTCAACAAGGTCAGCTAGGTAATGATGGCCCAAAAAAAGCATAACATATCTTTTATATTAAAAGCATACTAAAAAGCACTTAAAAAGTCTTTAAAAGTGTCCATAAAAGCAAGGTCTATATGAAAGGTATTCTTCCCTAAAAAGCGTTCAGAAAAGGTCCTCTATATGTTTGAATATATTCACATTGTTTTTCTGAGCACCTGGAAAGCTACTATTTTCAAATAGAGTCAGAGAAGAAAAACAAAGTCTGTTTGACCTTCAATTTGGTACATGTTTAAAAATTGCCCAAACAGTTCCCAGCACAGGAAAGTCCAGATTGTTTAAGAATCCTGCGCTGAAGACTCAACATCACTGTACATGGCATCTGCAGGAGGCAGTCCCTCTAGTACCTCCAGTATGATATCAAGTGAGCAGAGGTGGTCATCATTGTTGTTTCCCACGGCAGCCGTCGGGGAAGAAGTAGATGCCTGCGCACCTGGGACTGATGTTTGCACATCCGTTGCAGAGCCGTTCGCCAGTCAAACAGGAGCTGAAGCGTCCCGTGGAGACTCTAGGAACGCCATCATCAACGTGGGAATACGCTGTGGACAACTGTGCACATGGGCCCGTAAAGGTGCCAGGAGCATGTCTATGTCCGGCGGCGCAACCGATGGAAGTGTCAGACAGAGGTCCAACACACGTCTGAATCCGCAAAAGAGGCAGCAGAATACTGGTAGGATGTAGTCAAGCCAGGCCGGCGCTCACTCAGCTCTTGAAGCCGAGGTAACCCCATTAAGAACACCAGGCGCTCACAACAACGTCGCTCCAGCAGTGCTCTCTCCATGTCTTGAGTGATGCTGAGATCCATTGCGAAGCAATAGAAGTAAAATCAGGATGCCCGCTACCGAAAGCAGGACCAAAGGAAGCCCTCCAAAAACGCTTCCAAGTACGGAGTGTATGAAAGATGGAATCACTCCGAAAATGGTTTGAAAGGTGGTTAACAGACCTGATCCAATGTTCTTAAATAAGTGTACGATACCACTCGTATCAGACATGTTAAAGATACAATGGACCATTTCCCGGATATTGAGAGGGAAGTTCGTACGGACCAATGCCTGTATCTCTGCCGAAGACCTTGCCACTTGGAGATCAAAAGTCTCTTGGGCTGAAGTTAAGGCCACATTATGCTGAAACAGCATGGCTTTCAGTCTGATCAGAGAATGAATCAAACCCTATGTTGGATACATTCAGTGAAGGCCACAGTGGTGCCTCCTTAACTGTGCGAGCTGGGGGAAACAATACTTGCTTACAACAAATAACCCTGGAGTTGACGGTCACTAAGATAAGCAATGCCGGGTGTCATACCACAGCAGCCTTGGTCATTCAGCATCAAGTAACTCCCATTCAAAAGTAACTCAAAAACTGGATGAATTACGGCAGCTGGAGAACCCTGCAGGTAGCAGGACAAGTTCGCTATTGACGCATTCCATGTTCCGTGCAGCGATATTTCTTTACACACTAAAGACCCACTTAAGGCCTTTTCGAAGTTTGAACCACTCAGAAAAACTTCCTTTTCTTTGTTCCTGCACCTATATGTGTACGGTAACTCCCAGGTTTCTCGTATGTACCCTTCTCCCAACGCTTCATACCTGCCTACTGGGTAGTATTTGAGGCAGTACTGGAATTGGAATGTTGTGATTGGCAGTGTGATATAGCCACGGATTAACCATTCCGCAGACGGTGACTCTGCTACAGTAAAAGGTAACTTCTCTAGTTTTTCAATGAGCAGCATGGTGTACTTCGCATCTCTGCAAGTCATGATCAATTGTCTGCCGGTCAGATTGTAAGCTGAAAACAGATTTGTGTCTTTAATGTGTCACCAAGGAACGTGGCCAGAACGCAATGATTGAAGCATCCAGCTTAGAACAATAATAGCGCGTAGCTGTGATTGCCCATGTTGTAAAATAAACAAATCATGTTCCATTATATCGATAGCTGAAGACAAAATGTTGCCCAGTGAATAAATACGAGATGAAAGTGTGGTCATGCCATTGTCTACCACAGCTAAAGCCTTTTCTAGGTTAATTTTATCTATTTCACGTAGTCTCTATGAAGCTTCCTGTTAGGAGATTTTCCAAACCTCATTATAGATGGTGTATAAGAAGCGTTTCCTACGTGGTTTCTTGGGACCTAACAAGAAATCCCTAAGATCCATGTTGTCTGACAAAAGGGACAAGTGTTGTTTCACCTGTGATAGTGTTGAGGTCTTTAGCCAATCTAGGCACAACTTCCCAGCACTATAGGAAGTCACTACCCCTGGGTCATCTGTGTGTATATAACATGGGTCGGGCCTATGGATATTGAATCCTTCAGTTGGATCCCTGAATCTTGAGTGACACCTATTTGTGTCTACTGGCCAAACCAACCAACCCTTCCAATCGGGAGATGATGAATTGCACGTACTTGTACCATGTGTCCCTTCACTTGTTAGTGTGTTATTGGTAATTCCCTTAATAGGTGTGGGTGAAGGGATGTTCGGTGTTTTGAGGTCTTTGATTTTTGCAAACCCATAACAGGTAGTCTGTTGCACTGTTCTGTTCAAGAAAATCATCTGCAGTGGTATGAGGCAAGCTCTAAACAAAGCCTCTGTTCCCTGAACCTGCCATTCTCTTGTCCCCCAGATGAATTTTGTGTCTATGGTGTCTCTCTAGTAGTCGAAACCCTGTATAGACAGTTGGGAGATGAAAGGTGATGAATATATCAGCTTTGTGTTTGTTAGCATAATTTTCTTCGCTGTTGCATTAGTTTGTAGTAAAATGAGTCTGGGTCTGATGTGTTGAACCCTGAAAAGTATTCAAACGCCTGTGTGAATGTGGCAGGACTACCTTTTGGTGGTGTTGGGCAATGTTCCCATTGATGGTACACATTAGCAGTGCGTGGTACACTTGCTCTATGCAAAAAATGATGACCATAATGCTGGTAACAAAACATGGTATCGTAGTCAGTTGTATCCTCATACAATTCCCTGTAAGAAAATACAGCAGATTGTTCTAAATCTGTGAGCATAGTATTTACAGTCTCAATGTCCCAATCATCAGAGAGTGTACCGGGGGTAATGAAATCATTTAAAGAAATTTTAAACAAATGTGAAATTTTAAAATGTTCAGTGGGGCCATATACATTATAAGAAACTTTATCTCAAACTATATCATCAGGTATTGGAATTGCTGTAATGTTCACCAGGGACAAGTCTCTTTGTTCACAGTGTGATGACGTATGTGGTTTCAGGGCCAAGTTCACGGATTGCACTGCAGAGCGTTTTGGGAGATAATGTCCATTCAGAAGCAGAAAAAGGACAGTCACTGTGCCAATCCAAATTAACAGGTATACTACCCCTATTGCGAACCAAATATGCAACCAAGGTGGCACTAAGTAAGTCTTTTTAAGCAAAAGATAGAATTGGCGAACTTTTTCTTTATTTGAAATTGGTGGCATTTGATCAGGTTCACTTGGATCTGAAGAGAAATCATCGAAGTTGATGAAGTAGCCAGACGCAGTTCGATCTATCTTTGGTAGTTCTGCAGGTTTCTTAGAACTGGCAGATGTGTTGTTTGAAGGCACATTAATGTAGACATCATTGTTGGGCCGAATTGCAACTTGCATCGTTGTTTCTTCTTGATGTTCATCAATTTCAACTGGTGTGATTTGTGCTCCTTCACAGTGTGTAGGTGAGTCTTGAAAAGTTATTAATCTTTCCATCTGAACTTCCTGTATAGTAGCAAGAGGAGGCCTGCAGCTACTCAGGACCCCACGCGGCCTACTGTTGAGGATCAGCCACATGATGCGGTTTGATCAGATCAATGGAGACAAATCTTTTTTCTTTTTTGCCGGCAAGAGGCGGAAGTAGTACTGTTCTTGTTCTCACTACCGCTAGGACAGGTACAGCTGTTCTGTAAGATGGCCCAAACTCTCTTCTGTCCACGAACTTTTCCCTGACCAGATCCCCAATCTTAGGGACCCAGGCAGGTCTTGCCAGAACTGGTTTCACTTCCCCAGTGGCGGTGCGGTTTGACTTGCACGTTGCTTTATAGCGCTCGGAATTCATTGAGTTCCTGTAAAACAGCCAAATGGTCATTCAGTTCAAATGGTTTTGCATCCGCCACTGTGCTGGCACAATCGAGATCAGGTACCCAGATTCTTGTCCCAAACAGGATTTCATAAGGGGTACGGCCTCCTAAGGACTTTCTTGGCATGTTGTTAGGTGTCCTCTGGACCCCATATAGGTGATTGACCCATGTACCACCCGCGCCTAATACCCTTGCTGTTAAGGATTGCTTTTGGTCCCGGTTTTTCCTCTCCACCAACGAATTTCCCTCGGGATGGTTGGGGGTGGAGTACCGCAAGGCCACGGCCATACTATCCATGGCTTCCTTGTAAGCCCTAGAGCTAATCGCACGACCACGGTTGGAATGTAACGTGCCAATTGCGTATGTCCCGATGTAGTCTCGCAAATCCTTTATAACAGTTCGAGTGTCAGCCGAGCGCTGAGGCCAAACCCATAGGAATCTAGAGCATGAATTCACTGCCACCAAGATGTACTTGTAACCCCTGTTAGAATTTAAGGGGCCACAGTGGTCCAAATAGACACATGTGAGAGGTCTGTCTGAAATCAGTAATAGTGTTTGTGGTGGCTTGTGAATGGTGTAACCCTTCATCTGCTGGCAAATATCGCACGTCAGGACATAGTCCTTTGTTTGTTTTGTTAGCCCTGACCACCAGTAACGCTGCTTCAGTAATGAAATTGTTGCAGTGACTCCTTCGTGTGCGGATCCCAGACCCTCATGTGCAGCTAGAATTAAACCTAATCTGCGATCTTTGTTTGGTATTACTCTATCCCCCACTCCTGGAATTTGAGCATACGGTGTGTTATGCGCATCTAAGTTGTAGGAGTACTTGAGTGGAAAGCCTTTTGGCAGGATGGCAGAGCCGTTCTTTGCGGCGTTGATAGCTACTAGTATATCTCCGTCTATTCTTATGTGTGAGCGAGTGATTGCGGCAACCGCAGCAGTTCGCACTGTCGCCTTGGCGGCTTCATCAGCCAGTGAATTCCCTTCTACGTGTATGCCAACACGCTGATGACTCAAAGTGTGAATAACTTGAGCCCGTGGCAGGCATGCTTTCAGTTTTGCCACTTGTTCCCATAACAATTTATGTTTTATCGTGCAACCCTTGGAGTCTCTGAACCCATCCTGGCCCCAGTAGTGAAGATATTCATTGTAAGATTGCACACAGTAAAATTAATCGCACACAATCAGTGTGGGGAATTATCGATCCGTATACTGTAGTGCTAGTATCAGGGCTTTCAGTTCTGCCAGCTGCGCTGTACAATCTCCCAGAGATTGCGTAGTCGTATTGCTGGGATGGAACTTGCCATCCTGCATCTGACCTTTCACTATAGCACACGCAGCGCTATATTGTTGTTTATTTCCGATAGCCGGTTGGGCAGAACCATCAGTGTAAATTATGTATTCCTACTGATCTAGAGGCAAGATTTCATTCGGGAGAGGTATTCCTGTTCGTACTGCAGGAATGCTTGTGTTTTCAGTGTAGGATCATATCTGTATTCTACATCTGTTGCAGTGAGAGAATTAGCCCATTGTATCCAACGTGGATGCAGTGCCTTTGCATTTGGAATGCTGGATTTGGTTGCCGCTTCTAAAGGCGGTATCGGGGTCTCAACGATAATGCCTTTCCCCTGTGCTAGTGCTCTTTCTCTCCCTACAGCAGTCTGTACTGCTGTCAGTATTTTTTCTGTTGCTGCGAATCTAATCTCAGCATTCGTGCACAAATTAGATTTGTATGCAATTGGAACTGTCTCACCTTCATTGAACGTGATGTAAGTATACCCTGATAACCTGGGGACGACCCGTATTGCCAGGTTGCGGACGTTTACTTGTGTCTGCAAGTGTTTTGAAGCTATCATGTCAGCTTGAACTGAACGTAGAGTGTCTGTATGTTTTTGAGTCCACTTGTTTGCTGTGAAATCTGGTCTGATTAGGTCGTAGAAAGGTTTGACTCTTTCTGCGTTGTCTTGAATGTATGTTCTGCCGAAATTTAAAAAATCCTAAAATGGATTGTAAACCCTTCAGAGTCTTCGGAGGCTGGATTAGCGCGCATTTTTCTAAAATAATTTGCGGCAAGGCTTTTGCCTTCACTTGACAGCTTATATCCCAAAAATAGGACGCTGAGATGGGCAATTTTTTAATTTTTTTGTAGCCTAAGTTGGCGAAACCAACAATTATGTTGTTCACCCTGCACAAGTGTTCAAGTAATTCATCGTCCGTCAGATAAATATCATTTACATAGGACACTGCCTCTTCATCATAAATTTGTAATATCTCTGACATTCTAGCCGAGAATAACCCGGGGCTGTTCTTATAGCCTTGGGGCAGTCAACAAAACTGACGCTGAGTGCCAAGAGCGGAAAATCCAGTCAAATATTGGCTTTCAGGAGCTATATTTTGGCAGGAGAATCTATTCGAGATATCTAGTGTTGTTTTGTATTTCTTCCGCACGATGTTATTCATCAATGCGGCGCTGTGTGCGTTCTGAACTGCAGATGTTTTTGTGCATGTGTTCAAATGTCTATAATCTAAAACCAAACGGTATGTGTTGTCAGGTTTCATTATGGGAAACAAAGGGTTGTTCATTGAGGAGGTGCAAGTTTCAATCACACCTTGGTATTCTAGTTGGTCTAAGATTTCTTTGACCTGTTTCTTTGCTTCATTTTTAATAGGGTGCTGTCTATGTGGAGTTGGAGTAGTTTATAATGGGATTTCACGGTGTTTTGACTCCACGTCCCACCCTACATGGTTGCGGTATAATGCCGGAGCTAGCGCTTGCACCCACTCCCCGTTTTAAGGAAACAGGAACAAGGTCGGAAAAAGCAGGCAAAATGCTGCTTTCACCTTTTGGGTAGTCCATTATAAATTCAGGTGGCCAATCTTTTTCTGCTAACAGGATGTCATATCCAAATGTCAAATTTTCCCAAAAGAGACCTTTCATTTTTCTTGAGATGTCCCCCTCTATTTGGAGATTAATTTCACGTAGACAGTGTGGGACACTCACTCGTGTATCTGGTGTTTCCACCGTGATGTATTCATTCAATACTGCTATCACCAGAAATTCCTTCTGGTTCTAGCGAGCTATTGTTACTTCTGTCGCGCTGTCTAGCATCGTCAGAGCCCATTCCCCGTTCAGAAGCTGAGTCCTCAGTAACCTGGGCATTTCTAATTTTTAAGCCAGCTACTTTCTTCTTTTTGAATTGAGTCTTTGCTTTAGGTTGCTCTTCGTGTTTGATAAAAAAATCTGAAGTGTGATGTGTTTCCCTTTTTCCCTTTGGTCGAGCTTCAATTTTTTTGTTCTGACCGTCCTTGCCTCTCCAAGCTTTTTGATGAACCCTGAAAGGAACGAAAGGAATGTGTATCAGTATCCTGGTTTCCTAATGTTATCACGATTCCTAAGGTTGTACCTCTTTTCAGAGGACTCCCATTGGGGAGTCCCACCCCTTGATCGTGAAGTGTTTCTGTTCTTATTATTTTTGGGTTGACTATTATCCCATTTCTTTTTAGAAGAAGTGGGTGCTTGCTTTGAGTTCTCTTTTTCCGAACTACTCACCACTAGTGGTTTCCTGAGTTTGGCTCCCTGACTACCTCTGCCTACTGAAGCATAGGTGTCTTCGATAATTTCTGGCAATACCCGCTCCAAATCAAAACATCGGAGCACACAGCCGTATCTGGATTTCATTTTAAAATAAAACGACAGACGCGTTTCAGCTGTAAAGCCTTTATCAATGCCAGTCACATTCATGTTTACGTGAACCGCAATTTATGCTCTCCCATCCTCCTTTCCTATTGGACGGGCATGGTCCCCTGCGAGAGATGACAGACTCACCATTTCTGCAGCATTATGTCCGCCATTGCAAAATATATCCTTTTTCTCTCCTCTAAGTGAGTATTTCTGCACGCTTGTTGTATTGCATCATAATAATCTCCTTCCATAGAAATGAGTCATGCAGCCCTTTAAATTTCACCTCATGCATACTTTCCACGCTTGTGGTAAAAAAATTAAGTCCCAGTTCCTCGCCCTGCTGTGCTCAATTCCTCACAGGTAGGTGGCAATTTGTTGAGACTCGTATGTCACTGCTAGAACCGCCGCCAATTCCCAGGAATGCAGTGCTTGTCGACACGAGGTCGCTATTATAGAACGGATGGACTGTGGTTACTGAAACCAGTTCATACAGACACCTAGATGTGAGGAATTGAGCACGGCAGGGTGAGGAACTGGGACTTCATTTTTTTACCACAAGCGTGGAGAGTATGCATGAGGGGAAATTTAAAGGGCTGCACGACTCGTTTCTGTGGAAAGAGATTATTATGATGCAATACAATGAGCGTGCAGAAATACTCACTTAGAGGAGAGAAAAAGGATATATTTTGCAGTGGCGGGCATAATGCTGAAGAAATGGTGAGTCTGTCATCCCTCTCATGGGACCCTGCCTGTCCAATAGGAAAGGAGAACGAGAGAGTTTAAATTGTGGTTCACGCAATCATGAATGTGACTGGCATTGAGAAAGGCTTTACAGCTGAAACGCATCTGCCGTTTCATTTTAAAATGAAATCCAGATACTGCAGGGATGCCGGCGCGAACATCGGCAATCCTTTTTAAGACATTTTTGAATGTGAGTGCCGGCGGCGACCCACTTGGGTTTTACTGAACCACCAGTCCCAGGAAGCATTGCTTCAGGTGGTTCACCTGAGCGTTATTATTATGGGGATTTACTGGTGGTTGCCGCATGCCGGCACGTCACATGGTCTGCCACTGAAGAGGGCGTTGGCCCGAAATGCGTCTGGCAGGTAAACCAGAAAAGGACTTTGTTCATGGCGTGTGCCCTTGCTTTGGCGTAATTTCCACCTGGGAGTGCATTCCACCTGGGAGTGCATCCCACCTAGAGGCAACTCTTTTTTTTGTATTTTGTACAGCGGTCTGCCTGGTCGCGGGATTGCACCACCGCGAAACACTTGCGGGTCCGCGGCTGCTTTATTGGGGCAGCTAACTGTGGAACAGGAGGTGCCTGTTACAATCAGGGGTGCCGGCGCGAACATCGGCAATCCTTTTTAAGACATTTTTGAATGTGAGTGCCGGCGGCGACCCACTTGGGTTTTACTGAACCACCAGTCCCAGGAAGCATTGCTTCAGGTGGTTCACCTGAGCGTTATTATTATGGGGATTTACTGGTCGTTGCCGCATGCCGGCACGTCCCATGGTCTGCCACTGAAGAGGGTGTTGGCCCGAAACGCGTCTGGCAGGTAAACCAGAAAAGGACTTTGTTCATGCCGTGTGCCCTTGCTTTGGCGGAATTTCCACCTGGGAGTGCATCCCACCTAGAGGCAACTCTTTTTTTTGTATTTTGTACAGCGGCCTGCCTGGTCATGGGATTGCACCACCGCGAAACACTTGCGGGTCCGCGGCTGCTTTATTGGGGCAGCTAACTGTGGAACAGGAGGTGCCTGTTATATGCAGGGGTGCCGGCGCAAACATCGGCAATCCTTTTAAGATATTTTTTAATGTGAGTGCCGGCGGCGACCCACTTGGGTTTTACTGAACCACCAGTCCCAGGAAGCATTGCTTCAGGTGGTTCACCTGAGAGTTATTATTATGGGGATTTACTGGTGGTTGCCGCATGCCGGCACGTCACATGGTCTGCCACTGAAGAGGGCGTTGGCCTGAAACGCGTCTGGCAGGTAAACCAGAAAAGGACTTTGTTCATGGCATGTGCCCTTGCTTTGGCGTAATTTCCACCTGGGAGTGCATCCCACCTAGAGGCAACTCTTTTTTTTGTATTTTGTACAGCGGCCTGCCTGGTCGCGGGATTGCACCACCGCGAAACACTTGCGGGTCCGCGGCTGCTTTATTGGGGCAGCTAACTGTGGAACAGGAGGTGCCTGTTATATGCAGGGGTGCCGGCGCGAACATCGGCAATCCTTTTTAAGACATTTTTGAATGTGAGTGCCAGGAGCGACCCACTTGGGTTTTACTGAACCACCAGTCCCAGGAAGCATTGCTTCAGGTGGTTCACCTGAGCGTTATTATTATGGGGATTTACTGGTGGTTGCAGCATGCCGGCACGTCACATGGTCTGCCACTGAAGAGGGCGTTGGCCCGAAACGCGTCTGGCAGGTAAACCAGAAAAGGACTTTGTTCATGGCGTGTGCCCTTGCTTTGGCGTAATTTCCACCTGGGAGTGCATCCCACCTAGAGGCAACTCTTTTTTTTGTATTTTGTACAGCGGCCTGCATGGTCGCGGGATTGCACCACCGGGAAACACTTGTGGGTCCGCAGATGCTTTATTGGGGCAGCTAACTGTGGAACAGGAGGTGCCTGTTATATGCAGGGGTGCCGGCGCGAACATCAGCAATCCTTTTTAAGACATTTTTTAATGTGAGTGCCGGCGGTGACCCACTTGGGTTTTACTGAACCACCAGTCCCAGGAAGCATTGCTTCAGGTGGTTCACCTGAGCGTTATTATTATGGGGATTTACCGGTGGTTGCCGCATGCCGGCACGTCACATGGTCTGCCACTGAAGAGGGCGTTGGCCTGAAATGCGTCTGGCAGGTAAACCAGAAAAGGACTTTGTTCATGGCGTGTGCCCTTGCTTTGGCGTAATTTCCACCTGGGAGTGCATCCCACCTAGAGGCAACTCTTTTTTTTGTATTTTGTACAGCGGCCTGCCTGGTCGCGGGATTGCACCACCGCGAAACTCTTGCGGGTCCGCGGCTGCTTTATTGGGGCAGCTAACTATGGAACAGGAGGTGCCTGTTATATGCAGGGGTGCCGGCGCGAACATCGGCAATCCTTTTTAAGACATTTTTGAATGTGAGTGCCGGCGGCGACCCACTTGGGTTTTACTGAACCACCAGTCCCAGGAAGCATTGCTTCAGGTGGTTCACCTGAGCGTTATTATTATGGGGATTTACTGGTCGTTGCCGCATGCCGGCACGTCACATGGTCTGCCACTGAAGAGGGTGTTGGCCCGAAACGCGTCTGGCAGGTAAACCAGAAAAGGACTTTGTTCATGGCATGTGCCCTTGCTTTGGCGTAATTTCCACCTGGGAGTGCATCCCACCTAGAGGCAACTCTTTTTTTGGTATTTTGTACAGCGGCCTGCCTGGTCGCGGGATTGCACCACCGCGAAACACTTGCGGGTCCGCGGCTGCTTTATTGGGGCAGCTAACTGTGGAATAGGAGGTGCCTGTTATATGCAGGGGTGCCGGCGCAAACATCGGCAATCCTTTTTAAGACATTTTTGAATGTGAGTGCTGGCAGCGACCCACTTGGGTTTTACTGAACCACCAGTCCCAGGAAGCATTACTTCAGGTGGTTCACCTGAGCGTTATTATTATGGGGATTTACTGGTGGTTGCAGCATGCCGGCACGTCACATGGTCTGCCCCTGAAGAGGGCGTTGGCCCGAAACGCGTCTGGCAGGTAAACCAGAAAAGGACTTTGTTCATGGCGTGTGCCCTTGCTTTGGCGTAATTTCCACCTGGGAGTGCATCCCACCTAGAGGCAACTCTTTTTTTTGTATTTTGTACAGCGGCCTGCATGGTCGCGGGATTGCACCACCGGGAAACACTTGTGGGTCCGCAGATGCTTTATTGGGGCAGCTAACTGTGGAACAGGAGGTGCCTGTTATATGCAGGGGTGCCGGCGCGAACATCAGCAATCCTTTTTAAGACATTTTTTAATGTGAGTGCCGGCGGTGACCCACTTGGGTTTTACTGAACCACCAGTCCCAGGAAGCATTGCTTCAGGTGGTTCACCTGAGCGTTATTATTATGGGGATTTACCGGTGGTTGCCGCATGCCGGCACGTCACATGGTCTGCCACTGAAGAGGGCGTTGGCCTGAAACGCGTCTGGCAGGTAAACCAGAAAAGGACTTTGTTCATGGCGTGTGCCCTTGCTTTGGCGTAATTTCCACCTGGGAGTGCATCCCACCTAGAGGCAACTCTTTTTTATGTATTTTGTACAGCGGCCTGCCTGGTCGCGGGATTGCACCACCGCGAAACACTTGCGGGTCCGCGGCTGCTTTATTGGGGCAGCTAACTGTGGAACAGGAGGTGCCTGTTATATGCAGGGGTGCCGGCGCGAACATCGGCAATCCTTTTTAAGACATTTTTGAATGTGAGTGCCGGCGGCGACCCACTTGGGTTTTACTGAACCACCAGTCCCAGGAAGCATTGCTTCAGGTGGTTCACCTGAGCGTTATTATTATGGGGATTTACTGGTCGTTGCCGCATGCCGGCACGTCACATGGTCTGCCACTGAAGAGGGTGTTGGCCCGAAACGCGTCTGGCAGGTAAACCAGAAAAGGACTTTGTTCATGGCGTGTGCCCTTGCTTTGGCGTAATTTCCACCTGGGAGTGCATCCCACCTAGAGGCAACTCTTTTTTTTGTATTTTGTACAGCGGCCTGCCTGGTCGCGGGATTGCACCACCGCGAAACACTTGCGGGTCCGCGGCTGCTTTATTGGGGCAGCTAACTGTGGAACAGGAGGTGCCTGTTATATGCAAGGGTGCCGGCGCAAACATCGGCAATCCTTTTTAAGACATTTTTGAATGTGAGTGCCGGCAGCGACCCACTTGGGTTTTACTGAACCACCAGTCCCAGGAAGCATTGCTTCAGGTGGTTCACCTGAGCGTTATTATTATGGGGATTTACTGGTGGTTGCCACATGCCGGCACGTCACATGGTCTGCCACTGAAGAGGGCGTTGGCCCGAAACGCGTCTGGCAGGTAAACCAGAAAAGGACTTTGATCATGGCGTGTGCCCTTGCTTTGGCGTAATTTCCACCTGGGAGTGCATCCCACCTAGAGGCAACTCTTTTTTTTGTATTTTGTACAGCGGCCGGCATGGTCGCGGGATTTCACCACCGGGAAACACTTGTGGGTCCGCAGATGCTTTATTGGGGCAGCTAACTGTGGAACAGGAGGTGCCTGTTATATGCAGGGGTGCCGGCGCGAACATCACCAATCCTTTTTAAGACATTTTTGAATGTGAGTGCCGGCGGTGACCCACTTGGGTTTTACTGAACCACCAGTCCCAGGAAGCATTGCTTCAGGTGGTTCACCTGAGCGTTATTATTATGGGGATTTACTGGTGGTTGCCGCATGCCGGCACGTCACATGGTCTGCCACTGAAGAGGGCGTTGGCCCTAAATGCGTCTGGCAGGTAAACCAGAAAAGGACTTCGTTCATGGCGTGTGCCCTTGCTTTGGCGTAATTTCCACCTGGGAGTGCATCCCACCTAGAGGCAACTCTTTTTTTTGTATTTTGTACAGCGGCCTGCCTGGTCGCGGGATTGCACCACCGCGAAACACTTGCGGGTCCGCGGCTGCTTTATTGGGGCAGCTAACTGTGGAACAGGAGGTGCCTGTTATATGCAGGGGTGCCGGCGCGAACATCGGCAATCCTTTTTAAGACATTTTTGAATGTGAGTGCCGGCGGCGACCCACTTGGGTTTTACTGAACCACCAGTCCCAGGAAGCATTGCTTCAGGTGGTTCCCCTGAGTGTTATTATTATGGGGATTTACTGGTGGTTGCCGCATGCCGGCACGTCACATGGTCTGCCACTGAAGAGGGCGTTGGCCTGAAACGCGTCTGGCAGGTAAACCAGAAAAGGACTTTGTTCATGGCGTGTGCCCTTGCTTTGGCGTAATTTCCACCTGGGAGTGCATCCCACCTAGAGGCAACTCTTTTTTGTATATATATATATATATATATATATATATATATATATATATACATTCAGGGAAAAAACCACAGGTTTCAGGGACGTTACAGTTAGGCCGACATTTCACTCGTACAACACCAGAGAAATTCAGCCATTATAGTTAGCTGAGCTAACTATAACTCGCGCCCCCGCAATGCATTGCTAATGACGTCACATATTACATCACTCATGACATGGTCAGTGACATCACTGATGACATCTCAAATGACATCACTGATAACACCATCCAGCAACTGAGTGTTTTAAAAAAGTTTCAGAATTTTTCATATATATACACCAAGGTGTATTGAAGAATGAGTGTGTGTGTGAGTATCTGAATGGATAATTTAGTGGGTGCGTGACTGACTGTATAAGTGAGTGATTAAATGTGTCTTAGTGAATGCATGGGTGAATGACTAAACTGTGTGAATGTCTGTATCAGTCTGTCAGTTGGTGTGTAAGTGGCTGTATGAGTTGGTGAGTAGCTACATGAGTGTCTATATGGGTTAATGATTGGTTGTCTGAGTATCTGTATGGGTGCCTGACTGTCTGTGGGGGTGGGGGGTGTGACTCCCTGCATGGATGTGTGACTGGGTGATTCAATGGGTGTATGGGTTCATGAGTGCATTTGCAAGGGGCTGTATGGGTGAGTGAATGGATGTCTCAGTGGTATATGTGTAAGTAACTACATATGTGAAAGGCAGTACATGTGACTGTTGGAGTATATAAGTGACTGAATGTGAGAGTGAGTGACTGTGAGAGTGGCTGTATGGATGAGTGTGTGCTTGTGTCAGTGATTGTAGAAGAGAGTAAGTATGTGTTACTATCTGTATGAATAAGTGACGTGGTGTTTTTGTATAACTGTATAGGTGAGTAAGTGGCAATGTGATTGATTCTTTGGGTGACTGACTAGGTGTGTGAGTAACTCTATGGGTGAGTGGCAGTGTGTGAGTATCTGTATAGGTGTATGAGTGCGTATATCAGTAGCTATGTTGATGAGTGACTGCATGTATGAGTGACTGTATGGGTAAGTGGATGTGTGTGTAGACCTATGAATCA
Organism: Calotriton arnoldi; assembly: GCA_963921515.1. NCBI lineage: Eukaryota > Metazoa > Chordata > Amphibia > Caudata > Salamandridae > Calotriton > Calotriton arnoldi. The sequence continues at coordinate 656,413 of CAWUFW010002656.1, read as the reverse complement.
GTGAGTGGGTATGTACTGACTGGAATTGGTGTGTCTATGGTTTCGAGAATGGTAGTTAGTATTTTAGAGTTGGTGTATGAAAAGTTATATTAGGGTGTGAGTAGGTGCATCAGATATTAGGTGGATGATGTAATCAGTGATGTCATCAGTGATGTCATTTGAGAGGTCATGAGTGATGTCATCAGTGATGTCACTGACCATGTCATGAGTGATGTAATATGTGACGTCATTAGCAGTGCATTGCGGGGCGCGAGTTATAGTTAGCTCAGCTAACTATAACGGCCGAATTTCCCTGGTTTTGTACGAGTGAAATGTCAGCCTAACTATAATGTCCCTGAAACCTCTGGTTTTTTCACTGAATTTTAAAGGTTTTGTAAATGCTAATTCCTAACTATAACGTCCCTGAAACCTGTGGTTTTTTCACTGAATTTCAAAGGTTTTGTAAATGCTAATTCCTAACTATAACGTCCCTGAAACCTATGTTTTTTTCAGTGAATTTCTAAGGTTTTTTAAATGTTAGTTACTAACTATAATGTCCCTGAAACCTGTTTTTTTTTAATGAATTTCTAAGGTTTTTTAACTACAAATACCTAACAGTAACGCCCGTCAACCCTATCCTTTTATGTTTCATTTTCCACTGTTCCTTTAGAATTTTCTTTTATTAAAAGATGTTTTTAAGTTTTCTTTTCTTTTTAGTATTATCATTTTTAAAATTTTAAAAAAAAGTTTTCAAATACTCATAATCAGTTTAGCAAAAAACATATAACACAGCTGAGCTAACATTTATATTCTTATTTCTTTCAATTAACATTGTTTTCTTCTTTGCAATTTTGTACAGTGTGATATTACATTACACAATTTTCAAATGGAAAAGAAAATTTAGAAAAAAATGTTTAACTTATACTTTTAACTATTTTTTGATTAATTAAACTTTCCATAATTTTTTTTAACAGTATAAAAGTTGGGGGGCGCTATTGAATGATTGCATGAGTGCATTCCTAGTGGGTAAGGCATTCTATAAGTATAAGAGAACTGTCTAGTGGATTGCATAAATACATGCGTACTGCTGGAGTGAATGAATGAGTGCAACAGTACTGCCTGACAGTTTCTATGAGTGCTGATGTATTGCCTGCATAATTGCATAAATGCTTGCGTAGTACCTCAGTGAATGGATAAGTGCATAGATTCTGCTTCAGGGAATTCATGAGGGCATAGGTAGTGCCTGACTGAATGCTTGAGTGCAAGAATTGTGCCTGGCTAAATGCATGACTACATAAGTAATGTGTGATTGATTGAATGTGTCTATAAGTAGTGCCTAATTTATTCTATGAGTGCATAGCTACTGCCTAAGTGAATTTATGAGTTACCAAAATATTATCTACCTGCTTAGAACAGTGCATGGGTACAGCCTCAGTAAAAGGATGACTTCAAGAGTCAGTCATGGGTCATTGTGTGAGTGCATAGGTAGTACCTGAGGAAATTGATCAGTGCATGGGTACTGCCTGAGTTGGTGCACAAGTCCTAAAAAAAGAAGTGGGGGGACTAACCTAGTTAGACGGCATGCAAGTGACATCACGCCGTGCATTTCACGGCACAGAACATCGGCGCGCAACATTACGGCGCATTACATCACGGCACACAACATCACAGCACATGACATCACACATGGCATCACAGGAATTGACATCATAGAAAGTGGCATCACAAGCCACGGACTTTATAGGAAGTGGCATCACAAGAAGTGACATCAGATCTAAAGCCCTCACATATATGTTTAGCAGGTCTATTATGTGTACGTTTGAGGACATTGCGAGGATAATAGCACAGTGAGCTATAGATGATGATATGTAACTTCCACACCTTGCAATCCCCCAGTTTTATGTAACACATCCTGTACATTAATTTACAAACATATAATTTATTGTACATGTAATATGCACGTGTTGATGTAAAGCCCTCTGACACCCTGCATTGGAATGAGTAGGGCTAGTCAAGAAAAAATAGTGCTACTTAAATTATTTCAACGCCTCCTCAGGAGAAGTAAGCTCTATATAAATGCAATTTGTTTTGTTGTAAATACTAGGAAACACCAACACATCTGATATTCTTACAGTGCATGCATATCTCCTAAACAGGGACTGAACAAAGTGAAAAGCTGCCCCTCTTAAATATGTGTGAAGTGCTAACAAGGTGTGAGCCTTTGTTTCCCCTCCGCTACATTTGCATCAGGTGTGAGGCTTCTGGCTGCTCCAAGCGAAGAGACTCGAACAAAAGGAGGCCTGATTACCCCGCAAATTCGACCTTTGTTATGGGCCCAGCAGGAGTCTTAAATAAGAAAGCCCAGTCCCAGCCTGCACATTGTTGCTTGTTGCAGATGGAAAGCAGACAATGTGCAGGCGCTGCTGAAAGTGTCCTGGTGTTTGGAAATTACACCGGGACGAGTTCAGCATATTATTCATTGGGGCCCAAATTCTTGGAAGGGTGGACGGCGTTTACCCTGTGAAAAAAAAAGGGTGAACGCTGTCCACCCGCCTGTACCCCCGACTCGGGCCCTGGCCTGAGTGAATAATTGAGTGCAAGAGTAGAACTTTGGTGATTGCATGATTGCGTTGCTAATGGCTGATTGATTGGATGTGTATAGCTAGTGAGTCCTTGATTGCATGAAACATTACCCTGTTGGTACATTTAAGTCCCTTGCAAGTAGTTTTATTCATGATTTTGAATCGTTGCTTTTGCATTTCGCTGTCAGCATAAAGATAAATAAGTTTTCCTAACACAGAACCACTGTCATTGTTCCGTAGAACATTCTTTAGTTTGTAAACAAATTAAAGTACACTGATATTTTAACTTTTCCGCCCGTAATTTGTACTGTTTTTTTAAACAAACTCCAGTGTCTCCTGTTATTCCCATGCTCATTGTGCTCTCGAACGGCAGTTATCTTATCCTAAATAACCACAACTGCTGTGGCTTACGAGCAGCCGTCCCGTGTATATTAACTGTTTCACAACGAGTTACATGTTGCTCCAAAGTCTTTTCTCCTCCCCAAACATGGGATTGTAGATAGTTTGCTACGGCCTTCCATTCCCACTTTGAAAACAGATTTTAATAACGTACGCTGACTCAAAGCGCTATTGTTTCAACAAGAAGTGGCTCTCACATCAGCTCGTGAGACCTTCAAATAACAGGTGGCTAATCCACTAAGTGACATTGAGTCGCTGCTCAGTACCGATCTCCCACTACATTTTGCAGAATTAATACACCAAATATTTAATCACTCTCAAACCGAAGGCCTACCACATTTTTTTAAACTAGTCGACTCTGGACTTGTTATCTCTTTTCAGACTATTTTTAGAGTAATACCGGATTTTATTCATTCTAATTTTGCAAGCGCACTTGGTGGGTTTTCTTTTTCCTCTTGCTGCTTTGCACAGTGCTCGTTCTTCAGCTCCTACTCCGAAATGGCTGCCCGACCTGTGCTTGAGCCCCATCCAGGCCCATTGCGGCTCTACCATGAACGAATGCTGCAACTTTTTGGATGCTTGCCATTGGCGACTCTTGGCATCAGCTATAGAGTGAACTTCCACTACGTCTATTTCACCTGCATGCAACCTGTGTTCTACTGTGTCCGCTGCCCCTTTTAATGCGAGCAGGATGTCTGCCTCTCCACTACTTGATGCGCTGACCTGGATTATGAACTGTTGATGAGTCCATTGCTGGCTCATGACCACGGCTGTTCTGGAGACACACGCTTGATGGATGCATTTAATCAAGCAATAAGAGGGAGCTGGAATACATGCGCTCATTCACAGCGCCTCTTGCAGCGGAGTATCATCGAATATCACGCAGGTTGTCCTGACATGCTGCTGATTGCACAAGATTACGATGACCATGTCTGTTCTTTTGGCTTGCTCAATTGGATGGCGACACCCTTTGCTTGGAGAGGTTCAGATGACCTTTTGGAGCTGATTGAATTTCACGCTGCTTGTGAGTTCTTGCATTTCGGTGGATCTTCATAAGTGAGCATGGGAACCCGATTTGATGGCCTGTTATTTCTACACTTCAAGAATACTGTTTTTTTTTACTTTTCTCATTTCGTTTTTTGTTCCTTGAGAACTTTCAAATATTTACTTTTTCTTCGATTTTGCCTTTATAGTTTCGGTTTGGTTCTGCTTATGTTTGCGTTCTCTTTGCCTGGGTGCTACAGAGTTGGCCAACGAGAGGGGCGACCTGGCCGTTGGAGACATTATCGACTTCACTAAGTTACCATGAGCCCTGCAGCCATTATCCAGCTTTTGCACACAATAACACAAAGCTTTATTTTAGCAAAATACCTCATTCGTACTTTTCACATGAGAACTGTCTGATGTGTTTCTTTTGAGCATTTTTCGGAACACTAAATTCAATATTCTGGGCAAATTCCATAAACAATATCCCTTGTTATTTTGTTCTGGTCAGGCCCTAGCACCTGTATAAAAAAAAACAATGAAGGTGTTGGTGATCACCCATACTGTGTTACAATTGGGATATACGAATAGGTGGCACACACACTTGGGCAGAAACGTTTCCAGGGAGAACAGCAAAACACAACCTATAATTTAAATTTTACGTCTATATTCAAAGTTATGTAGCCTGCAAACAAAGCTCAGAGATGTTCTATTATATAATAATACTTCTTTTTAGCAAGGTAGAACGAGGCTACGCAGTATACTCTATTCTCCATTATCTTTTTATGATCACATCTCCCTTGATCAGATATGGACTACCTGCTAGACTAATTATATTTCTATCATACACTTTTATTCTTGTTGTGCCACATATACTGCATGTTACAACACGCTACTTAAAATAAATATTTTAAAATGTTTCATGTCTGTGTGAGATCTTACAAGTTCAACAGTGACAGTAAAAGGGTGTGTCTTGTTACCGCAATTCCTGACACATGTAGGAGTGTTGTATTGCGGATTGTCTAATCACTTGTTTCTCTGTAAGGTATAAGGAGAGCAAATGACACAATATAGCAATGTTGGTTCGGGGCTTATGGGCACTCAGGTAACAGGATGACTCAATACCTACCTACTAAGGTCTCATAATTTACCCATAGTTGTCACCTTAGGCTCAATCCCTACAACAGCCTGAGTGAATAGATTACTCCATGGGTAGTGTCTGAGTGAATGGTTGAGTGCAAGACTAGTATGTGGTACATTGTATGACTACATATGTACTCTGTTGATTGCATAAGTGCAGGGGTACTGTCTGGGTGATACCATGAGTGCATACATTGTGCCTGTGTAAAAGTAAAAATACAACGATAATGCCTGGGTTATCCTTTTAATGCTAAAGTTGTGCTACAGAAATTACATGAGAGCATAGGTATTGTTTGTGTAAAAGAATAACTACCTAACTGATGACATCAGCAACACGACCAATCTTACCAAAAATTATAAAGGATCAAAAATAATTTTTATTACAAATAAATAACATATATATGAACTTGAAACATTGTTTTCACATTATCATACATATTATGTTATCTATTCTTACCTTTTTAGGTAATTTAGAGACATGACTTTGTTGAACTATTTTAGAGTAGTATTGTGCTATTCAGGATTAAAACTATTTTCAAAGTTCAGCACTACCTACTATGAAGAAGAAAAAGAAAACAGTTATATAATGTAATGTATTACAGAAATTACACTATTACATTTTTAATAGGACAACATAATTTTAGATTTACATAACATTTTCAGTTTCCCTTTTTTGCTGTTCTCAGATTCCACTTAACACAGTGATTTCAGCGTAGTATCATCATGGAACAGCGGGGGAAAAAACAATCAAGTAGATTGTATAAAATAAAAAATAAATCAGCATAGAGCATTATTTTCAATATCTGTAGCTATGTGTGTTCCTAACTACAGTTTCTTTATCACATCCTTCTTGTACAGTACGTCTATTATTTATCTCAAGGACATTTCCGAAATGCACATTCTCAGTTGAGTTCAAAATCTTTATTCGGCTATTAAAAAGTAAAAGTACACACAATACAATACATTTAAGAAATTTAGCACATTTAAAATAACAATTAATTGAAACAGTTAATTTCTAATTTATAGCAGGATACTTTTTCTTGCGTTAATCGATTTCAGGATGAACAGAGCAACATTATAGCATGTTAATGGATCCTCTAGAGTAACCAGAAATTTCATTGCAATTTTATAGGACCTAATATTGTAGGCAACAAACAAGGGCTTAAGATAAAAACATCTAAAATTACGGTAAAAATGACAAAATAATAGAAAGTGCAATGTGCTTTGTTTGCTCTTATTGTCACACGGACATGGTATCGAATCTGAGGGACGTGATTTCATCTTAGGGAATGCGACAAAATAATGTGCAATGCCACATCTCAATCTCAGTAAAACAACGCGGTGCTGTACATAAGTCACGTGTGACAAATAACTGTTAGCTCCCTCTTATAACATAAAAGATTTATATAAAACCACAGTTGGTTTATTTATATCCGATTTTGCTCTAAGATTCTGTCTTAGTAACAGGAAGGATTCTTTAATCTCTTTCTTTGTGGAGGACAATATATTTACAGGATCTGACCATACAGATATATTAAACAAGTTCCCTAATGTGGCATTAATGTAAGATAACCAAGGAATTTTCAGAGCATCATCCAAATTTAAACAGTCTAAAATAATTGACCTAGTAAAAGCCGTCTCTTCCCGTCTCCAGATTGATGCCCATAATAACAATGGCCCTACCATCAGAGTATCCACTAAAAATTGCAGCCCCACCTCATGGTGTATGATTGTATTTGATACAGATGATGGTAAGAACAGCAAGCTTTTTAAAAAGCAGTTTTCTTCCATTTGCAGGGCCGTGCTATTGGTGTAACCCCAAAGACCTGCCCCACATAGGGCGGTGCTTACTCCTTTAGCTTTATAAATAGCTACCATCTCCTTGATTGGTCGATTTCCTAATTTAGCGGCAAATTTAAAAATCCCTTGGTTGGTCCTACTCATTTTTGCTCTTGTATTTACAATATGTTGGGTCCATGTACCATTTCCTGAGAATAAAATACCAAGGTAGCAGAAGGAGTTTACTGTATGTATTGGGGTTCTGTCAATAAAAAAGGTTTTACAAGGTTTCTGTTTGGCCCCACAAATCATGGTGAATGTTTTCAGTTTATTAATTACCATTCTCCTTTGTTTCATAAAATCTGAAAAACCATCCATCAGTCTTTGGAGGCCTAACGGGGTCCGTGCCAATAGTACTGCGTCGTCCGCATATAACAGTACAGGTATCGGACGACCGGCTGCCCTCGGAGCATCAGCCTGTATTTGTTGTAAGTAATTGTCGACCTCATTAATAAAAAGGGAGAATAAAATTGGTGCTAACACGCATCCTTGTTGTATACCCCGTCCTACTTTAAATTTAGGTGTGCATTCGGCCTGGGGACCAAAACGAACCAGACTAGTTAGATTCTCATATAGGCAGGAAAGGAAGCCAATAATCGCCCTAGGGGCTCCCATGAAAATCAGAGTTTGCCAGAGTAAATTGTGGTCAACTAAGTCAAATGCACTACTCAAATCGGCAAAATATAAATATAAGGTACCTGTCTTTGCCCTAGTATATTTACTGATGAGTAGCTTCAAATTAAGGCATTGTTCAATTGTCCCCAGGCGTTTTCTAAACCCATACTGCACAGGCGTTAAAATAGAGTACTCCTCAGCCCATTCCTCCTGCCTCTTTAATAGGACCCTACTCATAACTTTTAAAGAGGTATCTAGGAGGGAAATGGGGCGATAGTTTTTGGGGTCGGGTTTGTCCCCTTTCTTATATATCGGGACAATAATAGACTCGCCCCATGTTTGTGGTGTTATGTCCATTACAGCTGAGTTAAACACTCTTGCTAAAATAGGTCCCCATAATTTAGGTTCAGATTTAAAAACATCAACTGGGACTCCATCAGGACCTGGTGCCCGTCCCCCAGCACTCTCCTGAATGGCCTGGAGAACTTCTTCACAGGTAATGTCCAGGACGTAGGACCTCCCTCCATGGGACTCCTGATCAGGTCCCCCGGGCATCTCCTCATTATTGCTAAAAATTCCAGTGAAATGTGTCACCCATTTATCTGCCAAAATAAAGGAGCAAAACTCTGGGATTTCATTATCCTTTAGAAATGGGGCATTTACTGTATCCCAGAAAAGTTTATTGTTCCTGGGTTCTGATGAAATGATCAAATTTTCCCATGCTTCTACCTGTAATTTCTTTTTCTGGGCTACTAAGGCTATTTTGTACTCTTGTTGTGGGGATTTAATGGCCAGTGTATCTCGCAGTGTTTTAGAGAGTGCATACTTTAGCACCTATAATGCTTTGGTGCAAGTGCCATCGAACCACCCTTTTTATTTTTGGGTATTGTATCGATCTGCCTAGATAAAAGTGATTTAATAAACGTAGTAATACAATTAAAATTTCTAATTACTGTATTTGGGGAGATCTCATCCTGAAGACAGTAAGATATTTCTTGCTGATTGTATGTTATTATTTGCTGTAATATCCTACTTGGGTCAACACCTGTCCACTTTATTCTAATACCATTTGTCCTAAAGGGATTGATATGGTTAGCTAAATCAAATGCTTCGCTCCTGGAGCCCCCAAAAAAATAAGATAGGGCGAGTAAATTGTGGTCACTTAATATAGAGGGAACAACGATAGGGTTGCCACACCTTGATATATCCGAGGTGGACACTAGTATATGATCAATGGAAGAGTGCACATTTTTCCCTATAAAAGTTGGAAATATGACCCCATTGTGTACACAGCCCCCTCTAAGTAGGTGGAAATCCTATTTTGATATCATCCGGTTTAGAGCTTCTCCGTACTCATTATGGCGAAAATGATCAGTTCCCTCCCCATCAAATCTAAATCTAAATCCGTATTTGTAAAGCGCGAACTACTCACCCTTACGGGTCTCAAGGCGCTGGGGGCCGTCGTGGAAATTAAGTGAGCTATTGCCCAGAGTCACATGGTGCTGAGCTGAGCTGCCGCCGGAGCCAGGGATCGAACCGTGAACCCTGTGCTCCGAAGTCAGCTGCCCTGGCCGCTGCACCACACTTCTCCACCTCATCAACATAGGTGAGGCTGCATGCCTCAATATTGGCATATCACATGCCTGTATATTAAAATCTCCTGCCCACAACAGAACATAATCAGTGCTAACTGAAGCTAAAAATATTTCATGTGGCCGGTCAAGGGCTGTTACCACGTTAATACGTGTCGAATCAAAACTATTATTATAAAAGTTTACTAAAAAAAGATCTTTCCCTCCCTTTTTACTTAGCCATAATATCTGTGCGTGAGGTTCCACTAATATAGCTTTTTTAACCCTTACGGAAATTTTATTAGAAATAAGTGTCTGTAGACCCCCTTTTGCTCGGCCTGCTTGTGACCCAATAGCTGGTAGAAAATAGGAGGAATATCCATCAATGTGTACAGGATTTATGCACCAAGTTTCCTGTAGGCATATAATGTCATAGCTGGATATAATGTTAACCCAGTCAATATTCTCAACCTTATTTATCAACCCATTCACATTCCAGGTTGCGAACTCAAACCCTTCCCTAGGGGGTTGTCCTATCAGCCCAGTGTCTATTATACTGACTCTAAGGGGGTCTTTATCGGGTGCCTCACATGCCTCCACTACCTCAAATGCCATAGTTTCAACCCGCCCACCCATAGAGGATACCTCTCCTGTGTATGGGCCAGCCCTGGGCCCTAGTTTACTTAGCTGACTAACTGTATGAAACAAAATGGGTGGCCCTCTCTGACAGCGCTTGGGGTCCTCAGCATGGGCTTGGTTAAGTCAATCATTATCTTCTAATCTACTCAGCGTTTCGTATCTATTGTGGGCAGCAAAATCCTGAACATGTTGTGGAAATGAACTTGTGGTGTCCCTCCATCTCTGAGTGTTGGGTGGGCCCCTTTGGCACTGCTCCCGCCCCCTCAGATGCCGGTAAAAGTACCCTAAAGGGAGTATACCCATTACCTGTCTATCTATAATTGACAAACCTGTCACTTTATGGATACTACCGGCTGTTCTCGAACTACTAAAATGAATAATACACAATCACCATACAGATCTTTTTCCAGTGGACCAATCCACCCCACCCTTCTTGTAAACAGAATTTCCTGCGCTCTACTTGGAGTGAATAAGTGTCTAGAGTTTAACCAGTGAATCACCTTGTTTTTCAAACATTCCGTTGTTTCAATTGCTCCAGGCTTCAATGGGGGGACATTAACTAATACTGCCACATATGGGCAGCTAGCAGGTGGCAAGTTAACGGTGAATATCTCTTGGGCGGACACGTTGGTATTATAGGTTTCTTTATTTATGGTTGTCTGGTTCATGTTTGAGTCATAATTCCTGGTAAGTTTACTTAAAGGCTCTTGTGTATCCATATTCGTCAACCCCTCTTGTCTCGGGTGGTTTAGGGTTTCGACATGAGTGGGTGTGCAGCCTATATTACTACTCATACCAGTACTTGTTATTTTTGGCCCCTGGTCCAGATGCATTTGGCTCAGATCAACAACCTTTTTCAGACCCTCCTCTACTTTGGACAATCTTTCTCTGAGTGGACTTAATAAACTACTAACAACCGTTGTTAATTTGTCCCAGAAAGGTGCCCATATGTGATTCTCTATATTGCTCGGGCCTATATTGTTCAAGCCAATTCCTTGTCCGTCCCCCCCCAACAGGATCATTTCCTCCGGGGTTTTTGTGGCAACAGATATATCGACTTGCGTCTTCCTTTTATGTTTGGCCGCAGGCTTACAGGCAGTATTAGAAGTTTTTGTGGTTTGTAGGGATAAAAGTCCTGAGACATCAGGAGTGGGGCCCTGGTCTGGTACAGTTAATGTCAATATTTCGCCCGCAACTTCCCTTGCGCATCCAGCGCTCTGGGTATCATAGATGCTGCCTGTACTGAGTGTCCCCTCGGTAGATGTTACCAATTGAGCATCTCTGGTTTGGCCTATTCTAGTGAGCGACATACGCCGTTCTGCCAAGTCAATTTCTTTATTCAGTGCCCCAACTGCTTGTGCTAAAAAGGTGTCTATGGTAGTTCGTTAGGCGGGCTGCTCAGACGATGGCTTTTCACCCCCGCCTTCCGTATACCCATATTTCTTAAAAACGTTTTACTGAATTTTGTAAAAGGGAAATAGAGAATGGTCAGACACACAGAGGCAAATCAAAAATGAGCTTACTCCTCTCTCCGCTCTCTCCGCTCACTCCCTTCGTAGTGCCTCTTAGCTGTTCTCAGACAACAGGTGCAAGTATTGATGTTCCAATAACCGTCTCTCACTGCTAGATGAAGCCAAAAGACCTGGCCTAGCCCAACCTCATCCAGCGGCGGACGGGCGCAGACGGGCCCCCCCTTGGCCAAGGCTTTGCCTGGGCGTGGCCCGGGCACGCCCACGCGCGTCCCCCGCTGCGGGAGCCCTGGCCAGTATTTAGGCACCTCCTGGCGCGAAGAGTGATGTGGGTGGCGAGCGTGCCGCTTGGCGAACTGGGGGTTGTGGTTTCTCTCCCCCTCTGGCGGAGACCCGGCAGGCAGCAACAGACAACAGCAGGTAACGGCCCTGGCTGGTATCTAGGAGCCTCCTGGCGCGAAGAGTGACGTGGGCGGCGAGCGCGCCACTTGGCGAACTGGGGGTTGTGGTTTCTCTCCCCCTCTGGCGGCAATCCGGGCAGGCAGCAGCAGACAACAGCAGGTAACGGGCTCCTTCTCATTCACATCTGGTACAATATACAGAACAAATATATAAACTATTTCCTTTTCAACACAATTTTTACAAATGCAATACCAATCAGCACAAATAATACTCCAAACACTAATTATAATTAGTAATTGTTTCCAGTGCTCTCTACTTTCTGTTCACATATTCCCAATAGACCGAATGATGTATTCAAAACTTTGGGTTCCAAAATATCCAATATGAATTCGTTAATTTGTGTTCACATCTTCCCAATAGGCCAAATGATGTATTCAAAACTTTGGCTTCAAAAATATCAAATATGAATTTGGTAATTCGTAAGGCAATCTGGGTTGAAATTCCAAGTGGGCATCATTGCAATGTGTCCATCCTTTATTACACTTTAAATACACAGTACAGTGTCCAGATGTTGTAGTAGGTCCAGCATGGAAAATAATAGCCACTGTTGTAAAAGGTCTTCCAGTAATAGATATTGCAGCAAAATGTTAAATTTTGCTTTCCAGTTTTCTTCCATTTCCTCTACAACGTTGTAGCATTAAAATGAGATATTTTCTATATCTTTCTATATGTAATGTAGACAACATCTCTGATTTACAATGCGAACATTTCATATCATGATTCGCCACTTTTACTAATTTGTTAAAAGGTACTGATTTGCAGTCTGGTATCGTTAAGTATATGAATCGTTCTGTGCCTATTTCAGTGCTGGAAGTAAATGAACACTGTTCACATTTATGATCCCATCTGTAAATTAGTCCAAATAAGTTTTCAATCTCCATTCCTTCATCTTCTGATACTCCAAGCATAAGCATTAGAAATTCTTGTGCATCTTGTTGTATATTAAGAGTAAAGGTCAAAGAACCAGTACTTATATCCAAAAGATGCCGAACGCCAGAAGCAGTATGGATTTTACTTCTGTCAGTTACCAACTGTTGAAATACATGACGTAGTAAAGAACAAAATCTTTTTTCATGATTTCCTATGATTTCGTGATGAAGATCTTGTAGATAAAACACAGCATTGAGAATCACATTAGCATAACAGTTGATACCTGAACTATTTTCCAACTGGTATCCTACAATGTCATCAACAGTTTCCATTTTCTGTTTCTTTACACTTTTAACTTTCTCTTCAATTTTTTTTATTTTTCTCAACCTCACTTGAATCTTTGACATATTTCCATTTTGGACACACTATACGTTTCTCATTTATCGGATATTCATCTAAATCCGGTGTATAAAGTCTTCTTAAACGATTATACTCTCTTACACAATTTACATCAGCACTAACCTTTTTGTCATCAAAATCAATCTAATACAAACCAGACAATGTTCTTACTCAAGATAATGCAACATATGCCATTCCCTCTTTGAACACTGTACTTCCAATATTTACCAAAGCACTGTCTATACTTAAACCTTGAGATTTATGAATAGTTACTGCATATGCTAAAGACAGAGAAAACTGTTTTCTGCGAACATACAAGACTTTTACAAGCAAATAATGTACAACACAACGCCCAATCTGTCTTACCTCTGTAATCTGATCAAATTTTATTTTCAAAAATTCTATTCCATCTCTGTTCTGAAATTTTACTAAATCAACTATTTTTATCATTGCTCCATTTACTAAACCTTCTTCTACATTCAAATTACGCCGTAAAATTACCCAACAGTTTATACATACATCTAAAGTTTTTTCTAAGCCTGCAGTTTTAGATACAAACCTTTCCAAAGAGTGCAATTTAGTCTGTAGTTTCTCTGTAAGAAGAATAGTCACTCCCTGGTGTTCAATTTTATCAAGAGCTTAAATTTGAACTATTTCCAGTTTCAGAAGCTCTTGATTGAATGTAGAACACTCTTGCAGTGTAGGCATTAGGCAAACTATAGACTTATTTTCTCCAATCTTCTTGCACATTACTTCAGCCGCTGTGTTTTCAGTTGTAAACAAGTTTCTTAGTAGCCGACTTTCTAAAGCTTGTTCACAATATTTCGTCAACACCAATTCTTATATCTTTAAGAATATTTCCATAATCTTCATCACTTGCTTGTCGCATATTCTTTATAAGTTCTTTATATTCAAAATGTAACCAAATGTTCACATTTCCATTACTTCCCAAAGATTTCCTAGTGTCTTCATGTACAAGTGTTTTAAAAACTGGTTGTCCTTTTACAGGAGTTAGTTGTAGTAGATCTCCAAATACAATTAAAGATTTTCCTCCAAACAGAACATTATACTCTGTTTTCAAATTCTGCATTCTCAAGTGTACAAAGGCAAGCATTAAGTTTGAGACCATGCTCACCTCATCAATGATTAAAAGTTTCATTTTCTTTAGTACTCTTGACACTTCATAACAAGCTTCTCCAGACAGCTTCTGATATTCCAATTTATTATCATGTTCAACTGGTAGCATAAGTAATCTATGTAAAGTAATCCCTTTAATATTGTGTGCTGCTATTCCAGTTGGAGTTGTTACAACACAAGATAAATGTGAATCGGTAGTGTTCTGTAGATAACCGGTCAAAACTTTAATTAGAAAACCTTTACCTGTTCCAGCTTGACCACTGATGTACATAAGAATAGGTTTAAATGATGAACATTGGCATTCTTTTTTTCATGCAACACACCATGTTGTATCTGTTGTGTCACTTGTAGATCTATTTCTTTTTGTTTAATATTTTGTTGTTCTTCCAACGTAATATTATCCTGTTGTGCTTGTTGCATTGCAATTTCTACCTCATTCATGGCTATTGCTGCTTCATTTTTGATTATTGGTTGTCCCAGTGGATCTTGACTCAGTGGATCAGAACTTTGACTATCTTGAGAACTGTCTTTAGCTATTTCAGCTGCAATAGTGTTTTCTTGTTCAATCTCATCATCTAGCATTTGTAGATATGTTGGGGAAATTGTGCATTCAATGCTATCTTTACATGCATTAAAAGAATCTTCATAGCAGTCGAAATCTCCAAGTAATTCTGTTTCTCTACGCCATGGTTTGAACAGTTGCAGAAGTGCTAAATAGAAAAATTCTCTCTTATCTGGAGTTTCACAACTATGGGGCCGATTCCGATCTCGGCCGGTAGGGCTCCGAATCGGATTCGGCTTAACCGGATCCGATTCGGAGCCCTATTGCCCGACCGATTCGTACGTGCGTCCGGGCGAGCGAGTACAATGCGAAATCGCAGACCGACTCGTCCGGGCGTCCCGACCGCTCCGACCGACTCGTTCCCGGGTCTAACCGCACCGACCGACTCGCTCGGACTCGACTCGCACCGCGCAATGGAGACGTTCCCCGGCCGGGTAAGTACGATGCGCGCCGCGAGCAGTCCGACCGAGCCGCGCACTCCGGCTCCAAAGAGCAGTCGGAGCCGTACTTTGGGGGTCCGTGTTGGACCCCCCTGTATGCGTAGCCGTGCGAGTCGCACACAGGGGGGACCCATGGGTCCCCCCTACCTGTGCGTGTACGGCGCGAGTCGCTTCGCCACGTACACGCTGTAGGGGCGCCCTTGTCCGCCTCGCACCCATTGAGTCAATGGGAGCCCGCGTACACGTTGTACGACAGGCTCCCATTGACTTCAATGGGAGTCCGACCGACTCGAGTCCGATGGCATACGTGCACATCGTACTCGTTCGGTCGGGCTGCACGGGTACGATTTGGTCGGAAATCTCTCCGGGTCCGGCTCGGTCGGAGAGATTTCCGGCCCGAATCGGAATCGGCCCCTGAGTTGTTTGTGGTTAATAAGATTTCCTTTGGCATGTTTCACTAAACATCCATCACATCGCATTACTGCATATTTTCCTTGTTCTATATTTTCTGTAACATTTCTTTTAAAGCTGTAATGTTGAAGTATTTCATAGAGACATATCTTTTCCAGATGTGGACTCCTTTTGGGATAGTATGTATCCAACATATTAGTTTTAAGAATTTCTGTACTTTCTGGTTCATTCAGTGCTAAGTATTCAATTTCTTCTAATGTTTTCAATACTCTATTTCATGTGCAGGCAAGCTCTTTTCTGCTCCTTTTCTTGGAATGTCACAGGTAACATACTGTTCGATAAAAGACAATACAGTTTCATCAGTATCAGTTCCAAATTTTGGAACATTCTTTATCCATAATAGCATGTGTATATGAGGAGCACCTCTGGCTTGGTACTCTTTTCGCCCAAAAAAACAGTAACTTCTCCAAGAGGACAATTATTTTTATTGCAGATAAAATACATCATAGTTTGAAACCTATGGTTAAAATACCTGCACACATTTACATGATCCAAAGAACAAAGTTCTCCAGGTGTCTTCATTTCAATATTTTTTATATTTGAATTTGCTTCTCATAGAAATTCAAGTAATTCTTCCCATGCATATTCAGCACAGCTAAGTGTTACAAACCATGTTGGTGTACCTAAGTTTCTTAACATACACTTAAGTTCACCGTGAAGACGAAACCAATATTCATTGGTCCCATGTTGACATGCCATCAAATTAATTAACTGTGATTCTAAATTTTCATCTTTTTGTTGAACTTTGTCCATGAATTCTTTTGCAGAAACATGTGATTGATAAACTCCCATTTTGAATATGTGGTTCACTGCACATGAAAGAGAACACAAATCACTTTCAAACAGAAGATGAAATATATATGGACGGCACTGTCGAAATCTAGGATCTTCAGAGTACAATCTTGTCGAGCGGTATTCTGAAGCTGGAAACCGTACAGGTCACTCACCAAATCGTCCATCTTGTCCAGTGGGGAACAGCTGTGGAAAGCAATGAGCTTCTAAGCTTTTTTCCCATACACTCATTGGATTTCCCTTTGCTTTTTTCATTTGAAATAATTCAATGCTATTTCCTATCACTTCTCTTGAATGTAAAGGATGTATCGTGTAATGTTCATAAATCTCTTCACTCCTGGACTTGTCCACTTTTTCTATTTGGCCACTTGAAATTTCTGATTCATCTTCTAAACATATTACCTGTTCATCAACATTTATAGTTTTACAATAAATATTGTTCACTACAAGTTATAACGTAGCCTTTTGAAGTTTATTAACATCTACAAACTCTTGCCATATTTTTCAACTCTTTGTTGGCATGCCATTTACTAGAATAACTAGTGCCTCATTTTCCTCTTTGTCTCCACCAACAGTTTCAATATTTTTCTTAAAGTCTAAATGTAAATAAACAACTCTTCCTTTCAGACCTCTTTGTAAATCTGTTGGTAGCCGTCTACCTGTTTTAGGTTCCATACGAATTATGGCTTGAAATGTGTGAACAGATTGAATAAGAACTGACTCATATACATTAAAATCTGCCAGTTTCTCTGGAATAGCTACTAACCCTAAGTTATTATGTACTACTGTAGCTGGCATTTTGTTCTCTTCAAATTTGTTGTAACAATATTTACAAATACGTTGATCAGTACCCAACTCAATTCGACCTTCCACCAACAAGTAAGCTCCAAATTGCTGCCGCTTATCATTGTTTTCATTTTCACTTTTTAAATATAAATTAACATTCCTAGTTTGACTTCTGTAATGAGTACGTCGACAACAAATACAAACATAGGGGCTCATTACGATGGTGGGCGGACATCAGTCCGCCCGCCATCGTAGTGGTGCTGGGACCGCCCACCAGACGTGTGGCGGTTCCACCACACATATTAGGATGCGACCGCCATACTGGCGGGCGCATCCTGGGCTTTTGACATTGCTGGCGGTGCTGCTGGCTGCAGCACCTCACGCAATGTCAAAAGTGTGTGCACAGCATTTCCCTGCACTAGGTGGCAGGCACCACGCGGTGCTTGCCACTTGGTGCATGGAAATGAGGGGGGGTACCACCCAGTGCAGCGACCCCCCCCACAAGGGGGGCCCGCAACGGGCCCCCAAACCCAATCCCCGCCAGCCTTTCCATGGCGGCATCGCCGCTATGGAAAGGCCTCTTCAAACCCACATCCTAATATGGCGGACGGTGCCTGCTAGGCACCGCCACCATATCAGTGGCCCTGCTCCGTCCGCCAGGCAATCGGTGCGATTGCCTCCGGCGGAAAAGCGGCAGACTGACTTTTCGTCCGCCGCGGTACGCACCACCATCCTAATTTGGCAGTGGGTAACTCACTATGTGATGGCGGAAGGACAGCCACCGCCGGCCCGGCGGTGGCGGTCCTTCCGCCATCATAATGAGCCCCATAGTTTGGTTTTTCAGAGCACACTGTCTTAAACTTTGTAATTTCTTCTACAAACTCATCAATACTAATCTCTTTCCCATGTTCTTCAACATCTACACTTATCAAGCTCTCACTTTCTACACACTGCTGTTCTGAACCAAAGAAACGAAACTGTATATCATCACAAATTCTTTGTACATCTGATAAAGAACCGTGTAAAAGAGCTGTGTTCATTTCACTTAAACATAATGCAGGAGTTTTTATATAGTACACTTTCCTTACTAACTTCCGCACTCCTGAGTGGTGTACCGCTAACATTCTCAAGTGATGAAAAGTACTTTTACACACTTTTTTTGAAACACAAGCCAGAGAATGTCCGTGTAACTTAGTATATTTTCTTACATTACATGGATCTAGTCCTTGTAACATCCAAATTTTCTGGTTAACACTTGTTTTGCATACTGTCGTAAACAATTTCGCAAATGTCAATAGATTCCTGTTGAATACTGCAAATACTGCTACAATCCCACTTATCATCATCATCATCAAAAAACTTTATTACAATCACCAGGATCCTAAAAAGCACACAGCACAAGTATAAAAGCAGGGATATAAACATTTGAGAATAAATATATTAAAAACAATTTCATTAGGTAGATGTGCAAAGAGCAAAATGCGGCAATTCCTAGAAAAATAAGTGCTTCATGCAAGTAGCTTCCCACGCCTGATCTACAGTGCGTACCAGAATCTTGAGAGGCCAAAGACCATTGGTCTGTGGGTATCAATGCACAATGTTCTCATTACCTCAAGATAGTGTCCCGGACCAACAAGTCTACACAATGGAAAAATCAATTTTTTCCTCAGGGATAAATAATGGGGGCAGAAGAAAAGTAAATGGACAATTGATTCTGGACAGGCTTTGCATACAGGGCACATGACATCAAAAGAAGCACTAGAACGCCACTTAAAGCAAAATAGTCTGGTGGGCAGAGACTTGTAACGGAACTGTAAAAAAAAGTTTGCGAGCCATCGTTGGGATGATTTAATCTATAGTAGACTCAAACAATGGGACGGATTTAAAAAGCAGAAAGTCTTTTGTCAAACTATTCGCTGGTTCTGCCAAAGCCATTGCCAGTGTATTTTCCCAATACAATTCTTTCAGCTTCACCCTCGAGATTTGCACCATACTTTCCGGATTAGTCCAGAAGGTCTCCATCCCCAGCCTCCCCAGTAATTCGCGTAAGGAGATGAACCACCTAATCGATGATGCCTTGGAGAATTTCAGGAGATCCTTCAGAGTCTCTCGATAAGTTTCCAGCTCTTCCACTGTCCATAACCTAAACCAGAACATTAGCAATTTACAATTCAACTTATATTGCAGCTGCCTATGGGCAAGGTCCAGGTACAGAGGTTTCAAAGGGGAACTAACAGGAAGATCGACCAGCGATCTTAGGAAGCGGTTTTCAACAATTGTAAGGGGGGATTGGTTGCCCGTGCCCCATAGCTCAGCGCCATAAAGTACTCCTCCCAATACCTTGGTGTTATAGATTTCGATGGCTGGGGCAATTTGTCGGGATACCGTCTTCCTATGTATTTTACTGATGTGGGCACATTGGTAGATTAATTGTAACTTTGCTTTTTCCATATGTGCCCCCCAGTCGATCGATGGAGTCAGGCGGATGCCCAAATAATCAAAGACTTCTACTTGTTCCAACTTGGCGCTACCAGCCAACACAGATCTAGTTGTTGGTTTATTTTTCCCTCTATTAAGAATCATGTACTTGGTTTTTGTCTCATTTAAAATCAGGCCCCTGTCATCACAAAACCTTATAAAATCGTTCAGGAGTTGCTGGAGACCCTGCGGCGATTTAGATATTAGAAGCGTGTCGTCTGCGAACAATAGTGCAGGCACTCTTCTTACACCAATTTTAGGGGCATCACAGCTGCCCCTGTCTACGTAATCAACAACTCCATTAATAAAAAGAGTAAAAAGGGTGGGCGCCAACACACAACCCTGCCTCACTCCACGAAAGTTTCTGTTACTTGGTTGTTTGCGCCCCACCTAACCTGTGCTGTGTTAGATGAATGGAGTCTAATTAAAATGTTTAACAGATTAGCAGGGAGGCCCATCTCTTTTAAAACCCTCCAAAGCCTAGCCCGGGGGACTAAATCAAATGCATTGCGCAAATCGACAAAGGCCACATATAGTTTGCCCCCTTAACGACTACTTCCTTCCAGTAAATACAGATAAGACGGAAGGCCTGATCCAGGGTACTGACCTTCATACGAAACCCTGCCTGGAAATCACTCAGGATTTGGGACTTCATCATCCAGTCCTGTATCCTTCCTAAGACCTGTTTACAAAAAAGTTTTTGAAGGGAGTCTATGAGGCTTATCGGCCTAAAACTCATCGGCTTGGATCTATCCCCTTTTTTGTAAATGGGCACTATTTCTGCAGTCTGCCATGATGGTGGAATTGGGGCACCAGACAGGATCACATTCGTTACCAAGTTTATGTACGAACCCCAGAGCACTTTATCCTCTCTATACAAGTCATTAGGTATTCTGTCTGGACCAGGGGCTCGCGCTGGCACAC
Source organism: Calotriton arnoldi (assembly GCA_963921515.1). Classification (NCBI taxonomy): domain Eukaryota; kingdom Metazoa; phylum Chordata; class Amphibia; order Caudata; family Salamandridae; genus Calotriton; species Calotriton arnoldi. The sequence continues at coordinate 635,875 of CAWUFW010002656.1, read as the reverse complement.
AAGATGAGATTGCTATTTGAGTTTCCTCCATTGAGATGACCAAAGTTTTGCCTTCCCCTCCCAGAGACTCAACCCTCATCTCACTAATCTCACTACCTTCGTTTGTACCATTACCATAAAGAAGGCCAAAATGGGCAACCCACTCTTTGGGCTGAACAGTGTATTCCAGGGTTTGCCTTGTCCCCTTTAGCCAGTATGCTGCCTGTCTCCAGAAGGCCTTAGGGTCTTTGTCCATCAGTGCATTATGTAAGGAAGCCCAGAGAGAACCCTCCCACTCCTTTTTAGCTCTGCCAATGGCCGTTTTATACTCAGCTCTGCAGGATGCAATTTTCGCACATACCCTACGTTTTAATGCACCAATAAGTGCCCCCTTAGCCTTCCTGCAATCCTGATTATACCAGGGACTCTTGGTGTCTTGCAGCTGGTCTTTACGTTGACCCCCCTTCCCCCGCACTGTGGTTTGCCGACTGAGTGTGTCCCTCATCTCGCTAAAGAACAGATCGTGGCGGGCCCCAGGCTTTCCACTGCATCCTTGGCAGGTAGTTTGACCAGCTCCTTGATCAACTGCCTTGCTTTTTTCTTCACTGCTTCTAAAGCTACCGGATGCTCCTCAACCCAGCCCCACTTAACAGCTCTTTGGTTGTTTGTGACCGAGAGCACACCCAAGTCAGGGCACCCCGTTATGACTATCTGTGGGGGGCCAAGTTTTGTAAGGATAAGAGCAAGGGCGTTGTGGTCACTCTCTGATCTTTTCACCACTATCATATCTTCCACTAAGGGCCAAAGATTGGGGGTAATTAAACAATAATCGATTCTACTGGTGTGACCGGGTCTATTGAAAGTGTGTTCCCCATTTGGGTCCGACCTAGTTCTACCATTTGTTGCTCTTAGATCGCGCTGTAGAGTAAGGGCAAGAACCTGGCCTCCTTTCTACGTCCACTTTACTTTTGGTAGATCTAGGGTTGGGATTGACCACTCACGATCCCAGTCCTCAGTTAAGTCTGGGGGGGCAGAAGCAAGGGGTTCAAAAGTACAGTTAAAATCACCTGCCACCAATACGGGGACACTATCGGAGTACTTAACCAAAGCATGGTCTAATATATAAATCGTATTTGGTTCCTCCGAGGCAAGGTCCACTCTTTTGTAGACATTAAAAATTCTGACCTTCCAGCTACTGAATAGGGTCAGCTCGAGGGCCAAGATGTCCTGTGAATCAACATAAAGGAGCTTAACTTTGGACCCCAGTGCATTTTTTATCCAAACTGCTAGGCCCCCCGAGGGTCTACCCTACTCTTTCCTGCTAGCTTCAATGGCGTAGGCAGAGAACCCGCTTCTGAAAGGGGTGGTCAAACTCCAGGTTTCCTGAAACAGGATTACATCAAAGGTGTCCACAAAACTACACCAATCTGGATCTGATTGCAACTTTAGGATCCCAGCCACATTCCAAACTAGAACCCTTAGGTTAGAAGAGGCAGGTACCCCACCCTCTATTGCGGTTTTAGGGGCTATACCACAAATTTCATAGACGATCAGGGGTTTGCCTACAGAAGAAGAAACAAGGTCCCTACCTTCTGCTGGCGAGCCACCAATAGAGACTGTATTGGTGATTTCATTTACAGTCAGGGGCCCAGTATAATGCTCAGTATTATATGCTGGACTTCTAGATGTCAACATTTCTGATGGTGGCAAATTCAACGAGGGCCCTGGGTTACCTAGATTTCTTTCACCAGGTTGTAGTCACCTTTGGCCGATCCCTGTTCCACAAGGACAGGTGCATGATCCTTTCCCGGTAAGTCTATGGGGCACTAACTCCAACCTTGAAGGGCGTCTGTATCTAATAGAGATAGAGGTATTGGCCGGGGGAATGGTACGTGAATCTATCGCCAATAATCCAATGACCATGTTCTTGTCAAAGAACCTGACTTCAATCATGTCCCTGTCGGCCCCAGCTAAGGTGAATCTTCCTGCATATTTGATGTTGTCTCTAATTATCGAGTAACAGTAGCGGGTGGATCTCAGCCAATAGATGACTTTATTTTTTAGTGAGTCATGATCTTCAGACCCAACCCGAGAGAGTTTAGACACTTCAGTGAGGTAAACCACATCTTGGGCATCCTGAACACTCTGCCTCGTGTAAATACCATCCCTTACGGACCCCATTTGCCGTATCTCCCCACACCTTGGCCTAAGACAATGGCCTTCATCTAGGGTCACCTCACCTCTATCTATGACTCTGGAATGGGCCTTGACATGGACAGTTCCTGACTGTGTATTTCTAGTTGCCAATGGATCTATAAGATTTAGATGGTGATTCCTGGGGCTGTCTGAGGATTGGAGTAAAGTATTGTGCGGGGTAACTTTATTCGGTGGCTCTGCAATTCCCAGAGAATAAGGCCCTATGCCCCTGTCCTCTGCTGTGAATTGTACTGCTGAAGGGGGTGCTAAATGTGGCCCGTGGTACACCTCCTTCCTACATGCTGCCCAGTCAGTTAGAGTAGCAACCTCCCTTCTGAGGGCAGCCACCTCATCTCTCAGTGACTCAATCAGCGACTTCAGTTCAAGCACCTCAGGGGCATGGGCACTGCAGGACACTTCGGAGATCTTTGAACCCACTCCCAGACACCCTATCTCCTCATGGACAAGGACATCAAATCTATTTCGACATTCAATTTGGGTAACTTGTGCTATACTAGGGGACCCACCTGACTCGGCACATTGCACAGATTTGATCGGGTCAGGTTCCAGATTGGAAAATCGGGTTTTCAGACCCCTGCTCGGCCCTTTAGTGCATTGGTTGAACATGTGTGGAATTAGCTTGCCGGATTTTTCCCTTGTACTGGGTTAGGTGAAGTGTCTAAAGGGGCTGCGGAATCATCATCTATGGTTATGGATGGCTTAGCTGTGCTGACCGCCTGGATAGGGGAGCTCAATGGGTCCGTGTCTGCTATTTCCTGGCATTCAGTTAATATTGTCTCAATACGGTCCATAGTCTCATGGCAAATAGCGCCAAGAGACTTCTTCTTTTTAGAGTTGTCCGTGCCCTGAACCTTATCATGGATTTTCCTCTTGCCCATCTTCCTCAGATTCCCCTAGTTGCTTGATTTAATAATGGTGACCCGCCACTACACTTCTATAAGAAAATGCTCAAAGGCTCTTTCTCGGCCCTCACTCCCACCGTGGCAAGAAAAAACAGACGGGGCTAGGTTCAGACCAGGGGATTAAACATGAAAATGAAGGGGTACAATACCAGTATCTACTTTAGTCCGTTGGACCAGGGAAGGTCATCCTACAGCAGGGCCAAGGGAAGTGGCCCCGCCCACCTCCTCCTGCCGCTGGCAGGCGCAGACGGCCCTGCCCTTGGCCCGGGCACGCCCGCGCTGCAGGAGACCCGCGCCAGTTTTGAGCACCTCCGAGTGCTTCCCCTCTGACGTTGGCGGTGGCGCTTCCGGGCGCAATAGGTTATGGGGGCTGGAGTCCCCTTGCAGCAGAGGTGGTGGTGGCAGCAGTGACGAGCAGGCTCCCACACCGCGGGAGACCCGCACTGGTTTTGAGCGCCTCCGGGCACTTCCCCTCTGACATTGGCGGTGGCGCCTCCGGGCGCAATAGGTTATGGGGCTGGAGTCCCCTTGCAGCAGAGGTGGTGGTGGCAGCAGCGACGAGCAGGCTCCCACGCTGCGGGAGACCCGTGCCGGTTTTGAGCACCTCTGGGCGCTTGCCCTCTGACGTTGGCGGTGGCGCCTCCGGGCGCAATAGGTTATGGGGGCTGGAGTCCCCTTGCAGAAGAGGTGGTGGTTGCAGCAGCGACGAGCAGGCTCCCACTTATATACAGGAGCTTGTGTATGCTTCCCTTGCACTTCTTCAGCTATTACTTCTTCTGCACTCCTGACAACCATTTCTTCTCTTTGAATGGGACAACCATCTTTCATCTTATAGCATCGACCACTAGTATCAACTGAAAACGCTAATGTGTTCTGTTGAAAGTAGCTTTCTTCTTTAAAGAAAGGCTCAGTAGTAGAAGTGTGCTTCCATTCACCAGTGAAAGTTTTACAAAAGTTAATTCTATTAACAAGTCTTTTTCTTTTGCTTTTGTCTCATAAACTTCATTATTTTATCCAATATTTTCATTCTCTTCAATATTAAAATAAATAATTTCTACTACAGGTTCAATATGTTGCTTCTTCTTATACGCTGCTGATCTTCTTTTATACTTTTTACAATCTTTTAATACATTTTTAATTACTCTACTTCGAAAGAGTCGTTGGCGTATCTGTTGAAATTGTTTTTGTCTTCGTGTACCTTGTGTTGTTTTCCCAAAACCTAATGTTTTTTACCATTAGAAATGTCATTCTCCTTCTGCTTTGTTGAAAAACTCTTCTTTTTCCTTGCATTGCTATTGTGTTCCTTTAATTTCTGGACAACTCTTTTAAGAAAGTGTTTAGTGCTCTTACCAGAACAAACTTTATCCTCGCTAACATTTTCATCTTTGTAACGCAGTCTTTTTACTTTTCTTTAAGTAGATCTGTTTTTTTTTTGTTTCTTTCTCTTTTCATCTTTTCTTGCCATCTTAAATTTGTGGTCCAAACAAAAGAATTTTTTCTGAAAAGCAAAGAACAGTTTCAATAGTTTTTTACATCAATTAACTATTTTAAAATAATTACTTATGATTACGGATATTAACTATTAAGCAATTACTTACAATTACATTGCTATTCTCTTTATTTCAAATAAAAAAACACAAGTGTATAAACAAGCAACACAGCTGCAGAAAGAGGATAAATGGTAGCGAAACAGAAACAAACAGACATGTTTCGAAACACCTAAAAGAAAAACACAAACAACAACACAACTACTACAAAATGTGAAAAATTCAGAGGCAACACAGCTGCACAAAGACACAATAGCATTCAACTACGAAACAACAGAACTGCACAAACATGCAACAGAATGCACAAAGATGCAAGAGTGATGCAGAAAGAGGACAGAGAACTCCAAAACAGGGAACACAGGTACACAAACAGGCAAGAGGGGTGCAAAAAAACGCAAGACAGCTCCAGAAGCAGCCTAACAAACATGCTGAAAGACGTTACAAACGTGCTGAAAGAGAGAGAAGGGTGGCAGAAACATACGACATGGGTGGAAAAAGAGGCAAGCTCACAGCCAAAAGAACCAACAAAGGTGCAGATAGAGGCAAGACAAGTGCAGAAGAAGCAAGAGACCTGGTTATAGTGGCAAGACAAGTGCATAAAGAATCAAGACATCTACAGAAAAAAGTGAGGCACAGAAACACGGAACAGAAGTGGAGAAACATGGAAAAGAGGTGTAGAAACAAGCAAAAGACCTGCAAAAACAGGAGAGAGGACTGCAAAAAGAAGCAAAAAAGGTGCTGAAACAAAGAACAGAAGTACCAAAATAGGCAGTAGAACTGCAGGAACACAGAAGAACGATGCACGAAGAAACAAGACAATTGCAGAAACAAAGAACAAAGAACTGACATGCAGAAACACTCCAGACAACTGCACAAACAAGCAAGAGAACTCCAAAAATTCAAAACACAAATCTTTGCAATGTTACTATTGTAAGTCTCACCATACACCTCAAAGCATGAATGCATGTGTCTGTGCCTTTTGCTAGTGCCATCATACATCTATTTGTATATATTTTTATGTATAATGCCACTACCAAAAGGCACAGACATATACATGCATACGTTCAGAAATATGCAGAAACTTACAACAGTGATATGTGAAGGGTTGCTGCTTTATATTTGCTAGTCCAAACAGTCTGAGTAGTCGCTCAATACTGAAGCTACAAGAGTAAACTGAGGTTTAAAATATCCTGCTAAATGAATTAGTAATTAGGCTAGTTTGTATGAGTCTGTGGATAGGTACACTTCAAGTACACCGTATACATTTTGGTGTGTTCTTGAAATGGAAAGTGCTGTCTCTCTAATTCAAAACAGTGCATGCTTTTGCGACTCAGTTATATCTGTACATCTATTTTCACTCATGTTATACATCTAAAGATGGCACATCTATAAAAACACATATGTACATATATTTGTATCCTTGTTTCATATTGGATGTCACTAACAATTCAACGAAGTAGACTAATCACTAATCCCTTTCCCAGCATGTCTTAAACCGCACTTTTCTTTAGCACCTTTACTGTACAGCAACCACTAAGAGTGTTTGGCCTAGCCAAATGTAGAGCATGAACCCTTTGCATGTCACTATTGTAAGTGTCATCATATTCCTCAAAACATGCGTACATGTGCCTGTGCTTTTTGTTAGTAACATCATACATAAAATAGCATACAAATACATGTATACCTGTGTTTTATAGGTCTACGATCTTCACATGCATAACATGTATAAAAATACATGGCTAGTGCGTCAGTAAATTATTCAGTCCAAGAGAAATGTCTGACTACTTAGAACAAAGTGGCCTGATTCACAGAACTAACTTACGTCAAAAACGTAAAGTTAGTACTTTTTAGTATTCACAGAAAACACTTACTCATTTTGGTATTCACAGAATGAACTTACTCATTTCGGTATTCACAGAAGTTAGTAGTCCTAACTTTAGGACTCCTAAATGCCTTCTGTGAATACCGAAAGTCTTAAAGTTAGGATTTTTCTCAGTTTAAGAGTAGTAAAGTTAGGACTCCTAACTTTACTACTCCTAAACTGAGAAAATCCTAACTTAAGACTTTCGGTATTCATAGAAGGCATTTAGGAGTCCTAAAGTTAGGAGTCCTAACTTTATTACTCCTAAACTGAGAAAAATCCTAACTTTAAGACTTTCGGTATTCACAGAAGGCATTTAGGAGTCCTAAAGTTAGGACTACTAACTTCTGTGAAAACCGAAATGAGTAAGTGTATTCTGTGAATACCAAAAAGTACTAACTTTACGTTTTTGATGTAAGTTAGTTCTGTGAATCAGGCCCTGTATGACTAGTACCTGACTGAATGCATTAATCCAACTGTAGTGCCTGCGTCATTGGATGAGTGCATGCGTAGTGCTTCACAGAATACATCAGTGCATGGCTAGTGCTTGACTGAATAGATGAGTGCAAGAGTAGTGACTGATTCATTCCACGATTCTGTAGGTAATGTGTTATTAATTCAATTTGTGCATAGGTAGTGTGTCGTTCATTGCATGAGTGCATGAGTAGTGCCTGTGTAACTGTTTGAGTGCAGCAGTAGTGCCTGCATGATTCAATAAGTGTATCAGTGCTGCCTGAATGGAACAATTCATGGAAGGGTAATGGCTGCATCATTGGATGAGTACATATGTATTGCCTGAGTGAATGGATGAGTACATGAGCAGTCCCTGAGTAAATGCTTGAGTGCAAGAGTAGTGGCTAGGAGTCTGCTTGACTGTGTACATAATGCCTCATTAATTCGATGTCTGTATAGCTAGTGCCTCTCTGATTCCATGACTGCATAGGTACTTGATGAGTGACTAAATCACTGCAAATGTACCACCTGAGTGAATGGCTGAATGCAACAGTAGTACCTGACTGATTGTATGAGTCCATAACCAGTCCATATGTGATAGCATGAGTGCCCGGGTAGTGCCTGTGGGATTGCATGAATGCATAAATTGTGCCTGAGTAACTTCATGAGTGCAAGAGTATTGTCTCAATGCTTAGATCAGTGCATGAACAGTTCCTCAGTAAAATCATGAGTGTAACAGTAATGGCTGGATGATTGGATGAGTGCCACATCAGTGACTGAGGGACTAGATAACTGCATAGGTAGTGCCTGAGTGAACAGTTGAGTGGAATACTAGTGCTTTACCGATTGCATGAGTATATGCATGGTGTCTCCATGATTGCATCAGTGCAAAGGTAGAGCCTGGGTGATTGGAAGACTTATACAAAGTAGCCTAATCACTAATCCCTCTGCCAGCATGTCTTAAACCTCAGTTTTCTCTTGTACCTTCACTTTTCAGCGACTACTCACATTGTTTGGCCTACCAAATGTAAAGCAGCAACCCTTCACGTGTCACAGTTGTAAGTCTCACCATATTACTGAAACCATGCATGCATGTGTCTCTGCCTTTTGCTAGTGCCATCATACATAAAAGAAACATACAAATTAATCTATACATGTGTTTTATAGGTATTGAATCTTCCGATACATAACACGTGTAAAAATACATGTACAAGTATAGACATACCTCAGCAAAGTCGGATTGCTAAGACGGACACTAGGGCAGTGGGCCAGTATGTAACTTGCAACTGTGTGCCGCTTTTTTATATAGGATAGACGCCGATTGGGACTTTCTCTGTGCTGTTGAGATGCCGCCAGCAGCCTAGTAAGGGTCTAAGTGATAATTTTCGATGCAGATGGGCCTCTGTTACCTTCCTTTTAGAAACAGGGGGAGAGCAAGCGGTGGGGGGGGAGGAGAAGGGGGGGGTCAAGGGACTTGTCATTCCCAGTCTCTAGATCTGCCAGTCCTGTAATGTACGCAGATTCAGCACGAGCATGAAGCCTGACAATTACCTTCACTTATATTCAGGTGTGCTTCACCAGTGTGAACAAACCCGTGCACAAAGTGTGCAGGCAACATTTCACTTCTTTTTTATCTCCCTGAAGTTAATAAAACATGTCACTTGTAAAGCCCCCCCCCACCAATATTTTCCGACAAGACACAATCTGCAAACGTGGGCCATTTATTTTACGTTCCCCGGGACGATTTTGGATCCCAATTCATCCCTGTACCTCAGTCACAAGACCATGCAGTCCTTTCAACATAACAGACTGCACTACTCATTTCACAAACACACCTAAATATATATACTGTGTACTTCAACTATACCTTCCCAAAAACTCATACCAAGTACCATAATCACTAATCCCTTTGCCAGCATATCTTTAACCTCACTTTTGTTTTGCATCTTAACTACTCAGCAACTACTGAGAGTGTTGGGCCTAGCCAAATGTAAACCAGAAACCCTTCACATGTCACAGTTGTAAGTCTCACCATATTTCTGAGAGCATGCATGCATCTATCTGTGACTTTTGCCAGTGGCATCATACTTAAAACAAACATACATATAGCTGTATACCTGTGTTTTATAGGTATCGGATCTTCCGATACATAACACGTGTAAAAATACATGTAGAAGCATAGACACACCTCAGCAAAGTCAGACTGATAAGACGGACACTCGGGCAATGTACAATGGGCTGGTATGCAAGTTGCAACTGTGTGCCTCTTTTTTGTGTAGCATGGAAGGCGATTGAGACTTTCTCTGTCCTGTTCAGGTGGTACCAGCAGCCCAGTGAGGGTATAACTGGTATTTTTCAAAGAAGATAGGCCTCTGTTACCTTCCTTTAACAAACGGGGGAAAAAGGAAGCGTTGGGGGAGGGGGGAGGAGGAGGGGGTCAAGGGATGTGTCATTTCCAGTCTCTCCATCTGCAGGGCCCTCTAATGTACGCAGATTCTGCACGGCCACAGAGCCTGACAATTATCATCACTTATATTCACATATAGTTCACCAGTGTGAACAAATCCCTGCACACGGGCAATGTACAATGGGTCGGTATGTAAGTTGAAACTGTGTGCCGCTTTTTTGTGTAGTATGGAAGGCGATTTGGACTTTCTCTGTGCTGTTCAGGTGCTACCAGCAGCCCAGTGAGGGTCTAAATGGTATTTTTCGAAGCAGATAGGCCTCTGTTACCTTCTTTTTACAAACAGGGGGGGGAGCAAGCGGTGGGGGGGATGAGGGTGGGGTCATGGGACGTGTCATTCCCAGTATCTCGATCTACCGGCCCTCTAATGTACGCAGATTCTGCACGGGCAGGTAGTCTCACATTTACCTTCACTTATATTCACGTCTAGTTCACCAGTGTGAACAAATCCGTGCGCAAAGGGCCCGACTCACAGAACTAACTTAAGACAAAATCCTAAACTTACTACCATTTTGGTATTCACAGAAGGCACTTACACATTTTGGTATTCACAGAAGGCACTTACTTACTCATTTTGAGTAACTTACCCATTTTGAGTAACTTAATAATTTTGTGTAACTTACTCATTTTGGTATTCACAGAAGGCACTTACTCATTGATGAGTAAGTGCCTTCTGTGAATACCAAAATGAGTAAGTTACACAAAATGAGTAAGTTACTCAAAGCAATGAAGTTACTCATTTTAGTATTCACAGAAGCACTTACTCATCAATGAGTAAGTGCCTTCTGTGAATACCAAAATGAGTAAGTTACACAAAATGAGTAAGTTACTCAAAGCGAGTAAGTTACTCATTTTGGTATTCACAGAAGGTACTTACTCATCAATGAGTAAGTGCCTTCTGTGAACTACCAAAATGAGTAAGTTACACAAAATGAGTAAGTTACTCAAAATGAGTAAGTTACTCAAAATGAGTAAGTAAGTGCCTTCTGTGAATACCAAAATGAGTAAGTGCCTTCTGTGAATACCAAAATGGTAGTAAGTTTAGGATTTTGTCTTAAGTTAGTTCTGTGAATCGGGCCCAAGGTGTGCAGGCAACATTTCCATTTCTTTTTTATCTTTTGCATTTCATATTTTAATACCACAGTTGTTTCAAAATTACTTAACAGAGCTGTTCGGGTGGCATATGCACATAGATTTTGCCATACCTATTCTGTGTATAAAGAAAATTTGAAGGAACTTAAGAAGACCTATAAACAAGAAGTCTGGAAAGCCAAACTTAAACACCAAACTGGGTTATGGAATAGTTTATTATCCGCCTCAAAGCAAAACAATGCAAAAAAATGTTGGGCAGTTATTAATAAGCTCGAAAGGGGAGGCTGTAGGGCTTTTTCTGTAAATATATCAGAATCCAGTTGGGTAACGTTTATAGCTAATTTGTATGGTTCACCAGTCCAGAGGGAAAACCCTCCGGATATGTTAGATGGATGTGTGGGGTATAATATATTATCAACCAATGTGGAGAATAATGAGTGCCTGGATTTGAACTCCATATACCATCTTATTGACTCCAGTTTTGATCTAAATTTTGACCTGGAATTCCCGAGTTGTGATCAAGTATTGACCCTGCTAAGTGGGCTTCGAGCAAATGGTGCCCCCGGACCCAATGGGTTACCTAATGCTCTGTTTCGTGCTAATGGTGACATGTGGGCTGGCGGCTTGCATCGTCTATTCAGGGAAGTGTTGACCCTGGGAATGGTCCCAAAATCTTGGCAAGGCAGCATACTGTAACCCATTTATAAGAGCGGCCCGGTGGCTAATCCCGCTAACTATCGATTAATCTCGCTTACTGATGTTGATGCAAAGGTGTTCGCTTCTACTCTCTTGATAGAATTGGAAGATTGGGTTACGCAGGAGGGCATTATTCCATTTAATCAGACTGGTTTCCGGAAAGGACAATCCACTATTACAAATCTGTTGGCTTTAACCTTACTTGCAGAGAGGGCTGTCTTAAATAAACAAAATGTATATATTGCTTTTATTGATCTTAAGGCAGCCTTCGACTCTGTGCCACGAAACCTGTTATGGAAAAAATTGGTAGATCGGGGCATTTCAAGGAAACTGTTGAAGGCTATCATTCTTTTGTATACCGATACTTGGGTTCAAGTTAAGTTGGGTGATGGCAATTCCTTACCAAGGAAGATAAGAACATATAACGGCCTAAAGCAGGGTTGTGGCCTTGCCCCCTGTCTATTTAATTTATTCTTATCAGATCTTCCCCAGCATTTGGATGTTGTTAATTGGCATGGTCCTAGGATGGGGGGGGAGAAAATTAGTTACCTCCAGTATGCCGATGACACCATCCTCGTGAGTCATACTCCTATCGGCCTACAAAGACTTATTACCGCCTTTGATGACTACACTCAACAGAATGGCCTTGAATTGAATGTCAAAAAAACCAAAGTGATGAAAATTGGTGTAGCTAAACAGAAGTTTAATTCCTGGAAGCCCATAGCAGGTACAATTAACATTGTTAAGACGTATAGATACCTAGGGATGGTGTTTGACAACCGTGTGTCTTTTAAATTTCATTTTAAGTATCTAAGGGCCAAGGCTGTGACCTTGATCCATGCTTTTAAATGTCTAAAAAAATCATTGAACTGCCAATCGTATGATTTTATTCTTAAAGTAATTAAAGCCAAATTACAACCATGGTTCTCCCATTATTAGAGGGAAAGATGTGAAGGTGCTTGACCTACTGGTTGTCAAGGTCTTCAAAGCAACTTTTGGGATTGCCAAATCAGTGTGTCAAGAAGGAATAAGACTGGAGTTTGGTCTCCAGAGACAGAGCCTGGTATCAAAAGGAGCTTTTTTTAAATGTACGGTCGCATTGTCAACATCAGCCCCAGCATCCTTAGGGAACATTTGTTGGCAAGAAATAGACAAGTCTGTCTATGCGGCTAAATGGAGATCTTATATTTTAACTTCCCTAAGAGATATCGGCCTGCAAATTGCACTGCAAGATCTGAAAATGCCCAATTACAAGTTAATTTTAAAAGAGATTATCAAAACTGAATCGCTTAAATTGGATAAAATTGAATTAGCAGAGAAAAATTATGCATGGTATGTGATTAACTCATAACAATCCCTGTGTATTCAGCCGTATTTGAATGTTTTTTTCTCAGCGAAGTTTAAAAATAAGTTTTTAAGGTTACGTATGGGATTAAACCCAACAAAGGAGGACACGCAATCGTGGATCAAGCAGTGGCCGAACTCTAACTGTAGACTTTGTGGTTGGCCACAGGAAACACTAGTCCATATAGTGTGTGTGTGCCCCAAGTTGATTAAGCTTCGACGTACAGTTTTGAGACCACATTTTTTGAAGAGCGGGGTGAGATCTGCTCGTCAGGCTTTAATCATGTCACTATCTGGCGAATCGATTCCATTATTGTGTCATTTGGTAACATTTTTATTGGCAGTTGAAAAATGTTTGATACAATAAGGTAGATCTCCATTATTTCTATGGCTCTGTTGACTAATAGTATTATCTGGCTTATAATCTTTACTACTTAATAATCATGTTGCGAGGGTGACAATTTAAAATGTCAAAACAGACGTGCCACTACTACCGTAAATTGATGCACTTTATTATTGTTTTAATATGATGGTCGTTGTAATAATTGCATATTAGCACTTTACAGTAAATTGATGCACTTTATTATTGCTTTGATATGATGGTCGCTGCAATAATTGCACATTAGTACCTTGAAATGTAATTTGTGCCTGAAATGTTCATTAGAAACTTTTTCGTTTCAGTTAATTTTGCACCTTAGCATTAATACTTTGAATGACAACATGTGTAAAGTTTTTCAGCTGAAATTAATGGTTATTCGTTAGAATATCTTTCCATTATGTATAAGGAAATAGTATGCTGTGCACGCCGTCACCTTAAAATATAGAATGTGCAATATTACTCTGTAATTATTGATGTTATGTGATTGGATTTGATTTTATTGATAAGTTTTAAATTGTATATATGGGACAGTTTCTTACTTTATGTGTTGGGAAGATTTTTTGCTTGTAATTAATTTTTTAATGATTAACCTAGTTTTTAAGATTGAGATGTGAAGTTGTTGTGATTGCAATGATTTTAAGTAATCAAGCAATAAAGATTATTACTACTCACAGTTGTTTCAACCCCTCCCCACTCTCCTTAATGCCATTTCCCATAGCAACAGTTTCTGCAACATGCAACGGCAGGTGCAGGTCACAAGTTTACCATGTTTTATTTCAACAATTTCTGCAACATTCAAGGGCAGGTGTAGGTCCCAAGTTCACCATATTTTTAAGTTCAGTACAGTAACTTCCAAATGCAAGTAGCAGGTGTGGTTGACTTCTGCACGTGTTATCGTATCCTATGTAGTATACCTTTCAAACATTTTTTATTAACCAATCAGAAACATGCTTTTTCACAAAAATAACATGCACCCTATTTTTCAGTGCACAATGTTGTTCATCAGCCAATAAGTTATCGGTTTTCTGAAAAAAAGCTTCTTCTCCACCTTTTAACATATCTCTCATTCTACCAATGGACTACATCAGCTACAGACATCTTTTGATTCCTTCCAGCCATCCCTTCAAAATGCTTACAGTATGGATCGTAGGGCACAGCTATGTTTTCTGGTGAAAAAGGTATGCTGAACACAGACGTATTGACAAAGACCTAGGTTTGCAAAATGTGGACATTAAATGGTTTGCACAGAGAGGATTAAAGTGGCACCATTGTTGCCTTTGGTTAAAACCTTTTTGCATCTCCACCCCCTGACCTCATGATTGTGCACTGTGGTGCCAATGACCTAAGCACATTGACCGGGGTTGGGCTGGAAATGGTAATGAAGGATACCTTTGCACAGTTGATGTTGCTTTTGCCTCAAACTGTCTTTGTATACTCTAATATATGCCAAAGACAAAATGGAAATGGTCAATTTAATTCTGTCCTCAGTTTGAGAAAGCTAGAAAGAATGTCAATAAAGCTGTTTCTGCTTACCTCAGAGATCACAGAATGGGGTCCATCTACAACAACAATCTACGTTTTGATATGGATGACATCTACAGAAGTGATGGAGTTAATTTCACAGATGAAGGAAACAGAGTTTTTCTCAACAACCTCAAGCCCTGCATCCGCACTTACATGTAGCTCCAACAAAGTCCTAATGAAAACAAGGGCTCTTTTTAGAGCCACCCTATAACCCAAAACTCAGACTGGTCATTTTAAGCCCTGGGGACCCCATCCCCCGAGGCCTGGCTACAATGTTTCGGGACTGCGGGGGGAACCCCAATGCCCCCGCTGTACCTTCCGGCTCCCCGCCTCCTGCGGGAGCCGGCAATGCTTTTGGGCAAAGGGAGATGCTGACATGCAGCTCCCCTTTGCCCAAAAGCAAATCTGCTTCGCTTCATGGAAGCGAGAGCAAATTTCCTCCTCTCGTTTCCATAAAGCAAACCAGAAGTTTGCTATGGCAGGGCCGGAGTAGAGCTCCCGCCCTGCCATAGCAAACTGCAACGTCCCAGAGTAGACACCACGGGACATTGTTGGAACCGGCCCTCGGAGATGGCAATACCCAGGGCCATGGAAAACTCCTCAAGGGACATTGCACGATCTGCCTCCATCAAATTTGAAGCCCCAAGAACATCGTGCTCCCCGGGGCCGGCACTCCGCAATGAACCTCGCATTTTAATTGATGAATGCCCCAGAGACGTAATGGTCCCTGGGACAGTGTGGGGGAGGCTTGAGCCCCTCCACACTTAACTTTTACGTACAGCTCCGGGGAGGTGGTGCTCTTCGGGCAGAGGGGGGGCCGTGTGCCCCCCATATCATTATATTTGGCCCGGGGAGGTAGCGGTCCCGTGACAAAAGTAGCCCAGCATCATAACTAAACATTGCTCCCGGGAACTGACCCACCCGGGGCTTCATTAAACGAAGTGCGCAACACTGCGCTCGACATCGCGCAATCCGCCTCCATCAATTTTAAAGCCCCGGGAACATCGTGCTCTCCGGGGCCGGCAGTCCACAATGGAACCCCGCATTTTAATTGATGAATGCCCCAGAGAAGTAATGGTCCCCGGGACAGTGTGAGGGAGGCTTGAGCCCCTTCACAGTTACATTTTTACATATAGCTCCGGGGAGGTGGTGCTGTTCATGGCGGAGGGGGGACCACGTGCCCCCCATATCATTATATTTGCCCCGGGGAGGTGGCGGTCCCTGTGACAGAAGTAGCCCCCTCATCATAACTAAACATTGCTCCTGGGAACTGGCCCACCTGGGGCTTAATTAAACGAAGCGTGCAACCCCACGCTTCATTTTTTTTCTGTTTTTCCCGCAGTGATTTGCTGACCTTATGCGACTCCCGCCTAAACTATTTAAATAAAAAAAATGTTTGACCTTCGGAGTCCATGTGGCACCCCCTCAACAGCCCAGGGGGTAACAGTGTTCCTACACTGCCCCTTTTCTTCTTTTTTCACCCTCTTTCAACCGACTCACAAGATGGCTGCCAACACTTCCTGATTTGAAGTGTTGGCAGCCAATCAGAGTCAACCTCGTGCTCGGGAGGATTCAGCCAATCAGATCTCAGAATTCTCAAATATCGATATCTGTAAATGTTTAAATTTCTCAAAAAGTACTGTACGGATTTACACCATTTAAACAAAAGCGTGCTTTCTGGACCAAAAGCTACCTTTTTGTCAAATTTGGTGTAATTCCGTTCAGCAGTTTGGGCTGTAGCCGTGTCTAAAGTTTCCTATGGAAATTAACATGGAGAAAACGTGTTTTGGGACCCCCCTTTTTTCTCGGCCCCCGCTTGACAAATCACCCCGAAACCTTTAAGACGGGAGCTGACCTGAGCGAGCCATCAGTTATGAAAATTTCATGAAGATTCGTCAAACGACGCCAAAGATATTGGTAAAAGAAAAAACGCTTTTTGAATAGAAACAAGGTCCTAACTATAACTACCTACTGGCGACCACCAGTAGGTAATATATACATATATATATATATATATATATATATATATATATATATTCACTGAAAAAACCATAGGTTTCAGGGGCGTTATAGTTAGTTGGACATTTCACTCGTCCAAAACCATAGAAATTCCCCCGTTATAGTTAGTTCAGCTAACTATAACTCGCGCGCATCCACAATGCACTGCTGATGACGTCACATATTACATCACTCATGACATGGTCAGTGACATCACTCATGACATCACTGATGACATCTCAAATGACATCACTGATGACATCACTGATGACATCATCCTTGTGATAGAGTGGCAGACCTCCTCTCACCCTAATATAACCTTTGATACACACACTAAAAAATACAAACTAACATTTTCAAAACAATGGACATACCAATACCAGTTACAACACACCTATTCAGTAATTCCAAGATCTACACACACATCCACTCATTCCCCAACAGTCCCTATACAGTCACTCATACATGTACTCACTCATCATATGTACTCATACACCTATACATCCTGTTACACACCGCCACTCATCCATAGAGTTACTCACACACATAGTCACACATGCAAACAAAGTATCAAACATCCATTTACTTGCATATACAGTTATACACACACTACCACACTTACTTCTACAGAAACTTACACATACTTACTCTCTTAAACAATCACTTATAGAAACACCTACTTATTTGTACAGGAACTCTTCCAATCTCTCACTCTCACATATACTCACTTATATACACCAATACTCACATATACTAGTTTAAAACATATGTAGTTACTCATAAAGACACTATTGAGACAGTCATTCACTCACTAACACACCCATACACATACTCAGCCACCTATACAGTCCTGCACACATGCTGTCTTCAACACATACAAACAGTGAGTCACTCATTCATGCATCTATGCACTAAGTAATACCCCCACTGAACCATACAGACACTCAGACACTCATACTGATACTCAAAAAACCAACTAATAACCCATATAGACACTCATGTAGCTACTCACCAACCCATGCAGCCACTTATACACAAAGTGAGAGACTGATACAGATATTTTCATATTTAAACATTACTCACTAACCCATGTATTCACTAAGATACACTTAGTCAGTTATACAATCAATTTTTAAAAAAATCATCCATTTAGACACTTATATACCCATTTATTCTTCCTTCGACCTTGAGATATACATATATAAAACATATTTAATTTTCAGAAAAACACACATTCACTGGATGATGTCATCAGTGATGTCATCAGTGATGTCATTTGAGATGTCATCAGTGATGTCATGAGTGATGTCACTGACCATGTCATGAGTGATGTAATATGTGACGTCATCAGCAGTGCATTGCGGGCGCGCGAGTTATAGTTAGCTGAACTAACTATAACGGGGGAATTTCTATGGTTTTGTACGAGTGAAATGTCCAACTAACTATAACGCCCCTGAAACCTATGGTTTTTTCAGTGAATTTCTAAGGTTTTTTAAATGTTAATTTCTAACTATAACGTGCCTGAAACCTATGGTTTTTTCAGTGAATTTCTAAGGTTTTTTAAATGCTAATTTCTAACTATAACGTGCCTGAAACCTATGGTTTTGTCAGTGAATATATATATATTTATTATACTATGTATACATGTGAAAATGTCTCGGTCCCCTGTTTGCCTCAGTGGCACGGAAAAAATGGGTGGAACTGATGTCAGCACGCCGACGAGGTCCTCTTATGGCTCCGATGACGTCATACAGTGTCGCGAGCGGAGCCGTGCTCGTTGACGTGGGAGAGCTAGGAAAGAATTTCCGTGGAATGCTGGTGCAGGGGATATTCACCTAAGTGTTCAGGCTAGTCCTTTGGGAGCAACTGTTTATGTTGCCACTCCAGAAACCGAAACCAGTGATCCGAGGGCAGAGGCCCTGCAGATGGCACACGAGGTGGGGTGCCCAGTCGTGTGCACCGGCGTGGCAGCGAAGAGGCAAGCACCACAACCCACAAAAAAGGTAACGAGGGCACTGAATAACACAGGATCTTCTCTTTGTATCTGGCAGGAACAACGAAGTTAAAATGCCCTAGTACCAAAATGTAGAATTAGTGCTACAATGGTCTTCAAGAGGACCTGCAATGCCACTTCTGCCTCCCGTACCCTGGAGGCGGCACATGGGTCACGCGGTACGTTCATACTGCGGTGGGACGCACACTCGTTGACCTCTCATGGCACTGCTCCACACTTCAGGGAGGACGCTTTCCATTAGCTATGTTTTCTGATGACATGTCGCGCCGGCCCGTCCAACAACAGAACTCCTTTAGATTCAAACAGACTCTTCCACTCTCTCACCGGAAGTGAAACCAGGCCACGCGGACACTTTCACAATACAACAGCCGGGAATGCACTTTTCGGTAAAAAAACCATATTCCTTCCTCCTAATTAATCAAATAAATGTCTCACTGAAGAACAGGGGCCAGATTCGATCGGTAAACAGCCATTACAACGACTTTTTTACTTTGCGACACCATTACAACGCATGCATTACCACGCATGCGTTGTACATCACGAAGTCATTACTACGCATTTTTTTAGAACGCATGGTCATTTACCACGCATGCCTTTACAACGAATTTTGTTGTAAAGGTATGTATGGTAAATGACTATGCGTTCTAAAAAACATGTAGATGATCCATGTCGTTATAAGGAAACAGAGGCTGTTCCGTTTCCTCACAACGACGTGCACCACCCCTCAGAGATGATGTGAAGCAGGAACCACGAGGAGAGAGGAACCATGAGGAGTGAGAGGTAAGGGGGATTGGGCATGGGGTGGGGGTTTCTTTTCTAGGGTTTAGGGTAGTGCAGTGGTGTTTGGGTGGTGTAGGGGGTCGTGCTGGGGGGTAGTGTTTAAGGGTTTAGGGTAGTGCAGTGGTGTTTGGGTAGTGTAGGGGGTCGTGCTGGGGGTAGTGTTTTAGGGTTTAGGGTAGTGCAGTGGTGTATGGGTAGTGTAGGGGGTTGTGCTGGGGTAGTGTTGTAGGGTTTAGGGTAGTGCAGTGGTGTTTGAGTAGTGTAGGGGGTCATGCTGGTGGTAGTGTTTTAGGGTTTAGGGTAGTGCAGTGGTGTTTGTGTAGTGTAGGGGGTCATGCTGGGGGTAGTGTTTTATGGTTTAGGGTAGTGCAGTGGTGTTTGGGTAGTGTAGGGGGTTGTGCTGGGGGTAGATTTAGGGTTTAGGGTAGTGCAGTGGTGTTTGGGTAGTGTAGGGAGTCGTGCTGGGGTAGTGTTTTAGGGTTTAGGGTAGTGCAGTGATGTTTGTGTAGTGTATGGGGTTGTGCTGGGGGTAGTGTTTTAGGGTTTATGTTAGTGCAGTGGTGTTTGGGTAGTGTAGGGGGTAGTGCTGGGGTAGTGTTTTAGGGTTTAGGCAGTGCAGTGGTGTTTGTGTAGTGAAGGGGTCATGCTGTGGGTAGTGTTTTAGGGTTTAGGGTAGTGCAGCCGTGTTTGTGTAGTGTAGGGGTCGTGTTTTAGGGTATAGGGTAGTGCAGTGGTGTTTGGGTAGTGTAGGGGGTCATGCTGGGGTTAGTGTTTTAGGGTTTAGGGTAGTGCAGTGGTGTTTGGGTAGTGTAGGGGGTCGTGCTGGGGGTAGTGTTTTAGGGTTTAGGGTAGTGCAGTGGTGTTTGTGTAGTGTGGGAGGTCATGCTGGGGGTATATTTAGGGTTTAGTGTAGTGTAGTGGTGTTTGGGTAGTGTAGGGAGTCGTGCTGGGGTAGTGTTTTAGGGTTTAGGGTAGTGCAGTTATGTTTGGGTAGTGTAGGGTGTCGTGCTGGGGGTAGTGTTTTAGGGTTTAGGGTAGTGCAGTGGTGTTTGGGTAGTGGAGGGGGTAGTGTTTTAGGGTTTAGGGTAGTGCGCCCAACCAGCCACAATATCCGTGAACAAAGGGGATCCTGACTCTTTGGAACGCTCCGTCAATTGAATAATTTGGGTCAAGGGCCCTACCACGTCCAAGACCTATCAATTCCTTTCTTGGGATCCCTCATATACTTGGAGAAAGAGGTACATAGTTTCTCATCAATTTCAGGCGTGTGTGCCACCTTCCCCTTCAGTGAGGGCCTGGGGCATTCTCCCTCATCCTATTCCTGACCTCCCTTTCAAGGGGTTGATGGATTTTCCCCACCACATACTCTGCCACTTTGGCGTCAGGTGTCCACTCTGCCGACCTAGGATGGTAAATTTGGGTAGGCTCGAACATGTCCGAGTGGACCCCGTCCCCAACCGGGGACTGAGAGGAGTGGGACTCTGGATGCCAGGGACGCCCGAGTCCTTATCCTCATCAGAGGAGAAATCGTCCTCCGATACACCCTCTCCCTCTAAGGGAAACCCACCGTCGGGGTCTACAATAGTGGTGACAGTGTCGCAATTTTCTCCGGGCCCCTCCTCCTCCCAGCAGGGTGCATGTTTTAGCGTTCGCACACTCTTGAGGAAGGTCTCCGTAAGTTTATCAAATCCTTCCAAGTGCCCCGCGTTATGCTTAACGGCCCTTTTATTCCCCATCTTGGAGCTACTTGGACCCGCCACCACCAGATCTGGGTCACTGAACACCCCAGGGATGCTTTTCGCCAGCTTATCAACCTGATCCCTAAGAGGAGCCAGCGCCCTAGAAATAGCCAGAGAGAGGGCTTGGTCCACTGCTGGAGGGAGAAGTTGGGGGGCCATTCCTCCTCCACTTCCTGGTAGGAGGAGTAAAAATGGTCTTCTGGAGAAGACATGATAGCAGAGGGTGTGAGCACAGAACAAATGCCCTTAAAATCCTTAAGACAGCCCCTCGCTGGTGCTCCAACAGCTGGGCTTTCCCTGAAGCTGTTATAAGAATAGACTGAGACGCAATACCAATTACCACCACCAGGTGGCGCTGGTCACTAACGTGGCCATGTGGGAAATCACCGCGTAGCGGTGATCAAAATTAGGCGAGGGTTGGTCGGGAATCAAGCGGACACTAAAGGAGTGACCGGATTCCCAAACGCACGTAAAGACCAGCGGGAGCGCTCGACGGAGCTGCCTCGCTCGGACCAGACGCGCCTGACAGGATCTCACCACGCGCAGAGCACACAGCGGGAGAAACTGCGAGGGGGAGAACGTGCTCGGGCAAGAGCCTGCTGCGTAGGGAATATGAAACAATACCAAGGCAATAATGCTAATAACGTGCACAAGAAACCGCTATACAAACAGCAACAACGTCAGATTAAGCCAAGAATGTAAGGAATGCACTTAACTGACGAGCAGTGAAGAAAGAGGAAGCGGAAGGGACGTCACGATATTATATACGATGGACTGTGATATGATTGGACTATAGTTTCCTTGGAGACTACCCCCCTAATGGTTCATGGGTTGTGTAGTCTTTTGTTTAATGATTGTTGTGTTACGTTTTCTTTGAACTGCTATGCAAATAAAGTGAGGAAAGATATGCATAATCCTCGCCTCCATCCTGCCATAGAATTCATTAAACTTTATTTGATCTTATTTAGAAGCATAGATCATAAAAGTGTACATAAAAACAGTAAATCCTCTTTCCTAATACAATACAGTGAGAATTAATTAAAACCAGTAGGTAAAAATGGGTGTTACAAAGCCCGGTTCAGAGCAACTTCAGGTTAACAGAATAGTAAAGTTCAATGTTTCGCAAGATCAATCTCATGTACTTCGTGCAAAATACGCAATAAGCGGTCCAAGTAAGATGTAACGCTCCAATACCTGACCAATTTGCACTATATAAAACTGCAGAAAAAATAAAAATAAAAAGTGTTTTGCACACTTCTGTCATTGGGCTATATGTGGGCTACATCTGGGTGATATTTGTGCTACATGTGGGCTCTTTTTTCTCTGGTGGCCATCTTGGGAGACTTATTTGTTATGAAGTTTCCTAATTTCGTCATTTACTGCAGTCTCCTCAGTAGGAAATGCTTTCAGTTTTTACTTTGATTCCATCAAGAAGGCATTCAGATGTGTCACACATTTGCCATAAATTCAGAATGTTAGCACTCTAGTTGTTCATTAGATCACTGTAGTAAAGCTACTGCTCACCAGGGAGTTAACTGGAAGTCTACTGCTGGTATTGAAAGTGATTGTTTCAGTCTGCATGTCAGAATTTTCTAATGAAATAGAAGAGGATTTGAGTTCTCACTTAAAACATGCCCTAAATTTTCTTTCTGCAGCACTAACCATAATGTCTATGGCAAAATGAACCCCCTCATTTTGTTCCTTTTTAAATTAAATGTTTTAAGTGTTACCAGTTTATTCCAATCAAGATGGCTTCAGGTGTGCCATACTTTTGTCATAAGTAAGACTGTTAGTGCTCTAGTTGTTCTTTAGAACACTCTGGGAAGCTGCAGTAGAACACAAAGGCATCAACTGACAGGCTGCTCCTGTTGAAATATAACAGGAAGATATTTGAGATCTCACTTAAAACATGTCCTAATTTTCCTTTCTACAGCACTAACCATAATTTCTATGACAAAATGAACCCCCTCATTTTGTTCCTTTTTAAATTAAATGTTTTAAGAGTTACCAGTTTATTCCAATCAAGATGGCTTCAGGTGTGCCATAATTTTGTCATAAGTAAGACTGTTAGCGCTCTAGTTGTTCATTAGAACACTCTGGGAAGCTGCAGTAGAACACAAAGGCATCAACTGACAGGCTGCTCCTGTTGAAATATAACTGGAAGTTATTTGAGATCACACTTGAAACATTTTTCTTTCTACAGCACTAACCATAATGTCTATGACAAAATGAACCCCATCATTTTGTTCCTTTTTAAATTAAATGTTTTAAGTGTTACCAGTTTATTCCAATCAAGATGGCTTCAGGTGTGCCATACTTTTGTCTTAAGTAAGGCTGTTAGCACTCTAGTTGTTCTTTAGAACACTCTGGGAAGCTGCAGTAGAACACAAAGGAATCAACTGACAGTCTCTGCCCTTGTTGGATGTACATGTTTTACTGAGAATGTCAGACTTCATTCTCACATGACTGAGAAAGATAATGTGAATTTACAGAAAATATGCTCTCATTTTAGCTTCTGGAGCACCTTCCAAAACTGTATGGGACAAGCATGTGAAAATAGTTTTCTCTCAAACATGATTCATGATATCCCAGCAGAAGGTTTTTCACAGGGTAAAATCACCTTAGAACACACCACAATTCCTGAAATTAGTATGGTACCATCAACAAATGAATTCTAATGTAACTAAAGTCTGTTATCACCCTTTATAGTTCTCCTTTTGGTAACCCTCAAAATCTTCGATTCACTACAATGCATTTCAATGGGGTACTATCATTTATATTGGTTCCAAGATGGCTGCCAGCAATTCCAGGATGAAGTGCTGACAGCCAATCAGATCTCACGATGACATGTGTGGTTAGGCTCCGCCCAGATATATATGTGTTTTATTTTTCAAATTTCTCAGGAACTACTGAACGGATTTACACCATTTAACCAAAAGGCACGACTCTGAACCAAGGGCTACCTTTTTGCCAAATTTGGTGTAATTCCGTTCAGCAGTTCGGGCTGTAGCTGCGACTAAAGGTTCCTATGGAAAATTGCATGGGGAAAACATGTTTTGGGACCCCCCTTTTTTCTCGGCCCCCACTTGACGAATCACCCCAAGACTTTCAGGATAGGAGCGGACCGGATTGCCCCACAAGTTTTGAAAATTTCGCGAAGATTCATCAACCGGCGCCAAAGTTATTGGAAATAGAATGTTGTGAATTTCCTATGGAAAATAGGTCCTAACTATAACTACCTACTGGCGACCGCCAGTAGGTAATATATATATATATATATATATATATATATATATATATATATATATATATATATGAAACTCCACAATCCCGTCACTCCAACTCCTCGGAAAAACAGGTACAGACCACACCGTGCTGAAAGTTCAAAAAGTGTTCTTTATTGCGTGAAGAACAGCATGACACATATTTCAAAGGATATGGTGGGAGAACTGTGCTGGAGCTGGCATTTGATAAAGGCACAGTCCGAAACGCGCCAGGCCGATGCTTTTTGTGAGAAATAAATCCTTTCCTGATTTCCCCTCTGTGTCCCTCCTGTTCTTTTTACTCCTAGAACGTTTTGTGGCATATGGTGCGCGCTAGCCCTGAGCGCGCTGGAGGTGACCCGCATTCATAAGAGGACAGAGCCAACCATGCAGCTTCGGCAACTTCTTCATAAACCAAGGTATTGGTAAGGCTTTGACCCACCACATCCACGCTCGACATATGAGCCGCTGCAGACTGCAGTTCATGACTGCACGGAGGAATCTGGATCACTTTATCCATGTTTTCCAGGCTGGGCCGACTGTGAATTCATGTGGTTGAATGCGTTTAGGGGACCCGGGAAAGGAATTTGTTTTCACCAGCATCGTTTTGCCACAGATCTCAACAGCGTTCCTCATTTCATACAGTACCCACGCAGGAAAATATAAGAGCAGAGCAGAGTAACTTACCTGGCATGCCGTGAGAGGTGCATACTGGTACTTGCAGTTTGCCGATGCGACTGCGGCTTCGTTCGTGATTTTGACTCAGCCCACCTGGATGGCCACCAATGGCAGAACGACTGGGGTTATTTCAAAGGATCTGGTGGGATAACTGTGCTGGAGCTGGCATTTGATAAAGGCACAGTCCGAAACGCGTCATGCCGATGCTTTTTGTGAGAAATAAATCCTTTCCTGATTTCCCCGCTGTGTCCCTCCTGTTCTTTTTACTGCTAGAACGTTTCGTGGCATAAATATATATATATATAATATACACATGCAGAATGTCTAACTATGTGTATTATTATTATTATGAATATTAATAATGATAATAATAATAATAATGGTGGTGGTTGTATTTGGAGTACTAGTATTGGTATTATTGCTACTATTGTTATTGTTGATTTTAATGCTACCTTAGTTTACGGATGTTTTACTTGTCAAAAAGTAGTTTAGCCTCTTTTTCTGATGGCTTTTTTTTCGTTAAGCTGCCTCTTTTCAGGGCACCTTGCAGACTGCACCTCGGTGCCACTTTTATCTGTTCCTCAGTTCCCTGCACAGGTGCAAAACAGAATCCAATCTGAATAGTAATGAAAGTTGTAGGAACAGATGAGCGAAAGCAGAAATGACTCCAGGTGCTGAGGAGGATTGTGAATTGCCGAGGTGCACACGGGGGCCGGGCTGTTATACTTTGATGAGGTGATGACATCCGGATTCTCGAAGAGGCGACTGCTGCTTTCAATCCGGCTGCAAGGAGTGAAAGATGGCTGGGAGAGGCAGAACAATTTCCATAATAATACTTGGTGCCCACAGTAAATCTTTTCATAGCAAATTCACTTTGGCTGTGTATGTAGGATGTCATAGATTACATCATTGATCATGCTTGGCAGAGGAAATCACACTGATGCATGTTTTAAGATTCAGGTGTCTGCAAAAATGGAGGGAACACGTCATCGCGAGATCTTACTTTTCTTCACACATTCTGCCCGAGATAAATATCCTGTACGTCCGCATTCCCTGTCATTTCCTTTATGAACCCCTCATAAATCATAAATATATCTTTCTTATGGTAACTGCTCCTATTGGATTAATGGTCCTTTTCTTACACAACGTGTGCATGGTACTGCAGTTTCACCTGGAGACATCTCATGCAACGAACAGAAACATATTGTAGATACAGATCGAAAACCTGACACTTGAAAAATGAAAACCGAATGTCATTGTTTGCATGCCTGGTGGATATTTATATTTTAAATCACATTGTTCCCACTGGTTGAAAATAGGCAGTGTTTAGATTTATTACAAATGTTAATCCGAGGAAATGTGAAAGTTAATGTACCTTACCTTTGCGGCCATGTCTTTGTGGTGGCAGCACACTAACCCCACCATTGACATCATAGCTTATAACCTCTTAGAAAACTACTGACAATCATGCACGTTTAACAGGTTACATTTCATGTGCAGATATGTTTTAGCCAGTAAACATTTTCTGCAGGTCCTGTAATCTTTTAAATGTGCTTACTTTTAAAGTGGCTTTCTTTTAGATGGAGTCAGAGTTAAAGTGGTGGAAATTATGATTTGGGTGTGTTTTATGCTGGGATATTTTTAAACTGGGATATGTCAGAAAGAAGTTCATTACAGTTAACAAAGCCACCCTCCTGCTAGGTCCAGTTAAATGTTTCAGTAATTTAAATCTGACCTCAACCTCTGACAACTGTGGCACAGGGCAGACAGGCTTAATTAAGACAAAATGTGTAAAGCATTTAGAAATACCGTTACGGTTAAAAAGTCAAAAAATCAACACAATAAAAATCGCACTACAATTTAGATAAATAGAGTAAAACTTAATTACAAAAGGACACCAAAATGACAAAAAAACAATAAGGAACTGGTGATATGAAGTTTTAAAGATTTAAGTGAAAAGCACCAAAAAGTGCAAAGTACCAATCATAGCCTATGGCCACGGTAGTCTAGGACTTAGGCATGATTTGAGGTCAACCACAATGAAGGCCAGGTTGAGTAGATTAGCCCCTCTAGATGCAGGAAGTAGGGAAGTTCAGAAAAGTTTATGAGTTCCAATCTGAAAAATGACTTTGAAGAATAACTTTTCTCCACGCAGGAACCACTCAGTCCAACTTCATCAGGTCCTTCTCACAGTCCCCAGATGGCAAGTGCAGCTGGTTAAGTCTGCTGTGTATCCTTTTGCACTAGTGGATGGCACAATAATGCTGCAGTCAATATGTGGCATTTAAATTTCTATGCCATGGGCGCAGTTTCTACAACATATACAATGGTTTTATCTGCAAGTTAAATATACCGATCAGGAATTAGCCAATTTCTACATGTTTTAGGGGTCAGAGCATGGACACTGGACACTGAACAGCTGTGCCACAGTGTGCAGAGTCTGAAATCTCGCAAAAAATTAATCAAAAACTGGAGGTGACCACACAAAAAGGGGTATTTATCACAGGATGTAATACATATAAGTACATTTTTAACTACAGTGTCATTTTGTGGAGTCATTGCTAATAAGGATTATTATGCACAGTTATTTGTTTCTTAAATGTTGTAGATTTACTGAGGGTTGCGGGGCTCTTGCTTGTGGCACCACTTTACACTATGCAAGCAAGCTTTTTATAGGTACATTTTGCACTATGCAAGCCACAGAACACATTATTAAAGAACACCCTGTTATTTTTTACAAGACCGATTTAAACTTAGTTTGTGTTTTCAAGTAATATTTTTAGCTTATGCTTTGTGCAACCACCGTGCAAGTATTTGTGTTAGTTTTAGACCTGGCAATTAATTGAGCAATGCACGCCACCAAACTCAAAGTAGAAACTAAAGGCTGAAAGGGCCAATAGTGGGGGGAAGGTAGGGTGGACTAAGATGAAGGGCATGGATTTCTAAAATGATTAATCTGAGCATAAGAAATGTATTTGTGAGGGCACATACTCCCTTAGTTTAGAAACTAGCAGTCCGACTTATAAAGATATTTCTATGAGTACTGTCTCTTACTCCAGGCTTCAGAATGAGTTACATCTGAAAATCTAGGCCTGAATCACAAAGCATTTAGTATGAGCCGTGTTCTCTCCAATCTTAGGCATGACTTACTCATGAATTGTGAGGAGTAAAACATGCTCACTCACAGTTCCTGTTTGTATACCTCTGTCCGGAAAGTGGAATGTTGCACTTTACACATGGTAATTTCAGTGCTGCCTGAGACATTATTATGTTGTTTGAACACTTTACACTGATGCACTGCAGGATTTAAGACATCTGCACAATCTGTAAATATTTATTTTTTCATTGCTCGCACTATGATTTTGAATCTGTATGAAGCATGGGCCTTTATCTCATAACATTGGGGACAATGAGTTTGCATCTCACAAACATTATGAACATGTTTCTTTGATATGCTGGATTAATTTTGCAGCCCTACAAAGGTATTCTGGAATAAACTTCAGTTCACGTTCGGTTCTATGAAATGTATTAATTTATTATTAATTATGAATTACTTTAAAATGAGGTTTAATAGTAGAATTCCTGGTACTTCAATTGTTTGTTTCCACTGCACAGCAGTGTGCAGGGTTTACTAGTGCACGCATTCATTGCATTGTAGAAGTAATGTCATTTTCCACAATGCCCCAAAATATGGCATTATTGAATTCCACAGTGCCTCACTATGTAGATGATACCATGTCTGCAGTTTAATATGCACTTATTTTGCCAATTGTAAACATGGCCCAGTATACAAACATTTTCAGCTTCCACAGTTCTATTGGTAGGTGAAGAATGTCCCAGTGGAAAAGACATTGGAAGTTTCAATAATGCACCAATATGCAGCTATTGTACATTAACACATTGCTCCTTTATACAAATATTCCAAGAATTTACAATTCCCCATTCTGCATATTTTGCAACTTTATATGATGCCTGGTATAACAAATATTGCCATTTTACACAGTTTACTTGTTGCTGCTCTTCCCAGTTACAACAGTACCCCAATAAAAAAATATTGCCAGTTTGCGTAATGTCTGGCGTGTAAATTTGCTGTATAATCTATAAATAGGCATAGTAACATAAAAAGTCAAAACCACCACGGCAGTTTGAGTCACGAAAAATCTAATAATTATCAGTCTATCAAAAAAAAATGAGTTGTAAATAAATAACAGCAATTTCAAATGTCATGTTCTAGAACAGCGGTTTATAACCTTTGACTTCTGTGGACCCCTACTGAATCACAATTTGGAAGACATTGCCCACCCCCCACCTAAGCAATTTATACGATTTGAACCTAAAAACAATATGTAAAAACACAGAAACAAGAAAGCATCAAACAAATACACAAAATATAAAAGAAGTTAGTACAGAAACTAACAAAATAAGCAAAAAATCACCATTATAATAGGGATCTCGGAGATTTTTAATATTTACTTTTATTTCTAAAAGACTATAGCATATCACTTTGACTTTTTTCTCCTATTTGATGCTCCCGTTTTTGTTGGAGCATGCCAGTGCTTCAGTTGAGCCCACTAGGCACTTACTAGATTCCATGTGCTGTACTTGCGCAGCTCCAACAAATCAAGAGGAAGATACCAATTTAATTTTTTCATCCAGTTTCAAATTCTTTTATATTTCCATAGTGTTTTATATGTTTCAATTTTATTTTTTTATGGTTATATACTTTATTATTCTGCTAATGTAATGTAGTTTTCTAAACTGTCATGGACCACCTGAGTAGGTGTTGTGGACCCCAGGCTAAGAATTAATGTTCTAGGCTAGGATAAGCATACTGGTGGCAAAAGCAGAAAAAAGTGCCCAAATGCCTGTGTAGTCATCACGAGCTAGTACTATTGTGTGTCAAATGCAGCAAATGTACAACAATTGCAGGGAAAAACTAAAATATCATATATTTTATTCTATATACTTGTATGTTTCACTAGAAAGGAATAGATCATCTCAAGTGAAAGTTCCAGGTCTGCTGTAGGCCCGGCATGCATTATTGTGGGTTCGAAATTATCATAAACCTTTAATGCTATATTATTTTCAATTCATCTATGTCTTTCAAGGATGGCTTCTTCACCAGTGTAGACTAATAATATAATGTATTAGAAGCTTGACAAATGCATACATATAAAGACACCTAAGCAGTAGTGAAAGCATTACACAGCGCAAGCTTTTAATTCACTTTTGAACAATGTAGCATGTTTAACGTGAATGAACTGTCTTGTCATTTCTGATTCAGATAGATATTCAGTTATATTTCTAGGGCAAAAAAGTCCTCTGTATGGTAAGAGATGTGCACCCCTGCGCTGAGTGCCCAACTGTACTGTTTTCTGGATTCCTAATGCTGATTTTTTGTCATAGGCAAACACGGATCATGAGTGTGCTCCATGACATAGCCTGTTTCACAGATGGCAGTCTTGTTGGACCGAGAGGGATGTCCAAACTGTTACCCTCATAGTAGTGGAAGGCTTCTGCCTTCACCAAGAGTTAAGCAGCACAAACATGGTGGTAGCATCATACCGTTGAGTGATCAGTAGAAGTGAACAGGTTCTTATTACCCTGTGTCACTAGAGTGAGACCTACAGGCTCACTCACCTTTTAAAGTTACATTTGCTTAATTCCCCTATGGCTTACATCAGGTAGATGTAGAGTGTTGCGCAGAGCAGGCATAGTCACTGGGCACTAGATGTATCTGTGCCTGGGAAGGGTTCAGTACAGAGGTATGGCAGTACTGTGCAGTATATGTGTGGCTGTTGCAAGAACTGGGTGTATGTGTGCCTGCGAGGAAAACATTACGTAATAGATGTAGTGATGTGCAGTATTGTGCAGCACGAACATGGTGAGTGTTTGTGCGCTAGCAGTGTATGTGTTTGCAAATAGCACACCCTGGTACAATGCAGAAAAGCTACAGTACTGAGCAGTGCACGCAGATTCAAAGTGTGTGCTGAATGTATTCAAGCGTTGGAAGGATTGAGGTTCAGTGGGGAGCCCTACCAAGAGGACTCCCTGAATGAGGTGTGAGGAAATGACTGTGCACCGATTGGGTTGTTGCCAGTGTACAGGAGTGATCCAGCAACCCCCATATGCCAGGAGAGGGCTGCTGTGACCTGGGCCATGTATTTAGCACTGTGTGGGAAGTGCCAGGCCCACACCTCCTCATTGCAGTGACCCCGCATGCCAGAGGGGGGCCACAGTTGAATTTGTTGTTGCCAGCTCATTGAGACTTGTGTCCACATTAAGCGGCGACCCTGTATTCCAGAAGGGGTTGTTGTAGTGTGGGCGGTTGCACTAGAGGAGTCTGCACCTTGGCAAGACAGTACCGCAGCAACCCCGGATGCCAGAAGGGGCTACCAGTACCATCATTGCCAGAAGTTCGGGTGGTTGCCAGGAAAGAAGATTGCGGCTGTGACTGGCTCGTCAAGCCCGCACACCAAGACCTGCCTCTGGCTGAACTACCGAGGATCTTGAAGGACGCTGCAGGAGGTTGCACTTCTGCTGGGCTCCAGTCGGGAGCTGGAGGACTGAATTACTCTCAGTGTGTGGAAGAGTGACTTACCTTGTCTCGCAGATGTGTAACACCTTCGATCGATGGGAAAAGCCGGCTGCACCGCTCGAGAAGAGAGCCTGCACCTGCTGGGTGCCTGCACCCGCCAGGTGCAGCTGCATGTCCCACAAGCAGCCTGACTTCTCTGAACAGGATTAGGGCTGTTGAGCGTCCGCGGAGAGGGCACTTGCTGCACTGCTGAATGCTTCCATACTGCAGGAGTTGGTAAGACAGTTATATTTCCGAGTTAGGCCCATGCAGCAAAGTAGCTTATTTCTTACATTATCCTCACAATAATGGTTCAGCCGTGAACTTTTGCACATATTTGCGTGCACGACAATGATGGATTAGTTTCCCTGAAACTAAACTTGTTTACACATCTAGCTTTGCACAACATTATCACAATGCCCTGAACATCATGTACAAGGTATCTTTTCACTCTATGTACAAATGTCATCTCTATCTTCATCCACGGGGCCACAGGGCTATCTACATATCCATAACATCACTACTCTATATGCACATCGCAAGGCTGCTTTCTATTATAAAAGATGAGCATCCCAATAGATTGGTGGAGGAGGCACTTCAGCTGACACCAAAGATTCCTGCATGCTGAGACTTCACCATGCAGCGGTCTGACATCTCATGAGGGGTGTCCAGTTCATGACCAAGACGGGGTCCTTCATTGTCTCCCATCCGGTAATGGTATTGGATCATCCGTTGGGGGGATTCTTGGCTCTACACCTACACACTCTAGGTAACACTTAGAGTAGGGTTCACATAAATAGGAGTACGCACAATTACTGCCTTGTTATATATATGCACCATGCCTCCATATATGCACTGCTCTAGCACCATGGTAGAACCATATCTACTATTCACACTTTTGGTGCTTGTAATCACTTTTATCTCCTTCTGTCAATTGATCATTGCAGCACACATATTTTATACAAGAATAACGTTGGTTCAATAAACTTATTGAAAACGTCCCACATGTATTCTCTGTATAATACTCTGAGAATAAGTGAGCACGAGTGACTGAGCGAAAGGTTCTGTACTGTTTTCACAATCCCTGTGGGGTCAGGGTTGTCATGTTCAGTGTTGCCGGAAACCATTCACTCCCTGATAAGGTTAGGGGGGCTTACTGTGGCACAGTGAGCTAGCTGGCGTATAGGCCAACAAATCCTGTGGGGGTGTCCGGAATCAGTCTAGGCACCAATCCCCTAGTTTATGCTGTCCAACAAACACGCAGATCCTAGGGATTAGTAGGAACTACATGACATGGTGAGGCCAACGTTGGTTGGGTTCTTATTTAATGGTCAATCTGAGTAGTTCAGTCGTGTTTTCTCAGAGACCCCTACTCACATTTAAACTTGAGTCATCCGAAGTGGGAAGGGAAATAAATCCGCCTTAGCTGAATAGGTATAACCTATGTATTGGCTGTAGGTTATTCAAGCTAGGAGGATTGTAAATCCCTGCATTTTGCATACCATATTTTTATAATTATTTTAACTAAATACCTCTTCTTTGACTATGACCGAACAAGCTGAGGACATTGAAGAGCAGATAGTTGCTCTAATTATTACAATTGCAGACAGGCAATTACTATGAAATTTTTACAACATGGCCTCCCGGCAACAGGTGGAGACGTTACCTTATTGGTTGAGGCACACAAAGCAATTCAGAACAGAGGTATTTTACTCTTGGGTGAAATTCCCACCTGCAGATGCACCCACCCAGCTGTTTCACATTTACATTGAAGATGAACCGCCTGAAGAATATTTTCCAGATGTGGACATAGAAGTCCCATTAACTTACCAAGAGCCTATTAATTGGTTAAAAGGCGCCCTACCACATACTGCAGAAAACGTGATACTTGCTCCGCTCAGCAAAGAAGGAGCGACCTGGCCGGTCTTAGCTTTATATACACCACATCCAGACATTGGTACTTTACCAGCAGCAGGAATGCTTACACGTTATAGAGATTTAGTAAAAATGTACAGAAATCTTACACAATACATAATGAGAACATTGACAGTCCAACCTGCAAGAGCAGCTCAGGCTGCACAACCTCAATTGGCTACTACAGGTATTAGCCCCCAAACGCTGAACGCCGTTTTGGGAATGATTCCCACCAGCCAGGAGCAAATCCCGTTTTGGAGAGCGCAGAAAACAGCTCAGCTAGAAGCAGTCGTTCCCCAAACGGGCCCGTAGGAAAAACACAGAATACTAACAATTTGCTTGTCAATGGGGATGGCATCCCCGATAGAAGATTGTGTCACTTAGGGTCCAATCTTCACTGCCATTTATACCAGAGCTCATGGTACTCCTTCAATAGCAGTTATACCAGATGTACTGAAACAAAAACAGAATGTGTATGCGACAGAGCCTGCCCTAGATCTGGGGATGAAACTAATGGGCAATTTTGCCCAAGTATCTCCCATTATGTTAAGTAACATAAAAGGGGAGACAGCAGCAGTGGCTATACGCCAATGCCTGAGGGAATTCACTCACGCACAGCAGGAGCGAGAATTGCCTAAGATTATCGAAGACACATATTATTTGCTTGGTAGAGATAATCTGGGAGCCAGACCTGGAAAACCAATAGTTAGGAACAATTCTGAAAAGGATAACTCTAAGCAAGCACCTGATTCTTCTAAGAAGAAATGGGACAATAAACAAAAAAATAAACAAAACAAAAGAAAGTCACGGGGTCGGTCTCCTCAACAGGAACACACTAATAAAACTACAATTTGAGAAACCATGATAATATTGGGAAGCCTAACAGGTATCAGGATACTGACACATGTTCCTACCATTCCTTTCATGAGTCATCCGAAAAACATTGGGAGAGAGACAGACGGTCAGAGCGCAGATCAGAAGAGCGAGTGAAGCCAAAAAGGGGTACACACCGCACTTCAGACTACATCATTAAACAGCAAGACAAACAAAAGACTACTAAGCCTCAGTTTAAAAAGAAAAAGGTATCCCGGATCAATATTAGAAATGCCCAGGCTACCAAGGACTCTGCTTCTGAACAGGGAATGGGCAGTGACGATGCTAGATAGCGAGGCAGAAGTCACAATAGCTCGCCGGAACCTGATGGATTATCTGGCGGCAGTAGCGCTGAGTGAGCATATCATGGTGGAAACACCTGATTCAAGGGTAAGTGTCCCACATTGTTTATACAAAATGACGCTCCAAATGGAGGGAGACATAACCAGACAAGTAAAGGGTCTCTTTCGGGAGAACCTGACATATGGATACAACATTCTTTTGGCTTAAAAAGTTTGGCCACCTGAGGCCGTAGTGGGTACCCAATGGGGGAAGACGACATTTTACCTGCCTTCTGTGACCTCGTACCAGAATCAGTCAAAAATTCATATGAGCAGGAGTGGGCATTAGAGCTAGTTCCTGCACTTTAACGCAATCATGTTGGGTGGGACGATGAGTTACCTCATCAAGAAAACTCATTAAAATCCATTCCTCAACCACAGAGACAATACCCAATAAAACATGAAGAAAATAAACAAGCCAGGGAGATCCTAGATCAGCTTGAGTACCAGGGTGTGATATAGAATTGCACCTCATCCATGAATAATCCCTTATTTCCCATAATGAAACACAATAATTCATATCATCTGATCTTAGACTACAGACATTTAAACACTTCCACACGTACATTTGCAGTACAAAATGCACATAGCGCCGCACTAATTAATAACATCGCGCAGAAAAAATACAAAAAACAATAGACATCTCAAATGGATTTTGTCTGCCAAAATATAGCGTCTTTGAGCAGATATTTGACAGCATTCTCAGCACTTGGCTCTCAACGGCAATTTTTCCGATTACCACAGGGGTATAAGACCAGTCTGGACTGTTTTCAGCCAGGGTAACAGAGTTACTTAAAAATTTTGATGAGGAGGCATTGTCCTATGTAGATGACATCTATCTGATGGACGATGAATTAATGGAACACTTGGCTAGAGTGAACCACAAAATCACTCACAAATTAAATATTTAAAATAAAAAATTGCCCACCTCAGTGTCCTATTTCTAGGGTACGAGTTGTCAAGTGAAGGCAAAAGCCTGGTAGCGCATTTGTTTTTGAAAAATGAGCACTGCTCCAACCTCTGACAACTCTGAAGAGACTACAATCCATTTTAGTATTTTTTAATTTTGGCAGGACCTACATTTGGGATTATGCAGAAAGGGTAAAACCTTTCTATGACTTAATTAGACCTGATTTTTCAGTGCATTATTGGACATAGGAATATACAGATATTTTATGTTCCGCACAAGCTGACAGGATAGCTTCTAAACATTTACACATATGTGGGAAACACAACTAACCTGGTAATCCGCGTAGTCGCTGGACGATCCGGGTACACCTATATCACTTTCAATGAAGGTGGTACAGTACCTATTGCATACAAATCAAATTTGTACACAAACGCCGAAATGTGTTTTGCACCCATTGAGAAAATACTCACAGCGGTACAGACTGCTGTAGCGAGGGAGAGATCCCTAGCGCAGGGGAAACACATAATTGTCATGACCCCGGTACCGACCTTAAAGGCCGTTACAAAAGCAAGCATTCTAAAATGCTAAAGCATTACATCGACGATGGATTTAATGGGCTAACTTTCTCACTGCAACAGATGTAGATTACAGATTTGACTCTGCATTGCAAACACAAGCATTCTTGCAGTACAAACAAGAATATCCTCTGCCAAATTAAATTATGCCTCTAGATCGATATGAATGCACCATTTAAACCAATGGTTCTGCCCAGCCTGCCATAGGAATGAAACAGCAATATTATGCGGCATGGTCAATTGTTAAAGGGTGCATGCATGATGGAAAGCTTCATCCTTGGAAAACACACACTCAGTCCCTAGGGGACTGCACAGCGCAGCTGTCGGAACTCAAAGCCCTGTTACTGGCACTACAAAATATTATGCGGCATGGTCAATTGTTAAAGGGTGCATGCATGATGGAAAGCTTCATCCTTGGAAAACACACACTCAGTCCCTAGGGGACTGCACAGCGCAGCTGGCGGAACTCAAAGCCCTGATACTGGCACTACAAAATAAATATTGTGAATTCCCCACACTTATTGTGTGCGATTCATTTTACTGTGTCTAGTCCTATAACAAATATTAACACTATTGGGCCAGAATGGACTTAGAGATTCTAAAGGTTGCACAGTAAAGCACAAGATGCTTTGGGAACAGGTGGCAAAGATGAAAGAAGTCCTGCCACAGGCTCATGTTATTCATACATTGAGTCATCAAGGTGTTGGCGTTTATGTTGAAGGGAATTTGATAGCGGATGAAGCCGCCAAGGCAACAGTTAGTACTGCTGCTGTTGCTGCAATAACTCGCTCAAGTACGAGGATAGGTGGAACAATTATGGTAGCAGTTAATGCCACGCACAATGGAACAACCCTGCCAAAAGGCTTTCCGCTTAAGTACTCTTACAAGTTAGATGCACAAAATATTCTGTACGCTCAGATTTCAGGAGAGGGGGATAGAGTAATACAAAACATTGATCGCAGATTAGGACTGATACTAGCTGTGCATGAGGGTCTGGGTTCCGCTCAATTAGGGATTACTGCTACAGTTTTATTACTGAAGCACCGCTAATGGAGGCCAGGTCTATCAAAACAGACCAAGGACTTTGTACTTAAATGTGACATCTGCCAGCAGATGAAGAGCGCCACCGCAGCACGTCCAGCACAGACACCTCTATTGATTTCAGACAAACCCTTGGCATGTGTGTAATTGGATCACTGCGGCCCCTTACAATCAGATGGGGCTTACAAGTACATCTGGGTGGCAGTAGATTCATGCTCCAGATTCCTGTGGGTTTGGCCACAGTGCTCGGCTGACGCTCGAACTGTAATAAAGGATTTGCGAGTCTTTATCGGGACATACGCAATTGGCACACTACATTCCGACCAGGGTCCGGCGTTTAGCTCTCGGGCTTACAAAGAAGCCATGGGAAGCTTGGGTATGACCTTGTGGTACTCCTCCCCCTACCATCCCGAGGGAAATTCGGTGATTGAGAGGAAAAACCAAGACTTAAAGCAGTCCTTAACAGCAAGGGGATTTGGCTCGGGTGGCAGTTGGGTC
Organism: Calotriton arnoldi; assembly: GCA_963921515.1. NCBI lineage: Eukaryota > Metazoa > Chordata > Amphibia > Caudata > Salamandridae > Calotriton > Calotriton arnoldi. Next base: position 598,216 of record CAWUFW010002656.1, on the reverse strand, counting down.
AATCACCTATATGGGGTCCAGAGGGCACTTAATAACTTGCCAAGAAAATCCATAGGGGGTCGTACTCCTTATGAACTCCTGTCTACTCCACACTAATTTCCAGCTGCATTTTGGGGAGCTGGTCCACCGTATCTTTAATAAGTCTGATACGAAGGGAATAGTGCACTTTTTCAAATGTATTGGCTCTGGACTGGTTAGCACCTTTCAGACAAGTTTTTGAGTTATACCATCTTTCATACACTCCGTGTTGGGAAGCGTTTTTGGAGGACTCCCGCTTGTCCTGCTACTTGTGGCGGGAATCCTAATTTACATTTTTCTGTTCCGCAATGGACATCCTAGTTCAACCTGAAATGGATGGTACACTGCTTCGGCACACTTCGGCTTCAAGAACTAAATGAACATTGGTTCTTACCCTTCAAACCTGTCTGGCTTGACTGCATACAACCTGTCTTCTGCTGTCTGCTTTGCAGTGACAAATGCGTCCTGGATATTTGTCTCGGATCAAAATTGGTTGCGCCATCGGACAATGAAGTACTCATGGACCCCTTAAAGGCCCATGTGTATTGTTGTACCCAGGCTATTGCATGGATGATGAATGCATTCTTAGGGCCACCCTGGGATGCTTCAGGACAGCAGCTCTGCAGAAAACCTATGGGCTACAACGCCTTCCTCAGCGGCTGTTGTGGGAATTGGATGGAATCACCTTTGCTCCATAAACCTGCTTCGAGGCGCGCCTCTGGGAATGTTGTCTGCAGTTTTGGGCAACAGTAATGTTGCGTCTACCACCCGGAACACATAAACAATTGTCTCTTTCTGTGTAGGAACAATTTGGCCTATTTTTTAAATGAAATGAAGCAAAACAACTTTTGCTTTCTTTTTCTAGGCGCCATGGCTTTCTGAGTGCTTGGGATCTCAAATGGTATAATGACTTAAAGGCTTTTAAATGAATATTTTAAATGGAGGCCCACTTTTAGATGCTTTTAAGAGTAGTTTTTAACGTTGTTAAAATGGCCTGCTGGCTTTTTTAGATGGCTTTTAGATATTGACCCGTAGTATGAGGAGTGGGTCTTATATTCCCGAGTAAGGCCCATGTAGCGAAGCAGCTTATTTCTTACATTGTCCTCACAATAACATTTCAGGTGTGAACTTTTACATGCATTTATTTGCATACACAAAAATGTTGCATTAGTTTCCCTGAAACTAAACTTGTTTACACATCTAGCTTCGCACAACATTATCACAATGCCCTGAACATCATGTACAAGGTCTCTTTTCGCACTTTGTACAAATGTCATCTCTATCTTCATCCCCGGGGCGACCGAGCTATCTACAGATCCATAACATCAGTAATCTATACGCACATCGCAAGGCTGCTTTCTATTATAAAAGATGAACATCCCAATAGATTGGTAGCGGAGGCACTTCAGCTGACACCACCGGTCCCTGCATGCTGAGACTTCACCATGCAGCGGTCTGACATCTTGTGAGTGGTGTCCAGTTTGTGACCATGACGGGGTCTTTCATTCTCTCCCATCAGGTAATGGGGTTGGATCCTCCCTTGGGGGGATTTTTGGCTCTACACCTACACACAATCTTGGTACACTTAGAGTAGGGTTCGCATAAGTAGGAGTACACCCGATTACCTCCTTGTTTTATATATCTGCATAGATACACTGTTTTAGCACCATGGTAGAACTATATCTACTATTTAAGCTTTTGATGCTTGTAAAAACTTTTATCTGCTTCTTTTTATTTATCATTGCAGCACACGTAATTTATACAAGAATAACCTTGGTTCAATAAACTTATTGAAAATGTACCACTGTGTATTCTCTGTAAACTTCTCTGAGAATAAGTGAGCACAAGTGACTGAGCAAAAGGTTCTGTAATGTTACCACAAACCCTGAGAGGTCAGGGTGGTCATGTTCAGTCGTTGGCGGAAACCATTCGCTCACTGATAAGGTTAGGGGGGCTCACGGTGGCACTCTGAGCTAGCTGGTCTATAGGCCAACAAATCTTGTGGGGGTGACCGGAATCAGTCTAGGTACCAAGCCCCTAGTTTATGTTGTCCAACAAACATGCAGATTCTACAGATTAGTAGGAACTACAAGACAAGACTTGAACAGGGCCTATGGAGACACAGGGAACTTGCTGCTGACGGTGCTGCAGCACTTTTGACTAATTCCTAAAGAGTCAAAGGGTAGCTCTTGAGTACGGCTTACTAGTGTGCATTCCCTGGGTGTGGCCACAAGTCAATGGGGAATAACCGTATCCATGTTACAAAGAAGAGGGTGGGCCAGGGATATTCCTAACAAACATTAGAGCCCCAACCTCAAGGAGGTTGTATTATGGCTTACAAATGTCGTTTTTCCTTTGAATGTGTAGAGCTAGAAATAAAATACTCCTTTTACATATAAAAGCCAGTATTTGACTGGACATTGATTTATTGACAATACTGTGTGCACTTTGAATAATGAGTTGTGTTCACTCGCCTGTATCAACACTTACCCCCCCCCTTTGACTGCTCCTCCACAGTTTACACTGAGAGTCAAGTGCAGAAGGAGTACTTGGCCCAGTTGATCAGATCGATAGCAAGTCCCGAGGACTAACCCTGGGCAAAGCACTACGCTACGCTCGCGTAGTTTGCGAAGTTTGCGCTACTTTGCACAACGCGAATTGCACGTAGCACAGTGCAAACACGCGTAGCGTAGCGTAGTGCAGCGGACATTTTTTGCTTGCTCGCGGTCCTCAACATCAAGTTGGCGACCGCGAGCAAGCAAAATGACATCCCGGCGAGATTCTCAACGCGGGGAGGTCAGGTTTCTCATTGCGATTGGTCGCGTATGCTCGCGACCGCTCGCGATGAGAAACTACCAGTCCGCGTTGAGAAAGCTGCCGCTCGAGTAAAAATCTACTCGAGCAGCAGTAAAAGACAGCTCGCACTGTGCAAGATGCCGTTTTCAATGATTGCACAGTGCGGACAAGCATCCGGCACTGTGCAATCATTGCGACCAGTGCACTACGCAGTTCGCGTAGTGCTACGCGTAGCTCGCGTAGTGCGATCTGCACTTTGCGTAGCTTCGCGTAGCGCTACTTCGCGAACTACGCCCAGGCTTACCCAGGACATCAGGAGTAAAAGATCTCAACAACAGCAGTTGGGCCCAGTGTATATGCACCGTGGCCCTCTGAAAGGGATTCTAACATATATACATTAATATATATGCATGTTTTAAGAAGCTACATTTCTAATGTTATGATATGTATAATTCCATCTCCACTGTGCTTGATGTCCCTTTGCAGCATTTGTCACAATAATAATACCGCATTGTAAGGACTACTTAAATCTGCATCACAACTAGATGCCCATGGGCATGTTTTACCTTTTCACAGATTTCAAATTTGGACATTTCACTAGGTTCTTTAGTGCAGTTGTGTAGAGCTATTGTCAGCCTCTAGGATCTTCCGGTTTATAGATGTTATCAATTGAAACAGGACCTAGTAAAAAAAACCTCGGCAAAGCCAATAGGTATCCTTTTTCAGACCTTTCGGCATTGAAAGGTCCCTTTGGTGATGCTGTAGAGCATTGGGGAAAAGTCAGATTGCTTTTTATTGATGTTGTACAGCATCTGCTAAAAAAAAAAAGAAATGAAAAAAGACGTGATGATGTAAATGCTCTAGTTGGTCACGTCATTCCACCAGCGAGTGCATACATGATGACATATAAATGTAAATGCGCCACAATGCATGTGTGCACCAGCATAATGATGCAGGCATCATTAGCTTTACTTTTTTATTTACTGATCCAACATGACAGTCACCACTTTGATCAATAAATAACAAATGGATGATTTTTTTGCACAAAAGCCCAAAATAAAAAAAAGGACCAAGGAGAAGGTGGGGCTATGGAGGAGCGGGTGTGGTGAGTGGGTGGAGTCACAGAGGGAAAAGCAGTGCACAAGGGAGAGAGCCACATGGGGAGGTGAGAAGCACTGTACAATGAAGAGATCACAGAGCACAAGGATGGGGAAAGAAGAACATGCAAGACAGAGCAGCACACAAGGCTGGGAGTAACATGGGGTGGAGGAGAAACAAAGGAGGGTGACAGCAGCACGGGGTGGAGCACATGAGGGAGAGAGCAATACTGAGTTTGGCGGTGGGCAAAACATATGAGAGAGAGAGAAAGCGAGCAGTACGGGTGTAGGAGAAACACCAAGTATTGGCAGTGGTCATTTGGAGAGGACCACACAAGGGAGAGAGCCAGAAGATGTACACACTCTTATAGAGTGCTTAACCAAAATGAAAAAAAGTTCCCCATAAGTGATAAGTGGAAGGATACAAGTCAGGCAATCAAAAGGATGGTAAAGAGGCTATGCTCCAGGAGAGAGTCAAGCACAATATAGACGACATGGAATAAAGCAAGCCACTGCATGAGAAGTAAGCCAATAAGATTGACAATAATGCCAATAAATGGTAATAAATGAGCAGGCTGTAAGCCCATGTAAGTTCTTGATAAGCCCACAATAGGTATTTTGCAACAAGATAGCATGCACTATCTGGTAGTCGATACCAAAATGTTTTACTTTCCCCAGGTCCCCATCATGTAGCTAATACAATCGGTTGAGGTGACCAGTGTGCTGATTCCTGGATTGGTTCAACCTTTGAAAGTTATCCGACTTGCACATTTCAGTAGTTTTCTTTTAAAATTGGTAAACTTCGAAAAGCTTGCATATTTTTTTTAAAAGAACTGCTTTAGAGGCCATTCTTTATTTCAAAAGAAGAAGAGCTACTCATATGTTCATGTGAACTGGGTATTAAGTTAAACTTATAAAAAGTGATCACATGGAACTCATTTCTGAAAACTATTTCTTACTCTCACAAAATAATTCTCTGTAGATTTAATCAAAGAAAGAAAAATTAATAATAAAACAGAACACATCTGTCATAAAATAAATTGAAAAAAGATTTATAGTTCAGCCGAGCTGGGTTGTTTATTTTTGTTATAATGCAAAATCCTCACACAAGACATCAAGGGATTAGTAATTTATTAGGAGATATGTAGGAACTGTATATAATATGTACATGTGTGTGCCTAAGAACCCGCTATCTCAGTGTCTTCTTATTTGTTATTGTTTATGGACAATGTCCATTGATGTGCCAAAAATGTGTATATAGTTTCTCTTATGTCTCATATTCTCTTTTTATCATAACTAATTTGAATATAATTGAAAATTGAGGCAAAGGTGTAGTACCACGCATAGCAGACCGCTAACCTCATAATTTGTCATGACACACCTGGAAGGCCTCAAAATAGTACAATTAGTTTGCAAAAATTGGTTTTAATATATTTATTTTCCCTATCCTCTTTTAATGTATCACTTATAACACTACGTCCTCGACGCGGCTGTAACATCTGTGTGAGGTTTTATTCCTTCTCTAGTATTATTTATAACACTATTCCCTCACCGTGGTTCCAATGCATGCGCAAAGGAATCCTCCCAACTCTGCATCACAGCAGGTCTAGTTGTTGCACGCCTTCGTGAATGACGTCCGTACTCCTCCGTGCACGTCCACCACGGCCTCGGAGGAGAGATGCATGTTGTTGTCCAAGGCACGAATGCGGTATACAACGCTTCTGGGACCTGGCGATTCTCCAATCAGGAGTTCGCCTTGCTGTCCACACGAATTTGTGTGAAAAGTATTTCTGATATTTTGTATTTTTTATAATGCACAGTGTTGTAACTGAGGAATTAATGATGTAGCAAATAAAACAAATTTCCAGAGTCATTTAGAACGGCAGATAATGAGACAATTAGTTATGCCACATGTTCGCGAGAAATGCCATTATTTCTAATATGGATGTAGTTTCTGAGGTTCTGTTCAACTGCTCCTGCTCATTCCCCCTCCCATCAATGTTCCGCTGCAAAGTCATTTCTTCCCTTGTCTGTGTAGAATACCAAGTGACTGATGTAACTGTAATAGTAAATGTTTCTGATTTGCCAATGCGAACCTAACCATGATCATACCATGCTGAATTTGCAGAACTATTGATAATTTGTGTGGTTTGTCTACAAAACATTTGGGTTTCTGGCTTTTGCGGGATATATTTCTTTAAATGATTTCTTTGGGATGACTTCCATTGTCCTACTGAGATTCTGTCCATTTGATCTTTGATTTTCTGTTGAGATGCTGTCCGTACTCCTTATGAGTTTTACTCTTAGGTTTTTGCCTGGACTTACATAATTTGGAATTTTTCAGTTTTTCTGTATGTGGGCCTCCATGGCGATGCCATGCATATTTTCTCTGTACCGCATTTAACTTTTTCTATAATAACAAAAATCCCTTTTACCTTCTTATTTGCCTAGAACTCAGGGGCACATTAGCAAGACCGGCGATAAAATTATCGCCGTTTTAGCGGCAGGAAACTGCCGCTAAAGCGGCGATAATGGGCTTGCTAATATGCGTTATAAATTCCAATAGAAGCCCAGGTTAGATGTGCAGGACATCTAACCTGGGCTTCTATTGAATTCTATAACGCATATTAGCAAGCCCATTATCGCCGTTTTAGCGGCAGTTTCCTGCCGCTAAAACGGCGATAATTTTATCGCCGGTCTTGCTAATATGCCCCTCAGTTCTTCACGCTTCCAATATTTATTCATGAGTAAACTCTGCTAAAGTCATGCTCTCTGATGAGAATTGTAGTCTCTAACTGCCAGATCAACTGGAGAAGCTGGAGCTGCATTATTGAAGTAAAATTCTGGGGTTTTCTAAATATTGGGGTTCGCATGATCTGCTCTGACAGTTTTTGTAGCAGAGGAAGGTTAGCATTAGAGCACCTCCTCCTTAAGTGGTCCCCAAAGAAATGTTTGACTTTAGTGTTTAAAAGAGAAAGGAGTTTTGTAGCCTTGCCAACTTTTCCGTTGATGAATCCTCCTATGGGGCGTCAAGCTGTACTACTGAGCAGTCCTGAATGAATTAGAGTGTAAGTCTGAATAGGGAAATTTTGAAAGTGTGAGTTTGAGTGCCTGTCATAATGAATTTTTGTTTTTGTTGTGAGTTATTTGGTTATGTGATGAAGATTGTGGCTTCAATGGGTGGGTTGATTATCATTTTGATGTTGTAATATTCATATTTGTATTTTGTTCATAGAAGAGTTGGCTGTTGGATTTCGTCACAAAACCAAGATCTCAAGATATATATTTTACCTTGTCTGTATTGTGGTGTGTAAAGCAAGGCACCACTTGCTTATTCGTAGGGATCTTCATTAATGAATTTCAGTCTTTTAAGTTTGGGAGATTAACTTGGGTTACTGTGATTACTTTGAGTGCACTGGGTATAGTACATTAACCTAGAGGAAGATTTCTGCTGGACAGAGATTTGAAGGCTGTGTGAAGTTCTATAAACCTTGTTTCCTGATTCTGTCTTTCTTCGATTTGTTCAAAATCGAGCTCTTTACTGGTGAGAGTGTATTTCATTTTTGAAAAACCTTCTTATTTTATTTATTTATTTTTATTTTTAAAAGTTATATATAGGGCGAATAAGACCCGCTAGGCTATCAGAGCACTGTACATCTAATCATAGTTATTAAACAGGTACAAAAGATAATCATACAACAAATAAGAGGTTACAAATGTACAAAATGCTTAGTAGTGCGGTAGGCCAGAGTTGTACACAAGGTGTTAGAGTTACTAAGGGAGGCAATTGGTTTATTGTCGCATTTAGCTCTTCAAGAGTAATCCTTTGACTTCTATTTGGAATGCTGCTGTTGAGGGGTTCATTCTGATTTCAGGAGGGAGATCATTCCATATTCTTGGAGCCAGACCAGAGAAGGCATGGTTGTAGGTTTTCTCCTTTTTGAACTTTTTTGGTTCCGGCAGTAGAGTTTTGGATTTTCTAAGGGCTCGGTTCATGCCAGCAATTTCAAGTTTTTTTGTCAAGTAAGAAGGAGTGTTATGATGTAGTGCATTGTTCATTAACAACATGTAGGGCCGCTAGTTGTTTGAGCCAATCCTGAATGGGGGCTGAGTGATTGTAGGGGCAATTAGGAGGAACTCCGTCTTGAGTGTGTTCAACATAAGGTGGTTTTGAGATAACCATTGTTGGGTTTTCCGAAGTGCACTATTAAGAGTTTTGATGTCATCCTGAAAAGAAATTATCATGTACAGTTGAATATCATCTGCGTACATGTGGTAGTTTATGTTTGAATTGTTCAGAATTTCAGTGAGAGATTCCATGTACAAGTTGAAGAGTGTGGGATAGAGTACCGATCCTTGAGGTACTCCAATTGAGATTGGTTTACTGTTGGAAAGGTCATGGTTGACTTTGATTCTTTGTGTTCTATTATGAAGGAAAGAAGAAAACCAGCCTAAAACTGGGCCCGATAACCCCATGCTTTTTTCAAGTAGTTCAATCAAGATATCATATTTGACTGTGTCGAGTAGAGATCAAACAGTATGAGCAGGCAAGGTTCCTTCTGGTCAAGTAGTTTTAGAGCATCATCAACAATGTGTGTTAGTGCAGTTTCTGTACTGTGACCTGATCTGAAGCCCGATTGGTATTGGTCAAGGTGCTGAAATTGTTCAATGTGCTTGCCTAGTTGTGTGTGTACGCATTTCTCAAGTAGTTTGGCTAGAGTCATGATATTGGTGATTGGTTAGAAGTTGTTAGGGTCAGATAAATCAGGGCTTGGCTTCTTTGGGATGAGGGTGACTTGTCCAATTTTGAGGCAGTCTGGGATTGTGCCCTGAACGAGTGATTCATGGACAATCTTAGACCAGAAGGGGAAATGGATTTTGTAAGCTCTTTAAATGACTTGGTAGGCATAGGATCATTGAAATGGTTTGAGGGTTTTGATGCATTTAGGTTGTTGCGGAGCTCAGCATCATTTGGAAGTATAAAGGAATTCCATGATGCACCATTTTTTGGAGTAAAGTCCGGTAGGCCAGCAAGAGGTGGATTCTCAGGATGTAGTCGTGTGGAGGTAGTGGACAGAGACTGATGATGCATGTCTATTAAGGGAAGTTGCAGTTCTAGTTCAATCTTTTTTGTTTTTCCAATGAAGTGTGCTGAGAACTCCTCACCATTGGCTAGTGAATCATTGAGTGATGCTCCTTTCATGACCGAGTGGTTCATTTGCTGTTTGATGATTTCGAATAGTTTTTTAAGTCTGTTTTTGGCACTGTCAAGTTTTGACCTAAAGTGATCTGATTTGGCACTACGTTGTTATACGCATTCCTTGTTCTTGATTTCCTTTCTAGGGTAAACAGGCAAGGGGTTTATTGATGTAAAAGGTTTATTGTGTTTCTGTAGTCGTTCCCCTTTCTATGGAGAAACTGAGCTTGGATTGGCTAATCAGATAGGGAAGCCGCACTGCTATTGATGAGACATCATCGCCAGCAGTGATCTAACTGCCTCTTTGTCAGTGTAGTCGTGCTGCGATATGGTGATCTTTGACAGAGCCACACTGTTATTAGTTGTTGTTCGTTGAGTTCATTTTCAGCATTGTTTTGAGTTTTTGAGTTGTTTTAAGTAAAAAAAAGTGGAAGAATGGGTCAAATATTTTCAAAACTCGAACCTATCGGAGAGGTAAGCCTAAGGATGGTCAGAAAATGCCGAAAGAAAGTACACCAGCCTTTTCAATGGAGAAAGACATTGGGTATTTCACGTGTCTGGATTCCCAAAATGGAATATGTATGCAGCGTGCAATGAGAAATTACAATATCCTATGGAAGCAACTTTAATTTTGGAAAATTAGATTTCTTGAGACATACTATGCACAATATGAAATCAGTGCCTAGATCTACATAATTTGAAGTTCTCAATAAATGAGATCGTATGGCAACAGAGAAAGAGAGAAAAAAGAAGAATACATCAATTAAAAAGCCTTTCAGGGGCTGGTTAGATGTCAAAAATAGACTGACAGGAAAAGACGTGGAGAATAGGTAAATTGGAAAGTGTTAAAACATTTCCTGCTATAGTAACACAGCCAGAGCAGCCACAAACAGATAAGACAAAAGAGAAGAAAGGAGATGAGAAATTAAAGGATGATGATGATAAGTTCTTTAATGAACTATTGATTTCAAGACATCCTCCATATACAGACAGACCATCAGATCCAACACATCCAACTAAAACTGTTGTTGGAGTTGGTGGAGGACGGGATACAGTGGCAAACAAGCTTGTTCTAGAGTTGTACCAGGTGCCCTAAGCGCATCAGCAGAGATCCCAACTACCATGACAATACCTAGTACGAGTGGGAACGAGCAAACTATTTCTACAGAGGTGATAGAGCCACCTCCTAAAGAGATTTGTATTGGGATTCTTAAAATAGAATTTGGAGGAATGCTTCAGGTTAATGTGGATTTAAATAGACTATTGACATATAATACCGATAAGACGAGATATTTGATCATAGAAGCAGCCACATGTGCTAATGAAGCCCATGATAAAGTGAAAGAATTGGCTGATGAATTACATGTTGACATAATTAAAAATGTCAACCAAAATTACAAAATGGATTTGACACATGATGAAATTAAGGAAATTGGTCTTACCACATTGAGAGCACATAATATTGATTGAGAAAACATAGGACTGGGGAGATTTGAAGAAATATAGATGAAAAATGGAAAAAGTGAACAATAAACAGGAAAAAGATTAAGAACAGTGACGCCAAATTGGGAAAGGGGGGGTTTTAAGTGCATCTGAGATAGGGACAAGCACAGAGACAGAGTTTCCATTGAGAGAAGGGAGGAGTGACTTATGTACATGTTCTTTGGGCAAGGGCAGACTTGTTTGCTTTTACACACAACTTTCCAAAATTGAGAGAAGACCCAGCAAAATGGTAAGGTGAAATTCATAAATTGACACAATCCTTTCTCCAATTCTGTAGGCAGATTTGAATTGACTGTTTGAAACTGTTGTTCCAGGAAATTTATGGTTGGAGTGCAAAGTGGTAACAGGGTGGTCAACACAGGAATCACCTAACGAGAGTCCTAATAATGCATCTTCCCCAGATGTAGCTGAAACATTATAAGGCAGTTGTGTGCATTTGAAAAAAGTATTCCCTAAAAAGGAATTAATTGGGAAAACAAATTTAAGAACAATGCAGTAAAGGAAAGAGTCAGTACACTCTTATTGTGAGAGATTGATACAGATATTTAAAAAGCATAGCGGAGTCAAAAACCCAGGTAAAGATGCCGTTAGACGTTTTGTTTCTGCTTTCCTGAGCGGATGAAAATCAGAGATTAGTAATCATATTCAGCAAAGTGAATTGTGTTGGTTGACAAAGGGACTGATGTGATTTTGAAATTGGCTAATAATAGTAATGATTATCTTGAAAAGTAGTAGAAAAGGCTCAAAGAGAAGCTGATGTTTTCTCAAATGAAGCAATTTGAAAGGGGACAAACAGGATCAAATGTGATTTCTTTGAGAAATCGAATAAATTACATGAATCAGAGGGTACAAGGAGATGGCGTGAATGGAATAATTGCAAATGTTGAAACGTTTAAGACGACTACCGCTTGTCATTTATGAACCTGCTCAACATTTGGGGGCACGTGATAGGGAGGAGCTCCAGAGTCAAGGGCAGCGACTGCAGTGAGGAGGCTGCTGCCGGGTCTCCACCGAACATTTTCTGGACCTTCGCTGTCTTCGTGGCTGCCGCAAAAACCCTTGAGGCCCGTGCAAAATATGCAACAGTATCTGGGGTGGGTAGGCCACCAGCTGTCTCCCCCTTCCTTGGCAAACTTGACGCCTCGGACCCGGACCTCAGGCTTCTAGCTAAGAAAGGCCCAGGCGAGCTCAAGAGCAAGGTAGGGGCAAAAACTCTCCCCCCACTCAATTTCCCGTTCAATTTACTGCCATCACTCCAGTCATTGAGCATCATCCCCCGGCTTTCCAATGATGACATTGAAAACTGAAGAAAGGGGTCCCGAGGCCGCTGCACAGAAGGGGCGGGGGCGGACCTCTTCGCGCCACACAATGCCAGACAGCACGCAAGCAGGTGCAGTGCTGTGGGCTAGGTCCCATAGCCTTGGTTGAGCCCCTTGGTCTGTCGAAACAGCCAGCTCAGGTGAGGGTGTGGCTTACAACCTGGGTGCGCTCCCCTGTCCTCCCGCATATGCTATTCATGCTGTAGCAACTTCTGGAGCCAGCCCCCATAAACCCTCTCATCTTACACAAACAAGGCATGCTCATCAATCAATCAATCAATCAATCAATCAATCAGGGAATAATAAGCGCACTACTCACCCATGAGGGTCTCAAGGCACTGGGGGGGGGTACGCGGCTCCGTTCAACCAAAGAGCCAGGTCTTGAGAGTCTTCCTGAAGGTGTTCAGGGAGGGGGTGCGTCTGATGTCTGCCGGTAACTCGTTCCAGGTCTTGGCTGCGATGTGAGCGAACGATCTTCCGCCTGCTCTGGCTTTGTGGATGTGCGGGGTTTCAGCCAGTGGGAGGTTGGACGAGCGCAGGTTTCGTTTGGGTACGTGGAAGTTTATTCTGTCATTGAGGTACTTGGGTCTGTTGTTGTGTAGGCATTTGTAGGCGTGCGTGAGGATTTTGTAGGTGATTCTCTTCTCCACAGGGAACCAGTGGAGTCTCCAGAGGTGTTGGCTGATGTGTTAGTGCCGGGGGATGCCGAGGACGAGTCTGGCCGCGGTGTTCTGTATTGTTTGGAGCTTGCGGAGTAGGGATTTGTTGATGCCGGCGTAGAGTGCGTTGCCGTAGTCCAGTCTGCTGGTGATGAGTGCGTGGGTGACTGTCTTCCTTGACTCGGGGGGGATCCATTTGAAGGTCTTGCGGAGTATGCAGAGGGTGTTGAAGCAGCTGGAGGTGACGGCATTCATCTGTCGGTTCATGGCGAGCGATGAGTCGAGTATGATGCCGAGGTTTTTGGCGTGGTCTGAGGGTGTAGGGGGCTTCCGAGGGCGGGGGACACCAGGTGTTGTCCTATGCTGAAGGGGTGGTTCCAAGGATGAGGACTTCTGTCTTCTCTGCATTGAGGTTTAGGCAGCTGTTGGTCATCCAGACTGCGACTTCTTGCATTCCTCTCTGGAAGTTGCGTTTTGCGGTGGCGTGGTCTTTGGTGAGGGTGAGGATGAGCTGGGTGTCGTCAGCGTAGGACATGATGTTAAGGCCGTGTTGTTGGACGATGGCTGCGAGGCGGGCCATGTAGATGTTGAAGAGGGTTGGGCTCAGAGATGACCCCTGTGGGACTCCTGCTCATGCCCCTCCCCCACTCTCACAAAGCCCCAGAACTACGCGAGGGGGGGTAACGTCCCATGGAACATCATCAAGCCATTGGGGAGAAGGTTCCAGCATCAAAAGGGGCACCATTGTTGTGAAACCCCTTACTAATCTCATGTCCCTGCAAGAGGTGAGCCAACAAGGAGCCAAAAGGCGTCCACAGCCAAACAACCCACTGTCAAAACCACAGAACTACTCAGATGATAGGCCAGTCAGAGGGGCAGTCAGAGAGGAGCAACTTGAATAGCACACAAAAACTACAGGGCGCGTGCCACGAGGTACACACCAAATGTCCCGGGTGCCTGCCCCAAAGTCCACTCAAGAAATGCCAGGACCACTAGGGCTATCAGGGCAACTTACCCCGGTACTAGAAAACTATCCTCCATGATCTTTACACACAAGTGCAATGTTGTAATGCCCAGAAAGAAGGCACAGAAATCAGCAATGAGGACAAAGGCAAGGGCACAGAAAGGAGCATGAAGAAGCCCCCTTAACCAAGCCACGGCACAGGGCAGAAGAGCTGTGCCAAGAGGGCCACAAGGTCCAACTTAGATGAGCACCAGAAGAAGAGCAACCCAAGTAACAATAGACAACCAGATGTTTTTAAAAAAAAGGACAAGGTTACAAACCTAGTCGGGGTTCTTGAACCATATTGGGCCCAAGACGCACCCTCCAAAGCATACACAATCGACTCTACGGCCCATAAGGGAGGTCGGCCACTCTTGGGAAAAAAAAAGGACATGCTCATGCCCAAAATTAGGAGACCTCAGTGGAATAATTTCAATTATGGAGTTCTCTTCAACTCCACTAGATCTTCCTTTAACACCTCAGATGAGGAAGGAGGCAAGTAATGCCCTACCAGATCAACCAGTGATCTCCCCCCACAGCCTACCTCACTGCAAGGAATTGATCACCACTCAGTTCCACCACGAGCTCCATGCCCATGGAGGCAAGGAGGAAATAAATGAGCAAAATCTCCCTGGGGCAAGGCGCAACCAGAAGACCTAAGGCAAGAGGGGCCCCCAAATATCAGATTATCATCCCACGTGCAACAAAATAGGCCCAGTAGCTTCATCCCAGCCAGAGTCAATCGACCCTCTACAAAGATCCCCTGCCTTCCCGCCATTTGAACTTTCCTTTGTACAGGACAATCTGCTAAGGTCCATCAATGCCTCCCTGACAGCGGCTACAAATGCCTTAACATTGCAAACACAAAAGCACGAAATACAGATGGAAACACTTCAAGTAATGGTGCGCACCATGGCGGATATGGCCAAAAAGATTGACAAAATCAATGAGTCCAACAAAAGAGTGAAGCCAACACCGGACTGCTTATGCCCCGATATTGTGGACAAACTGGCTTCGCTTCCATCAAAACTCCCTACACTGGTCACAGAACTGAAAGCCATAAATAACATGCGAATTGTCCTGCACAACCCAAAGGCAAATACAGGTGGTGCACACAAGGTGGACACAGGGCTCGCGCCAACGGTTTCCCACAAAACAAATCCAAACAACTACACACACAGAAAGAGAGGAGGAATCATCAACCCAAACCACTCTACACAGCCTAACCAACAAACCAAGAGTGGCTCCCAATGCAGATAATTTAGCGCGGGATGGCAATAAGGCTGGAGACCCCTCCTCTGCAATGACAGCACTCACTCAGAGAGTGAGGAAACGAACAGACAATGAGAATGGCCTCCCTGAAAGCCTGCGATGAAGCCCGCAATGTAGCCGTACCAAAAGAAATCCTTCCACCAACAACCACCAGATCTATCTTACCTCTGTACTCAATATATCAAACGGGCCATGATACCCGGGCCCACCAAAGGAAGCCACCTCGGCCCTCTGGTCATAAATAAGCCGACCTACTCACAGGCTGTCCAAGGACAGACCATCAGCCACCTGGATTCAGCGCCTCCCAGAGAAATATTCTCCATTCAGTCAGGACACACTCCACCCAGCACACAGGCAGGCTGTCCAGTCATGGCATCCAAGGCAGGGATGCCTTCGCCCAGGTAGCACACTGCAACACAAGGGCAGTGGCACTCGGCCAACATTGAATTTCCAGCCTGCCACACCATCAGGTACACATTCGATCAGCACATACCTGGCAAAGTCCAACTAAAACCAGGTTCCTGAACATATAGGAACCATGATGATAGGACCCAGCAAAGTAGACAGTATAGGGAGGCCAGCAGAACAACATAGAGGCCCTGCAGACGGAGAAACAGCGGTGAGAGAGTAGAACTGACATCTAGGACATAGAACAAACTACAATAGAAACCCTTCACAATCTCAAATTACCCCTCTCCCCCCCCCCGGGAGAAGCTACATCAGGGAACACCTCCATCCCTACTACTGAACAGAGCCAACATTTGAAAACTTGTGCAGCACATTCCATCACTGTCATTCATCAACAGCGAAGACATAACCCGGGTACAGTGTGATGTTATCGCTCCGTATACAGGGAGAGAGTCGACCATCTTAACATGGGGCGATGCCGACAGAAAAATTTGCACACATTCTATGGATTTGGCTTAAAATCAGACCCAAGAAGAGCATCTTAAAGGGGACATAGAGAGAAAAAGAGGGCCGATACCCCTCGCGGCTTCAAGAACCTCAACATTCAGTGTAGGCTAGACGGTCAGGATGGGGCTGCACAAGTAGCCACTACTCAGAGCAATGCACCCCATCACATACCAGACTCCAACTACTGGGGCTGGGGCTGGGTTGCTGCAAGCCTGGCCCAGAGGAACCTGAGACATTCCTAACATAGTGCACACAAACTACCAGGGTGCGGCAAGTCGAATTGAAACCATTAATATTGTGATATGGAACGTGGCCATAATCACTAAGATCCTTCAGAGCCTGGCTGCTCTTGCACTAAACAAAGCAGACATCATCTGCCTACAGTAGACATGGACATCAACACTAATGCTGCTATCTGGCTATGCCGAACCTCGTAAGCCCATCAAAAAAAACACCTGTTGGGGAAGCCCTCGGGCACCACATACATCAAACATTCAACAAACTTGACTTTCGTGGATCTAAACAGTACCTAGGGAATGCTCCAAGCAGGCATCTTAAAAGGCCTCATAGGTCTCACCGGCCATCTGGCCTCACTAATCACCAATGTTTACTTCAATGCCCTTGGCACGGGCACCCTAGAAAAACTGGACCAGCTAACTTGCCATTTGGAAAAACTAATAACCCAGCTCCCAGGCTTGGAAATTATCTTACTGGGAGACTTTAACATACATCATTTGGGAGAGTATGATGCAAGTCTCAGGATGCTCAGTGAAACAGTGAGATTTAATACCTTCCTACAGACATACAATCTTGAATCAGTGCACTCCATAGCTAAATAGAACAATCTGTGAACCATCTACCCACCCTCCTTCAATAATCAAACTGCAATTGACTATGTCTTCCTGAGCCAGGGTTTAAGCAAACATATCACTCACAAGTTATGAGGTGATCCAACGAAGCGAGAGTGATCACGCTGCCCTGCTGGTATGCCTGGACGTATCAGCTAGAACCCCCAAGCCCCTATGCACACTGGAAAGCACTAATGGCGAAGAGCACTACAAACTCCTGTGGAGGAGAAAATGGACAACCACATCCATAGGAAAGTTGGAAAGATGGAAAGCAAACTGGCAAGTTTGGCCTCCCAGGCTTCAAAAATCAGCTATCTTTAAGGGCGGGACCGGGTTGAGACCGGAACTGTTTGTACTCCCACAAGGTACACCTTAAACCGCAGCAAAAAACAACCCAACTCACATGCTGAGTCCAGCCCCAGAGATCAAAAAAAGCACAAAGCACTTAAGGGTGAAACAAAAGACTCACAGAAAAATGAAAACCATTTCCTCAAAGGAGCAGCTAAGGATAGCATCCAATAAACATAAACATCTTTCATGGGAGCATAGGAGGAAAGCACAAGAGGCCGAGTGGATTAAAATCTTTGATTTGATGGCTGCTAATAAAAACCAACAATTTTGGCAATATCTTAACACCCTATGCCACAGGTACTGCAACAGAGGGAACTAGGTTCTAGCAAAGAAATGGATTGCACACGTCAAATCCCTTTACATCCAGCTCCAGGACACATCTTGCCCAAACAAATTAGATCCCAGGAGGGAAGCAGAAAAAACTGACATAAAGACCAATGCAGCATCAATGGAGCGCTTAGCACCGAGTGAACTTGTGGTCCTCAATGTCCCAAAGAGGATCAGAAAGGATGATGCCCCGGCCCCCAGTGGCCTACCAGGGTCATTATGTAAAGAGGACACGCAGTTTTGGGCTTCGACACTCGCACCGTTGTATGCCAAATGCAGGCTCCTTGAAGATGTCCCGAATTCATGGAGGGGCTCTCTTCTGCTGCCATTTTCAAGAAAGGTGCCAACACTGACCCAATAAACTATCGTCTTAAAGCAATTTTGGAGCATTAAGGGCAAAGCCTGCACCAGTACATTACTGCAGGAGCTAGCAAACTGGGCCTCCACTGAGGGGCTACTAAACTTCTATCAAACAGGATTCCGAGTGGGAGGGTCAATGGTGGACAACATTGTCACCCTCTAGTATCTAGTCCATCAAGCTGTAACCCATATATCCCCCCGTCTTAGCCTGTTTTATTGACTACTCCACAGCTTTTGACAAAGTTGTTTAGAACATCCTCTGGCAGAAACTAGAGAGCTGGAACATCTGCTCTAAATTACTGCTGCCATCATGTCCCTCTACTTCGGGACATGGGTAAAGGTCAAGCTTACAGGGGAGACAGCTACTGCCAAAATCGCCACTGATCGAGGGCTAAAACAGGGCTGTGTGTTGGCTCCAGTTTTATTCAACCTATATACGTCTGACTTGGGCCCTTTCTGGTGCGACCTTAGTCACCCCAAGAATTGGAGACAAAAAAATCCACCACATGCAATACGCTGAGAATCTGGTGCCTCAACACCCTGAACCCGTATAGCCTGAAGAACTAACTTGTAGCCAACGCAAGCAAAACAAATATAGTGATCTTCAGATGACACCCAAAAAAGGTCCACGAGATGGTGATTGGGGACACAGAGGCTAGAATGCATACATAAATATACCTACCTGGGAGCATGGATGTGCGAAACTGGAAGACAAACATTGCATCTACAAAACATGAAGACCAAAGGGAGGATGGTTACATATGCACTGTCCAAATTAAACACAACTCTCAATAGCCCAATGACCTGAGCTACTCGGAGGGTGACTCGGGCAAAATTGCTCCCCTCGGTCAATTATGCACAGCAGGCATTCCGTGGTATGTTGGCAGTCGAACTCGATAAGATCCAATGCACAACCTATAAGAAACTGTTTCAACTTCCCTCCCAAACAAGGAACACATTGATTAGGCTTGAAATCGGCCTCTTTCAGCTAAAACTAGAATGCATGGCCTCCCTGGCAAAGTACATTTTCCAGACAACAGCGGCTCCTGACAACACCATGAAGGCACTCATAAAAACAATCTTTACAAAAGACAACAACCTTTGGGCCACAAATTATACAGCCACGAAGGAAAGTCTTCAACTTGCTGTGGAGAACTGGGACACAAACGCTATCACTACACAAGCATTAAATTAGCAATATAAAGCAATTATATCTTTGCTCACGTGAACTGGACATGGAATCTCTCCAGGCATTGGCCTTTCATGACTCCTTAACAATACCTCAAATGAATCACACAGCCAAGCTCCATTTCCACCAGGCAGTAGGAAAATGTGCTTTAAGTTAAATCCTTTTGGCAAGACTAGTGCCACTCCCAATCAATGAACTGAACCCGACTTGGAGATCCCTTGAAATCATCATACACTGTAGACTGTGCAATTACAGAAGGGTCTTGTTGGCATACATGCTACTCTGCTGTCCGGCGATCTTACAACCACGGCGAACCCTATTGAGGTCAATCTTCCTACAACAGGGCACCCGTTCGGCCAAAGAGGCTTTTAACCTCTTATACAGTTTGGAAACTGTGGCAGACATAGGCAATTTTGGGAAATTTATATTCTATGCATGCTCTTTGTTAAAGGTAAAAAATTGCCAAGAGTTCCGCCCTAGCCCTGCCCTCAAAGTGCAGCCCACTGCCCAACAATTTGCATGAATTAATGGCTTTTAACAAAGTGTCTCAAATTTTAACTATTGCTATTTTGCACTAAAGATTTTAATTGCTGCCTGCACTTCTTTAGAACCAGTGAGAATAAAGGTGAAACCAAATGCAATATTTCCAAGAACTAGGCAATGCAAACTAACTAGAGAGGCTGAAGAAGTAATGAAACCAGAGATTGAAAAAATGATTAAACAGGGAATCCTTTGGGCAATTTTTGGCAGTCCATGCAGTTCTCCAATAATGGGAATTAAGAAACCGAGTGGGAAATGGAGAATTGTGCTGGACCTTTGGAAGATTAATAAAATAGTGGTTCCTTGTTGTCCAGTGGTACCGAATCCGGGGGTGATATTGTTTGAAATTCCACCAGAGGCAGATTGGTACACAGTAATTGATTTGTGCCAAGCGTTCTTTTAAATTCCTTTGCACGAGGACTCACAGTTTCTCTTTGCTGAAAAGTGTGTAACCATGCTATTTACAGAATTCTCATTTTCATTTTCCTGAATCACTGTCTTTTTCTGCCAGGCACAATACCTTGCAATTTGGTCAGCATATTTGTTTCTCAGTGTGTGGCCAAATCTTTGCCAGCCTTATGGGCTTGACACTTTACAACTGCCACTTCATTTGGTTTCTGAATTGCATTCAACTAATCAAATATGTACACACAATGTTTCATGGGAGCACCTGATGAGGTCATCAACCCTCGCTGAAACCAGAGCTGACCAATGTCTTGCACAATGCCAAATGTGTACTGGCTATCAGTATAAATGGTCACATTTAAGTTCTCCGAAAAGCAGCAGGCTCTTGTTAAACAAATTACCTCTGCTATTTATGCTGATGTCACATTTGGTAAAGAAGATGCCTCTTCTGTCGCTGAAACAGAGCATACTGCATAAGTAGCTCTCAATCGACTATTCGGATCCCTCAGACAGGAGGCATCTACGAACAATGTCAAATCTGAGCCTTCAAGTGGGATCTCTTTAATATCTGGTCTTGGTTTTCTGCTAGCTCAGTCACCTTAAAGGAATTGTGCTCCAACTCATCATAAACAATATTTTCCCTGTCTTCACATGTGTCTGAAATCGGAAGCAGTGTTGCTGGGTTCATAATATTACATCTTTAAACCGAAATATTTTCTGCTCCAAGTATGACCTGTTCATAACATGTTATCCTGCTGTTTGTAATGTGCTGTGTTTTTTTCCTATTAGAAGAATTTCAACAGTGTGGAACATAAACAATCAAGTTATGACCCATGACAACTCCTTCACTTTGTTTTGTTGTCAAACAAACTGCTGCAACTGATTTTAGATATTATGGAAGATTAGGTCTCCCGGTTTTATGGTATTTATTTTTCAACATTTCCCTCTGTATTTATCCATATTTAATTTTTGGCCATTTTATTGGTATTTTTCCATATTTATTTTGTGTTTTAATAATAAATGGAGTTGTAACATGGTGCATTTCCACATTTATTTAACTGAAAAATATGCACTCATACTTTAATGCCTGTTGTGTTTTAACAAATTAAGTAGCCAATATAGCAGAACATTACACCCACATGTAAATAATAGCAATATATGCAAATATATGTTAACATATGCCAACATATGCCAACATTTAGGGAAATCCCATCCTGTTTTTAACTCCCCATGCTTCCTCTCTGCTTAGATGTTGGCTTGAAATTCATGAAGGACAGTGTCGAAAGTCACTCACAAAAAGCATCATTTTCAGTATTTTTCTACTTTTAAAAATAAATACAGACCGGAAACAATTTTTTTTCTGTCTGTATTTATCTGTAAAAATGGAAAACTGGGAGCCTTATTGAAGATTACAGCAACTGGATCCAACACTCCTGAGAGATAGGCAATTGGACACATGCTTGCTCCATGCTTCTGTGCAACTATGGAAAGTGCACAACCATCTTTTCCTTGGCAGAATAAGAAAACAATCATATTGTAGTTATGCATCCCGAGTGTGTGCACATGATACAGATTCTAGTTGAGGTTTCTTAAATGCTTCAAGGCACTCCTTATCAAATACTACCAGATCTTGAACATCATTACATGTGAGCCTTACTAAAAGCTTCGCAATCTGGGAAAAATTTGGAATCCACTTAAGACAGTAACCAACAATTCCCCAGAAAATACGAACCTCTATCTGAGTGGTCCTCACACTCCCTTGCCCCAAACTTTCCCTCAGCCTTTTTTAGGCAGAAGCAGGAGCAGCGGAAGAGGCGGAAGAGGAGGAGGGAACAAGCACGTCCAATTGAACCAGACTGAGCCCTAAATGCTCACAAGGAGCCAGACAAAGAACCCAAAAGGAAATTGATTGTCAATTTGCCCCAGAGGTTACTTACTGCTAGTGAGAATAAAGTTCTTGTGAAAGGTCTGGGTTTTGTACCCACCCCCAGAGAAGACCCCTTTAGGCTCAATTGTGAGTTACACAACTTTTTCAGAAAGATACGACTACTTGCTTTCATTCAAGACAGACCTGTTCCAGATAAGCAAGGAGACTCAGGACTGAGGAATCCTTCTAGATTCACCCCTAATGCCAGTTTAGTTCCTAACGAGATCCTCACCTTCGAACAAGCTGTCCTGAAAGACATCAAGGACTCCAGAGCTAAAGAGACATTTTATAACATGTACTCAGAAGAGCTTTCCACAGTCAAGTTCCTATCCAATGACCCCTCTATCACAATAAAACAAGCTGAAAAAGGGGGAGTCATTGTCATCCTTTCCACCACTGAGTACAGAAACAAATGCCTCTGTCAACTTGCTGACCGCAGGTACTACAGACCCTTAAAACACTATCTCACAGACAGAATTTCTATTAAGATCCGGTCACTAGTTCATGAGGCTGAGACCTTGGGCTGGATAACCAAGAATGAGGCTGACTTTTTGGTTAATACACAGCCCAAAACACCATACTTCTATGTACCCCCAAGATACATAAGGATTTCTTCCACCACTTGGGAGACCTACTGTGTTAGGGACTGGCTCCATTCTAGAGCCACTCTCTAAATTGCGCAACTTCTTTCTTTAACCTTTAGTGGAAAAAACACAGTCCTTTACAAAAGACACTAAGGACATGCTCAATTTGATCGAGGGAACATTGACTTACTGGTCGCCTTAGATTTAGAGGCCCTCTATACTAACATCCCCCAGGATGCGACCCTTGAAGTGTTAGAGGGAGCACTACGATCTGAACTTCGGTCCTCTCCCACACCGGTACACTTCATCATCGAATGTGCCACCATTGCTCTTAAAGAGAACTTTTTTCAGTTTGAGGACACTTTATACTGCCAAACACAAGGGACTTCCCTGGAAAGTACCTTCGTGTCTTGCGTGGCATGCCTTTACATATCCAGTTTTGAGAAGGAGTTCATCTTCTGTAGTGACATCCCCTACACTGATAACATTCTGCTTTGGCGATGCTATATTGATGACATCTTTATACTCTGGCAAGGGGAACCCACTACCTGTGAGAATTTCACAAAATGGATTAACTCTCTCAATCCCTATCTACGTTTCACACAATCCATCTCTAACAAGGAACTTCTCTTTCTGGATTTGTGTATCACCATCAATAAGGGAAAGCTCTCTACCACTCAGTGGTGGCTGGTATTTAACGGCCATAGGGGGGCAAGTCACGGGGCAGAGTGGGGAGGGAGAGGGAATTAAGAAAATAAAAGATAAACACTTGCCTGTCTGCCTCAGCCGCCTCCTCCCCATCTTCGCCCGCTTCTAGGGCAGGAAGCACCCAGCTCCCAGCCTCCCGATAGCCAATCGCAACGCTGCAATGCAGCGTTGTAATTGGTTTGAGTGTCGTGGATCGGCGCTCAGCCAGAGAATGGGAGGCTGGGCATGTTCTCCATGCAGGCTGTAATGCAGCCTGGATGGAGAACATGTAAAGTGCGCATGACGGTTTGACAGGCCCGAGACGGCCGGCAAAAGTGTCCTGCGCACTTGGAGTGGGCAAACCACTCCTCCCGTGCCCTGCTCTGTGAGCAGAGCAGCCCACCCCTACCCAGCTGAGCAAGAGGAAAGATAAAATGATAATAACAATGAGTTATTATCATTTTATTTTTTCCTCTTTGACCTGCTCAGTGGGGCGACACTCCTCCACCTTAGCGGAGGAGCCGCCACTGCTACCACTACATATAAAAAGCCACTGATTGCAACAGCCTTCTATTGTATGACAGCCATCACCCCAAGGCCCTTCTGGACAGCCTCCCCTTTGACCAATTCTTAAGGTTCTGCCGCAATTGCAGAAGCATCACAGTTTTGATAACCAAGCTAGATCCTTGATGGACAAACAGGGAGGGAGAAATTATCCCTCTCACATTGTTAAGATTGCTCATTAAAGGGCCAGAAATAACCACCATGCAGCACTTCTGGAAACGATACCTAGAGAACCAGATAACACACTAACCTATGTGACCACCTACACAGACAATTCTAATAGCATTTAAAAGACAATTCACAAATGCTGGGGCATTCTACTAACAGGCTGCATAGATGTCGCAGTCCCCTGGTTCGCCTTCATACGGACCAGAAATCTGAAGGATATGATGATACATACCAGAGCACAGAATAGCCTCAAAAAACAACAATGTAACTTATTGGACCTCCCACCAGTCACCAGTCACTGGCCACTATCCCTGTGGGACCTGCAGCATTCGTCATTTTACAAAATCCACCAAAGAGATAGTGCTAGATACCACACACATCTGGACACTGATGAACCACACAAACTGAAATACCAAGAATTGCATTTACTTGATAACATGCCCATGTGGTCTTAGATACATTGGTATGACCAATAGACCAGTAAAATTCAGAATAAACAAACATTGAAGTGGCATAAGATGCAAAAAAAATAACCCCCAAGATAAGTACACACTATCGAGATATGATTCACACCCCAGATGATGCAAACTTGTTTATCTTGGAAATACGGTACAATATGAAGAAGAATGCTCTGCTCTACAGGGAGCAATACTGGGGTCCAATAGACCAGTAAAATTCAGAATAAACAAACATCGAAGTGGCATAAGATGCAAAAAAATAACCCCCAAGATGAGTACACACTATCGAGATATGATCCACACCCCAGATGATGCAAACTTGGTTAAGTTGGAAATACGTTACAATATGAAGAAGAATGCTCTGCTCTACAGGGAGCAATACTAGGTGTTCCACCTGCAGACACATATCACCAGCCTCAATGATGATATCCCTTGGAGTGAACTTGATCAAAATTGACCATTCAAGGTATTCCTTACTCCACCACTCCAGGTAATTTTACACTACACTCTAAACAGCTGCATCCAGTGAATGTCTGGCACAACCTCTTTCAGGGGCCAAGGACCATACTCAAATACAGGCTTCCTGACCCCTTTCAAAACCCTTTTCTAGACTCTTCCATATGGTTTAAGAGCTCTTGGGACCCACCTATGTCATTAGTAAGAAATGGGTCATCCCAACATGGTGATCCCATTTTCCCTCATCCAAGTCCTCCCTGTCAGCCTCATTTATGTACATTTGACCATATTGACCATATGATGGGCAATATTTCTATAATGGCCATCCTCTTTAGCCGAACCATACATATTGTCCTTATAGACTTTGTTTCCCTGTGGCTTGCTCACCCTGGCCATTTTGATACTGCCAATCCTTCAGGCCTAGCACCTTCACGATTAGTTAGTCCTTTTTTACCAATATTTTTCTGCAATCTGTTTTTGTTCAATTCCTTGCCCCTGCATGTATTTTTGCACATTTCCAACTGTCACGACTGCGCAACAGGCCATCCCAATATGGGGGACCCTTTTTCAGCCTCTATAGCGACACATTGTCCTTACGTGTGCATGCCTAGACTAGACCCCACCCACTGACACAGTAACACGGCACACACAACGGTGTCTTAAGCAGTGACCTCCCCAGCCTGGACATTTTCAGGATTGCAGAGTGGGGTAGGACGCCAGCAGTAATCCACGCTAGACGCGTAAGTATCTTTTCCTATCTTCTATCTCCAGCACTGCCGAGATTGACTTCTACTTTATTTCTTGTCTTCTAGGTATGCCGCACAATGCACGGTTTCCTCTGCAAGACCTAAGAGGCATAGATTCTTGTCTGATAGGGTACAATATTATATAAGATTTACAGACTGCCATTTGCTTTGTATGGACCCAGTTAGGTTGCGGTTACTTATAGTGTATGTTTTATGTGTGTTTCATCTAGTCTGTGATTATGGATGATACCTTAGATAGTCCTCGCTTACCACTATTATGAAGCTCCGGTTTTCCTCTGATAACTGCCAAGGGTTGCTCACTGTGTTTCACATGTTCTGTGTATCTATTACCCACTGTTGGCACTTCAGGCCACACTTCACGATAGGATGGTGGACCAGTTTATCTGCCCCTACACTATTAGGTGGGAATACGTATATTGATAATTCATATCTGTATCGACTTGCTCTAGTTCTATTTTTCAGGCTGGATTTGTCCCCATGTAATTAGTTCACAAAGTGTATTGTTTTTACTACACTTGTAGAGTGGTATTTGGATTGGGCACTTAACCTAACTGGAATACTGACCCGATCCCATGTAGATTAGGTTCTTAACGTTCCTGACGAATTGCCTTAGATCATCCGTGACTACCTTGTTGTCAAGAAACATGTTGACCTTCTTTCAAATACATAATACGTGAAACAAAAGAACATTATTTCCTTCATAGTTTCACATTGTTTTTAGATATAACAGAATCCATCACCTTAATAAAAAGTAATTAGGTGGCTCTTAGCCATTTTTATACTTTCACACTTTTTGCTCCAATCTACACTTAGTTTTAACTCACTCCTTTTAGGCTAATCACAGCCAAAAACATCTAAAAAGATCTCCGGCAAAGAGCCCCCTCGAGGGGACCATTGGGCATTGCAGCGTCGGCCCAACAAGGAGCTCCCAATGATGAAGCATGCCACTCAACTGGGTGGTTGAGGGCCCTTGCTTCTGAATATTCATATTCCTCTGGCCTTTCTTGATATGGGTGTGATACCTACAGGATCTCCCATTTGACTCTTCTGAGGAACTGCATACTCTTTGTACATTGATTCATTTAGAGGAGCATGCATTCTGGACCTTAATAAGCTCCTAGTTCCTTTCTTTTTGTAATTATAAAAAACATTACCAGGCGGTGTATGTAAATTAGGATCAGAAACATGTTCTTCCGAGTGCTTTGCTGCAGCTGATGTGTAAATCTTTTTGTAATCAGACACATGCAGGGAGAGATAGTTTAGTCAGGGTATTTAAGAATAACGGGGAGAACATAGGAATTTGACATGCAGCTGAGGATACATGTGAGAGATGTTTAATTTGTCATTTTATCAGTCAAGGCAAAAGAACTATCACTGTAATGAATCACATTGAAGGCCCCTGTATGAGAATGCAAGCAGATTTGTGTTGAGGTGCCAATTTCTAATGGAGAAAAATACATCTTGGTAATAGCCTGTTTGTTCTCTAAATGGATCAAAGCATTTCCCACAAGGAGAGCGGATAGTCTTACAGTAGCCAAATTGTTGTTGAGAGAGTTAATTCCATGTTTTGGTCTCCTGACTTCTGTTAAAACTGATCATGGAACTCATTTTCAAAATGAGGTACTCTAGATAATTTGTACAGCTTTTGATACGAAGCAAAGGTTCCACTGCAGTTACCGAACAAAATCTTCCGGTGTGATGGGGAGGATGAATGGAACGCTCAACAACAAACTGGCAAAAGTCTGTGTCTCAACAGGTCTGAAATGGCCTCATGCACTTCCACTTGTGTTGATAAATATGAGAAGTACACCAAATAAGAAAACAGGAGTATCTCCCCATGAAATTATTGTAGGTATTGCAATGAGAGTTGCACAGGTACTGACATCATTTTGCACTATTGCAAAGGTCTAGCCGATGTGGTAAAATCTGTCTTTCACCAGGAGGACGCAGCTACAGATTACAAAAACACACCCTGTCACAATTTGATAGCAGGAGATTATGTGGTTAGTTATAAACACATCCGCAAGAACTGCCTGGATGAAAGGTGGAGTGGTCCTCACCAATTTATTTTAACTACCAATAGTGCAGTCAAGTGTGCAGGAGTGCCCCATTGGATCCATGCTGCTCATACGAAAAGAGTGAGAGCAGTTGAAGCAGTGGAGGAGGCAGAAGCTGATGATCAAGATGAATAGATTACCATAAGCAGATGTGCCCTAGTGAGTTGAGAGATATTAAATCTCTGTTCCTGGCTAGGAGGGTGGTGGAAAGGGAAAATAAAGAATTTGTCAAGCCCACAATAAGACAATTTTTAATACTGAGTCCAGGGCCCTCAGGGCAATCTTGCTGGTCTTACATTAATAATTTGAACCACCTTGTTCTCGTAATTAGGTTTAGGTTTAATTTTATCCACTGGTGTTTAGCTGTTCCTAGGGGCTTTTCAAAGCCAGGTGCCCTAAAGCCCTGTTCCTGTGATCATTTTTCAGAACAAGATCTTTTACATTTTTTTATTGCGACTTTTACAGCAATTTACGGAAAAAATATCTCTTTCCACTTTTAAAGAACTGTAATTTTGCACCAGTAAAGCCAGCCCTGACATATTTATAAATGCTGTCTTCACCCCTGATCTGTTTTGGAGTTGCTAGTTACAGAAAAGGCGCATTAAGACAAAGGAAAACACTGTCTAAGGAATAAGCAAGCTCCTCTGTTCCTGTCCTGTGATGAAATATATATGTTTTTAGCAATGGTTTGCTTTAAGAGATTTTATTGCACCACATTAGCTGCTCTATACATACCCATGTACTGTACAATTTGCCCTTTACAGGTCCATTTAAAGCTGAGACTTTGCACTTTTTGAGTAACATTCTTTTTATTGCCTGCCTTAGCTCTTTTACCTAAAGGTTTTAGAGGGTCCAGATATCCTAAATGGAAATTGTATATGAAATAGTGGTCTGTTTTAAACCATCATGCACTGTTTCGTTTTTAGTATTTATTTATTGTGTGTTTCATGTGCTTTTATGGTCTATGTTGGCCAAATAAGATATCTTTGGCTTTGACTTTGAATAGATTACTGAATATAGTGACAGTTTAAGTGCCAATTCAAGCAGAATTTGCAGCGTGCATCCAGAGGATGTAGAAGATTTTGTAACGTAGACAGAGTGTTTACCTGTGCGTACGCAGCTCACTGCTGCAGACGTGGCAGACTCCAATGCTGGTGAATAGTACTCTGTTGCTGTCAGGGCGGTGGGGTTGTGCCAAGCCTATTTAGATATCACAGTTATGCTGCCAGTGTTCTAGTGGCAGATTGCCGACAGAGTGAATCCATTGCGGGACGCAGTCAACATTGGACTATTCCTGTGGCTGTAAACTGGATGCTAGCATCACACACCTGATGTGTTTTGGCTAATTGTTTGCACCTGCATACCACACTATAAAACACACTCCATTTCAGACCATGATCCTTTGCCATTCCACAGTAGCAACAACATTGTCCAACAGTGATTTCTCACTCGAGCCAGGTTTCTTTTTGCTTTGCCTGTTACTTGTTAATTTTGTTATTTATTACATTTTGGGTTATTACAATCATTTAAGTTTATCATTTCATAATGGCAGGGAGGAACTCATGGTTTCCTGAGGGAAAATTGTCAGTCATGGTGGATGAAATCATAAGAGTAGAGGCACAATTGTTTGGAGCCCTAGTCCAAAATTCACCCCTATCTCAGAAAAGGCAAATGTGGGCCAGAATAGTTGACAGAGTGAATGCTGTAGCAAAGAACCTGTGCACACAGGAGGAAATCAGAAAGAGGCAGCGGCGGCTCACAGAGGGAGTGCTGCGGGGCGATGGGGCGGGCAGGGGAGGGGCAGGATGGGGGGTAGTGGACTCCGACATACGGCAGAATGGAGTAAAGTAAGTAATTAAATAAAACAATTTACCTTGCGTGCGCTGCATCGCCAACTCGGCGATGCAGCACGCAAGGTAAATTGTTTTACTTATTTATTTACTTACTTTACTCCGTTCCGCCGTATGTCGGAGTCCACTACCACCCCACCATGCCCCTCCCCCACCCCGCCCCGCAGCACTCCCTCTGCGAGCTGCCACTGGAAAGAGGTGGAATGACCTGCAGCAGAGAATGTATTCCCTGACTTCCAATCGTCACCTGGAGGCCCAGAGGACTGGTCGTGGTCCTCCCAGGTCCCCTTTACAACTCTTTCCCTGGGAGGAGAAGGTCTTGCAGATCCTATATCTTGAAGGCTTGACAGGAATTTCTGGTGGAGTTTAGACTGGTAAGTTATAATTTTAAATGTGTCACTAAACCTAAATGTCCTGTTTGCTTGGAAGTTAGCTGTTGCTAATCTGTTCAGCGCAATGTTTTTACTTAGAAACCTAAATATATCAGTAACATCTTGTTTGGCTTGTTTGTTTGAATGTCTTGTGTTGTAGTTGAGATAACAGGTTTCAATCTGCAAAACATTTCACATGATGTTATGGTGCTTTCAAGTGTTTGTACTCCAAATAACAAATATGTGTTTCACATAGTAAATGTCCGTTCTCTCCTTACAGTAGATTTTCACAAAGTATGTTCAAGTTACAATTTTGCAAGTGTTGTGAATGTTTCATTGAAATGACTACAACCACCAAGATGCCTTGTTTCAGTTTTGTGAAAACAATATTGTCATTTAATTTTGCTCATTCTCCCTTTTCTATCATGTTCCCATATGGTAAAGTGTCATTTATTGATCAATCTCTATTAAATGTTCTCTTTTGGACATTGTTTGCAATGAATTTTGTATGTTGTCCTTTTCTTGTCATGTAATTGAATTGATGTAATTAGTTTCACAAATCAAATGTTGTTGATCTGCTAATTTTAAGCCAAGTAAATGAGTATGCTGAATATATGTGGCATATGTGAAATTGTAACTCGCACTTTTCATATGATTAATAATACGCAACATCCCTCTAAGTTGTGTAAATGTTTATTTTTGTTGCCTGCTAGACCTTGGAATTGTTAATTTCACATTTCTCCTCTCTACTGTGTTGTGTGGAATGGTTATTATTTTCATATAAAGACATCTTACCTGTTTTTTTGAAGTAGTATTGTATGACATATAAACTGTTTGTGCAATTAATTACAATTCCACTGAAAAGTCTAATCATGATATTCCATTCATTTTCCCTTTTAGGTTGCTACATCGTGTTTTGCTTAAAACTCATTGAATGTGTAATCCACACTTTTACCAAATACATATATTTTTTTACATTCATAATAGGTCCAACAGCCAGAGCACGTGGCCAACCATCTGTCGCTCAGGATACTTCTACTCCAGCCCAGGATCAAGCCTCCAGGGAGGACTTCACTCCTGAAAGTCTGGATGAAGAGGAGCAGCCTAGTCCATCTGGTCTGCCTGGGCAGATGGGTCTAGTGAGTCTCACTCGGCCCACCCCTACACCTCCCACCACAGCTGTTACCACATCTCAGGCCATAGACACCTCTACTTTGTGTGTTCAAGGCAACATCACCCCAATCTTGTGCTCCCCAGGCCTGGCTGCTGGTCAGATGGCACCACCACCTCCAGTTCAGTCAGGAACCAGTGGGATGAGGCATCATAGGTCAGGAACACATGGTAATGGGGATAGGAGTCATGGGAGAGATTCTGTGGGCCAGCATAGTGAGGCCACTGAGATCACTGTCACCCAGGCTACCATCAACCAAGTCTTGGATCCCTCCATCAGTTCAAAGACATGATGGGGCAGGTCCTTACAGAGCTCCGGGACATGAAGCAGTTGCAGACGAAGCACAATGTACAGATGGAGAATCACAACTCCAATTTAGGCTCATTAACTGGGGGGCTGCAGGACATTTACACTCACATGTGCAGGGCTTTCCCAGCACCACCTTCCCCTTTCTGTGGTCCTACTACATCTGGCACTACTACATCTGCCTCAGCCACAGAAAGGGAGGCCCTGCCACAAGAGGCAACACCTGCACCCACCTCAGTCCCTGCAACTGGGGATTCACCAGCCCCCCCGTAGGAGAACGTTCTCATTCGGAGCACCAGCAGAGGATGGCAAGACCACCACTTCCACCACCACCAAGAGACAGAGAGCCTTATTTCCTTCAGTTTGTGGCTACCATTTACTCTATGGACTATTTTCTGGACTCATTTAGCTTTCTGATGCCAGTTGTATTTTGGACATTGGACTTCAAACTATTTTGGCTCTTCAATATTGGTCTCATTCACAATGACTGATTTTTTCTAATATTGTTGGCTTGTTGGTTTTCATCCTGTGTTAGTTTATTTGGTTTTGTTAAATAAAAGCCAAAATAACAAAGACTGGTGTTGTATTACTTTGCTCTATTCATTGATAATTTTCCTTCCATCGTACATTTTTAAATGTAAACAAGCAAATGCAAGTTAAATCATAATTGATTTGCAAGAGTGTGATGTTTCACTCAATTGTCAACCATGACAAAAAAATACAAATATTACATTTGTTAAATATTTGTCTGTAATTGTTTTCTGAACCATAGCAAACCATACATAACACAAATACTCAGTGCAATTTTACCATTTCCAGTTCTAGACCTTGCCACAATTGAAGAAGGGAATATAATCAAAACAATCGGATTCTATAGACAAATCCTTATTAAATGATTTCATCAGCTGGGCCAGATCTTCTGCCCACAATAGGAATTGCCCAACAATAACACCAATAGTCTAAAATCTTGGCAGTACTCAATTTGGTGGCCACAGGATTTTTCCAATACACTGTGGCATTTTCTGGGGGAATGTCACAACCAACTTTAAGTGGTGTGCTACACGGAGTCCTTCCAAAAATTATAAGATACAGCAACAGCTTCTTACACCTAACACAATATGAGCATTTTGGCAATGTGAAGAGAGATTAATTTGCTTTGTGTTGACTACCACTTGTTGTTTCAGCAATTCGAGCAGCACAAATTGGCTTGGTGCCAACAATCAACAGAAAACAAATCTAATACAATCTTCAAACCTTCCATTCAATGACTGTGCAAGTTGTCTTAGTACAAGATATGTACACCCAAAGTCTGTGTGTGTTTTTTCCACAGGATCAACCCATGTTCCCTTTGTCCTTCGCAACAGCAGCATATAACTGCAAATGTCACAATGCAGAAATGTCCAAATGAAGATGATATGGTGAAGGATCCTAAAACAGATCAAAATAAAAAAATAATTTTAATTACATTACACATTAGACACATTATAAATGAGTACTTTTGAAGACACATTTTCCAAGAACAATCAGAGAGAAACATTTGAAATGAACCTAGTAGTCAATGTACCAACACTGATCAACAAGCATCTTTGGCCTGGATTTCATCAACTCGCACTTTTTGAAAAATGCCCAGTACAGACTGTTCTCCTCATGAGATTAAAAGTTGGTTAACCTTAATGTCATGATAGGTAAATGTATACTTACACTCAGGTGAAGAAGTTGTCTATAACATCTTGACATGTCATCATATTCCTCTTCACCAAAATCATCTTCATTTGCCATTTAAACATCCTCACCCGGTGGCTCTTCCTGGTCTCCATCCTCTGCAATGTATGGGATGTTCTGTCCACAGGGCTATGGTGTACAACATGCAGCAGGCCGTAATTATTTGGCACACCTTATCGGGTGAGTAGAGGATGGCTGCACTAGCCTTGTCCAGACAGCGAAATCTGGCCTTTGTGAGCCCAAAAAACCAGCTCCACAATTCTCCATGTTCTTCCATGGGCCTCATTGAAACGGACTTCCCCTGGCATTTTTGGCATGGTTTTGCGGTGCCAAAAACCATGGTCAATTAAGATAAGCTGAGTCTCCTAAATGGAAAAAAAGAAAAGAGCCAAAATATATAACACAATTTCTGATTATTCACCTTGAAATTATCCAAACAATATTATGTCAGATTGTACTTATCAACAAGCCAGGCCCTCTTAGGTCCAAGTTGTGACATTTGCAGGGGTATGCTGCAATCAAAGGAATCATGGGATGATCCAGGGAAACACGCACAGGTACTTGGGATGTACAAATCAGGTAAGCAGACAACTTGCACATTAATTGAATGGAAGTGCTTCCGATTCACGTAGAATTGGTCCCTGGTGTGTGTTGGCACTATGACAACATGTGTGCCATCATTTGCTACAACCACATGTGGTAGGCAACCCAAACCATAGAAATCGCCCTTCACATTTGCAAAATAGTCATGTCGTGGAAACTGGATGAAGCTGTTGATGTGTCTCATCATTGAAGAAAAAACTTCTTATAGCACACCACTGAAAGTTGGTTGTAACATTTCACCAGATATTGCCACAGTGCATTGGAATGATCCTGCGGCCACAAAATGGAGCACTGCAATGAATGTGGCAATTGGGGATATTGATGTGGGATTTCTATTGTGAGGCAGAAGATCTGGCTTCAGCTGATGAAATAAATCCAGGTAGTGTTAAACTCCATGACAGACACAGCCATAGGCTAACGTGTGTAAAAGCAACATATGGAGGCCAATGGTTCTGTCCGTCTCCCCTGACAATCGCATATGTCGCATGCATGTACACAGCAGTTCGAAGAAAGCTCACTTGCCTCCTAACACTGCAGCCCCTCCACTTTTGCTGCTGTTTTTGACCTTTGGGAGCAATGATGCCAGGTCGAACAGGTGATAGGCAGCCTCGGCCCATGCAGGTAAGGGTGGTGGGGCAGTAGGGCTGGGTGGGGGGGTATTTCAATGGACGATGATGAGGGAAAATTAATGATTTATTTAATTTTCCCTCTTCACCGTCTGTCGAAATCCCCCCCCCCACCACCCGGCCCCACCACCCCACCGCTCTTATCTGCATGGGCCACGGCTGGTGATAGGGCCCCTACCTTCTCACCAGAGGAGCTGGAGTTGCTGGCAAAGGAGGTCCTGTCCCTGTAAAGCCAGCTCTATGGGTCACAAGAGAGGCAGGTACATGTTTAAAATGTATATGTGAATCTGTCTAACTGGTTTTTTCAACAACACAGGCTACAATGTCCCTTTGAGTTCCTGAAAGATCAGTTGTTTCCCATATATTTAATAAACACCACTTTGGCGAAATTCCCATGTCACTTCCACATATCTGCATCATACTTTTTGCCACCTCCTTCCAATAGGGTTGGAGCACCGGACACTCCCACATTTGGTGAAAAAAGCTACCATCTAACCCGCACCCTCTCGGTCACCCCGGTGACTCAGCTCTTCCCATCTTAACTAGGGTTGTGGAGAAATAGTAAATTCGGTGTAGGACTCTCAGTTGCCCCAATCGGAACCGAGCACATATTGCCACCACCCTGGGGGATGACAGCGCCTCCAGTCACTCATCTTTATCAAGTTGTCCTCCCCCCACCTTTCTCAGAGTAGAAGCAGTGGGTCTGGGAAGTAATTCATTATTTTATGATAAGTTAAAGAGATGGCACTCTTATGCATAAAGTCATCAAGCATTCTGTCCTCCAGTGGTGCCGCCTCTGGCAGCTCCAAGCCCTTTGATATTACTCTCCCCGGAGCATGTTTGATTTGGTGATACCGGTATAGTTCTGTAGGAGCCAATTGGTATTCCTTCCTGAGGTCCTCAAAGGATTTCACTGTTCCACCTGCCCCCAGGTGTTTGATCTGCGAGACCCCTATCTAGTGCCAATTCTTAAAGCTGTGGCATTTAGCCAGCGTACCCAGTTGTGCGGCTTCCCACAGGGAAATTTTACCTCTCCATCCCAGCACTGCCGGTGTTGCCTGCCAAAGACGGACCGTCGTTGCAGTCAGGTTGGGGCGTAAAATGCCACAACTCTCATCGTAGAGCGCTCTAAGGTAACCCCCCAGTTGTATGTTTTGGCTATCCATTCTATAGGTTGGATCCTCCTGGGGAAAATGAACCCAGTGGTTTATCAGTACTATTTCGGTCGCACAATTAGATTGTTGTATAGCCGGGAGTGAAATACCCCTATTTTACCAGCTCCGAGACAGTATTATTAGTGACATCCTAGGGGTTCCGCCATCCCATAAGAACATCCAGGTGAGTGACTCTACCTCCTTAAAAGAAGTAGGGGGCACTAGAAATGACACATTTTGCAGTATGTAATAAAAGCGCGGCAGCGCCATCATTTTGAACAGCGCCGCCTTCCCTAGCATGGACAGGGGTAGGGCCCTCCACTGTTGGACATCATTTCTCAGTCTCTGTAGTGGGGGTTCCAAATTGCGCTCCTGGAAGGTCTGTGGATCACTAGTTATAAACAGTCTTAGGTAGCGAAATCCCTCTGTGACTGCCTTGGCCTTACAATGTCGGGGCAGCTGCACTCCCATCCCAGTGAGTATGTAAATTAAAGACTTGTCCCAATTTCTCGTGCAGCCAGAACATTTGCGATAGAGTTCAAAGATGTGTAATATTCTATGAAGTGTGGTATATGGACTCGCTACATAGAGCACAAAGTCATCTGCGTAGAGGGAGATCTTATCCTCCCAATCTTCCGTCCATTTAAGCCCTCTAACTAAGGGATCCCCACATATCCAGACTGCCAGGGGCTCTAACACAAGGGTGAATATTAACGAGAAGAGGGGGCAGCCCTGTCTCGTGCCCGTCCACAATTGGAAAACGACTGACAGCCCTCCATTAACAGCTACTTTAGCAAAGGGATCTTTATATAACAAGCTGACCCAGGACAGAAATTTCGGCCCAAAGCCGTATTTCTCCAAAACTGTGAACAGGAAAGGCCATTCAATAGTATCAAATGCTATTCGGGCATCTAAGGAAACTACCGCTGTGTCTACCTGAATTGTGGTCGTGCGGCCCAGTACCCCATACAGATGCCTTAGGTTCAGTGCTGTGTTTCTATTCTGAATAATGCCCGATTGATCTGGGTGTATCAGAGTATTAATAATCAGAGACAATCTGGACGCTCAGAGTTTGGCTAAAATGTTACCTTCCGCATTAAGTAGCGAAATCGGCCTGTAAGAAGAGCAGAATTCTGGTGGTTTACCTGGTTTATGAATTACTACAATTTTAGCTAATTGCTGATCAAGTGGTAATGTTCCACTTTCACAACTTTCCTGAAACATCTTCTTAAGGTAGGGGGTGATCTTAGTAGCGGTGAGCTTATATAATTCAATAGGGAGGCCATTGGGACCCATCGCCTTCCCTGTGTTTAATGTTCGAATGGCCTGAGAGATTTCACCTTCCGTGATGTCTTGGTCTAAAAGGTCTCTATCGGCAGTCGGCAGTCTAGGCATCTTAAAGCTGTGAAGGAAATTCTGCGTTGCCTCCAAGGAGACCTCCAAGGAGGAAATGTATAGTGCGGTGTAGTATTTTGCAAATTCATCTGCAATACATTGTCTGTCTCTCACCCTCTCTCCCACCTCAGTCACTATTTCGAACACCCATCGGGCTGCTATTTCTCTCCTGTCTAAACATGCCAGAAGTTTACTCACTTTATCTCCTACTTCTTATAGACGATACTGTGCAGCTCTGTAACCCGCCTTGGCTGCTTCCTCCGCTACTATTTTGTATTCTTTCCATTTGAGCACTAAGTGATGTTGAATATCTGCCTAGAACTCAGAGGAGGGTTCAGTTTCTAAATTCTGAATTTCTTGTTTAAGAGAGAGCAACTTTACTGCTTTTTCTTTCTTATGACCCCGCATTACCGTATTAAACGCCTCCCAAAGGACCCTTACCTGTTCCACCGATCCCTCATTGTCTCCAAAATAGTTATCAGTGGACTCTTGAATGGCCGCTCTGATAGTTGGGATTTTGAAGTATTATAGGGGTTCAGGGGGGTATGTGTCCAGCCTGCTTTTGCTGTCTGCCAAACGTCGCTACAATGGGGGAGTGGTCAGAAATACCTCTCGCTAAGTGATGGATATCATGGAAGGCCGGAAGTAGCTTCGCCAGGGCAAATATGTAATCTAACCCAGAGGTACACCCATGTGCTCTGGAGTGAAACGTGTATTGACGGGTTGTGGAATGCAGTGTCCGCCATACATTGACCACACCCATTCCTGACTGACAATTTGCCAGTAATTTTCCCGCTGTATCAGTACCTTGCTCAGGCCAGCGGTCCATCACACCATTGACGACCGCATTATAGTCGCCACCCATTACCAATTCACCCTCTGGGAAATTGAGGATAAAAGTACTCATGTCTGCAAAGGCAGTGGTTTGCAGTCTGAGCAGCACATATAGTGAGACAAAATTGAAAAGACCCCTCTCCCAGTATCCTGTGAGGGCCACAAACTGACCCTGAGGATCATGTGCGATGTGTCGTATGGTGAAAGGGAAGGAATAAAGGAGTAATATGCCCACTTTCCTGGAGCACCTTGTATATCCTGCATGCGCCACTAATATATAACTCCATCTGTTCAAGGTGCAGTAGGTGGTTCCCTGGAGATGGGTCTCCTGCAGGAAAAACCACATCAGGGGCATGTCTATTCACATATTGCAGGTTTTATCTTATCCCCCAAGCCATTAACATTCCATGAAAAAATCTTGAAACTGCACATCAGTACAAGGTTTGGCATTGGGGGCACGTAGTGGACGTGTACACTCAGTGACGCTGAACAGGGGCTCAGGGGTCAGTAGCAGCTTACCTATTGGCCCAGCCATGAAAGACACATGTGGTTCTAATATTGTGTCAGGGAACACCCAGGACAATCCTAGTGATGTCACAGAACATTTAATATAGAAAGGGCCATCACTGCTGCAACAAAAATGTAACCTCATGAAATAATATAAAAAACAACAACAACAAGAAGGTTTCCCTTCCCTCCATGCCTATCTGCATAGCGGACGTAGAACTACCCACCGCCGCCCCAACTTTGCAGAGTGCCTGTTAAGCCCTCCCTTGTGACCTATTTGTAGAGGAGATTAGACTCGCCAGGGAGTCAATCCGCCGACTCACCCCTTTTAGTAAATCCAGCATCGTCTCCTGTGATACAAATGACATTTATATCAGCGTGTTCCGGATGGTTCAATGCAAACAGTCTCTTTGCCTCACTCCCTCGGAGGGGGGGAGAAAGGCACCCACAGTGTCTCGGGTAGAGCAGCGGCATACGGATAAAATAAGTCCCACCATCAGATCTCGGTTACTTCTGTGTTCGATTCTGCTGCTGTTTGTTCATCATTTCGTTCTTGACTCTGTGTGGCCAGGCTCTTGTCTTTTTGGGTTTTCTGAGCTTGTGATCGCTTATCTTTAACCACTCTCCAGCCATCCAACCAATTCCTCAAGGAACCATGTTTTGCCATCTGACTCTACCCGGAGTTTTGCAGGAAAAATCATAGCATATTTCAGGCCTCTGTTTTTTTTAACTTCTAAGAAAGAACGCCTTAGTTTCTGAACCCTGAAGGTAAAGTCTGGAAAGAACATGATGTTAGCGTTGTCAAACTTAAGTGGCGATGCAGCTCGGGCCAACTGGAGGGTCACATCTCTGTCTCTTTAATTAAAGTTCCGCGCTACAATTGAACGTGGGTGGACCCCCGGTTTTGGCGGACCTCCTGGTATTCAGTGTGCTCTGTCTACCGAGAAGTAGTTGGAAAGGCCACAAGGCTGTAGTTGTTTCAATACCATGTCTTCAACAAAGAGGTCAGTTGATGGGCCCTCCGCCTGTTCCGGTACTCCCAGGATGCACATAATATTGTGGCACTGGAGGTTCGTCGCAGTTCTTGCACTTGGGCTTTGAGTGCCTTAGTTTCAATTTGTGTCACAATCGAATCTTCAGCCCGCTTCACTCGAGCCTCCAAATTGCGTCCGAGTGACTTCCGTAGTGACTGCATCGATCTTACTCTCCAAAGTCTCACGTACCCCCTGAATTTCTGCCATGAAGTCTTGCAATGTCAGTTCCCCTTCTGCCACTGGCGCCTGTTGCTGCCGTCCCTCACATCTCGGGGCCAACACTTCAGGTCTAACGTGGGCATACTTGTCCATCTTAGTCTAATGTGACCCACGGGTTCACTTATTGCTGGACGCAGTCTCAACAGCTGGGAGTGCACATTCTTCTATTTGGGCGGAGGAGAAACGGTGGTGGAGCACCCAAATTGGTACGGGAGGAAGGGGCCCCACACCAAGGGTCCGCCGCCTACCGGAGGATTACCAACTCCTCTCTGTGGCCTGTTGGAAGCTCAACGGGGTCCCTCACCTCAATACCAAATGCTCCCCCTTACGGTGGTCACAGTTCTTCCCAGGCGTGGGGAAGTAGTGGGCGCGCTGGCAATTTATTCTTTGGGTGAGGCAGAGTTATAGCTCGTTCTTAATTATGCCTTACTGTTCAGCTACAGCCTGTTTCCAGCCAGACTTGGTGTAAACAGAGCGAGCCTGACTGTCTCCTCCTCTGGAATCCTCCTCCCGAGCACTCAAACACCCTCTCCGCCACCTGCCTGCAGCAGTTGGGACCTGTGTCTCACAGCATGTTAGTTTTTGCGGCCGCCGGTCGCTCACTGTTTCGGACAGAGTCTATGCCAAGAGTATGTTGAATTAGGCCCACAGGCACTCGTGAGCCCACCCCACATCTGCTCCTTCGCTCCAGGCATGTCAAAGAGGTAATCACTAATGACTCGCCGTCTCCCACCGGGGGCGGATTCTCAGGGTTCACTGCTTGCCACACCTCCAAAGTCGGGCTTTGTAGGCAATTCAGCCCACGGCGTCACACTCTGGCGCAGGCCTCTGTCGGCGACTACGTCTCCTGAGCGCCGTTTCTTCTGGGAGGGGCACCACCGGATGTCTCTTGGTGCCGAGCACTTTGCCCCGCAGAACGTGTGTGATGGGGTCAGGATAATTAAGGGAATTTATGGGGATTTATACGGCAGGCGGCCGGAGCTTCTTTACTTCGCAGGCATCTTGCTCGGCTGCTGGCCAAGCCCCCGGGGGTAAGTTCTTAATTGAATTTAACATGTTACATGATAATTTTGTGTTACAGCAAGGATTTTTGCCTTCAACATTAAGGTTGACCCACGTCCACTGTCAAAAAGAGGTCTTGAAGGTGTAAGTTTTGCACAAGGTGTATGATGATGTTCTTTGTGATTTTGTGGAAAAGGTTCTCACCTGATTTCTGTTCCCTACCAAAAGACAGTTCTGAGAAGACACATGGCTGCCAAACTACCAATATATCCCAAATGTGTTTTACACCAGAAACACTGTTTTATACATGCTAAAAGTGACAGATTTGCATGATGTCTTACTCCTTCACAAATGTGTGTGTACGCCAATCTGTTTTTAGACAAATAATTGTGATAGGCAAACAATTTTTGTTGAAACACAGACAGGAATGTGTACACATTGGTGACAGAGTAACACATACCCAAAACCATTTCTCATGACCAGATGATAAATCAATGATAGAGAAAAATTAGATACTTAAAGGGATTTTGGCAGATGGAATATTCAATCACATATATGTAGTATTCTGTCAGGAAAACTCAAAATCAGGCACAACTCATGACTCATCAGGCAAATGTAAAAATGCATCAAGGTGTCATATGATGCATATTGTGATTTACAATTGAATCTTTGAAGTAAAAATTATATATGAATCAGTGTATGTAATATTTACTGTGATGTTGTACCAACTTTTGGCTAAATTGAAAGCCAGCATATTTTGTGAAACAATTTCACAATGGTAAAACAAACTTCAAATAACTAGAGATATGTAGGAGTCAAATGTGAAAATGTTTTTGCTCCGTACTGAAATGGATTATAAATGAATAAACGCCTTTGTATTTACGTTATGCTGTAGACAGCCACACATATTTTTCTTAATTTCTTCAACAGCATAGGTATCAGCATAGTGAGAGATACGTTGAGAAGCTACTTCAGTACAGAATCCATATCATAATTTTTTATATTTGAAATATACTTTAGTTACTTGAAGTAAGTGTTACCATTGTGAAATACCCAAACAAAGGAAAATGCTTTTGTTTATACAAATATTGGTACAACATTGCGTTATTTGTGGACACACAGTGATTCATATTTTACTTTTTGTGAATGAAAATAATGTAGATTTGTGGCCTTGTAAACACACTGCACAAAGGTATTTTTGGTTTATATCCTTTTTTGGTGAAATCAGTTCACTATTCTAAACAACAAAGCCCATACATTTGGAGGTGTAAGTTCCTGCAGAGAAATTTAAATGGATATTGGACAAGATCATACATGATATCGGAGCTATCATGGGGAATTGCAAAACAGTGACCAAATGGTTTCTGAAAATGTAGTCTATATGCATGAGTTTATGCTAATGTAGGACCAAAGTTTGAGAGCGTTGAAGCAGGTGAAATGTGAAAACTTGGAAACAGTTTTATGATCAAAGTTCATGATCAATTCTGCTTAAACAGATTCAATAAAACTATTGTATATGTCATTTCAGCACCATCAGGAGCAGGCAGAGGAGACATTGGCCACATAGGCAGGGAAGCAGCTGGCCACTGTGGTTTGGCTGCTGAGACCATTGACACCGAGTGGCACAGAGAGTGAGGGGGACTGGCATGGAGGCCACCAGCTCTACATCTTCTTTGGAGGTTTCCCCAAGTAATCAGTCCCTAGTGGTGGCAGACCCTACCGCAGCAATTCTACCTACATCCTAGTCCGCCAATCAGATATCCATCTCCACCCTCCCTCTTGCTCCACCCCAGTTGACCAACCCAGCCCCCCCCCCCTAAAAGGGTTGGGGTCTTATTTGCTGCAGGCACCTCACCCCTTGCCCCTGTTCCCCCGGCTGCTCTGAGTGAGGAGGCTATTGAACTTTTCTGCAGCATCTCTATAGGCCAGAATGCAATACTAAATGCCATCCAGGGGCTTAGCTGCCATATGCAACAAATGGTAGCTTACCTGGAAGGCATTCACAGTGCTATGTCTGCCCTACAGAGGTCTTTTCAAGGAATATGTGAAGTTACAACGCGATCAAAATGATCGTGGTACGTTACATAGCAGTTTTTACACCGCAAGTCGTTACAACGACTTGCGCTGGAGGGCGCTGGACTTAGGAATAGTATCATTTACTTTTCCAACACCAGTCTACGTACAGTAGGGAAGGTGTTGGAATAGTAAATCATACTATTCCTTAGGTTAGAGCGCCATCCAGCGCAAGTCATTGTAACGACTTGCTTTGTAATACCCACGATGTAAAGGCATTGCGATGCAATGCCCGCGTGGTAATGGATGTCTCCCCTTTTCAAGGTCTAGCCTACTCATGGACCACAGCCTCCCAACCATCTCAACCTTGGGCCCCACCTCCTGCCCCTTCCCCATCCCAATTCACTATTCCCAGCCCAGTCCCAAGCACACTCACACCTTTGCGTGCACCCACTCCAACAAACAGAAGAGGACACCTACACATAAACACTAAAACACCCACAAAACACAGGCACACACACAAACAATATACAGACACCATACCCACACCCACCACAACCCCCACCACCACACCCATGTGCCCCACCATTACCTCACCCACAGGCACCACACCCAACACCAAACCATCATGCACCACCACGCCCACAGACACCACACCCACTACACACACATGCACCACCACCAGCACACCCACAGACACCACACCCACCACACACACACATGCACCACTACCAGCACTCCCAGAGACACCTACCACCATCACTCCCACATGCACTACAACCAGCACACTCACAGACACCCCCCACCACATCCACATGCACCACAACCACTCCCAGCACCTCAACAGCACACCCATCCACACACACACATACATTAGGAACCACTCCCACAAAACACAAACACCCACACTCACCTGAACTACATACAACTAGAAAGAAACATATACCCAAATGTACACCACATACACCAGACTCACAGGCACCTGCACCTCAACAGACACACACATCACCCACTGCCACTCCCTGTACCTCCCAAATCCAACTTCCTGCCAACCATATTAACCATTTTCCCTGTGAGGATGTCCTTTTTGCCCTTGTGTTGGCCCCTTTCACACCCCAACCCACTCCTCCCAAACGCCAAGCCACCCCTTCCAAAACCCAAACCACCTCTCCCATACCCAAGACCACCCCTCCCAAAGCGAAAACCGCCCCTCCCAAATCCAAAACTGCCCCTCCCAAACCAAAAACCACCCCTCCCAAACCAAGTCCACCCCTCCCAAACCTAAGCCACCCCCTCCCAAGATCAATGAGGTGCCGGCTCTGGGCCCACTGGAGATTCCCCTTG
The DNA here is from genome assembly GCA_963921515.1 of Calotriton arnoldi. Classification (NCBI taxonomy): domain Eukaryota; kingdom Metazoa; phylum Chordata; class Amphibia; order Caudata; family Salamandridae; genus Calotriton; species Calotriton arnoldi. Next base: position 554,598 of record CAWUFW010002656.1, on the reverse strand, counting down.
GCAGTGAACTAGAAGGCAGGCTCAGTGCCACAGCTCAACAGTGCACTGGGGTTTTTTATTATGGTAATGGACTTCAATTTGACGTATCTCATTCTTGGAATAAATAACTAATTTTCTTTTCAACAAGTCTGTCCTGGCATTAATTTACCTTTGCAATTGTTTGATTCATGGAAATGTTTCTGACTAAAATGTGAGGTACATATTTTTATTTACCATTATGGAAGGAAATACAACATATTTTTTTAATGTCATCTTTGTTAAGTGAATACACTGGTTAAAATAGTATGCGATGGCCATTTAAATTTGGGGCAGGCATACGTCATAATAATGGACACTTGCATCAAGAAATAGATGTTTACATTTATTATTTTGAACTGTTACTACAGGTGTATTTGTTTCACCTTGATTACTGATAAGAATGAACACATATGCATGACACCTTATAAAATAATGTGACAAATGAAATTGGATACAATACAGCATTTACACGAGACAAGGGGAAATGTTACATGGATGAATATATGTTGAATGATTCAACTTTGGCACAGACATTGATTTGACAGGTAATTAATAAGGTAAAGTGCAATTTCTACATCATGCTACATTGCACTTATCCCAATGATGTGTAATGCATATGTCTTTAATTTGACAATTTTCCTGTATGGTGACTTTTTGATTTTTTATATTTATATCCTTTTTTGTGCAAGTGTCCATTTTTTGAGGCAGTTTGCACCAAATTTAGAAATACAATGTAATCATACATGTGTGCTTCTTTAACTTTCTTAAACATCAATTGTACATTGGCATGCTATTACTTGTAAGAGAGATTTAAAAATGCAGGAGTCCAGTGCAAATGTTAGCAGACAAGTCAAAAGGTATCAGGTAATAATGGAGCTTATCGTCGATTCCGTCTGTGTTTATTTTGTTCGTCATCAAGCAGCAGAGGCAGGTCTTGGAAGATTGGGTCCATGGTGGAAAAGGAAGTGTGAACGTGAGAAAAGGTGAGTTTCTGCCTTATATCCCTTCAAAATCGTAAACTCAGGTGTGGAGGTTTTACCGGCACAGTCACGTCGGTGAGAAAGCACTTTGTGATTGGCCCAGTGGACAAACTGGCTGTCCTCCCTCTGACAGCTGCTTTTGCCTATGGCGCAGTAGACACGGACAAACATACCTGGCGGAGTCGTTCTTTCATCAGTCAAACCACCAGCATCTAAATAGAGTGGGCGGACCGCCTAGTAGACGGACATTGATTCAGTCGAAAAAGTGACGGCAGGACCATTACCGCCAAGATCTATATCAGGCCTTAAGGTCTGAAAACTGTCACTGAAGGGGTGGGGCCTGAAGAAGTTCCTAGGAAAAAACTTGTAAGAAAAAACAATGTGAACCAGAGGCAGAGACAAGTAAGCAGCTAGTCTGGTGAACTCATGAGAGTGAAACATTGCTTGAAAAGAGATCAACCAGAAGATTTCCTAATCGAAGGTGTGCTTCAGCACAGTGGGTATATCTAGCTGCTGTGTCAGAAGAAGAAGGTACTGATGAAGATGACTATTGCTGGATGAACAAGTACCATAATATTTTTGAGAGAGAATCAGATGTAGAGATTGACCTAGAAGAAGAACCACTCTGAGAATAAAAAGAGACAATTAAATGAAGATTAAAATATTAGTTGCTTAAAATTGAAAAGGAAATAAGATAGAAATTGTTTTGATTTTTTTTAATAAGAACTGAGACTTGAATACTAATTAATTTTTGCCACAATTATTTTGTTTGGTTTCTAACATGAAGTTAGGGTTTAGCATTTGTTGTAAGATTTAGGAATACTGCTATTAGTTTTACTATTAGTAGTATTAGTTGGACTGTTGATGTGCTTACTGACTCCTGTGGGAAATGTTTCAAACTATATAACTAATGATGCTGCTAATAGAATTAATCATAAGCATATGGGTCACGAAATACCAGTACATAAAAACCATTTAGTTAGTGTTTTTGAGATAATGTTTATGCAAGAATGTTATGGGAAACTATTGAAGTCATGAAAGTTGAAATATATTTTGTCTTTTTAAATCAACTGGAGAGGGTGCTACTTATGAACAACTGGAGTGTTCCTATTTTTGTCCTGCAACATATTTGTAGCTACTTTTAATTATGAGGAGTTTCTTTCTCCCTATCTAACTGATTTTAGTGTGACATTAGAGAATGTATTTATTGGTGAAGATAACAAAGGAATAACATATTGTAAATACTTAACAGATATAAAAACAAATCAAGGCTGAAACTAATAAGGATGTTGCCTATTCATGCTTGCTAAATCAAGAGGGGCGTGGTTGTTTTTATTACAGAATATAATGTAAAAGGTATAAAAGTCATAAGGACTTTGGAGGAGCATGAGACTTCTTTAGAGGAGATTAAGGAAGAAAAAGAAGAATTTAGACTACCAGATTTACATCCATAATTGAGTGGAGCAGGAGAGGAAGGGTAAAATATATATGGTGAGGCCTAGACCTATCGAAAGGGATAAAGTTGAATTTGTTGGATAAAGTATATGTGATAAAGCTTATGCAGTTAGTGGTGAACTTTTGACAGGGAAAGAACCTATCATGAGGGGTATCTATTATTTTTGTGGAAGACTGCCTATTTTAACTTGCCAATGTGGGTCCATGGTATTTGAATTTATGTTTTCTAGAATCTATCATGTAGATGAATTGAAGGAGGAACATCATCTGAAAAAAGTAAAGAGGAGTTTTAGGTAAGTAGTTTTGGACATATTGGGGGCTATTATTTCTCCTATGGGAACAGCCATGAATGATGTGAAGTTTAGATGCTTGTCTAAAGATGTAGTTAGACTTGCCATGGATACAGAGGGGTCTTTCAAGCTACTGAATGTAGAAATGTTAGCAATTAGAACAATGGTGGTGCAAAAGTGCCTTGCATTAGATATTATCTTGGCGAAAGAGGGCATAGTCTGTAAGATAATTGTAGCGAAGAAATGTTGTACTTATGTGCCCAACGTTAGTGGATTGGTTGACTCATACATTACTAATATAAATAATGTGACATATGAAAGTAATACCCTAGAAGAGCCAGGTGCCTAGGAAGTTGTAGGATCCTGGCTAAAAGGGATAAAAAGTGGCTTCATGATAGTGAGTGAGTGGTTGGGTAGTTCGGTGGTGGAGTTCAACAATCAATTCTAATGCCAGTAATAATAATGTTGATTTGTGCAGAGCAGATTCTTTGTTGCTGTTGTTTTTATTTTTAAATATCTTTATTTGGGTTTCTTTGTTTCATAGATAATCCAGCAAACAGTGCATAAAGGCACAAACATGCACCCAATGATAAATATTAAACTGTGATGGAGGCATGCACACTCCCACACCCGCCTGCTCCAATATAGTAGGCATTAACATGACATTTCCATACACAGGAGAAATTAAAGTGATGGTCACAGCAACGCCCCACATACACAATTCTTTTATGTCAAGGGAGTCGCAGCTCCAAATGGGAGGAGAGTATCATAGTGTCTCACCCACCCCCAAACCTTGTGAAATTTGCTCAGGCACCCCCTGCTCTTGTACGTGACCCTTTCGGTTGCCATATATAGGTCCATCCCTCTCTTCCGTTCTAGGGATGTCACAGCTTCAGGCAACCCCCCCCCAGTTCCATGCCATGTCTTGCTTGGCCACCACCAGCCCCAAATTACAAAAAAGGAGTTGCACCCTAGCGATGTCAACATCCCCTGGCACTTCCAACAGGATGTACTTGGGATCGAGAGGAATGGTTTTGCCAACCACTCGACCCAATTCTCTCACCAATCGTGACCAGTAGTTCTGAATATCCTGGCAACTCTGCAGTGTGTGGATATATGAGCCCTTCACTCCCCAACATCGAAGACAGTCCAGTGAGGCCACCCTTCCCATATGGTACAAGCGGTCTCTGTCATAATATACCCAATGGAGAATTTTGAGCTGTACCAGGCGCAGGCGGGATTTTATTGCCACCGCTTTCGGTTGCATCAGGGCCGCCTCCCAATCTACGTCCTCCAGGTCCCCCCATTTCTAGGCACCACCTTTACCTCAAATTGGCCAGTTTATATGGCATATGGTTATTAAGTGCTTTATATGTGAGTGAGATAGCTTTTGAATACGTCTTTTCTAGTAGCAGCCTTCCCTCCAGTGGGGCGAATTCAGGTAAATCCAACCTCTCTAAGCTCTCTGTCTGCCAGACGTGTTGCAGGCGGGCATATTTTAGGAATTGGTTAGAATGGATGGAGTAATCACCCAGAAGAGATGCAAACGGCACCAAAGTGCCCGCTTCCAGGAGATTCTCTACACAGGAGATCCCCAGTAAGTCATATGCTCCAAATCCTCTGGGTTTCCCAATATCCTTCAACCACGCACCCTCCCAAAGTGGCATCACTCGTGGCATCCTACCCGCCCAGCCTTTGTGGCCAGTGGCCCTACACCAGGTCCACTGCCACCTGGGTAGCCTGCAGCAATCATCAAGTGCCCTTACCCCCATACAGGACGTGGACGCATGAGTGACTAGCAAATTGAGTGTGTTCAGGCCTTTTGGTGGAGTGGTGCTGTGGGGCGAACACCCAGTCATTCACTGCAGGTGTGCTGCCCAATAATAGGCCCCGACGTCTGGGAGTGCGGCCCCCCTCCATTGTAGGGGTTACGCTAAAGCGTGGAGAGAGCTATTCTGGGGTGCCCACCACACCATAGCAGGGAGTGCAGGTTGCTCTCCAGTTTAACAAATGTATCCTCAGGGAGCAGGTAGTAGGTATTCTGCATGGCGTACAATAGTTTTGGGAGCGTAATCATTTAAAAAATGGCTGCCCTACCCAACAGGGTGAGGGACAACATACGGCATCTATACACGTAATTCTGGAAAGTCTGTATCACTCTCTTCTAGTACAACACTGCTCCATGTGAGGTGTCACATATATGCCCAGAAACTGAAAGCCTTCAGTCACTGCCTTAAGCATCTGAGGAAGACCTAGAGTCCAAAGGGGTGTAGAGATGATGGTGCACTGACTTGTTCCAATTGATGTGTTAGCCTGAGTGGGTCCTATAGGACTCAAAAGTACAAAGGATCACAGGAATAGTCGTCTTGGGTTCAGTGACGTATAGCAAAATGGCATCAGCGTAGAGAGAATGTTTTTCCTCCTCCCTAGCCATGGCTGAGACCTTGAACCCACGAATGTCTGGGTGGGAGTGAATCAGGTCTACCAGTAGTTCGATAGTGAGGGTGAACAACAAGAGGGACCGGGGGCAACCCTGCTAGGTGCCTTGCTGTTAGAAATTAGTTTGCAAAGGTTTGCACCCTTTCCAAGTAGGGACTACCACCCTAGCCAGTGTAAGTCAGATACACGTTCTAAATTAACCTGTGCTCACCCTCTAGTAGCTTGGCACAGAGCACTCAGGCTTAACTTAAGAGGCAATGTGTAAAGTATTTGTGTAACACTTAAATTACATTAACTCAGGGACAACACAACAAAAAGACTCCACACAGGTCTAGGAAAATAGAGAATATTTATATGAGTACAAGAAGACCAAAATGACAAAAATCCAATAAGTGGAAGTCGAAATATGCTTTTTTTAAAGAATAAACCAAAAATAGTGCTTAGAAGTCACTAGCGGTCAAAAGGTTACTTTAGGTCGCTAGGGTACCACTGAAGAAATACCTTGGATGGACCTTTGGTCGATGTTGAGAGTCTACTGCGTAGAGCCACACAGAGAGGTTCCCGCATTGTCATCGAGCTCCATTAAAGTGAATGCAATGCTTCGGCGTTGAGCCGCACCAAGCGTCATCATCGAGCTACGCAGGTTGTGGATTCTTCATCGTTGAGAAGCCTCTACATCAGTGTCGAAGGGGTGATGCAGCAGAAATTCTCATGCAGTCAAAGCAATGCGTCGGTTTTTGCAGAAATCAGCTGCAGATCCCACTTCAGGGGCCCAGGACTGGAGGGGACACCTCAGGCACGGGTAGGACTCCCAGATGGCAGAGCCCAGCAGCACCAGCAGGATTTCAGGAAGTCTTTTGTGTCCCTAAGACTTCAGAAAACAGGAGGCAAGCCAGCAATCCCTTGGAGTCACTCTGGGCCCAAGTGAGAGGGTCCAGTCCTTGTCCTCAGCAGGGCAGAGATCAGCAGGCAGCAGGGCAGTTCAGCAAAGCACAGAAGCAGATCCTCAGAACAGTCAGCCAAGTGGCAGTCCTTTCTGCACAGCACTCTTTCCTCCAGCAGAGTTCTTCCTAAGTCCAGTAGTGTACTGATTTGATAGGGCCAGAGCCCTAGTACTTATGCCCAAAAGTACCTTTGATGTAGGGGGTGATTTCCAAGGAGTTCTCTGAAGTGCGCAAGGATCCCTTTCAACCAAGTCCTGTCTGCCAGACTATCTGTGGGGGGTAATCAGCCCTTTGTGTGAGGACAGGACACAGCCTATTCAGATGTAAGTGTGAGCCACCTCTCCCCCTTACTGCCCAGAAAGGCTATCAGAATGCAGATGAATGCAGACGAGTCCTCTGTCACACCCAACCCTTCCTGTGTTTGTGGCTGTCTAGAGGGAATGCACAAAGTGTAGCTGTTACCCAGCACAGACGTGTATTGGAGACAGGCTGCAAGCACACAGGGCAAAGCTAAGAGCAGAGAAATGTCCACTTTCATAAAGTGGCATTTCTAGAATGGTAATGTCAAATCCAACTTTACCATTAAAGAAAAGGTATCACCACCATTCTAAAGATATTAAACAAGTAGTTGCTCCTTCCCAATCAGGAATTACAGCTTAAAAGGTGTTTAAAGGAATTTCCAATGCTAGTCTAACTCTGCTCGTAGGGTCACTTAGGGCCACCTTAGGGGTGACTTATGTGTGTAATAAAGTGGAGCTTAAGGCTTGGCAAATGGTTTTAAATGCCAAGTCAAAGTGGCAGTAGACTACACACACAGGCCCTGCAATGGCAGGCCTGAAACAGATTTGAAAGACTACTTGTGTGGGTGGCACAACCAGTGATGCAGGCCCACTAGTAGCATTTAGATTACAGGCCCTAGGTACTTGGTATACCACTTTACCAGGGGCTTACAGGTACACTATCCCAATCAGGTTCACACCAATGTCAACATGTTTAGAGGAGAAGCAAATGCACTTTAGCACTGGTTAGCAGCTCAGCGTCCTAAGCCCAACAAAAAGATGCAGCAAAAAGAGGAGGGAAGCAGGCACAAAGTTGGGGGAAGACCACCCTTAGGATGACAGGTTCAACACTCACTGTATTGGAAAGGCCAATGAGAGAACCCCATTCACCCTGACCACCGCTGTAGGGGCCTAATACAGCAGGGAGATCCATTGTCTAAAGCGGGGACCAAAATCAAATTTGTCTGGTGAAGAAAGGGTCAGAGTATGGCATTGAATGCTTTTTCCATGTCTAATGCTTGGAAAACATAGGGGGTCTTCTCTTCAAGCAATCTCCGACATCCAATTACAGAGGCGCTGAAGATTGAGGGGTCGATTCCGATCTCGGTCGGAAGGCCTCCGAATCGGATTCGGCCTTACCGGATCCGAGTCGGAGGCTTTGTTTCCGACCAGAGGTCCGGACGCCCAAGTACGATGCAAATGAACGCGAAATCGCCGACCGACTCGTTTCCGGGTCCGAACCGCTCCGTACGACTCGGTCGCAGACGAACCGTACCGCGCAATGGAGTCGATTTCCGACCGAGCCAGTACAATGCATGATTCGGACAGCCGGATCGAGTCGGAGTCTCCGGGACGAAAAAGCTCCGGGAAGCGGACTTCGGTGGTCCGTGCCGGACCCCCTTCACCCGTAGCCTAACAAGTTGAACACAGGGGGGGACCCAAGGGTCCCCCCTTCACATGCGTGTACGGTGCGGATGGCACCAACGCGTACCCACTGCAGGGGGCGCCCTTTTGCGAGACGTACCGATTCAGCTGATGCGAGGCCATGCACGCGTCGTACGACCGGCTCCCATTGACTTCAATGGGAATCCGACCGAGCCGAGTCCGTCAGCATGCGGCAGCATCATACTCGCTCGGTCGGACTCCAGGGGTACGGCTCGGTCGGAAAACACTCCGGATCCGGCTCGGTCGGAGGGCTTTCCGACCCAGATCGGAATCGACCCCAGAGTCTGGTACACCTGCATGGCATGAAGCCTGACTGGTGTATATGAATAAGTGGGACAATAGCCATCAGAAGGCTAAAGGCTAGAATGGTAGCCAGCACTTTTATTTCAATATTTAACAGAGAGAGGGTGCACTAGGAGCCGCAGTCACTTTTCGGCTTACTGTGCTTATGAATAACCACAATGTTTTGCACATTGTAGATCTGGCTTGAACCAGAGGTGTCCACAACTGCTCACCACTCACTGTGGGAGGTCACAGCTCAGCATTGGACACAGCAGAAGGCCCCCATCCTCTGCTTCCAATACGCTCAGACCCCCTAAATGCCAGGCTCAGTGAGGGCATGTCTGAATTAGGCTGCAGGACTCCAACAGCGTCAGGCTTGGAGGAGAGCAGGAGGGGGCACAACCACATCACAACTAAATGGCCTTTACTGTATGGCAGAGTGAGGAAACCCGGCACGATGAGTGGCCGGGTGAAGAGACAGAATATCGATGGAGAAATACTGAGATGCATGAATATCGAGTCAAGAATATCGATGGTGTTTAATGTTTAAATTCTGTTTTTAATATTTTAGTAGTATTTATTTTATATGTATAAATTTATTTTTTAATGTTAAAATGTATGTTTTTATTGTATTTTCACTTTTGTTTAGGTGCGGAATTTTAGGTTTATAGGGGATAAGGGTGGGGAGCAATTTAAAAATATTTGTTTAAAGTATTAATTCTTTTTCTTATTTTATGTAGAATTTTAGGAGCGGGATGTTGGGTTTCTAGGGGATAAGGGTGGGAAGTATTTTAAAAATGTTTGTTTAAATTAATTGTTCAAATTTAAAAAATATATATTAATGAAAAATTTAAAAAAATCTTAAATTAAAAATTTGAAATTAAAAATGTAAAACAAAATTTGAACGTTTCTTTTGAGGTATAAATATTTTAATGTAAATATAATTTTTTAAATTATTTAAATAAAATGTCAGTAAAATTATATGTTTATTTTTATGTATAGATTATTTTTTATTTCATTTGTTTTACAAATGTTTAAAATATTAATATTTTTTTTAAAAAATGTAATCTGGAAAAATTTGGAAATTTAAATTTTTATAAAAAATCAAGGGAAATTTAGAATTAAAAATTTAAATTTATTTAATTTTTGTAAGAAGAGAAAACCCAAATTTTCTTTTTAATTTTTTAAATTTCAGAAATATTGTAATTTATAATATGTATTTTTTTTAATTTTTTGTTTTTTAAAACATATTTTTTCTTATTTGGGGAAAGTTTGTGTTAACTTTTTTATTTTTTTTTAAAAATTATATATTTTTATACATTTATGTTTTTTCATAGTTTTGGAATGTTTTAATTTTGATATGTTTAAAATGTTTACATTATTTAGCACTTTCCCTTAGTTTATTTGTTTTAGAGTTTGAATAGTAATTTTGTTTACTTTATTATCCAGCACTTTGCTTGAGTTTAGTTGGTTTGGAGTTGGAATAGTAATTTTTTATGGTTTGTTATCCAGCACTTTTCCTCAGTTTAATTGGCTTGGAGTTGGAATAGTCATTTTTATGGTTTATTATCCAGCACTTTCCCTGAGTTTAGTTGGTTTTGGAGTTGGAACAGTAATTTTTCATGGTTTATTATCCAGCACTTTCTTAGACTTTATATGTAAATTACAAATAAAAAAGGACATGAATGTCAGTTTTTATTGTTAATATTTTTATTGACAAAAAAATGTATTTATTTTAGTTGTTCACAATTAAATTGTTTTTATGCAGTTTTATTCTACAATTTTTGAAAATATTGAAAAACAAGATTAACAATTTTTTATGTTATTCAGAATACATTATAAAGCATAAAACATTTTAACATATATTTTTAATGTGCATTTACAACATTATAAATCTATTTTTAAATACAGTTTTAAAAAATGGTAAATTTTTATGCAAGCATAGTTATGTAGTAGTATAGTAAGTATATTTTCAGTACTTTCATTATAGACTTTTTGATTTTTATTATTTATCATTTATTTTAAAGAAAAGTAAATATTTTGGTACATAGGTTTTTACATGTTTTTAGTATGTTTTAGATAACTTTATTTTTTGTAATAAAATTATATAATATATATTTTACACTGTTATAGTTTGTACATTTTAAGGCCCATTACGATACCCGGCGTAAAAAAATCCGCCAGGCATGAAAGCGGCAAAAATCCGCCCGCACACACCGTCTGAACACCGACCACGCCATTACGATGACACAAACCGAAAACCGCCATCGGCGGAAAACCACACAAGATACCGCCCGCCCTCGTCCGAGTCGGAGTCAAACCGCCCGCCACGGACGGAAACACGCACGACAACACAAAACCGCCCGCCCTCACGGCCGACACACCGCACGTGAAATTACGATCGCACCGCCATGAGCGCGGGTAAACCACAAATATACCGCCCGCCAGCGCAAACAACGCCGATGAGAATTGACACGGCAGAAGCCATGGCGCCCACGTCCCTGCACAGAAACCATCCGCTGACAAAAACAATTGCACACAACATGGCCAACAAGTCCACACAGCAAGGCACGCACAAATACACAAGCACAGTACACATCCCGAAAACACCCCCCTGGACAAACAAAAAATACAAAGGCCAGAACACCAGACACAACACACCTGAAAACAACAGACCATGAGGACACACCCACATAGGTAAGTACAAAAGCAGCACTCCCACAGACCACAACCCCTTGCAACATTGCAAACTAGAGAGGAGAGGAGAGGACACAGTGACACAGCAAGGACAGCAGCACACCACAGAAATGCACACATCACAACCACCACCACCACCACCACCACCACCAAACACCGGCACCACAAACCCCCTGCACATTACACAACACACACCGCACCAGCACCACAAACACCATGGCACCACAAAGAATGCCCAAGTTCACGCCCATTGAGCTGACGGTCATGGTCGACGAGATTATCAAGGTGCACCCACAAATCTATGGGAACCTGGTCCAGCACACACCACTAGCCACCAGAAAGAGAATGTGGAACCGGATCGTAGACCAGGTCAATGCAGTCGGGACCCTGCCCAGGAACAGAGTTGAAATCAACAAATGGTGGAATGACGTCAAGAGCCTGGTCAAGAAGAAGGAGAGCAAGAACAGAGAGCTGGCTGCCGTCACTGGCGGAGGGAATCCCGCGCTCTTCAAGACCTTCAAAGCGTGGGAGGAGAAGGTGCGAGTCATTATACATCCGGAGATCCTCGCCGGATTAGCAGGGGGAGTGGAGGCTGGTAAGTACAAACTAATGTATACCAGCACACCGCTATGTACTCACATGCACTACCACCATGCCACAGCTCCCAGGGACAAACACCCCCATGTCCAGCACACAATACACAACACATCACACACACATGCAACAGACACCACCACACACAGCCCAAACCTAACAACTGTAAGATACGTGGGGGCATGTGTACACTCAGCCAGCCACGTAACCACCAACAGGTCCCCAAGTATGCCAGAAGCGCCACAACGAGCACCCACCACACCCATGTGTCCGCCATAGCTGCACTAACCGACAAGTAACAGGTAAGTGGCAGGAACACAAAGTGCAGTTGGTGGGAGGGTGGACAGCTCAAGTACAACACACACCAGGCCCCTAGTCCCACAGCACAGCAAGGAGGAGCATCCCCCACACCCCACACCCACGTGTCAGCCACCGCAGTGCACACCGACAGCCGAAAGGTAGACATCACGGTCCACAACAATCGGTGTCAGTGGGTGTCCAGCCATCACCACGACCCACAACACCGCCCCCACCCCCACAGACCTGCAACATGGAGCACCCCCGCTTAGAACCATGTGGCATCCAGTACAGTGCACGCCCGAACAACCTGCAGGTGGGAAACTGGACAGGGCTGGATTACTGGAGGCATGAGGACCGTAACACGACCAACACATGGGACATGTCACGTAGCAGACGAACACGCAGCACCGCCCACTGTCACGAACAAGTGAACAATGTGCACACGGACATGAACCACAGACTCACACCCCACATGACCCATCACAGACACAGCAACACCCAAGGAGCCACGTCTGCATGCACAAGCCACACTGAATATAGTACCACACGGCAGCCACTGTGCAACCCATCACACACAACCAAAACACCATTGAAGTCCTGTCCATGTAGCCCCTACTGCCTGTCAACCACACACCCCACAACTACGCCTATGTAAGACAAACAACACAAGACGCAACAGAGCGGAACAACATAAATGCACACGAACACCACTGAACCCATCAAACACACAGACACACCATGCACATACAACATACCATCCATCCCATCCGTCAGCCCCAGTCTCATGAAAGGCATGTCATCCGCACAGCTGCCACACATACAGCAGTCACGCTAAGAGACATGCCCATGACCAACCATGTGCCAGAAGTCAATGAAGCGCACGCCACACTGTGAGCAACAACACACAACATGGGCCACACCCCCCGAGCACTGCAGTGATGCACATGGCACAGGGCAGCACGCACACCAAGGAGATGGGACAACTGCAATACGTCGGGTGGCACACAACCATCACTCACTCATAACGACGCGTCCAATGCCATGTCCAGTAATCACAACAGACAGCAAATATGCAGGGCATGTCAGGCATGCACACACCTCAGACCATGCACTGTCATGCTGCCACAACACATGTCACGTTCGGCACCCATGGCTCACAGCATGTACCCCAAAAGCATATTCCATCCCATATGCGATTCTGGGGCATGCCCCCATGTTGCCATATGCGTTCCTATGCGTCCCATTTGACCCCCAAAAGCATATTCCATCCCAAATGCGTTTCCGGGGCATGCCCCCATGTTGCCATATGCGTTCCTAAGCGTCCCATTTGAACCCCAAAAGCATATTCCATCCCAAATGCGTTTCTGGGGCATGCCCCCATGTTGCCATATGCGTTCCTAAGAGTCCCATTTGAACACCAAAAGCAAAGTACAAACCAGACCCAGGATGGGCCAGGAGCCCGCATACACCAGAGTCACAATAAGTAGGGGCACAGCAACACACCCATCGGCATGGCCAATCCGTCCCATGCCACATGTGCACAGCACACAGTCCCATTGCCAAGCACACACAACTACAAATGGTACAGCCACACACACGCCTCCGGGAAACCCATGTACGAGATTGCACGAACTGTTAATGTCAGACGACAAATACATACTTCGCCAGGTGCAACACAATAACAAATCTCATTCTCTCCACAGGTGACGAACTGCTGGATGCTGGGGATGGAGACAGCAGCCAGCACAGCCAGCCTACAAGCCCCCAACGAGGACACACGGATGTGGAGGATCTGTCCTCCTCTTCGGACACGGACCACCAAGCAGGCCCATCTGGTGTGGCAGGGCCCAGCCGCTCCCCAGGACCCCTCCTACCCACCAACCCATCATCCAGGGCTGCTGAACATTCCCAGCCCCCTGCTGCCACAGTCGTTGCGGCCACACCCACGGTCATTGCAGCCACACCCACGGTCATTGCGGCCACACCCACGGTCATTGCGGCCACACCCACGGTCATTGCGGCCACTACCACTGCCGCAACCGCCACCATGTCTTCGCTGGCCACAGCCCCAGCGCAGGTGGTGGCCCGGCCGACTGGATCCACCCTGGGAGCCAGGACAAGGACCGTGGTGAGCAATGTGGCTAGTGGGCAGGCCGGTGGCAGCAGGACTGGTAGGAGGAGCAGGGTCAGGGAAACGCCAGTCTCCCTGGGAGCCATGCCCTGCCTCAAATGGCCAGAGTCCTTGGGGCCTATGAAGAGGCCCAAGGACAATGGGCCAGGTCTGCTACAGACACGCGTGAGGTGCTGGGGGTGCTGAGGTCCATGGACGCCCGTATGGGCCAACTCGTGGACCTCATGGGCCAGCTGGTGGTGGCGGTGAGGTCACATCCAGGGACAGCAGCTCCCCTCCGCCACCACCTGCCGGGGCGCAGGGTGGAGCAGCAGTGTCCAGTTCCCCTGCGTCCACAGCCAGTGAGCACACCTCAACCACCAGCAGGTCGCAAGCAGGCACCCCCTCGCAAACGTGGAAGGGGCCGTCCGAAGTGGAAACAGATCTCCCGGGAGGACTTCGCACGCTCCAAACGCAAGTGAGGCAGCCAGCCAGCCTTCCTTGACCACCCACTGCATTGACTTGGACTACGATCCCACTCCACACAGCCATCTGGATGGCATGTGTGTGTTGGACTATGGACATAGAACCAGTGGGTACACCCTGAGCATCTCGCAGCCATGACCGACAGCTCATTGTCACTGCACGCACCACTTTTGTCATCACCTTACACACAATCACATGTCACTGTTTGAAATAAATGCACCTTTTCCACAAACTGCTTTCTGTGCCCTGTGTTTTAATTGTACGGAATACAACGGCCACCTTGAGCGGAACGGCACCTGATGCGTGGCATGGCAATGGAACCGGAGGGCCTGTAGGGACCTAGGGGTGGGAGACAGAACAGGAGCACATTCAAATAGTGTGTCACACACCCATCACACAGTACATGTCAACAACTACAAGCAATGTACACACATCGCACAGAGCAATAGGGCACAATGCCACAGCCACCATCAGTGGCATACTAACCTGGGCATGGAGCGTTGACACACAGCACGCAGTGAACAAAAGGCCACCCTGACACAGCACACACACACCTGCACAAATACAGACACATCAGCCGTCGTACATGGACACTCACCGTCAAGTGAAGTAGCGGGCGATGAGCTGCTGGTGCACATTCACAGCTTCATCCTCTCCGCTGTCCTCCTCACTCGAGCTGTCCTGGTCTGCGGGCTGGGGCCCTGGTTGATCTCCGTCATCCACGATGAGGGGGATCTGCTTCCGAATGGCCAGATTGTGCAGCATGCAGCACGCCACCACTATCTGGCACACCTTCTGTGGGGAGTACGCCAGCGCACCCCCGGTGCGGTCCAGGCACCTGAACCTGGACTTGAGGAGGCCAAAGGTACGCTCGACCACACGTCTGGTCCTCCCATGTGCCTCATTGTAGCGATCGTCTGCTGGGGTGCGAGGATTCCTCAATGGACTGAGCAGCCATGCCCCATTCGGGTACGCAGAGTCACCTGGGTGTGAGGGACACAGAGAACCGTTGCTATTCCAACTGGACAGGGGACAGCATCGCACAGCCAGCACGCTACACCACTCCACATACTCACCGACAATACAGCCACGGTCCTGTTGCAGATTGGACATCAGTCGTGGCAAGATGCTGTTGCGCATTATGTGTGCGTCATGGGCCGAGCCTGGGAACTTTGCACACACGTGGGTTATCACCATGTCCGCAAGGCACACCACTTGCACATTCAGGGAGTGCGTGTGCTTCCTGTTGCGGTACAGGTGCTCAGTGGCCTGTGGTGGAACAAGGCCAACATGTGTGCAATCAATGGCACCAACGACGTGTGGGATCCTGCCAAGGGCATAGAATGCACCCTTCACTGCCGCCAATTCACGAGCCCTGGGGAATCTGATGTACCTGTTTCGGTACAGCATCATGGCTGCCAGTACATCCCTCAGCACCTTGCTGAACATGGGCTGGGACATCCCTCCTCCACTGCCCACTGTGTGCTGGAATGACCCAGTGGCGAAGAAATGCATGGCGGCCATCACCTTAGCCGTGGGGGTGAATGCTGTCGGATACACCCTGCGGGGACGGAGATGGGGTTCCAACATGGCACACAGTCGATGCAGGGTTGGCCTGTCCAGCCGAAACTTCCTTATGACCTCAGTATCCTCCATGTCCGCGAGCAATTGGTATGGGCGGTCAATGTTCGGTCTCCGCCTAGGGAAGATGGCAGTGGACACATGTCAAAGCAACACAACACATAGCAATTTCGCATTCACATCACTGACATGACTGAGCAAGCACATGAGTCACAGCCCAGCTGTCAAGCAGGGACGGCACGGCAACATGAATGTCTGCTGAGCATGGCACTGCTTCCGAGGCTGGATGAGTATGGCACACGACGACGACGATGTGGGCACAGGCTGAGCGGCCAAAACAAGTGGGACCTGTGGCACGAGGGGATATGAGACAGTAGTAGGTGTCAGCACTGCACTCTATGTACAGCACTGTACGGATCACACCTCCCGAAACATTGACAGGTGTCCACATTGACAGCCCCATGCCAAGACGGCTGTGTGCTTGCAGTCACACGTCACAGGTGAGAGGTTACATTGCACGTGCCAGGTGGCAGACGTACATAGTGGGAGCTGGCATGTGTGTGCATGTGTCTCCTGTTCAGGATCCACCAGATGGGCGCTGACTCTGTACTGACCATTGGACACAGCATGTTCCGTGGAAGGCTTGTGTGTGTGGGATGGTGGCACTGGATGTGCCTCCGTTGGGTGGGGGGCCATGCACAGGGCGGGTACGTCGATGATTGCGCATTGTTGGTCACGGTTGGTGCACCCACTAAGATGTGTTGCCCTGTGTTCAATTCCTATGTCCGCATGATGATGGACTGTAGATGTGGGCAGACTACACATTGGTCGATGTGCTGTCAATATGCATGTGCCTTCACACCAGGCACAGCTGCCCCTGCACATGTGACCCCTGCTGGACTCGCTGCTGGGTCTGTGGAGCTGATGCACCTTCTGTGCGTGGGGCGGACAGCTCTCCTCACTTCCCTCATTGCGCATGTCATGACTTTGCCGCAGGTGACATGGATCATGGAGGGCCCACATGTACGCGTGGGTAGGCTACACATGTTTGTTCACTGGTCGCCACCCCCAGTCAGTGTTTCGAATGGGAAGGTTGTTGTGCTGGTGGTATATTCGATGTGGCGGATGGACGGGCCTAGGTGCGGGCTTACATTCCGGACATGGGGGGTAGTTGGATTGGCGACTAGTTGCAGTACACACGGGACACGTCTCTTCCTTTCCACATCTGGGTCATCCCTTGTACTCACTGACAGTGATACAGTCATCTTCGCCCCAGCCCTCATGTCCTCCCTCGCTCCCCCAATATGCATGTGCACCTGCGAGGCTAGCGCTTGCACAGGCAGCCCCAAGCTCGCACCAGAGAGGGCAAGGAGTGTATGTGTGGGTCCAGTTGCACGAGTGGGCTGTCTCAGGGTATGATGTGTGGCGGGACGCCGTCCACCTGCGTGGTGACCCAAATGGAGACCCGGCCTGCATGGACTATGCATCACAGTCTTCGCCTTCCGGATCCGCCACCTGCGACACCCAGTGGCTGTGGCTGCCCTTGCGGCCAGGCCGCGTCCGTCTGTGACTGATGGCCCACACATTCACTCTTTGGCCTCTCTGGGGAGGGCTCGGGGTGGTGGCGCACGCGCTTGCACTTAGTCGCAATGGCATGTGGCGTGGTTGGTATAATGGGCAATGGATGGGATGGTGCGAGCCACCTCCCGTGACGTCAGTGCTGCTCGTGCTGAGGTGCGTCCCCCTACACTTCCATTTGACTTGTGCCATGCTACACGTTGAGGTTCTATTGCCTGCGTGATATGACCAGGAGGAGCGCGAGGAGACCTCTCACACACCATGCTCCACTGCCATCCCGTGCCCTGTATCGCCTGTGCGGATTGACTATGTTGGGGTTACACCTGGTCAACTGGGGCTGTGTGTGCCTTGTCAAGGGGCATGGCGGGCGCACAACAGGATCCAGCTGGTCCACGGAGGGTGGGCTGACGTGTGCGCCTGGTTCCGCATTGTTCGTGTGCCCGGCTGCTGTGCACACACGTGTTCACTTTCCCCCCCGACAGGTGTCCTCTCACAATGCCCAGGGAAGCGGTGGTATACTGTTCATGACCCCTCCCAACACGGCGTGCTCCAACTTGGCATGTGCGCATCTACCCGTCGCACCCACCCACCTGAGCACTGCATCCATACGACTTCACACGACACATGTGTGTCTTCCACAGTTGTGCTACTCATTTGCGTTGACATCCAATACCAGTGGACTACATGGTCATGTCACGACTGCCGTGTACTTCACATACTCTCATCCTCTCTCATTCGTACTTGTGAAATGAGTCAGCGGAGACAGTTTTGGTTTCAAACATTATATTGAGTCTTCTGTCCTCTGTGATGCAGTATAGTGGACACTACTGGCAGCGGAATACATGTTGAGGATATAC
The DNA here is from genome assembly GCA_963921515.1 of Calotriton arnoldi. Lineage (NCBI taxonomy): Eukaryota > Metazoa > Chordata > Amphibia > Caudata > Salamandridae > Calotriton > Calotriton arnoldi. The sequence goes on along the minus strand of CAWUFW010002656.1, from coordinate 536,263 downwards.
TGAGCATGATTACAAATGGGATAGGGTGTGGGGTTACATGTGATTGGCTGTTGCATGTGGGATGTGGGCTTCAGAGTTACATCTGCTTGGCCAAGGCTGTGCTAATGTACATTTACGTATAGCTGCGGAGCTGCGGACTTTGACACAGACGGTATACAAGTAGCCTACCAGACCGCTTGGCATCATGGGCACAGTCCATCTCAGTTCCATGTGACAGGTTTGCTGCGGTTGTTCCTCATGCATGCGTGCATGTGAGATGACATCAGGGCATGTGCTTGCGTGCATGCAGCGGCGTGCCACTTGTTGTTGCAATGTGGTGGTTACTGGACATGTCACAGTCACTGGGGTCGTGTTGTTGTTGTTTGCACTTGTCGTCCGTGCAAAGGTCCTGGGAAGACGGAACCTCGTGGTTGGGAGCTGTGTTTAGTCGCTTAAGGTAAGTTTGATTTAATTTAGTTTTTGTGTGAGGAGATGAACTTTGCCCCTTCTGTCATTTTGTTTTGTATATCTGTGAATGTATTTATATATATGTATTTGTTAATTATTAATTATTGAAGAGTAAACATGTTAATATAATTTTTATATTTCAAAATATACTTGCATATATCTTGTTTTTCTTTTCTTGCTGGATACTTTTCGATGTTTGTAGTTTATTCACTGGTTTCTTTTTTTCTGTTGGTTAAAAAGAAAAATATTATTTTTATTGAAGTGTTACATTTAGTTTGTTAGTTTCATTTATTTAGTCTCTATTATTATTTAGTTGTTTTAAAAAAAACTTAAAATTTTTAGGGGCCGATTCCGATCTCGGTCGGAGGCGCACCCAATACCATTCGGTCGGGAAAAAAGCCATGCGAATGCCTGTTTCCCGACCGATCCGTACAGCACACCGAACGAGTAAGTACGATGCGCACAACAGCACAGAATCCGGCCGAGCCGTACTCACCCAATCCAGGTCCTGTACTCCGACCGAGGCGAATCCGGAAACGCAGAATCGAGTCGCACGGAAGGGAAAATGCAGCTCCGTCCGGCCGAACAAGTACGATGCGCTTCCCATACGCGCCGAACCCGTCGCTACGCACGGCACGTCAAAGCATCCAGGAGAGGCGCACATAAGCTCCGATTCGCGCCACAACACAATACACGGCTACGAGACGAACACGCCAGCGACTAGGACGACGCGAAGCGACGAGGACGACGCGAAGCAACGAGAAGGACGAACGACACGAACCAACCATGAATCCCTTCATCCCGATCATACCAATATTCTACATTTACTACCGGAACAGGCACGGACGCGTACGGCGCAGAAGGTAAGTCAGACACCAACCACAAAACACATACAACACGTACACGACACATCACACACACACAGAGGGATGCAGAATATACTTACACCAGCAACAGCAGCACCATAGGGGCGGGATGGCCATCACCAATGCCACATATGCACACAGGGGCCTGAATGCGCACCACCACCCCTACCCAGGGGGGGCTGGATGCCTACCACTACTACCACCCTCACCCAGGGGGGCTGGATGCCTACCACTACTACCACCCTTAGCCAGGGGGCTGGATGCCTACCACTACTACCACCCTACCACCCTTAGCCAGGGGGCTGGATGCCTACCACTACTACCACCCTCACCCAGGGGGGCTGGATGCCTACCACTACTACCACCCTTAGCCAGGGGGGCTGGATGCCTACCACTACTACCACCCTCACCCAGGGGGGCTGGATGCCTACCACTACTACCACCCTCACCCAGGGGGCTGGATGCCTACCACTACTACCACCCTTAGCCAGGGGGCTGGATGCCTACCACTACTACCACCCTTACCCAGGGGGCTGGATGCCTACCACCACCCTCACCCAGGGGGGCTGGATGCCTACCACTACTACCACCCTTAGCCAGGGGGCTGGATGCCTACCACTACTACCACCCTCACCCAGGGGGGCTGGATGCCTACCACTTCTACCACCCTTAGCCAGGGGGCTGGATGCCTACCACTACTACCACCCTCACCCAGGGGGCTGGATGCCTACCACTACTACCACCCTTAGCCAGGGGGGCTGGATGCCTACCACTACTACCACCCTCACCCAGGGGGGCTGGATGCCTACCACTACTACCACCCTTAGCCAGGGGGGCTGGATGCCTACCACTACTACCACCCTTAGCCAGGGGGGCTGGATGCCTACCACTACTACCACCCTTAGCCAGGGGGCTGGATGCCTACCACCACCCTTAGCCAGGGGGGCTGGATGCCTACCACTACTACCACCCTTAGCCAGGGGGGCTGGATGCCTACCACTACTACCACCCTCACCCAGGGGGGCTGGATGCCTACCACTACTACCACCCTTAGCCAGGGGGCTGGATGCCTACCACTACTACCACCGTCACCCAGGGGGGCTGGATGCCTACCACTACTACCACCCTCACCCAGGGGGCTGGATGCCTACGACTACTACCACCCTTAGCCAGGGGGGCTGGATGCCTACCACTACTACCACCCTCACCCAGGGGGCTGGATGCCTACCACTACTACCACCCTTAGCCAGGGGGCTGGATGCCTACCACTACTACCACCCTCACCCAGGGGGGCTGGATGCCTACCACTACTACCACCCTTAGCCAGGGGGGCTGGATGCCTACCACTACGACCACCCTTAGCCAGGGGGCTGGATGCCTACCACTACTACCACCCTTACCCAGGGGGGCTGGATGCCTACCACCACCCTTAGCCAGGGGGGCTGGATGCCTACCACTACTACCACCCTTAGCCAGGGGGGCTGGATGCCTACCACTACTACCACCCTCAACCAGGGGGGCTGGATGCCTACCACTACTACCACCCTTAGCCAGGGGGCTGGATGCCTACCACTACTACCACCCTCACCCAGGGGGGCTGGATGCCTACCACTACTACCACCCTTAGCCAGGGGGCTGGATGCCTACCACTACTACCACCCTTAGCCAGGGGGGCTGGATGCCTACCACTACTACCACCCTCACCCAGGGGGCTGGATGCCTACCACTACTACCACCCTCACCCAGGCGGGGCTGGATGCCTACCACTACTACCACCCTTAGCCAGGGGGCTGGATGCCTACCACTACTACCACCCTTACCCAGGGGGCTGGATGCCTACAACCACCCTTAGCCAGGGGGGCTGGATGCCTACCACTACTACCACCCTTAGCCAGGGGGCTGGATGCCTACCACTACTACCACCCTCAACCAGGGGGGCTGGATGCCTACCACCACCCTTAGCCAGGGGGGCTGGATGCCTACCACTACTACCACCCTTAGCCAGGGGGCTGGATGCCTACCACTACTACCACCCTCAACCAGGGGGGCTGGATGCCTACCACTACTACCACCCTCACCCAGGGGGCTGGATGCCTACCACTACTACCACCCTTAGCCAGGGGGCTGGATGCCTACCACTACTACCACCCTTAGCCAGGGGGCTGGATGCCTACCACCACTACCACCCCCACTCATAGGATGGACAATGCATGACACAACCAGCACACCACAACCTAGGGAATGCAAGAAAAAGACATCCCCCAACACCATGACAAGCGTGTGTAGACTGTGTCAAATGCCTACAACACCGAACATGACTTTGAACATACAATGTGACCCCCTAGCACATGTGCCACACATATATGTGTGTGGCCCCCACAATGCAAGCAGGCCATGACCATTGTGGCAATGGGGTCCAAACCCCCATCATCACAGTGACCAAAATGTAAGTGTGGGGTCCATAGCTGAAGCACCTTTTGAACATTGTGGCAATGGAGTCTAAACCCCCATCATCACTGTGACCAAAAGGTAAGTGTGGGGTCCATAGCTGAAGCACCTTTTGAACATTGTGGCAATGGGGTCTAAACCCCCATCATCACAGTGACCAAAATGTAAGTGTGGGGTCCATAGCTGAAGCACCTTTTGAACATTGTGGCAATGGAGTCTAAACCCCCATCATCACTGTGACCAAAAGGTAAGTGTGGGGTCCATAGCTGAAGCACCTTTTGAACATTGTGGCAATGGGGTCTAAACCCCATCATCACAGTGACCAAAATGTAAGTGTGGGGTCCATAGCTGAAGCACCTTTTGAACATTGTGGCAATGGGGTCTAAACCCCCATCATCACAGTGACCAAAAGGTAAGTGTGGGGTCCATAGCTGAAGCACCTTTTGAACATTGTGGCAATGGGGTCTAAACCCCCATCATCACAGTGACCAAAAGGTAAGTGTTGACAAAGAAAGAGCTGCAACTGCCAAACTGCAAGGATGATTCCTGGTCACAGAACAAAAAACACATCAGTGGCAAAGTAGTGTATGTGTCCCATTGCAACATAAATTGGGTGAGCCAAAAACTGCAGTGCAAATAAGACATACCTTTGGCCATGTGCAGACAAACAACACCCATGGGGGCTGACACTGTCAACATTCATCAATGACACAATGACAGAAGTGACCATCAGAATGCAGACCCACATATTTGCACCAATGGGCACACAAATGCAGATACCCTGTGGAGACTGCAGATGTGAGGTGAACAGATACCATACCATGGCAGCAATGGGACACACAAACCATGATCATTGTGCTGACCGATGACCTAGGAGTCCCAGGGACAGCAGGGGAAAACCACCAAACTACATACAGCCAATGGCACACCCAAGATATGCCAATGCAGTGGTGCAGATGCACAAACACAAACAGGCAGACCCACACTGCACATCATACACAACAGGTGAGGGGGGTGCCAGTGTCCCCAGGCAACCACACAACACATGAGGAGACCTGAATACCAATCATACAGATGTGCATACAGTGCCACACAAAGGTAACTCATGGATCCAAATCCCCTATGTGGGCAAGCAGGCATTGTCAGATGAGAGGGAGCACAAATCACACATGTCACACAGGCACGTAGGAACAGCAACTGACACAGCAAGACACAGACACACCACAGCACCACCCCCAGGGCCCCCACAATGTGGTGACCCTGGGCTGCATTACAATCCCACTGTGATGACAAAGCTAAATGTGGTTCACACTGTGAACCACAGTCATGTGTCCTGAGCAACAAACTACCATCACACCTACACAAGCACAAATCAATCAGCATGGCCAGTAAGCCAAGGCCAACATGGAGGCAGGGGCCTAGCCGGGCAACAACTCTCATCAGCACACACTCAACACCACACCCCTCGACCTCCAACAATGTGCAGCAGTGAAGCACACATGCACTGGTGACATTGCACATGCACCCATGACTATTCCAGGGTGGTGGGTGGGAACCAAGGTGCAGAAACACATCACACATGGCCACTCAACAAGACTCCTGAATGTCTGACACACTGCACACTACGCTGTACATGGACATGACGGCAATACCACACCAACCAATGGGATCCCAGCCACAGTCACACACCAATGAAGAAGCCAAGGTCACCCACAAAGAACACACATAGACAACAACCAACATTGCAGCCCGGACCCTGAGGAGTGCCAGCAGTCACACACACAACGTGTCACAATCACTGAAAGATAACACAAACTGGAAATCACAAGACAGGGGCAAACAACAAGTGCCAAGGGGAAACCTGACTGTGACCCATCTGCGTCTGCCCACAAACTCAGCCCTGACAGCAAACACACCTATGGGTGACACCCTGATGACCAGTAATGTGCCATGCACCCACATCACAGAGAACCCAGGGAGAAGACTTTGGGGGAACATAGGTCAACTCAGCAAGCATCACAAACAGGTACAACACTAGGGAACACAGCATGCACAGCTAAACGGAAGTGAACACACAGACATGCACATACAACACACACCTTGGGCGCAGGCAATGTCACAGGAGTACACACTGCCATGAGGGGACTCCACTCCTGTGTGAGGAAAGCTGTGCCATATGTTGCCTCAGTAGGGCCCCATCATGTCAGCTGAGCACTTGGTCACACAATCAACAATTAGCACCAAATGAGGGCTCCCGTCACATCAGCCTGGTCAAGGAAGTGCCAACGGAATCATCAGCACAGATCCAACACACTTGTATAGCAATGTTGCACTGACTACACGGATGAGTCCTTCCCCATTGATGCCCAAACCTGCATGTCCAGTGGAGATGGCCACACGGTCAGGGAAGTAGACGAATTGAACAATGGCAGGCACAACAGATGTGCAGGGGTGGAAGCCACAGATGTGAAATAGCTAATCTAAGTAGGAAATCCCATTGCCAAATACTGAACACAATACACCCTCAGATGCTGCTATGGATGACATGGATACACCACAGGATAGGACACATTCCCCCTGGACCACATGGGTTCCTGCACAGTAACACTTCATTATCATGAGACCAAATATCACCATCACTGCAGCAAGGGCATGGTTAGCATCATCAACAACATGTACATCAGAAGCATAAGCACTAGAGAACAGAAAGTTGCTTTATTCAGCATATGTGTGGAATGAAAACAAAGTCCAGAAAAAACACAAAGGCCAATGGCCAGTCCAGTGTCAAAGTCCAAACTTGGTGACAGTGGCAGATGTCACCCTACGCATGCCTGCACAAAACCAGGGACAATCCACTAGGAGGGGCAACCGGGGGGCAGGCCAGGCACCGCAGGGACAGGATCAGGGCTCACCAGGAGGAAGCAGGGAAGGGGTGGTGGGTGCTGGAGAGCCACTGACAACTGCAGTGGAGGTGTCTGACATGGTGTGTGTTGCACAACTGGGGGCATGACTCAGATGTTGTGGGTGCCGGCACGACTGCAGTGGACCCTGCAGATGGAGTGGACAGGTCCGCCACTGCAGTGCCCAAGTCAGACAGGGTGGAAGTGGACTCCACTGCAGTGCCTACCACCAGGGGAGGAGAATGGGGAACAGGCAAGGTGGGCTGGACAGAGGGGAGGACACCCTCACCACATCAGTGGCACAGACAAGCGCAGCGGGGGTGTGGTGCCGGGAGAGCAAGTGGCAGGGGGAGAAGGCCGGATCCTCTTGGGGATGGTATATCTGTGGGTGGGGGAATCTGGGGCAGGGTGTGGTGGGGGCACCTGTGGAGTGGGGGCCTGAGGGATGGAGGAAGGAGCCTCCAGCTGCCTGAGCTGCAGGGCGGCGGCGGGGTCTTGCTCTTACGACTCCGGGGGGACTTGCGGGTGGGGGCCTCAGTCTGTCTGCGCCTGGGGGAGGGTGTCCGGGGGCGAGGGGCACTCTGCTCCGTGTGGGTGGGCTTCCTCTTCCCCCTGGATGCTGGAGCAGCTGGATCGGAGGGGAAGAGGCCGAGGTCACTGAGGAAGAGGCGCTGGGTCTTTGGGGTTGCAGGTGAGGCAAGGGAGGGTGTTTTGGAGGGAGAGGCAACTGAGGAATGCGCAGTGCTCGTGGATGCGTGTGTGTGTTCCAGGGCCCCATCCCCTGTGAGTCTGGTTTCAGTCCCCTGACTGTGCGTGCGTGTGCGTTTAGTTTGTGGCGTGTGTGTCTGTGTGCTGGATGTGTGTGTGCTGGTGTGTGCCTGTGCCAGTGTGTGTGTGCTTGGGACGGGTAAGGTGCTGGGGAGTGTGGATGGAGCAGAGGCAGGAGGGGTGAGGGACTGTCTGAGGAGGGACACTGCTGCCGTCAGGGAGGAGTCCATGGACCTATTGCCCCTCTGTAGGTCAGACATGCTCGATGAGATGCCCTCCATGAACGACACCAGCTGAGTCAACAGAGCGGTGTGCGCATGGAGGATACTCAGTATGGCTGTCTGCCCTACATGGAGCTGGCGAAGGAGGTACACAGTCTCCTCACTCAGGGCAGCAGGGGACACAGGGGCAGGGGGTGCGGTGCCTGGCCCAAAGGAGACACGCTCCCGAACATGGGAGCCTCCACGGACCTGGGGAATGGGAGCCGATGGGAGGGCGGTGGTGGTGCTGGTGGTGGCGGGGACAGCAACACTAGCTGGGGTGTGGTGGCTGCTGACACCCACCTCCATAAGGGAGTCATCCTCCGAGTTGCTCTGGTCCTCAGCTGAGGTGGATGGTGCTGAGGACTCCTCGGTGTGGCTCCCCTCGCCCTCCGTGCCACTGGGTCCCTCTGACCACTCCTCGGCTGCTGACCCAGTCTGGCTCTCCGGCTCCTCTTGGTCCGTGGAGCTGTCCCCTTCCGTGGCCGTGGATGTATCTGCAAACAATGGGGAAACAGACAGACATCAGTCACCTGCACCAAACGCACACACCACTGTGAGCACAGCACATTACAGAGCAAGCCCTGGCATCATTAGTTGTACATTGCTAAAAGTGCCCTAACTGAACAGGAGAAGCCAATTGTCAGTCTGATGCCAACCATGGCACTCACATCCCACATGGCCTTGCACCCATCTGTCTGGTGTCTGTTGGATAGCAACACCCCAGTGTGGACACATGCACCAACTACACAGTAGTTGGACAGTGCAGAGGACACGGTGTAGCATGTGGACATGCACACATCACAACTCTTGCCACTGAGTCAGTACAGGTTTCCGGATGAAAGGGATGCCCAGAGTCAAATAGGAAATGCATGTGATGCATACCAGCGACAGACACCATGATGCACCCATGTCCTGATAGCCATCGCCACAATGGTGTGCATGTAGCACATGTCACTCACCTGCAGGATCACCAATAAGTAGACACATGCCATGGCGGAGGCATGACTGCTAAGTCATACATCACTGTCTCAGTGATGTATGACTTGGCAGCCAGACAACAACACTCTGCACTGTGTCACAATAGTAGGTCATGGGGAATGCAAGTCCTGGAGCTGCACAAGTGCACATGTACATCACGCACACAACACATCATCTTAACCCTCATCTGTCCAGGTCATACCGATTGGACATATGGGAGACCTGTGACACTACCCTCTGAACCTGAGCCCCTCACAATCTGCTGTGAATGGGGAACAGCTGCCTGAACTTCACATTCGCATACCCCAGTCTGCACGGGCAGCTGATCAAACACCTATGTGACACACAAGTATCGTCTCCTATGGTCACATCTCCAGTGGCATGCTGAGCCCCTACCAAGAAACACCCCAGCAGTCCTGGCAACTAATCCACAGCACACTGACACAGTGGCAGACACCTGAGGGGTCAAATCACTGCGCACAATGTGTCAGCTGATACACGGGAGTGGGAGTACAGAGTGCATTGCATGGCCTGGAGTAGGCATGACTGTCCTGCCCCACATGAATGAGGGATGAGCCCTGGACAGTGGATAGCTGGCTATGTATGTGTGACACACGTAATCTGCACACTCGTGGGGCCCAAACATTGTTCCCACCCGCTGCATGGGCGTGTGCCACATACCCCAGGCACATGTGGTGGCTCAACTCAGCAAGTGGACCGCATATCAAAGCAACACGCAGATTACATGTCCGAACACAGGCGTTGTGTGAACAATGGACCCACCCATGATGCCCACAACAGAGTTAGGGAAACAGATGCTGTCCCCCACCTTTAGTGAAGCAAACTGCAAGGACACAGTCCCAAGTGACACAATTCCCTGAATGTAAGGGCCACACCTGGGTATCAGATGAGGAGTGGGCAGTGCACAATAGAGGGACATGGCTCCTGGACAACATGACTGCTGCACTGTGGCAGTTGAACCAGGCCAGAGGAGGGCACAAAGCATGTAATACAGAGTTCACAGTGCAGTCTTTGACTCACCCCCTCCTTGCTGCTGTCTGGCCTTCAGCTGCCCATCCAGGTCTGGAAACACCACCGCCAGGATCTGGAGCATGTGGGGGGTCAGGGTCCGTGTTCCGCCCCTGCTGCGAGGAGGCGACAGCTTCAGCTGGACCCGTGCAATCCTCCGGGTCCAGCCCCGAAGGTCCTGCCACCTCTTCTGGCAGTTGCGGATCCGGCGCTTGTAGACCCCCACGGACCTGACAGCCCGGACGATGTCCTTCCAGATCTCCTGCTTCCTATGGGCATTGACCTGTCAGGATGACAAAGTGAAAAGGCCATTACTACACATGCAACATATCCGTGCATGACACAGTTGTATATACATGTATCATTCACAGGGGCACATGATGTACACAGGCAGTGCAACGCTGCCCATGGACAGTTTGCCAGATGTCACTACATGGTATCATTGCATGGGAAGTAAAACCTTGTTCAAATGCACTGTCACTGCACCATACCTGTCCAGTGCATGTCACTACACACTATGGGGGGTGACAACTACTCAGTGAGCCTGCTAGCCAGTGGCGTGCAGACTTTCAGCCTTGCTAGTCAGACAAAATGCACATTCAGAAAGGCAGTGCACAGAACACTCACCTGCTCCCCTGGTGTCCCATACAGCTTGCTGTACTATGGAAGTAGGCTGTCCAGCAGGGCCTGGTTCTCCTCAAGGCTGAAGGCTGGGGCTCTCTCCACAGTACGTGCCATTGCAGGGTCCAGAGGGGCAGAGACAGCAGCAGTGCAGTGGCAGATGTCGTCCTGGAGCATGTAGTGCAGGCAAGTGAGCTCTCAGGGGAACAGTCAGCAATATATATGTGCTGGAGAGGCAGATACTGTCCCTTGTATCCAAAGTGATAGGTCCAAGTCGTTTGCATCTTCTGAATCTGGCCAATCCATGGAATAGCAGCACCAATACATGCCCAAGGCATCCTTCAAATCTTCAACTTCATGACATACATGATTTTGCAACATTGTTGTGGGTGACCAACTGAATTTCCAGCAACCGACTCGTTCGAAATTCGAAAACGCGTCCGTTGCCAGGCAAGCCCATTGTCAATGGGTGCGCACCGATCGGTCCATTGCGGTACAACGCGTACAGGGGTACAACGCGTACCCGCACACATTGAATGCAATGGGCCGGCCGGGGGCACCGATCGGTCCATTGCAGTACAACGCGTACAGGGTACAACGCGTACCCGCACACATTGAATGCAATGGGCCAGCCGGGGCACCGATCGGTCCATTGCAGTACAACGCGTACAGGGGTACAACGCGTACCTGCACACATTGAATGCAATGGGCCGGCCGGGGCACCGATCGGTCCATTGCAGTACAACGCGTACAGGGGCACAACGCGTACCCGCACACATTGAATGCAATGGGCCGGCCGGGGCACCGATCGGTCCATTGCAGTACAACGCGTACAGGGGCACAACGCGTACCCGCACACATTGAATGCAATGGGCCGGCCGGGGCACCGATCGGTCCATTGCAGTACAACGCGTACAGGGGTACAACGCGTACCCGCACACATTGAATGCAATGGGCCGGCCGGGGCACCGATCAGTCCATTGCAGTACAACGCGTACAGGGGCTACAACGCGTACCCGCGCACATTGAATGCAATGGGCCGGCCGGGGCACCGATCGGTCCATTGCAGTACAACGCGTACAGAGGCACAACGCGTACCCGCACACATTGAATGCAATGGGCCGGCCGGGGCACTGATCGGTCCATTGCAGTACAACGCGTACAGGGGTACAACGCGTACCCGCACACATTGAATGCAATGGGCCAGCCGGGGGCACCGATCGGTCCATTGCAGTACAACGCGTACAGGGGCACAACGCGTACCCGCACACATTGAATGCAATGGGCCGGCCGAGGGCACCGATCGGTCCATTGCAGTATAACGCGTACAGGGGCACAACGCGTGCCCGACACATTGAATGCAATGGGCCGGCCGGGGCACCGATCGGTCCATTGCAGTACAACGTGTACAGGGGCACAACGCGTACCCGCACACATTGAATGCAATGGGCCGGCCAGGGCACCAATCGGTCCATTGCAGTACAACGCGTACAGGGGCACAACGTGTACCCGCACACATTGAATGCAATGGGCCGGCCAGGGGCACCGATCAGTCCATTGCAGTACAACGCGTACAGGGGTACAACGCGTACCCGCACACATTGAATGCAATGGGCCGGCCGGGGTAACCGATCGGTCCATTGCAGTACAACGTGTCCCTGTACAAGTGACTGGCATATGTCACCATGCCTGTCTCAGATGGACATATGCCAGCCACAGATAGCTCCCAGGAGTGAGGGGCACACCTACAACACGACAGCCTGTCCAAGCTGTATCATAAGGCATGTAAGGCTGCATTTCCTATTGTGTGTATGTTGGTGTACATGTTTTCCTGTGGGTGTCACCTGGGGGCAGCCACCCCCAGGCTGTGCACGTGTTCATGGGGACAGGATCCTGGGTGTTACGTGTACATGACCACTGTGATGTGCAACTGTTCATATCTGTGCATGTGCCATGGTCACATTTCACGGTGGTGTATGTGTATGTCATGTCACATACCCCGTGAGTCCCATGTGGGACGGTATGTTTGAGCCAGGGTGTCCCAGTGGCACAATAGTGATGGTCCTCCACAGTCTGTGTGCATGTAGTGTTTACAATGTCTCTGATTTCATGTGCACAATGGGAGACAGTCTCCACATCCACGTTGTGTGTGCATGGACTTTGATGTTGTGCGTGTGTGTGTCACAGACGTCCATGTCTGTCCTGCAGTGGCAAGTGGGACCACTACCTGTGGGGGTCATGGTTGTTTTGCTGTGGTGTATACATGATACTCCATGTAATGCCAGTGTCCATGTGGAAATACAGGGTCCCTGGGAATGTACCTGTCGTTGAGCTGTGATGCCTGGGGCACATCTGTCCTCACATGTCACTGTGGGGGGTGATTGTGACACGGCAGCAGGAGATGGGAACTGTGACACGGCCTCATGATATCCAATGGGCCAACCTGGGACTAATTGATGCCACTTGTTGGACCGTGATGACAGATGTTGGCCATGTATGTACCATACATGTCCTTACGGAACTGCACACTTCATGTAGTTGTGCCTCATAATGATGTATGTTGGGATATTGAGTGTGTTCAATGCCGCATATGTGGGCTGACTGACAATCTTGCTTACTTCTCCTCTGCACTGCAGGGCTCCTGCTGTCCATCGACCATTCCCAGACCTGGCAACGATGGTGGAACGGGACAGCATCCGACGGTACCGCTTCACCAGGTAGCTGATTGAGGATTTGGCAGTGCAGTTGGCCCCACATTTGCAGCCTGGCCAGCCGTATCCTACAGCGCTGACCCCCAAGGTGAAGGTGATGGCAGCCCTACACTTCTTTGCCACCGGTACCTTCCAACATACTGTGGCGACTGCTGGTGGGATGTCACAGACCATGTTGAGCCGTGTGCTCCGCGATGTTTTGGCGGCAATGTTGCTATTCCTGAACCGGTACATCTATTTCCCTAGACTGCGACGACTCACTGACGTGAAGAGTGACTTTTATGCCCTGGGAAGGATGCCGCATGTCATTGGCTCCATTGATGGGACACATGTGGCTTTGGTACCACCACAGGCCCAGGAGCAGGCCTACAGGAACCGCAAGCACTGCCACTCGTTCAATGCACTGGTGGTGTGTCTTGCAGATATGACCATCACACACGTGTGTGCCCGTTTCCCTGGTTCAGCACACAATGCCTTTGTGATGAGGAGTAGTCGCATCCCCAGGATGATGGCACAGATGCAGAACCAGCGTGCCTGGCTTGTCGGTGTGTACTGACTTTGTGCCATTGTGTGTGATCTGATCTGTAGTATTCCGCCCACTTTTCCAAGTCAGCTAATGTGCACTTGTCTGTCCGTAGGTGACTCGGGATACCCCAACATGCCGTGGTTGCTGACACCCCTCAGGAACCCTGTGACACCAGCCCAGATGCGCTACAATGAGGCACATGGTCGGACCAGGAGAGTGATTGAGCGGACATTTGGTCTCCTGAAGAGCCGCTTCCGCTGCCTGGACAAGACCGGAGGGTCCCTCCCATATGCCCCTGCGAAAGTGTGCAAGATTATCATCGTCTGCTGCATGCTCCACAACCTGGCAGTGCGGAAGGAGTTGCCTCTCATCCAGGATGACAATGACCAACATCCGCCACCTGTGGAGGATCCTGGCCTGGACCATGATGCCAGTGACGATGATGATGATGATGATGAGGGTGATGTCCGCACACAGCTCATCACCAACTTCTTTAGCTGAATGTGAGTATCCTGAGGTGTCATGTCAATGATGTGAGTTGGCATGATATGTGTAGGTGGTGCTCTGGTGCTGTTGGAGTGTGTCCATGGGCTACTTGACTGGATGTGTGTTGCGATGTGTGCTTACAGGTGGTCTGTACTCCCCAACAGTGTTGACATGCTAACTTGGTTCTGGGTGGGTATCTTGTAACATGTATTGTGCATGAGTTTTGCTGTTCTGTCCTGTTCTCCATTGCTTTTGACTGTGTGCCATTTCTGTCCTTCACAGGGTACTTTCAGATTCGTTTGGTCAACTGTGTCCACCGACGACGTGATTGCACTTCCAGGGTGGTAGCTGTTGTGTCCCTACAGGTGATGTGCGCCACACCCATGGACTTCCTTCCGTCTACAGTTGTTGACTGTGTGCCCGCTGCCAGGTGGGATTACCTTGCATCTGTAGTGGTTACGACATGTTGCAACTGTGTAATAAACCTGTGCTTCACTTTGTGATGTGCGTTGTCTGTGGTCACACATTTGACTGCCATTTGCTTACTGCACCTGTGGGCTACTTGACTACAACTGGGAATGGGTGTGGTGTCTGTGCATTGCACCGTCTTCCCTGGCAACATCAGTGTAGGCAATGAGTCAGATGGCCTAGGTGTGTATGTGTTGTGTAGCCCTGGTGGTGTGTCTCACTCATATGTGTCACGTTGCCTTTACTCACATGCCTGTGTTGTACTTGCTGTTGCAGTTCGCATACACAGTGTAATTTTGCAGTTCATCATCCCCATAACAGCACCCACGTTGGAATCACAACAGAGGCAAGTATGGTGTATTAGTGTGTTTATTGTGTTTATTGTGATACATTTGTGTGAATAGTGCATAGGATGGGTAGTGCTGTACATAAATCTTGCAATCAGAAGTTCCTAGGTGAATTGAAAGTCCTGGTAGACAAAATCCCCAGTATCGGGGCCACAGTTGTCTGAGACATTGGTCCAACTTGTACTCCCCATGCAATGTGTGGGAGTAGTGTTGCCGTCAACAGGGTGAACAGTCTGTGCACAAAGGTGAACATCCAGAACAGGTTCAGGCTTCCTGGGAGTTGTGCTTGGCCATCGGCCTCTCACTTGCCCCTCGTCGGACGACCCCTCTTCTTGGGGGGGGCCCCTCAAGTACTGGCTGCTGCGGTGCAGGGGACTCTCCGCCAGAGTCATCCTCCCTCCCTGTGGCAGTTGCAGTTTGGGCAGGACCAGATGTTGTTGGCACACAGGGAGGTGTGGACTGGTTGCTGTTCATCTGGCGGAGGCATTGTAAAATGTCCCTGTGCACCGCCGTCATCTCATGCAGTGCATCCCACTTGGACTCCACGCGGGACATGTGTGAGTCCACGCGGGACATGTGTGACTCCACGTGGGACATGTGAGAGTCCAAGCGGGCATGATGGGCAGCCTGCTGCTGTTTCATGTCTCTGAGGAGCCCCACTACCTGGCTGAGGTCTCCGGTGCTGGACTGGTACGCATCAGCTATGCGTACCAGTTGTGGGTCATCATGCACACCAGCAACCTCTGCAAGCAGCGACCTCTGTCTCCCACCCCTCCCACCACCCCTGCTGACATGTGCAGTGCGTGCAGTGGCACGCACAGATGACCCTGGTCCACTTTGGGGGTTGGTGGTGGTGTCCATGGCCCCAGGTTGGTCCAGGGTCCCTGTGCTGGTGTTGCTCCTTGTTCTGTCCATGTCGGCAGGGATGGTATTTGTGGTGACAGTCGTTGGAGGGGTGGGTGCAGGGGGTGCAGCTGGTGGTCCTGCTGGTGCTGCAGCTGGTGGTCCTGCTGGTGCTGCATGTAGACTTGCACCGGATGTGCCAGGTTGGTCTTCTTCGTCCGAGGAGGGCAGAGGCTGTACGACACCAGTGAGCTCCGCATCCTCTTGAGCCTGGGACTGGGACTCCTCAGCGTCTGCTGCTGTGTCCCCATCATCACCTGTTTTTGGGAGACACACACAATGTATGTTATGTTTCTGCAGGCATCAATGGTTGACACACCTGACAGTTGTGACTGTGCCTCTGGGTGCGGGCCTGTACATTGCATTGTCCTAAGTCGTCACAGTCAGGGGTTGATTTTGGTGTGGCACATTGTCCTGCATTATTTGGGCATTTCTATGTATTTGTTGGGGTGTGAACATGGTCTGCATTGGTTGTATTTGGTTGGCAGCCGGCCCTCCTTCCCACCCAGCCAGTCAGTTATCCCACCATGGACTGTGCTTGCATTGCAGGGAGTGGAAGTTGTCTCTCAGGATGTCAGTCAGTGGTGTCCTGCTGTTTGTTGGTGCACAGTTCCCAGCAGGACCTTGTGCTCCCCGCAGCAGTAGCCAGTGTCAGCCATCTTGTGAGTCCTTCTCCACTCCCTGTGATGTGAGCATGGTTCAGGGTGGTGTTGATGGGACAGTTGTGGGGGTGACCAATATCTGTGACTACGACTCCCATCATGCTATTGCCTCCACCCCCCTTCCCAGCATGCCCATGCTTCCTTCCTTTTGACTCTGCTTCCCTGTGGGGTGGGCTGGCTGTGCTGACAGGATGGCTGGGAGTGCTGTCCTGGCAGTTGTTTGGCTAAAAGTCCCAAGAGTGTCCCTGTGCTTCACACAACATAACCCAGGGTGGTGGTTCTTTGTGGGATCTTGAGTTAGGATGGGAGGCATTGCATTCTACCAGGTGGGTTCTGTGGAGTTTGTGTTGAGGGGGTGTGAGGGGAGGTGCTTGTGACTATGGTCAGTGCTGCAAGTCCTCCTTCCCACCCAGCCAGCCAGATATCACACCATGGAACGTGCTTGCATTGCAGGGAGTGGAAGTTGTCTCTCAGGATGTCAGTCAGTGGTGTCCTGCTGTTTGTTGGTGCACAGTTCCCAACAGGGCCTTGTGCTCCCCGCAGCAGTAGCCAGTGTCAGCCATCTTGTGAGTCCTTCTCCACTCCCTGTGATGTGAGCATGGTTCAGGGTGGTGTTGATGGGACAGTTGTGGGGGTGACTAATATCTGTGACTGCCACTCCCATCATGCTATTGCCTCCACCCCACTTGCCAGCATTCCCATACTTACTTGCTTTTGTGGGGAGTTCAGTGTGTGTGGGTGTGAGGGCAATGGCAAGATGGCTGACAGTGGTGTCCTGCTGTTGGTTGGTGTGCAGTTCCCAGCATGCCCTTGTGCTCCCCACAGCAGTAGCCAGTGTCAGCCATCTTGTGAGTCCTTCTCCACTACCTGTGATGTGAGCATGGTTCAGGGTGGTGTTGATGGGCCAGTTGTGAGGGTGACCAATATCTGTGACTGCCACTCCCATCATGCTATTGCCTCCACCCCACTTCCCAGCATTCCCATACTTACTTGCTTTTGTGGGGAGTTCAGTATGTGTGGGTGTGAGAGCAATGGCAAGATGGCTGACAGTGGTGTCCTGCTGTTGGTTGGTGTGCAGTTCCCAGCATGCCCTTGTGCTCCCCACAGCAGTAGCCAGTGTCAGCCATCTTGTGAGTCCTTCTCCACTCCCTGTGATGTGAGCATGGTTCAGGGTGGTGTTGATGGGCCAGTTGTGAGGGTGACCAATATCTGTGACTGCCACTCCCATCATGCTATTGCCTCCACCCCACTTCCCAGCATTCCCATACTTACTTGCTTTTGTGTGGAGTTCAGTATGTGTGGGTGTGAGAGCAATGGCAAGATGGCTGACAGTGGTGTCCTGCTGTTGGTTGGTGTGCAGTTCCCAGCATGCCCTTGTGCTCCCCACGACACAGCAACAGTGTCAGACATCTTTGATGGGCCTTTCCACTCTCTGTGGGATGTGCATGCGTGAGTGTGAGCTTGCTGGGCCATGTGGTGGGGGATGTAGAGCTGTGACTACGACTCCCATCATGCTATTGCCTCCACCCCCTTCCCAGCATGCCCATGCTTCCTTCCTTTTGACTCTGCTTCCCTGTGGGGTGGGCTGGCTGTGCTGACAGGATGGCTGGGAGTGTTGTCCTGGCAGTTGTTTGGCTAAAAGTCCCAAGAGTGTCCCTGTGCTTCACACAACATAACCCAGGGTGGTGGTTCTTTGTGGGATCTTGAGTTAGGATGGGAGGCATTGCATTCTACCAGGTGGGTTCTGTGGAGTTTGTGTTGAGGGGGTGTGAGGGGAGGTGCTTGTGACTATGGTCAGTGCTGCAAGTCCTCCTTCCCACCCAGCCAGCCAGATATCCCACCATGGAACGTGCTTGCATTGCAGGGAGTGGAAGTTGTCTCTCAGGATGTCAGTCAGTGGTGTCCTGCTGTTTGTTGGTGCACAGTTCCCAGCAGGGCCTTGTGCTCCCCGCAGCAGTAGCCAGTGTCAGCCATCTTGTGTGTCCTTCTCCACTCCCTGTGATGTGAGCATGGTTCAGGGTGGTGTTGATGGGCCAGTTGTGAGGCTGAGCAATATCTGTGACTACGACTACCATCATGCTATTGCCTCCACCCCCCTTCCCAGCATGCCCATGCTTCCTTCCTTTTGACTCTGCTTCCCTGTGGGGTGGGCTGGCTGTGCTGACAGGATGGCTGGGAGTGTTGTCCTGGCAGTTGTTTGGCTAAAAGTCCCAAGAGTGTCCCTGTGCTTCACACAACATAACCCAGGGTGGTGGTCTTTGTGGGATCTTGAGTTAGGATGGGAGGCATTGCATGCTACCAGGTGGGTTCTGTGGAGTTTGTGTTGAGGGGGGGTGTGAGGGGAGGTGCTTATGACTATGGTCAGTGCTGCAAGTCCTCCTTCCCACCCAGCCAGCTAGATATCCCACCATGGAACGTGCTTGCATTGCAGGGAGTGGAAGTTGTCTCTCAGGATGTCAGTCAGTGGTGTCCTGCTGTTTGTTGGTGCACAGTTGCCAGCAGGGCCTTGTGCTCCCCACAGCAGTTGCCAGTGTCAGCCATCTTGTGAGTCCTTCTCCACTCCCTGTGATGTGCGCATGGTTCATGGTGGTGTTGATGGGACAGTTGTGGGGGGCAATATGTGTGACTACGACTCCCATGATGCTATTGGCTACACTGACTTGGCCAGCATACACAGAATTCCTTCCTTTCAGTGGTCTTCACTGTGTGTTGGTGTTGTTGTGGTGGCTACATGTCTGGATGTGTTTGTTAGTTCTATTTGTGCCACTGCCTAGCTGTAGTTGTAGTTGTGTTTGTACATGTGATGGCATGGTTGGATGTAACTTTTTGATGGCATGTGTTGTGTTTATCTGACTGACATACACATTTTGGGATGATTCTGTTCTGGTTGCTGTGTAATTGCTATGAGTGCATGGTTTGACTCTCCCCTTGACAGTGATGTGTGTGTGTATTGTGGCAGAATATTGTGTACATTTGTTGTGTACTCACCAGGCTCTGGGATGTTCTCTAGTCCATATACGCTCACTGGCGGAAGGATGGCCCGCACCTTCTCCTCCCAGGGCCTGAGGTATACTGGCTTGGCAGGAGGGCCACTGCCGGTGTATTGGCTCAGGAGGTAGTCTTTCTTGAGCAGCTCCCGGACCCTCCTGCGCACGTCATACCACCTGTTCTGGATGTCGGTCTTTGTGCGCAGACATGGTGATTGTGCGTTCACCCTGTTGATGATCCTCTCCCACATCTTGGTTTTCTGGGAGATGGGGGTCTGTTGGACCAGTGTGCCAAACAGCTGTGGCTCTACCCTGAGGATCTCGTCTACCAGGACTTCCAATTCACAATCTAGGAACTTGTGATTCTTCTTGGGGGCATGGTGATGGGTGGTGATGGTGAGTGATGTGTGTGTTGGTTTGCAGGTGAGGGTGTGTGAGTGTGTGTTTTGCTGGGTGTATGTGAGGTAGGTATTTGTTGGTGTGCTGATGGTGTGTGGCTTGTGTGAGGGATGAGCTGTGGGTGTGTGGTTGCTGTCTCTTGGGTGCTGGCAGTGGAATGGCATTTGCAAAGGATCATGGTTGTGATTTGTGTCCTTTATATGGGTGGAGTTGTGGGTGTGTCTTTGTTCTCTGTCCCCACCCCCCAGTATTTATTGGCTTTGTAATTGCTTGTTTGGCCTTTTTTTGTGTGATTTTTCCTTTGTACTGTCTGTGCATGTTGGAAACGTTCTTGTGACCGAGTTGGACCCTGCATTTGTCTCGTACGGTGTTCTCCGTTTCGTTCACGCTGTGTTTGTGCAGTTTTCTATGCTGCGTACGCGTCGGTCGCGGTGTTTTGTGTTGCTTCGGCTCGGTTTTGTATGCGTGTCGGTCGTGCGGCTTGTCCTCCGTCCGACTCGGTCGTGGTTTTCGCGCCTTGCATCGTACTTTGCGGTTTGGAGTTCGCGTGTACGTTTCGGTCGGATTTGTTCCGGGTGCGTGTCGGTCGGTTCGATTCGCGTGTTTTTCCGGCCGGATTGCTGTTTTCCGTGTGGCTCGGTCGTTCGGCTTGGGTTCTGTACGTGTCGGTCAGATTTTGCACGCTTTGCATCGTACTTGGCGTGTCGGGCGCCACAGGTACATGTCGGTCGGTATAATTTCCGGCTCCGAGTCGGTCGGTGCTTTTTCCGGCCCGAATCGGAATCGACCCCTTTGTTTATTTCGTTCATGTTTTGTTGAAGTCTGTATAAGAAATTAAAATAAAAGTATTTGTTAGATATGTTTTGCTTTTTTAATAATTTTTTTAGTGTTAATCAGTTAACTCTATCAGTTTAATTGTGCGGGCAAGATGGCGGCCGGTCACTCGGCTGTGTGAGCTGGCGTTCCGAGCTCTCCTGGACAATTCCACCCATGTAACGTTGCCGCTGTGATGGAGTCAGCGGAAGGCGGGGAAAAAAAAGGGAAAGCGGCATTATGTTCTGGCGATTGATCCAGCTACGGGGAGAAGTACCCAGTAAAATACCTTTGCTGGGATTTCTTCCCATTTGGTTTGGCCTCCCTGGATCATCTCGGCGCTTATCTGGTGCAATGGCCCCGAAAGCTCCGGCAAAGAATTCAAAGACCTGTGTCCCGACAGCGTAAACAGCGACCCCCGGGAAAGGCTTCAGCGGGGGGGAAAGAGCCGCAAGTCACCCGTGGGACAGAAGAGATGGCGGCAGGAGCCGCTGGACATACTCAGACGTCCGTCGTTGGTGCTGGCAAAGGGAAGCAGATGCTCCCCTCACTCTTCAAGGTGCAAGCGAGGAGGATAAAGAAATCTGAAACTCCGGTGAGCGGGGGCGCCGGTAAGCGGGAGCAGGCGGCTGCGGGAAAAGTGGCAAGCAACGCTGATTCAAAAGCGGCAGAGCCGAAGGCAGGTACACCTTCTAGTGTGGGGGTGCCTAATGAAAATCTGTGTGCTTCTGCCCCCGAATACAATGGATCCCTGCATCTGGAACAGTTAGGGGGTGGCTTACCGGCTCGAATTGGGGTCTGCCCAATCAGTAATGTGATTCCTGTTGGGGGCAGTGGAAGTATCTCTGCAGCAGATCTAGAAGGGAAAAGTGAACTCCAAATCATGGCACCTCTCCCGGGCAGTGGAATTATGGGAACTGTAGTTTTGCACTCTCCAGTAGTCCCCATGGGAGACCAACAAAACCAACAAAATCTGGAAATATTTACCAAAGGCGCTGATCCGGCAAGAACAGAAGCTCAAGGGGATAGCTCAAGGGACTTTGTCGACGGCAGTGGATCTGGCAAGGAACTTGAAGGGGTAGATACATTTTATTCTATGTCAGACCATACAGGATCATCAGAGGATGAAGGTCCGGGTAAGGAGTGGACGGACGACGATAGTGATCTCACTGATTGGCAGTTTGGTGAAGTGCAAAAAGACGAAGTCTCTCCCCGAGGGGAGGGCACTGTTCGCAAATCTTCAAAACCAAAAAACCAAGGGGGGCTTATGTTAAATAAGACTTCTGGGCTAATGGGATCAATGGGATCAATGGCATGGGATTATTCCTTCTCTACTCAGCCCGGATCTATCGGGCGTGCTGCTGTCTCTAATGCCACTGATGCTGCTCAGTGACCTCCTGCAGAAATAACATTGTCAACCATTTATCAGACCATTATGGCTCATCGTGAAGAGACGCGTCAGGAGAGCTCCCGAACACAGGGGGCGTGTCGCAAGATGCAGAATTCGATCCGGAGAGTGGCCAAAACATGCTCGGATATAGCTGCTAGAATCGTAGAGGCCGAAGAAAGGATTTCTACGCTGGAGGATGACTTGGCAATACAGAAGGGTCCTGGAAAATAGAGCTAGGACCTGGAAAATAGAGCTAGGAGGAATAACTTGAGAATTTTTGGAATTCCGGAAGGCAGAGAGGGGTCTGATGTCAGGCAATTCGTCGTGGAGCTTTTCTCTGAAGCATTTCCGGACTTAAAGCAGTGGGACTGGCAGTCGGAGGTTCAACGAGCGCATCGCTTTCCTTTCAAGTTAAGGCAGAAGTCTGGCTCAGCTATGGACAAGCCTCGGGCGATTTTGATTTGTTTAAATAATTTTCTAGCTAGGGAGGGAGTTTATGACCTAGCGAGGCCAGACAGGAAGAGAGTAGGGAAAGACTGTGAGTTCTTTGTTAGACCAGACTTCTGTCAGGCAACAGTTGAGCGGATGTGGCAGCTCCGTCAGCTAATAGTGGCATTTCAAGCAAAGGGGGCGCAAGCCTTTTTGCTTTTTCCTTCAAAGCTGAAAATAATTTATCAGGGTCAGACAAGATTTTTCTTATCTGAAATCCAGGCAAAGGAATTCCTGAATTCTATGTAGATAAACTCTAGCCTTTTCGCGGCTCTGCATCATAGGAGTCACTATTTTTTTAGAGATAGATGTGGGGGATGATTCTCTGTCTCGATTTTCAGTGGTGTGTACTATTTTAGATCCCCCTTTTTTTCTCTTTGGCTAAATATGGGAGGAAGGATCCAGGGGAGAGCGGGGGTAGCCAGCTTATCCCATCACAAGGACTTAGGTCCTGTTGCCTAGTAAGGGGGGTGTAGTGCAGGGGTGGGATCAGGGGGGATAGGTCGGGGTCTAAGTGGGGAGGGGTGTGGGGGGTTTGTGGGGTTTTGGTTTTCAAATGTAGTCATGACAACCACAATATCAGTGGTGGTGGTATGACAGAGCTTATGAATAAAAAGGGTGGTGCTTTCATAGCAGTATTTTGTGCTGAGCTGAGATTAGGATTTATGTTTTGCTCAAATGAGGCGGGGTAGGCTCCGTATAAGTACATGGAACATCTGTGGCCTAAATGATGGCAAAAAGCGGGCGCTTCTATCCAAAGTTTTACAAACTATGCAAGTGGATATCTTGTGTTTACAAGAAACGCATATACCATGGGGGAAGCGGGAGTGTCTGAAAGGCTTAGGTTTTGATTTAGTAGCCTGTACAAGACAGTCATCAATGATTAGAGGTGTGGCCATATTGCTAAGGCGCGGAGCTGGGATCTGTAAAAGAGCAAAAGAGGACAGAGTAGGAAGATGGGCAGTAGGTGAAATTATCATTAATAATAGACCTATTTCTATCTGCACGATTTACGGCTCAAACTTAGATGATCCAGAAATTCTGAAATGCTTAAATGTTGAATTAGCAATGTGGCCGCATCCAATGATTGTTTGTGGGGACTTAAATATTCATCTGGCAGGTAACTTCAATCTCTTAAGTGATCAAAAGTATTTGGGGAGGAAGCCAAGGGTTTTTAAGGCTCTTCAGACTTTGGTCTCTGAGCACAGATTGGTTGATGTCTGGTATAGGCATAAAAAGGACAACAATGGTTTTACGTATTACTCTGCCCCCCATAATAAAATGGTGCATTTGGATTATCTCTTTATGTCTGATCAGTTGGTAGGGGAGGCCTCGGTCGAAGTTCCCCCGAGAATTATATCTGACCATAATGCGTTGATTGTGGAATGTCCTTGGGGGAACTTGGATAGAGCTCCTAGATCATGGACATTTGAAAGAAAACTATTATTGGATCAATCTTATCGGGACCACATGACTAAATGGATATCGGAATCTTTTAGTATTAATAGAAAGACCGCGTCTGATTGTATAGTATGGGATACATTTAAAGCTGCAGTGCGGGGGGAGACTAAGAGCTTTGCAGCTTATCGCTGGAAGGCTGTTCAGGAGCAGATTAAGGGGCGTGTTGAGCAGCTATGGGTCGTAGAGAAGGAGCTGACGCAGAACATCAAGGATGGCCATAATACTGATCAAAGTCAACAGAGGGTGGCTATCGTCAAATCTAAATTATTAGAATTTTTTGGGGTGGACCTGGCTACAAAATATATTCAATATCGTACGATGATGTACGAATTTGGGGAAAACTCTGGCAGAGTCCTTGCCAAACGGTTACAGCAGAGAAGTATGGCTAATCGTATCACTAGAGTTCAAGATCAGCTAGGCCGGATTCAGGACACGCAGGAGGGGGTTATGGATGTTTTTGAAAAGTTTTATACTCTGTTGTATAAGGAAGAGAGTTCCATGTCATTTATTGAGTCTGCAGCAGAGGGGGTTTTGCAGGATATAGACACTTCTAAAGTTACAATAGACCAGAATGAGGTCCTTTCAGCCCCAATTGTATGGGAAGAGGTCGAACTGGCCATAAAATCTTTGGCCAATGGAAAGGCCGCTGGCCCAGACGCTATTCCTTTAGAATTTTATAGGGCTTTTGCTCAAGAAATTCGACAGGATGTCCTATCAGTTTTCAGGGATGCACAGAGGGGTGTCATACCCGAATCTTGGAGGCAAACAACTATTGTTCTTTTTAAGAAGAAAGATAAGCCTGAGTTAAACCCTTCATCCTATCGGCCCATTTCATTAATTAATACAGATAGTACAATATATTCCAAAATTTTAGCCTCTAGACTTGCCGAAGTTATTACCCCATTAGTGTCTATACGGCAACATGGGTTTATACCCGGACGGGATATGGCCGATCATGTCAGGCGGGTCATTGCCCTGCTGGATTGGGCACAGGCCACAGAGTCTTCCCTTGGGGTGATCCTGTTGGACGCCGAGAAGGCGTTCGACAGGGTCTCCTGGGGCTTTTTATGGGCAGTGCTTCGCTGGAAGGGATTTAGTATGGAATTTATACGGGCATTACAAGTATTGTACACCTCTCCAGCGGCAACAATCCATATTTCAGGGCAGGAAACTGGGTTGTTTAACATTGGCAGGGGCACTAGGCAAGGCTGTCCGTGTTCGCCTTTGCTCTTTGCTCTGTACATCGACCCTTTCCTTAGCAAAATCGAAGGGGATCAAAATATTCTGCCGGTCAGGGTTAATGGTACAGATTATAAGACGCTGGCGTATGTGGACGACATTGTGGTCTTAACCAGGGATGTTGCTCTGGCTTTTGCGACCTTAAAGATGCTTGCAGAGCAATTTGGTGTACCATCAGGCTACAAATTGAACGTCAATAAGACACAGATTTTACATTCAGCCTTTATGTGTCCCTCCGATGTCCCTCTTGTCACTGAAGCAACATACTTGGGGATTAAAATCACTGCCTCAGTCGCTAGCATCCCTGACCGGAATATTCTGCCAGCGATCGAATCTATTAATACTAAACTTGAAAGATTGGATCACTTGCATCTTTCGCTGTATGGCCGCTGTAACATACTTAAAATGTTGGTCCTTCCAAAATTAATGTATTTGTTTAGAACCATCCCGCTAGAGTTTTCTCAAGTGTCTCTGAGTAGGGCCGAGAGGATCTGCTCTAGATTTATCTGGGGGTATCGTCGGTCACGTAGGGCGGCTAAATGGATGTGTCTCCCTAGAGATCATGGGGGCTGGGCGGTTCCTAATTTTTTATTGTATTATTGGTCAGCTATGCTGCAAAACTTTGGAATACTTTTAGTAGGAGACAGGGCTGAGGTCCCGTTAGCCAATAGACCTACTATCTATGAAATAGGCCTGGGAGATTCGGCTAAGGGCATCTTAGTGAGGATACGTGAACCGAGCTATTTTAAAAAGACAAGGTTCAAAGTAATCGGGCTGTGTTCTCGATTTGGCGGAAGATTCGCCACAAGTGTGAAATTTAAAATATTAACACCTACACACCTTTTACGGCCGCTGAAATTTTGCCATTGATTTTCCAGGACCAGGTTATCTTCAGATGGCAGCTATTGGGCTTGAAGGATATTGGCGATTTGTGCTCGGAGGGGCAAATGGTTTCTTTTTCTTTCTCAGGGAGAAGTTCAATTTACAGACTCATGATTTCTTTAAATATCTTC
Source organism: Calotriton arnoldi (assembly GCA_963921515.1). Taxonomy (NCBI): domain Eukaryota; kingdom Metazoa; phylum Chordata; class Amphibia; order Caudata; family Salamandridae; genus Calotriton; species Calotriton arnoldi. The sequence continues at coordinate 510,049 of CAWUFW010002656.1, read as the reverse complement.
AGATTAGAAGTTTTCTTGATAAATATCAAAATGAGGCGGCCGCGATGTTTGAAAAGGTTACTATAATTGAATTAGTCCGGAGGAAATCAAGGATAGGAACAGTATATCAGTATCTTTTATCCTGCTTTCCGGATGATGTTGATGCGCAGAATACTAAGTGGGAAGGAAAACTTGGCAAGACGGTGGTGGATATTAGGTTTGCTTTAGAACTGGCAAGTCAGATTTTAGTTTCCGGTAGTCTACAGACGCAATGCTATATGGCGATGTTTGATTTGTACTATACACCTGCAAAGATTGCAAAGTGGGGGGGGGGGGCGGAAGGGTGATAGGTGTGGCAGGTGCGGGCTTCAAGCCGCTGATGCAGCACACATGTTCTATCTGTGCCCAAGTCTGGGGGAATTCTTTCATGAAGTTGAGTACTTTATTAATGCAGTGCTAAAAATTCTGGTTACAATCTCCCCAGAGCTGGTGATAATGGGATGTGAGTGCATCGGGACGGCTGGTCGATCTAGACACACTGTAGCCTTCCTGTTTGTAGCGATGGCAATGATTCGGCTGTGCATCACGTCTCAATGGATCAGCCCAGAAGCTCCTACATTTTTTAATTGGAGAGCTAGGATGCTCGCTCTGTATAATTTGGAGTCCTCTGTTTATCTTTTAAGGGGGAAGAAGAGGTGGGATTTGGGCACTAGAATATGGGCCCCTATCAAGGAGTGGTCTAATTTGACGGATATAGCTCAGTTGGACTAGCTGCAGTTTGCATGGCCCTATAGATGCGTGTCATACGTTGTTTGTTACTGCTGTCTTCGTCTTGTTTATTAGGGTATACAACTGATTTACAAGTGTATATTTTGTTTATTCTGGTCAGGTTTTTGTATCATGGCTTTCTGGGTTATGTTACTTTTTCCTGTTTTTTTTTCTTTTCTTGCTGTATTTCTGTATATGGTGCTTGTCATGACGTTCTTAACATTCAAATAAAGAAAAAGAGTTAAAAAAATAAAATAAAATAAAAATAACTCTATCAGTTTAATAAGATATGTACTTACTTTGTTTTATATTTTTCATTATTGTTGATTTTGCAGGTGTTTTGGAAGTAAATCGTTGTTTTGAATTTTCAAGGTGGAGTTTTAGTTAAGTTTAGTCAGTGAAATATAAAGGAAAACATATTATATTTATAGTTATTTTGTTTATATTTTTTTAAGCTAATTTTATTTATTTATTTAAAAAGTTTTGTTCTTACCTTTAATGAGAGTTTTTCTGTTTAGTTGTTTGTGTAGATTTTTTTCGTTCTGTTTTCTGTCTCGCAAAGTTTTGTCCTTTTACAGTGTTCGCCCGTTTCATGGTAAATTTTGTGTTAATTATTTGATTGTTTTATAGTGTTTATTTAATGAGTTGGAGTTTTCCATTGGTTTGTGTTGGTGTAGTTCAAATTCATTGGTTGAGATAACTTCTTTTAAATTTTTGGGCAGTTATAATGTAATTTGTTTATTGTTAATTATGCTTATTTAGGGGCCGATTAGGATGGCGGTCGGAAAACCATTCCGACCGCCATGGTAGCGGAAATTCACCGTCCGCTGGTACAGCGTAAAAACCGGCGGTCCGATTAGGATCAACCGCCAGAAAAACCCGACTGCGGCGGAACGATGCCACGAAAGACCGCCGGTAGCGGGTGGAGCAGGTGAAAATCCGTCCGCGACGGTCGGATTCGCGGCGGAAACACCCATAACCGCCGCTAGGCCAGCGGATTGATCGCACGTTAAATTAGGATGCCATTAAGGTGACAGCGGAACGATCTGCTGTTTCCGACCGCCGCGATCGCAAACAGTGATGAATGGGAGAGCCGGCGAAAGGACTGTTGCATACCCACCGCCGCGGCTGCTCCGGAACAAATATGGCGGTCGAAAAAAAAACACACCACAAGGCCACCAAGGACACACATCAAACTAGCTCAGCCCCCCAAACACCTAACAGACACAAATGACACACCCCCATGGCAACTAAAGAAATACAAATCCCGGGACAACCCACACAACCCACCTGACAGCAATACATCATATTGACACACCCACATAGCTGAGTATAAAACCAGTCCCTTCCCTGACCAGAATCCTTTGCAATACTCCACCCATGAAGGAAATAACCGTACAGCACAAAGGAGAGGCAAACCACCACACATCCCACCAGCACAACAACACACACCCACACCCCACTTACATCACCCCCACCACCCTCACACCCGCACCTCAAACCATTTGCACATCACATACCATGGCACAAAAGAAAATGCCCAAATTCACTGACAGTGAGTTGTCAGTCATGGCAGATGAGATAATCAGAGTAGAACCTCAATTGTTTGGTAACCTGGTCCAACAGACACCATTAGCCACCAGAGCACAAATGTGGAGAAGGATAGTCAACAAGGTCAATGCAATAGGGACCACCTTGCGCACCAAGAAGGAGATCATGAAGCGGTGGCATGACCTCAATAGGCTGGTGAAACAGAAGAACTACAAGAACCGTCAGCTGGCTCAGATGACTGGCGATGTCCCTCCCATCCCACCAAGAACTTTCACTGCATGGGAGGAGAAGGTGCTTGCCATACTGCATCCAGAGAGCCTCACATGAGTACCCGGGGGAGTGGAGGCTGGTAAGTACAAACAAATGTCTAGCATTACACTGCTATGTACTGTCTTGCACAACTACAAAGCTACACCTCCTAGGCCCAAATCCATTCATGTGCACCACAGACTACCCAACACATGTCTCACAGATGGAACATTCACTCCCTCTGAATCACCCCAAAGGTAGCCAGCAACATTCCCAGGGTTGCATGTGTACAGGCAGCCAGCACTACAACTCCCACCAGGCCCCCTTGCCCCACCCCCTAGCAGGAAGTAGCACTCCACTCCACCCTACCCAGAAGCATGTGGCAGCCATTTTATTGTTCACCTTCACCTAACAGGTTGGTGTCCATCTTCACAGGGATTGAGGTTTGGGGGTGGGAGACCTGCACTACAACTCCCACCATGCCCCCTTGTCCCACCCCTGAGCAGGAGGTAGCACTCCACCCCACCCAGATTCATGTGGCAGCCATTGTATTGTGCACCTTCACCTAACAGGTAGGTATCCATCTTCATAGGGAGGGGGTTTGGGGGTGGGAGGCCTGCACAACAACTTCCACCATGCCCCTTGTCCCACCCCTGAGCAGGAAGTAGCACTCCACCCCACCCAGAAGCATGTGGCAGCCATTGTATTGTTCACCTTCACCTAATAGGTAGGTATCCATCTTCACAGGGAGGGGGGTTTGGGGGTGGGAGGCCTGCACTACAACTCCCTCCATGCCCCCTTGTCCCACCCCTGAGCAGGAAGTAGCACTCCACCCCACCCAGAACCATGTGGCAGCCATTGTATTGTGCACCTTCACCTAACAGGTAGATATCCATCTTCACAGGGAGGGGGGTTTGGGGGTGGGAGGCCTGCACAACAACTCCCACCATGCCCCCTTGTCCCACCCCTGAGCAGGAAGTAGCACTCCACCCCACCCAGAAGCATGTGGCAGCCATTGTATTATTCACCTTCACCTAACAGGCAGGTATCCACCTTCACAGGGAGGGGGGTTTGGGGGTGGGAGGCCTGCACTACAACTCCCACCATGCCCCCTTGTCCCACCCCTGAGCAGGAAGTAGCTCTCCACCCCACACAGAAGCATGTGGCAGCCATTGCATTGTTTTCCTTCACCTAACAGGTAGGTAGTCATCTTCACAGTGAGGGGGGTTTGGGGGTGGGAGGCCTGCACTACAACTCCCACCATGCCCCCTTGTCCCACCCCTGAGCAGGAAGTAGCACTCCACCCCACCCAGAAGCATGTGGCAACAAATCCCCCAAATGTGTCACAGAACAGGTAGGTAGACAGTGCATGCACCCTGACACTCCCCTGAAAAAGCATGGAGCCATATGACCACACCAGCCCTCACATGTCATCCAACTTGGCATACATCAAATAGCCACTTCCAGTGTGCAGACAGAAAAGCGTATGTAACTGTCACAGAAACCAGAGTGCGACTCTCAAAATCACATTTAGAAGAAATTCAGGGCACAACCATGCACAGCACTGAATGCTATCTTGAAGTGCCATGGGGGCAGAGCATCAAGGCCCATATGAAAACAAAACAAGCATGGTCAGTAGTAACAAGAAAGCAAAGCACATGATATGACAAAGGTATGCACGAGACTACAATGGCTAGTTCATGCCCAGTTGTAATGTCTTCCATGCAGAGTGACCAACAAAGATGCTGCACATAAAGTAATTGTGCTGCTAGTCGTTAGCTGATGACATGTCCTCGTAATCACACAATCTGCACGTTGTGCATGGTACCTACTGACATGTCACACCATGGACAAGTAAGGTATGCACCTCCACATCATGCCCAGATGCTCAAAACTGTGCAGACATACAATGTAATATCAATGTAAACTGTGTGGTGCATAACATGTAACAACAAAACATCTAACACCAAGCTTGAGGTGTGCACTCCAATGACCATTTCCCTCTGTTCCACAGGTGACCAAGAACTGACAGCTGCAGATGACCACACCAACCTGCAGAGCCAGTCTCCCCCGGAACATGGACTCTCCGATGCAGACTCCCTAGATTTCTCAGATGCGGAGCCCGAAGCTGGCCCATCAGGCATGCCAGGGCGCAACAGGTCCCAGGAACCCACTGTCCCCACCGCCACCACCTCAGCAACAACAACTACGCTGACCCCTTCTGTAACGACCTGTGCGGCCTCCACCACCACCACCAGTGCTGCCTGCAACACTGTCCCTGCCTCAGAGGATGACCACCCCACCACACAATCTGAGGAGGGCAGGGAGAGTACGCGGGTGTGTAGAGTGGTGACGCCACAGGTCCGGGACAGCAGGGCAGGTAACTAGGCGACAAGACCAACCGGACACTGGGACCGAAGCCCTGGCCAACATCGCCAGAGTCCTTGGGGCCTATGAACAAGCCCAGGGACACACGGGCCAGGCTCTGGAGGAATCCCGTGAGCTCCGCCTGCTGCTGAGGTCCATTGACACACGAATGGGCCAAATCGTGGACCTCTTGGGCCAGCTAGTGGGTGTCCTGAGAGACAGGCCTGCGGCCCAAACAACAGCTCCACCTACCTCCAGTGGCCCGCAGGATGACAGTTCACCCACCTCCCCTGCGGGCACAGAGAGGGGTGAATCCTCAGACACTGCTGAGCCCGCAGAAGAGGCCCCCCCTGGCAAACACTCAAGGGGCCGTCCACAGAAATCCCAGGGAGGATCACGTGGCAAAGCACCAGCCAAACGCCAGTCAAGGAGCCAGCCATGATGGCACCCCTCTTCACCTTGCCATTGACTTTGTTGACTGTCCTTATCCACACTGCCAGGTTAATGGAATGCGTCTGTTGGACTGTGTCACCACAAAAATGTGGTGACTACTCTATTGTCTCATCTACCATTACTGACAACTCATTGATTCACTTTTCACCTATTTGCAAATATTCACTTCCCTGTCACATATACCCATTGTTAATAAACACTCCTTACACACCTATGTTCACGTGTCAGCTCCATGTTTATTACAGGATGTACAATGTTGACTGGGATTACAATGTACCAGGAGCACGGATTGTTTGGAGGCATTGAGAGGCAGAAGGGACCTAGGAAAACACAAAAGAACAATATTCACTTGTCAGGTGATGGCATCACAGCCACTACACAACACTTGTCATCAAGGTACTCAAATATGCACACATTACAATGAGCAACAGTACCGACATAGACATCCTGTAGCTGGGCACAACTACCCTGTCCCAGAAACCTCAGCACCCAGCATGGAGACAACAACAGGCAGCAGTCACAAATCTCCCCTAGGCCTTTCCAACAACAACACAATCAGCAGACAATGGCACCGTTGTATGTTTCCACTCACCTTCAAGGGAAGTAGCGGTTGATGAGCTGTTGACGCAAGTCAACACCTTCCTCCTCTCCACTATCCTCGTCACTGGACATGGGTGGGTGTCCAGGCGGTGGCCTCGGCTGCTCATCAGCGTCCAGGAGCAGGGGGATCTCCTTGCGCAAGGCCAGGTTGTGGAGCATGCAGCATGCAACTACGATCTGACACACCTTCTGTGGAAAGTACATCAGTGCACCTCCGGTCTTGTCCAGGCAGCGAAATCGTGACTTCAAGAGACCAAAAGTACGCTCCACCACACGACGAGTCCTCCCATGGGCATCATTGTAGCGCACTTCACCCGGGGTCCTGGGATTCCGCAGTGGGCTCAGCAACCAAGGCCGGTTGGGATATGCAGAGTCACCTAGGTGTGAGACACACAGAACAAACTTGTAACATTACTGTGGCAGAGGACAGCATGTCACACATACAGCACGCTACTTCACCCTGCGTACTCACCCACAATCCATGCATGCTCCGTGAGCAGATTTGCCATCAGCTGGGGCACAATGCTGTTACGCATGATGTACTGTAGTGTAGTTCCTATTTCCCTAATAGGCTCTGCGCATTGGAATAATATACCCTATAGGTTTGACATAGGACTGAGGTCAGTATGTCCCTATCGAGTATATTAAACTTAATTACTTTGTACCAGCTAACTCAGAGGCCACTAGAAACTCCTTGTAAACAAGAAGGAGTAGTTTCTGGTAACCGCATAAACATGACAACTTTGTTTCCTTTAGAATCGGAACACTCTCAGAATCGTGGAAACAACAGATAACAGTTTCACTCAGCTAATCGTGCATGCTTAGTTTCTTCAGAGTTACACAGAAAGAATAGACAGGCATTTCAATAAAAGGATTTATTGAACAGTCTTGTTTCTCGTGTAAGAGATATGAGCTGTTACAATCGTAAGACAGTATGCAAGATATATTATGTACAGCGTAAGCAGTAGAAAGAAATAATACTGCGCTAGCATTATCTTTTAGCTATGACACATATATTCATATACATAAATAACATAAGCTAAAAATGCGAGTACTCATAAGATGCTTCTCTAACTAGTTCTACCCCAGTGTACCTAACCTAAGTGTAGTGCAAGGTAAGAAGTAGGTGATGTATTCTATAGTATGGTATGCTATAGTCTAGTATGCCAAGTCTAGTATGCCAAGAGTCCCTCTAGGTCCTAGTCAGCTCCATACCTTGAGAATGAGAGAGGTGGGAATCTCCTTCCGGGTCTCGAACTCTAACACCCCGCGAAGGGAGTCAGAACACTGGAAGCTGGATTCTCTGCGAGCAGGGATGACAGCGTCTCTTGTCAGTGCGTCAGGCCGGGACACGGGCTCCTCTAAAGTCGAGGTCTCCTCCTACTTGCTTGGGCAAGGGAAGGTATATTTATACCCGGTAGGTACCTTGGAATGTTAGCATTGACGTAAAGTCGGGCAGAGGAAGACGTCAGGAATGAACCCTTAAGGAATAGCGGTTCATGCATAATGAATGAGTTCTTGGAGAAATCAATAATCCTGTGCTAGGGGAACTCCCAAGAGCTTAAGGGTCTGGTTTCTAAGAACTCGTTGTGACGTTAGGGTGGACGGATGCAGATGACCATGCCTGTATTTGGATAGCATGGCTAATGCCTAAATAAGGACTGGGATCTTATGCCTATATAAGGTCAATGCGAATTGTGCCTATATAAGGACATGTATCAGGAAAACCTATATACGGACACCTAAAGCGGAATACAACACCCAATCCACTTTCGAATGAACGATAGTACTAAATGCTAAACATTAAATGCTAAACCTTAAACTGAGTCCCACATGTTGCTAAAAACATTTCTAAAAATACTAAAAGAAGTTTTTAAAAAACTGTTGCTAAACATGTAATACAATAGGTACTGTACATTTTAAAGCATTTTTTCATTCTAAGCATATATTGGAAATAAATGCAACATGAATGATAAACAGAAATATAAACATATGACGAAATGGTTGACAAGTTTTCAAAAATCAAAGCCAGTTCATCACATGGTACTAAATGAAATTGTGGTAAATAAGGTGACAATGTGTCCCTGGAAGTATTAAAGAAGTCTGTTCTATATGAATAGTTCTACTGTAAGCAGATTGAATTGCCATGTATTTTCAAAAATAGAGAGAAGAGAAAAAATAATTCAATTTTTAGGAAGAGTTCCAAGTTTAGTTCTGTTTTGAAAATATGAAGGCCAAATTCATTGCTTCCCCGGTACACTGTGAGCCTAATCAAGGTCAGTGTATGGGTCTGGTGTAAACATGAAATCATCTATTCCTGTAGACAAAAGATCGTCTACCGATGTCGGTGACAGTTGGAACAACTCGTTTAGAAGGTTAACTGCACAGAGATGTGAAGCATCGCCTTCAGCATAGGATGCTGCAGCAACGTTCGCATCCGTTGTTACCTGTGTGCCTGTTGATCCATCTCGTACCTCAGCAGCAGCAGGAAGCGTCTGTGAGATCTCAATGAATGCCGTCATCAGGATTGGTAGCCTCTGGGGACAACACAGAGCATGGGCCGTTATCGGTTCCAGCAAAGTATCGATATCCGTTGGCATGACTGATGGGAGTGTTAGACAGATGTCTAGCACGCATTCTTCACCGCAAAGCAGGCAGCGTAGAACAGGTAAGATACAATCTTGCCAGATTGGTCTAAATGACAGAAACCATGTTGTATTAAGTTCCCGTAGATGAGGTATGCCCAAAAGTTGCACTATGCGCTCACGGCACTTCCGTTCTAGGAGAGCTTTCTCCAAATTGCTGGGAGTGACGCCGGTTGATAGGCTTGCCATAGCGTAGTAGTAGGAATAAAAACAGGATTCCCGCAACCAGTGCTAGAATTAATGGCACACCACCAAACACCGAATGTGCGAAGTTTGGAATGATTCCGAGGACTGCCTGAAAAGGTGTTAACAGTCCTGAACAGATGGTCTTAAATACATGTACAATCCCGCTCGTATCAGACATGTTTAAGATACGTCCCATCATTTCTATGAAATGTATAGTGCAGTTTGTACGAATTAGAGCCTGTATCTCAGCCGAAGTCCTTGCAATTTGTAAATCATAGATTTCTTTGGCCGAGGTCAAAGGCACGGTCTGTTGTAAAAGCATGGCTTTCATTCTGCTTAGAGTATCAAAACGTATAAAAGAAACATTCAATGAAGGCCATAGAGGTGACTCCCTGACTGTGTCTATTGGGGGAACAATACTTGCATACAACAAGTAACCCTCGAGCCAACCGTTACCAGATATGGGATGCCTGGCAACATGCCACAGGAACTCTGATCATTCAACATGAGGTAACTACCGTTAGAAAGTTGGCCAAACGTTGGATTAATCACAGCAGCTGGTGTACCCTGCAGGTGGCAGGACAAGTTTGCCACAGAACCATTACAAGCCCCGTGTAAAGAAATGTCCTGACATATGAGTGAACCGCTTAGTGCATTTTCACAGTGTGTACTGCTGAGAAACACTTCACGATCCCCACTCCAACATCTGTATTCGTAAAGGTAAATTCCAGGATGTCTTAATGTATTCTTTACCCAACCTTTCATATTTGCCTGCTTGCATTTGTTTGAGGCAATACTGAAAATGAAAAGTAGTGATAGGCAGAGTTATTTTGCCATGGATAAGCCAATCTGTAGCTGGTTTTTCTGCTACCGTAAATGGTAATTTTTCCAGTTTTTCAATGCTCTGCACTGTATACTTTGCTCCCCTTTGTGCCAGTTTGATCTGTTTATCCGTTAGATTGTATTCTGCAATCAGAGACGACGTGTTGATAAAACGCCAAGGCACATAGCCTGCACGCAAGGATTGCAGCGTCCAGCCTAATAACATAATAGAACGTAACTGAGATTGGCCTTGTTGTAACATGGCTAAATCTTGTTCCAGTATGTCAATAGCAGAGGATACAATGTTGTCCAGTGAATAAATTCTGGGTGACAAAGTTGTTAACCCATTGTCGACCACAGTGAGAGATTTCTCTAAGTTAATACGATCAAGCTCACGTATTCTTTCTGCGGCCTCTGCCTGTGAAACCTTCCATACTTCATTATAAGCAGCATAAATGCCGGCATATATGAAACGTTTTTGACACGGTTTTCTTGGTCCTAGCAAGAAATCCCTAAGGTCTGCGTCTTCTTTAAGTAAAGATAAGAGTTGTTTCACATCCTGGAGTGCAGATTTTTGTAACCAGTCGAGGCACAATTTTCCTACACTGTATGTTGTTACTACTCCCGGATGTTGTCGTTGAACATAACGTGGGTCTGGCCTATGGATAGTAAAGCCCTGTATTCTATTCAGGAATATTTCTTGACAGATGTTTGTGTCTGTGGGCCAGAGCAACCATTTTTTCCAATCAGGATCTGTTCTGTTGTTTTGTAGTATTGTGTCTACTGTGACCGCTCCCTGTGTAGTGCTATTACTTGCAGGTGTTGGTACAGAAGGTATGTTCATGGCTTTGATCTTGGCTAAACCAAGGCAAGACGTTTGTTGCACAGTGTCATTCAAAAACATTATTTGCTGTGGGATGATACATGCTCTGAACAAAGCTTCTATCCCCTGCACTTGCCAATCTTTAGAACCCCAGACAGATTTTGTGTCGATTGTGTCTTTCCAAAAGTCAAATCCTAGTCTAGACAGTTGGGTAATAAAGGCTGCAGAATAAATCTGTTTTGTATTAGTTAACATAATTTTCTGTCCTGTTTTGTTTACATTCTTATAGGAAAATGTTTCTGGATCAGATGTATTGTACCCTGAAAAATATGGAAACTTATTTGCAAACGTTTTTGAACTACCCCTTGGTGGTGTAGGACAATGTTCCCATTGGTTAAACATAAACACATTTCTAGGTGTTGCAGATTTATGCAAGAAAGATGACCATAGTGGTTGTAACAATAAAGCTGTTCGTAGTCTGATGAACCCTCTAAGTATTCATTGTTAGAGAATGCAGCAGACCTTTCTAGATCAGACATCATGTCATTAACAGTCTCAAAGTCCCAATCATCAGAATAGGTACTGGAGGTAATAAAGTCACTTAATGAAATTTTAAATAAATGTGGAATGTTCAAAGGTTCCGTTGGGCCGAATATATCAAAATCGGTTTTGTCCCACACTATACCATCCTGTATAGGAACGGCTGTGATGTTCACTGCTGACAAGTCTCTTGCTTCACGATGGGATGATTTGTGTGGTTTTAAAAGTAAGTTCACATTTTTACTTTCAGTGTCCATATGGATGTATCTGCCATTTATAAGCACGCTAAGAGTCATAACCAAAGCTAGCCAAAGCAGAAAGAAAAATATTCCAGAAATAAACCATAGTTCAATCCATGGTGAAACCAGATAAGTCTCTTTCAGGAAATGAAAAAGGGCTTGTACTTGTTGTTTGAAAGTTTTTTGGGCTGGCGTCGTTTCAGGCTCACTTGGATCCTCAGAAAACGTATCAAAGTTAATGAAGTAGCCAGAAGCAGTTCGGTCAATTGTTGGAATTGCATCAGGATTCGTCGAAATCGCTGGAACCAGTTGATCACGTGTTACGTTGGTGTAGACAGGTGTATCTGGACGAACTGTTACTTGAGTTTCAAGAGGGATGAGTTCCATAGCATTGTTGCTTAGTCCTTCATCTCTTACTGCTGAATTCTCGATGGTTATGAGTCTTTCAGTCTGAACCTCTTGGATAGTAGCGAGAGGAGTGCGTCTGCTACTAGGTCGGAGTCCACAAGGCCTACTATTTAGTATTGGCCACATACTGTGGTTTGATGAGGTCGATTGACACAAATCTTTTCTCCTTTTTTCCAGCAAGGGGCGGCAGAAGTACTGTTCTTGTTCCGTGGACGGCTAGGACAGTTACAGGTTGTCTGTAAGAAGGTCCAAATTCCTTCTTGTCCGCAATCTTCTCTCTGACTAGATCCCCAACTTTTGGGATCCAGACAGGCCTTGCTGGGACTGCCGGTTTTTCCCCAGTGGTGGTTGGCTTCAGGAACACGTTTCTTTGTTTCGATCTTAGTTCATTTAGATCCTGTAAAACAACCAAACGATCTTTGATATCAAAGGGTTTATTTTCCACCACTGTACCTTTACATTCGAGATCAGGAACCCACATTCTTGTCCCAAATAGGACCTCATATGGAGTGACCCCCCCTAGAGAACTTCTTGGCAAATTATTTAATGAGCGTTGGACCCCATAAAGATGTTTGACCCACCCATCACCCGAACCTAATACTCTAGCTGTTATAGACTGCTTTATGTCCCGGTTTTTCCTTTCCACAACAGAATTTCCCTCAGGATGAAACGGAGAGGAGTACCACAATGCTACGCCCAAACTGGCATGTCTTCTTTGTAAGCCCGAGAGCTAAACGCAGGGCCCTGGTCAGAATGTAGTGTGCCAATTGCGTATGTGCCGATAAAGACTCGCAAATCTTATATAACAGTTCGAGCGTCAGCCGAGCGCTGAGGCCATATCCATAGGAACCTTGAGCACGAATCCACTGCGACCATTATATATTTATAGTTACCGTCCCTTTGCAAGGGACCGCAGTGATCCAGGTAAACACAAGCTAATGGTTTGTATGAAATCAACAGGGGTGTCTGCGCAGGACGTTTCACTGTGGAGACTTTCATCTGTTGGCATATTTCACATTCCAAAACATAGTTCTTGGTCTGTTTCCTAATGCCAGGCCACCAATATCTTTGTTTAAGTAAAGATACTGTTGCAGAAACACCTGCATGGGCAGAGGCTATCCCTTCATGTGCTGCTAGGATCAGTCCTAATCTACGTTCCATGTTTGGTATTACCCTATCCCCCACTCCAGGGATTCGAGCAAAAGGAACGTTGTTCACATCAATTACATAAGAGTACTTGAGTGGAATTTTTTTTGGTAACGCTGCATCACTGCCTTTGCTTGAAGCATTGACAGCCAACAATATCTCACTGTCTATTCTCGTTTTTGAACCAGTGATCGCAGCTACGGAAGCCGTCTGAACAGCCCCCTTTGCGGCTTCATCAGCCAATGAATTCCCTGCAACGTGAACGCCATCACGTTGATGACTCAGCGTGTGTATCACGTGAGCTTTTGATAGTAAGTTTCTTAACTGAACTACTTGTTCCCAAAGCGTTTTATGCTTTATTGTGCCACCTTTTGCATCTTTGAACCCGTTTTGAAGCCAACTCTGTATATATTCATTATATGACTGAACACAGTAAAAGAATCGCACACTATAAGTGTGGGGAATTCGCGATCTGTATTTTCAAGTGCCAGTTTGAATGCTTGTAGCTCAGCTCGCTGAGCTGTACAATCTCCTAGAGATTGAGTTTTAGTGACCATTGGTCTGAAGTTACCATCGCGCATGCGACCTTTAACGATTGCGCACGCTGCACTGTATGCTTGCTTACTCCCTGTAGCGGGTTGTGCTGATCCGTCAGTGTAAATTATAAATTCGTACTGATTGAGAGGCAAAATTTCAGTGGGCAGAGGACATTCATGTTCATATTGCAGGAACGCGTGTGTTTTTAAATCAGGATCAAAAACATATTCAACATCTGTTGCAGCAAGAGAATTAACCCATTGTATCCATCTAGTATGTAAAGCTTTTGCATTTGGAATGCTCGCTTTTGTAACCGCCTCTAAGGCCGGTACTGGAGTTACGACAATAATGCGTTTCCCTTGAGCTAGAGCTCTTTCTTTTGCTACAGCGGTTTGAACTGCGGTCAGTATTTTTTCTGTTGAAGTGAAGCGCATTTCTGCTTGTGTATACAAATGTGATTTGTATGCTATTGGTACTTTTTCACCCTTATTAAATGTTAAATAGGTGAATCCACATTGTCCCGAAATTATTCGGATCACTAAATTGCGTTTATTTACGTGTGTTTGTAAGTGATTTGTTGCTAACATGTTAGCTTGGAGTGAACGCAGTATTTCTGTGTGTTCCTGTGTCCAATGTTTTGTTGAAAAATCAGGTTTGATTAATTCGTAGAGAGGTTTAACCCATTCTGCGTAGTTTGGAATGTAAGTTCTTCCAAAATTTAGGAAACCCAGGATGGATTGTAAATTGTTCAGCGTTTTTGGAGGTTGGAGCAGCGCGCACTTTTCTAAAAAGTTAGCTGCCAGGCTCTTGCCTTCACTTGAAAGCTCATATCCTAGGAAAAGGACATTGAGATGGGCAATTCTGGATTTTTTAAAGTTGAATTTATAGCCCTCAGAGGCAAAGCCCAATATAATGGTACTCACCCTGTTCAAGTCCCTATCTAGGTCATCGTCTGTCAGATAGATGTCATCGACGTATGACAATGCGTCATTATCATAAATTTGTAGTAACTCTGTTACTCTTGCTGAGAATAACCCCGGGCTGTTTTTGAACCCTTGTGGGAGTCTACAAAATTGACGCTGGGTCCCCATTATTGAGAAAGCTGTTAAGTACCGGCTTTCAGGTGCTATGTTTTGACAAAGGAAACCATTTGAAATGTCCAATGTGGTTTTATATTTTTTACGCACACTGTTATTCATTAATGCTGTACTATGTGCATTTTGCACTGCAAATGTTTTGGAACAAGTGTTTAGGTGTCTGTAATCTAAAACTAGACGATATGTATTGTCTGGTTTGGATACAGGAAACAAAGGATTGTTCATTGAGGAGGTGCATGTTTCAATCACCCCTTGGTATTCAAGTTGATCTAAGATCTCCCTGACCTGTTTTTTAGCTTCTTGCTTTATTGGGTACTGCCTTTGTGCAGTAGGTTGATTTTTTAGCTGTATTTTGTGGTGAGGTGAGTCCTCATCCCATCCTACATGATTTTTGTATAATGCTGGGGCCTGGGCAACTGCCCATTTCCTGGCATAAGTATATTTTAGGTGAATTGGAATATGGTTGGAGAAGGCTGGCATAATGATGTCCTCGCCACGTGGGCACTCCCTGACAAAGTTTGTTGCCCAGTCCTTTTCTGCTAGAAGTATATCATAACCCCTTGAAAGTTTTTCCCAAAAGAGTGTTTTCACTTTTCTTGGTATGTCTCCCTCCATTCGGAGTGTTATTTCATTTAACTTTTGTGGAGTACTAACCCTGGTGTCTACAGTCTCTACTGTGATGTACTCATTCAAGTCCACTATCTCTAGAAGTTCCTTCAGGCTCTGGCGAGCTATTGTTACTTCTGCTGCACTGTCCAGCATTGTCTGAGCCCATTCTCCGTTCTTGAGCTGTGTTCTCAGTATTCTCGGCATGTCTGATCTTCAGACCTGCTACCTTCTTTTTTGTGAATTGAGGTTTTGAATTGATTTATTTTTCTGAACGTGTTTATCGTCTTTGGATTTCACGCGTTCTTCTTTGTGATCTGACCGTCCTCTTCTTTCTGATGTCTGTGACGATATCTGAAAGATACGAGAGGAACGTGTATCAGTATCTTGATACCTGTCAGGTTTTCTTAAATTATCCCTATTCCTGAGGTTATACCTCCTTGCAGAGGGCTCCTTTTGAGGAGACCTACCTCGGGATTGAGAACGTGTCTCGTTTGAATTTTGTTTATTAGTTTCCCACTTCTTTGTAGAAGATGTAGGATTTTGTTTATTAGAGTCCTTCTCAGGACTTTCAGATAGTTTTGGCTTCAAAGGTTTTCCACCCAAACTAGCTCTGCCTAATTCTGCATAAGATTGTTCTATTATTCTGGGTAGTTCATGTTGATGTTCTGTAACATCAAATTCCCTTAAGCGTTGGCGGATCGCCACTGATGCTGCCTCTCCTTTAATATTAGATAATATTATTGTTGAGACCTGGTCGAAGTTTTTCAGTAATTTCATACCTAAATTCAGAGCAGGTTCTGCCCCGTATTCGTTTTGAATTTGTTTCAGGACATCTGGTATTACTGCAATTGACGGAACACCATGTGTTTTAGTATAGATGGCAGCAAAGACTGTGCCCCAAGTGGTGCAGTCTTCCAGTTGTGGTGTGATCCCCATTGGTAAACAGATTGTTAGGATTCTGTGTTTCTCATAAGGGCTAGTATTTGGAAATACTGCTTCTATTTGAGTAATTTTTTGAGCTATCCAGAATGAAATTTGTTCACGTTTTGTGGGCATTGCGAAATTATATTTTGGAGTCTGTATCTGTGTTGTCCCCTTATGGTGACTCCATATGTGACTGTGACAACATGTTGTGATGTACATCTTTTTCACCCACAGGGACCTAGGTATGCTCAGAGGGATCTGTATGTCTGGTTACAGGGGGGCACCCGGCAAGCTGTTTGGCTGTGTGGACATCACATGGGTCAATTATGCAAAGTTTGCATGTTTCCATGCGGTTTTTGATATTTTGACTTAGGGGTCGCACAATGTGACTGCACAGGGTGGTGTGCAACATGGGGGTATCACCATCTTGTTTTGTGCGTTGCTTGCATGTGATGTGTGTGTGTATGGCACTAAACTGTACCTACGTCTCTGTCTCTTGCAGCATCTACCGAGGGCACAAAAGGACAGGGGACGGACACCAGTGGTGAGGCATTAGGCACGACTGCTTCACATGAGCACACTGACACTGATGTGACCAGCGCCTCGGAGGGGGACAGGAGTGTGCTTGAGGAATCACAGCCAGAGACACCAACCTCAACGTCATCTGACGGCAGCGGTGACTCCTCAATGTTGGCGGGCACAGGGAGTGGGAAATCTGCCTCCTCTTCCACCACACATCGTCCAGTGCCCACCCTCCCAGCGACTTCCACTAGTGCTGCCCGTGTTCGCACCAGTAAGAAGGGAAGCGTGTCCTTCCCCCCAGGCACCGCTGCCCCTGCCCCTGTCTCACCTGCTGCCCTCAGTGTTGAGTCTGTTGAGCTTTTGCGTCAGCTGTGTGTGGGTCAGACAACTCTCCTGAATGCCTTCCTAGACCATGACAAGAAGTTGGCACAGGTAGTTGCCTTCATGGAGGGCATTCATTCAGACGTGGGTGGGCTGCACAGGACTGTCCAGTCTTTGTCCTCCACAGTGACGGCAGCAATTCAGCTGTCACAGGCTCAGAGTCCAGCTCCAGTCCCTTCGGCCACCCCCTTGCCAGTGGCTACATCTGACGAGAGTGACCAGACACCACAGCCCTCAGGCTCAAGGTACACAACACGCAGCACACAACAGCATCACCCCAAGCGGGCCAGAGCGCATACACCATCCCCCAAACCAACCAAAGTCACCCCGGTGCGTAAAGGCAAAAGCCCTTCAGGTGACACTCAGGGGCATCAAGCCAAGAAGCAGGCCTCAGGCTCACATGCCTCAAGATCATCCCCATCCAAGGACCCTCCCGTCCAAAAAGCGTCTCCCAAAGACAAGCAGACAGTTGCCATGCCTGCTGTGAAGCTGGTGCCTGGTAAGAGTCCACAGAAAAAGCCCTCTAAGGCAGATTCACCCACAACCTCAACTCCCACCCACACCCCTGTGAAGCTGAGAAAGGGGGGCACTGTAGGGGAGTCACCTGGTCAACAGGGGATGGAGGGAAAAAGGCAAGGCAAGGCCAGGCCAAGCATACCGCCGGATCCAGCAGATCCCCAGAGGGAGGGCCAACGCATACACCTGATGCACCTTTGGTGGAGAGTGTGCCTGTTATGCCCGCCCCACCTCCCACTCCTACCAAGACCAAAATTACCTATCGAATCCCCAAGAAGTGGAAAGGCACCCCTCCACATTCTCCCTCACACACTGTGTCTCACGGCAGCATGTCTCTGCCTCCACGTGCCACCACACCACCCGGTCCAAGCAGCCCTCCGGCTCACAAAGCCACTGATGCCTCTACCTCAGCTGGTCCTCTCTCTCCCAGGTCCAGTACTCCAACTGGGCGCGACAATCAGCCACCTCCCAGTTCGACTGACAGCCACGTCTGAGGCTGAGTCCCCCTCCCACACCTGTCTCTCCCACGGCAGTGCCTGGACTGCCCATTGTTGTCCCCCTAGCTGTGTTGCTGACCATGGCAGTGTACGGTCTCACCCATTCCCTGTGCAGGTTCTCATGCACACATGTGCCTACTCTGAACTGTGGACTGGCCACTGGCCTTGCTGATGGTGTCCATGGATGCCCTCTCCCTCTGCAGGTTCTCATGCACACCTGTGCCTACTCTGAACTGTGGACTGGCCACTGGCCTTGCTGTTTGTAACCATGGATGCCCATTCCCTGTGCAGGTTCTCATGCACACATGTGCCTACTCTGAACTGTGGACTTGCCACTGGCCTTGCTGTTTGTGACCATGGATGCCCATTCCCTGTGCAGGTTCTCATGCACACATGTGCCTACTTGGAGCTATGGACTGGCCACTGGCCTTGCTGTTTGTAACCATGGATGCCCATTCCCTGTGCAGGTTCTCATGCACACATGTGCCTACTCTGAACTGTGGACTGGCCACTGGCCTTGCTGTTTTTCACTTTGTTTGCCCATTCCCTGTGCAGGTTCTCATGCACACATGTGCCTACTCTGAACTGTGGACTGACCACTGGCCTTGCTGTTTTTCACTTTGTTTGCCCATTCCCTGTGCAGGTTCTCATGCACACATGTGCCTACTTTGAATTGTGGACTGGCCACTGCCCTTGCTCTTGTCTACTTTTGATGCCTATCTGGGTAATATGTAATAAAGACAGTTACTCATGTTGTCTGCTTTGTCAGTGTCCTTGCTATATGAAAATGTATTATGTATGGGTATGGTTTGATGTGACACATGATCTGTATGCCACTTTAACATTGCCAATGGCTTGTTTCACTTTTTCTGAGTTTACCAGAGGTGACAGGCACTTCAGTTCTTCTTGAGTCTGAGGCTTGGGGGTGCAATGATAGTTGTTTGTGATGACCTACTGTTATCCGTATCATTCTATGGTCAGGTTTGCTAAATTGTACACATGACATGTTAGGATGCACTACCAGCACAGAGGGGAATTCTATCCACAGGATTGCAGGCAGGCTGGCCAGGGTCCATCATGTGTGTGTGATCTTTCTTGATGTGTGAACAGCAGTGTTGGTATATGGTCATCTTGTGATGGGCTGTCTTCCTTGTCACATGGGTACATTTGTATGTGTGCACTTGAGTGGTCATGAAGTGTGAAGGGGGTGACTTGGTCAGTAGTGTTGATGTGTGTGTGCCCCTGCAATGCCAACTGCACACATGTATGACCCAGGAGCTGAGTGCCTGTGTGTTTGATTTGTCAGCCCTGTGCTTGTGATTGTGTGCACATGTGGGAGTTGTAGGTTGTGCACTGTACAATGTGTTGGTGTGTCCTTGCACTCCTGGGGGACACCTACTTGTTGTTGCTGCCAGTTGTGAGTATGCAGAGTGTGTGACAGCCAAGTCTGTGTTGTGTTTTGTTGATCAGCCATGTGTCTTGTTACTGTTTGTGCTCACTGTGCAGACCTGCTCAGCCACACTGACATTGTTGGTGAGTTTCTCATGCATTGCTGTCACTTGAGCCATTTTTGGCTCCAGTATGGTATGTGGAGTCATACCATCCACTAGCTTTGCTCCTGAAGCCTACCCATTGTGAGTGACTCCTCCATGTATTTGTGTATAGTACACTCCTGACCTGTCCACTACTGACGTACACACCACTTCACTATCATGTCACCTGTCCCCTTGGGTTGCCAGTGTGTGAGCCTCCTCACCACTTCATTAGTTACACTGTGCTTTGTGGTGCTGATCTGTGCACAGGACCAATGTGCCACTCAGGACAGTTTCACATATGGTTATGTGTGATTTTCTTGTACTGGTTTGCAGTCATGGTTGATCATGTGCACTGCAAATGTTTGTGCTGCACAGTCCTCTGTTCATGTTGTTTGCACCTGGGTGTCCTTGAGTTGTGCATCTGTGATTGTTGGGTTAGCTGTATGTGTGTTTGGTGAGGTACTGCTACCCTTCCAGAGTGTGATGTTGTCTGTGTGCTGTGCTGATTTGTGTTGTGGGAGTACATGGTGTGACACTGAGATGTGTGTGCTACTGATTTGGTTGGTGTGCACACACTGCTTGGCCTGCATGGAGTGCTGTCAGTGTATGTTGCCTTGTACTTGCCTGGTGTGCATCCCCTGATGTCCAGCTGAGTTTGCAATGTGATGTATTGGCATGTGCATCTGTTGTGTTTTTGTTGTGGAAGTATGCAGTGTTTGGGCTGTGTTGGCTCTTTCTGCTGACAGATGCTCTGTGTGTGATGTTCTATTTGCATTACATTGTGTGTGAGTTGTTTGTGCATTGTGATACATTCAGATGTGTGTTGCAGGTGTAGTGTAGATTACTTGTGTGTGTGTCACATGCAGCAAGTTATATTCTGGTTGCTGGCCTTGTTTTGAGTGCACACTAGTGCTATGTCCTCCCATCTTTGACCTGTCACTTGTCAGGATTCTGCATGTGCATGCATGTGGTACACCATGACACCATGTTGACTTGATGGGTGGTGTGGTGTGTCTGTCTGTGTTAGCTTATTGTCCCATTGATCCCAGTTTGTGTTCCTGATTGTTTTGAGATGATGCACTTGTTTGTGTTGGGGTATGGTGTCTGTGCATTGCTCCTGGGTGACAATGTTGTGTACTCCTGTTCTGTCAAGGGACACATTGCCTTTCCACTGTTTGGCTGCACATGTCTGGGCTTGTTGGACTTCTGTAGATGTTGTTGGTGAGCTTTGTGTTTGACTGTTGTTTTTGTGTCTGCATTGGTTCAGGCATCGCTGAGTGTGAGTGTGATGTTTGTAGGTGCAGCACAGGGTGTGTGGTTGGTTGTCAGTGAACTCACAGGACCTTATTACCATTATGTGTGTTTCTCACAGGTGTAGAGTGTTGCAAGTGTGAGGAGGGTAGGTGAGGGGCATGTGTGGAGGTCCTACTTGTGTTTGACAGTCATGGAGTGTGACAATGAGCCATGTGTGTTGTGCTGATGACATACACATGTCAAGTAAGTTGACACAGATGTGTGGCTGGTAAATGTATGACTTCAGACGCTTCCTATCATTCCTGTGCCTATGCATGGCTTGCCTTGCTGTCTCCCTGAGTTGTTGCACAGAGGTCACTGTGATTTAATTTCACTCACTGTGCCAGCCATGTCTGATTTGATGGCCTAAGGGTGGTGTGATATGTTCCTTCTCTTGCATGTGATGTACACATGCTTTGTGGCTTGCTCCATGACTTTCCAACACTGTCCACCTCACTTTTGCCTAGCCCATTTATTGTCCTCCATTGCTGCTGACATCTGTTATGTGTATGTGGCTGTGTGTCAGTGTGGGGTGTGTCTGGGTGACTTGACAGGCAGTGTGTACAGTTGAGTGGTTGTTCATATGCAGTGTGAGTGTTCATTTTGTGATTGGACTCAGTTTGCTTGACATGAGTGGGGGTAGGTGTGAGGTGAGGAATGCCCTGCCCCTGAGCTTCTGTGCAGGGTGTTCCTCTTCTCCCCACCTTCTGAGACAGGCTCCCTGGTTGTTTGGTGTGTGTGGTGCAGGGTCAGGGTACACCTGGCTGGTAAATTGTGCAGGGGGCACAGGAGGAGCACAGAGCATATCCCCTAATGGGTGTGGGGGCGTAGTGTGTGAAGGGTGAGGGTGGGGCCCTATGATCTTTGTGGACTGCCCATGCCTGGCGCTGGCCCTGCCTACTACATTGTGCGCATTTTTCCCGCGTCTGCACCGCTGCGGTGACGTGACCGGGACATTGCTGTGATTTCGCGGTTGATGGATGGCCCGGATGCGGAGGGGTGATTTCGTGACAGGTAGGACATGTGTGGGTACACTTGGGGATGTGTTCCTGTCCCCACCAGAGTGTCTGATGTGGACAGGAACCGTATGTCAGTCCAGTAGTTGTGTGTTGTGGTTGTGTGCGGAGTTGTGTGATTGCTTACCTGCGGCATTGTCCGCGACGGGCCATTATTTGCTGGTAGTGGAGCAGGTACAGCACCGGAAAGGCGTGTAGAGCTGGATCCATTGTGGTCGGGACCGGGTGGAGGGGTCCGGGAGTCTGGTTTCGCGCTCTGCTATCGTGCTTCTGCCGTCTCTGGTTGGGTGGTTTTTCCGCTGCGGTGTGACAGGCTATTTGGGGCATCGTGATTTGTACGGTGGACGGGACGTCATTCCGCACGGTGGTGGGTCTCTATTGGCTCACACGGCCGCGGTGGGTGACGCATTTTTATGGCGGTTCACGTCGCACCCCCGCGGACGGGAAATGGGCTATGTTTGCCCATCGTAATATGGCGGGCGTGAGGCCCGCTGCTGGCGTGCGGAAAATGACATTTTCTGCCACTGCCAGCACCGCGGAGGTGCCGCCGCCCGCCATCGTAATGAGCCCCTTAATGTTTGTTTTTATTTTGTTTAGTAATATAATTAAAATGTATGCATTAATAAATGTTATATATTTTTTATATATGTAATATATATGTCTGTTTATTTTTGATAGTTGTGATTTTTTTATGTTGTAGTGTTTGTTTATTTATTTGTTTTTTATTTTTAAGTGTATTTGTTTGTTTTAGTTTTATTAATTTTATAACTTTTTTTAGAGTTTGTTTTTAAAGTTTGATCTATGTTATTTGTTTGTATTATTGAAAATAGTTTATTTTAATGTTTAAATGTTGTTTTTTTGTATAGTTTATATGTATTTTATTGATGTTTGTGTTGTCGATATTATGCATATCGATGTTTTTGTTGTAATATATGTTATTTTAATTTTATTGATATTTTTGTGTTCTTTTATTTTGTTGTTGATATTTTTGTCATCGAAATTTATTTATTTTCACGATTTTTTTTATCGATGTTTGTGTTATTTTAGTTTTGTGTATTATGTGTCGATATTTTTGTATACGATATTAGTGACTTGATAATTTTGTAGGTCGATATTATAGGAGTCGATGTTGTGCCAGTGATCCGAGTGGCCACTCGGGCCAGGTCACACCACAGAATGTGCCTGAAGCAGGCAAGTTCCACTGCCTCAAAGAGGCTTTACCTCTCGCCAGTCAGTGGGCTGGGTCTGAACACCGTCCTTATGTCCCCAATCTCCGAGTGTCACACAAGGGCCCTCAGTCTCGGCCGACACCAGAGCAGGGGCGGATCTTTCCACCACAACAGTCCGGGCCTCCCAGGCCACTCACACTGCACTCAGAGCTGCAGCGTCTCGATCGGCTCACCCACGTCAGATCACGGTTTGAGTGGCCTCGCTGCCTCCCCAATATGTTCTGCCACTAGTATAGAGGCATTTCGGGAGTCTTGAGCACTGGTAGGTAGGAGGATGCCCCAGGATAATGCAGGCAGGCCGGGAGCCATCTTGCCGACCATGCCTCCCCCATCTTTGTTGTTTTTATTAAAATAAATACAGTGTATGATCAGAAGATTTTGCATTAAAAGAGGAGAGAAACTGTTTCATATAAGACAATGAAAAAGAAAGAGATCCAAGGATTATTCTGAGTTTGATGACTACCAGAATCGAGTATACCACCAGATAAAGAGGATGGAGGGGAATGTTCTACTAATCAAGAAGATGAAGACCTCGAAAAGTTAATGGCCGATTAATACGTTTATTTCTGTTTTAATGATTATTTAGAAATTAGCAGACGGCAGATTGTGGTAGCGCTTCTGAAAATATGAAAAATGCAGAAATTCGCGTGAAAATTATTTCTCATAATTGGTGTTTCTTATAATGCATAGAGTCATAACTGATGATTTAATGATGTAGCAACTAAAACAAATCTCCTAAGTCATTTAGAAAGGCATATAATGAGGCAATTAGTTATGCCACATTTTCACGTGAAATGCCATTATTTCTAATATGGATGTAGTTTCTGAAGTTCCGTTCAACTTGCTCCTGCTCATTCCCCCTCCCATCAGTGTTCCGCTGAAAAGTCATTTCTTCCCTTGTTTGTGCAGAATACCAAGTGAATCACGCAACTGTAAAAGTGATATAAACCATGGTCAGAAAGACTGTATTGAGGATGAAACTTCCACCATGTACCCAAAGTATCATTTTCATGGACATCTGCTGGAAGTGTTGATGTAGATGTGCAAAATCAATGAGCCATTGGTAGAGGGATGTTTCCTTTGGTGTTGATCATCTCTGGAGGTTGGTTGCTGAGGGAGAAGATTGAAGATTTCTCTTACCTCATAAAATGGGTTAGAGTTAACGTCTTATTAACTACATAAATGTTTCTGATTTGCAAATGCCAACTTAACCATGACCATACTATGCTGAATTTGCTGTATCTATTAATAGTTTTTCTGATTTATCTACAAAACGTTTGAGTTGTTTGCTTTTTTGTGGGATACATTTCTTTCAATATTTTCTTTGGGGCGACTTTCATTTTCTTACTGAGACTCTGTCCATTTGTCTTTAGATTTTCTATTGGGATGCTGTCAGTACTCTTCATGAGTTTGATTGTTAGGGTTTTGCCTAGACTTGCCTCTATTTCTCTATGTGGGCCTTCATTATGATTTCATGCACATTTTCTCTGTACTGCATTTAACTTTTTGTGTATTAAAAAATCACTTGTACCTTATTTTTGGCCTACAGCTCAGCCCTCTACACTTCCAATAATTATTCGTATTTAAACTACGCTAAAGTCGTGTTTTCTGATGAGGAGTGTAGTCTGTGACTGCTAAATCAACTGGAGATGCTGGAGCCGAAATATTTAGTTATATTTTGGGGTATCTAAATATTGGGATTCAGAGGATTATTGTGGTTCAGCTCCCACCAGGGCAATTTTCTGAAACACCTGACTTTGCAACTTTTGTCAATTCTCCCAATGTCCAGTAGGAAGACTGGCAGATATTGCAAGTTTTCAGAGTGTTCCTGGAACTTGATGTAATGCAACAGTGTGCAGACTTTGCCTTGTTTCAATAGTGGTCAATTATTTAAATACTGCCACTATACAAATCACCAAATAAGTCATTCCAAGATGCTTTGCTGCACGTATAATACCGGTTCTATGGTGCCCCAGTATGAATGCATCCTAGATTTCAGGATACCAAAGTAGGTACAATGTGGAAGTATCCACGGAGTAGCGGATCGGAGGATAGAGGTGGGGCTCGCGGTCAGACTGAAGGAGTGAATTGAGAGAGCCCGCGGCTCTGGCTCCATGAGGCTACCGCGACCCGTTCCGAGGGGAGCGGATGTGATGTTCTGTGACCGCAACCTGAGCATGCTGACTCGATAGAAACCCCCCTCCCCTCCCCCCCAAACAGCACGAGCGAGAAGCTGGCTTTCAGGCAATGCACTCGGTGAGGAGAAGGGGGAAGTGGCGACAAGTGCGGGGGCCCGGCATGCTATGTTTTGACACCCATTGAGACGCCACAGCGAGCATCGGCACCTGGGGCATAGCGGACAACAGGACCGGGGCTCCCCAGCGGCACCTGAACGAGTAAGAAAGCCCCCAAGCGGCCTGCCTGACTTCAAAATGGCGGCAGCTGGGACAAATACAGGCACCAGTACCTCCGCGAGTGCCAGAGACGGCGTGCGAGGTAAATAATGTGCAGGAGGGAAGGAGCAACCACAAGACTTGGGCCCAGGAGGGACAATAAGGGCAGATCAATCCTCTCCCAAGGGGTGAACTGACAAAAGCTACATATCAATGAACTGTCCTCCTTTAGACTCTTAGGGTAATTGAAATCAATACTCTCCGTGAGCCTTTTTTTTTAAACGCGCCTGACCCCAAAATGGCGCCTGCAGAAGATCGTCGCCAGGGGACAAAAACAATCACCCTAAGGGAGGCCCCTGACCGTGGAGTCCTAGCTTTTTGGCCAATGCCCGGTGGAGCTACTAGATAGCTAAAGAGGAGATGGGCTATGGACTACCCCTTCAGCCGTCACCTACCCAGCTGGACTTTGGGCAGACCTTACTTCGTCTCTCCGTCGTATTCTCCCTCCTACCCCTTTACTCCACCCACTTTCTCCTTTACGATCCATTTATCCCTCCTCTTTGCTCTTTAATTGTTTTCCCGTTGAGACCTAGCTGTTTGGCTGATGCCCGGTGGAGCTACCTGATAGCTATAGAGGAGATGGGCTGTGGACTTCCCCCTTGGCCGTCACCTACCCACCCGGACTTTGGGCAGACTCTCCTTCGTCTCTCCAATCTCCATCCTATCTCCCTCCTACCCCTCTACCCCACCCCCTTACCCTTCTAAGCTCCATTTATTTCGTCTTCTACGCTCTTGAAATATTTTTCTAGTAACTGATGTAATTTGTAACTGATGTAATTTTGTAATTTTGTGGAACCTTATGTAAAGCGCTCTGATACCTCCGGGTCTAGCCAGCGCTATATAAAACTCAAATAAATAAATAAAATAAATAAAAAATATCCAGAAAGCATATTATCCAGATGTTGTTTGCTTTCTGACTTCCCCAAAATAGTGCAGTTTCTGTAGCTCTCCAACTGAAGGTATTCGTATTTCCGTCCTTTGAATATTTAATAAGCAATTATCTATCCCAAAATAGAAGTCAGAACACTGCATAACAAAATCAGTACTAAGTACAATCTGCAGCACAAAAGATACACTTTATCCATAATTATAGCAATGTTTAATGTAACACCAACAGAAAGGTTAACAAAAACCCATGAAAATGAAAACAACATTCATTTTCTTAATATTATGAATGAAAAGATCACCTGGTATTGGCTTGGAAATGCAGTTTTTTATTTTACTCCTAAAACAAAGAAGAGTGGGAGCTAGATTAGAGACCGTGGAAACGAATTGCACAACTAGGAAACAGCACAGAAAATGTCTTATTGCCGTCGAAGCTCTTTTTAAGTTGAGCCAGCAGGAGGGGCGCCTGTGCTATTGCTTGGTTACCGATTATGTCTAAAAAATAAAAGAATTCTAAAAAGGAGTTTTTAGTGTACCCATTACTTACCATTACGCATGGTCACATTCTGTGCACATTTTCCTGCAATACAGTTATGGTATCTCAGAAATCAAGGTTCATTTGTCTGTTTAGCAGCAGTGGCTCCTCCGCTAAGGCAGAGGAGCGTCGCCCCACTACTTTTCAGCAGTGCAAAAATTAAAACATACAATGATAATAAAACGTTGTTATTATCATTTCATTCTTCCCTGTTGAAGCCTGTTTTGGGGCAGGATGGGCTTCGCTGTAGTCACAGCCAGCAGGGCAGGAGGAAATATGTGCACTTAAATGCGCATGACGATTTGGCCAGCCATCTTGGGCCGGCCAAACAGTCATGTGCACTTAGCATGTTCTCCACCCGGCTGTATTGCACAGCCTGGGTGGAGAATATGCACAGGCTCCCTGTCCCCTTGTGTGTGTGTGAGCATGTGTGTGTGTTTGTGTGTCTCTGTGTGCGTGTGTGAGCTTTGTGTTTGTTGTGTGTGCACGCGTGGCAGGTGATCCACATATGCCCTCACTACTTTTTGAAATGTCTGTACCAGACAGACGATAGAAGTGCTCCGTATATGGTAAAATACAGCATTTAATTACACGTCTGCATAAGTGTTTTATAATATTTGAAATACAAAACTTCAGGAACATGACCTCCCTATAACTCTTCAAATACATACCTTAAGTAAGCCTGGGCGTAGTTCGCAGCGTTTTGCTACGCGGAACTTCGCGAAGTTACAAAAAAACTCTGCGAAGTTCCGCAAGTGGCGGAGTGTAGTGCAAACTGCTGTTCGCACTGTTCTTTCTGCAGCTCGGGTAGAAATTCTACCCGAGCAGCAGCTGGCGCTCGCGAACTTACTGTTCGCGAGCATGAGCGGGGAAAAAACTCCGCTGCACTACGCGAAGCGGAGTTTTCTTGCACTCTGCGAGCTCCGCGAAGTGCGGAGTGCAGAAAACTCTGCAAACTCCGCGAACAGAGCGGAGTTCAATGCCAAGGCCTAACCTTAAGAAACATGCCGATAAAGGTGCTCTATAGACTTCCAAACACAGGCTTTTAACAGGCACATCTAAAAAGCACTCTATAGACTCTAATACAGGCCTTAACATGCATGTCTAAAGAAACGCTTGATACCCCGTCATGATCTTAATTAATACTGCTATGGTATCTATATAAGCGTGAAACACAGAACTTTAAAAAACAAGACACTTTTTGGAGGAGGCCGCTTGATAGGGAGGTGTTTTAAGAAACAGGGCACTTCCGACAGAAACGCCCCCTCCTTAGCAAGGCACTATGAGTTGCAGGTCACTTGGAGAAGTAGGGTATTTTCAGTGGCGGCTACCGTAAAAAAAAATGGTGAGGCACGAAGGCGCATGACTCACCATAAATTCAGGAGCACAACCGCTACGGCACTCCTCTTACCTTTCCATGAGCAGGAAGGAAAAGAAAGGACTTCCTTCCTGCTTGTGAAATGCAGCTCCAACCAATCCTGGAGCTGCTCTCATACTGTGAAAGCAGCTCCAGGATTGGTGGGAGCTGGCTCACCCAGCGCTCATTTTGAGGCTTACAGCCTTTGGATTGCTGGGTCTACAGTGCACATGTTGGGCTGGCCATCGCAAGATGGCTGCCAATCCGACATGAGCACTGTAGACCAGTGCTGCCATCCTCCATTTGTAGGATTCAGCCTCCCCCATCCTCACACTGTACACAGCACAAGTCAATGTGGTGGCAAATAAATAAAATGGCATTGACGTACCATTTTATTTATTTGTGTTGCCTGCTGCACTCTCAGCAGGTGGGGGATGCTCCTCCGCTCCCAAGATGGAGCCGCACCTGGGTATTTAGCGCAGTATGGTACCCTGTGCAGCAGGACACTTTTAGAGACATTGCACTTTGTAGTTCTGGCACTTGGTACGGGGACCAATCAGCAGAATTGAGCCTTGAGAGGCAGGGTGCAGGGTGCTGTGTGCAGTACGCCCGGGCACTTGGGCGAGCAAAGCAATTTGAATAAGGGAACCTTTCGAAGCGTCGCACTGCATACAGCAAGGCACTTGGTAGCAGGTTACTTTGAGAAACAGGGCACTGTGAAGCAGAGAGCTCTGAACAGCAAAGAAGATTGATAAACAGGGCAGACTGTGCAGGATGGCACTCTGTACAGGGGGGTGGGGACTTTGTGTGGCAGGCACTGTGCCGGACTGCTGGGTGAAGGAGGGTACTTTGAACAGATGACTTTGAGAAGGTGGGTACATTTAGAGGCGAACAAAGCAAACACAAGGAGATGATGGACGGAGCGCTGAAAGTTTTCAGACACTCGCCCCCAGTCACAGATCTGGGTTGAATCCATCATCGTTCTTTAGCTCACTTTGCCACCTCAGTTCAGACCCAGCTATCTGCAAATCAGTCTTGACCCTGTGCCTCATGGGAACATTCCAGCCCGAACTGCCAAGCCAGGTCTTCTCTGAACCGGAAACAAGCATCCTGGGACCGGTTTCGGGGTAATACCCCTCATCAGCCAGGCTAGCTTGAATCCAGTGGCAAAGTGAGCAAGGGACCCACGTCTGGGCATACACTGCCAACTTAGGTCAAACAAAGCAAACACAAGGAGATGATGGACGGAGCGCTGAAACTTTTCAGACACTCACCCTAGTCACAGATCTGGGTTGAATCCATCATCGTTCTTTAGCTCACTTCGCCACCTCAGTTCAGACCCAGCTATATGCAAATCAGTCTTGACCCTGTGCCTCATGGGTACAGTCCAGCCCGAACTGCCAAGCCAGGTCTTCCCTGAACCAGAAACAAGCATCCTGGGACCCGTTTTGGGGTAACACTCCTCATCAGCCAGGCTAGTTTGAATCCAGTGGCAAAGTGAGCAAGGGACCCACGTCTGGGCATACCCTGCCAACTTAGGGCGAATACAGCAAACACAAGGAGATGATAGACGGAGCACTGAAACTTTTCAGACACTCACCCCCAGTCACAGATCTGGGTTGAATCCATCATCGTTCTTTAGCTCACTTCGCCACCTCAGTTCAGACCCAGCTATCTGCAAATCAGTCTTGACCCTGTGCCTCATGGGAACAGTCCAGTCGGAACTGCCAAGCCAAGTCTCACCTAAACCGGAAACAAGCATCCTGGGACCAGTTTCGGGGTAACACCCATCATCATCCAGGCTAGCTTGAATCCAGAGGCCAAGTGAGCAAGGGACCCAAGTCTGGGCATAACCTGCCAACTTAGCGTGAACAAAGCAAACACAAGGAGATGATGGACGGAGCGCTGAAACTTTTCAGACACTCACCCTAGTCACAGATCTGGGTTGAATCCATCATCGTTCTTTAGCTCACTTCACTAGCTCAGTTCAGACCCAGCTATATGCAAATCAGTCTTGACCCTGTGCCTCACGGGAACAGTCCAGCCCGAACTGCCAAGCTAGGTCTTCCTTAAACAGGAAATAAGCATCCTGGGCCGGCTTCGGGGTAACACCCCTCATCAGCCAGGCTAGCTCGAATCCAGTGGCAAAGTGAGCAAGGGACCCACATATGGGCATACCCTGCCAATTTAGGGTGAACAAAGAAAACACAAGGAGATGGTGGACGGAGCGCTGAAACTTTTCAGACACTCACCCCAAGTCAGAGATCTTGGTTGAATCCATCATCGTTCTTTAGCTCACTTCGCCACCTCAGTTCAGACCCAGCCATATGCAAATCAGTCTTGACCCTGTGCCTCATGGGAACAGTCCAGGCCGAACTGCCAAGCCAGGTCTTCCCTGAAACAGAAATAAGCATCCTGGGACCGGCTTCGGGGTAACACCCTTCATCAGCCAGGCTAGCTCAAATCCAGTGGCAAACTGAGCAAGGGACCCACGTCTGGGCTAGGGGTGGGCGGAATTTGCGTAGTCGAGCTACGCAAAGCTCCGCGAAACGGTAAAAAATCTCCGCAAGCACGCAAAAGTTCTGCGAACACGCGGAATTGCTTGTTCCGCCCGTTCGCGATGCTTTATTCCTGTTCGTGAACTCTGGTTGCGTGCTCGGGGAGAAATATCTTGCGAACACGCATTTTGAAAGCGCGAACAAGCAAAAAATTCTACGAAGCCGCGGATCGCTGAATTTTTGGCAATTTCGCGTTCTCCGCGGAAGGCAAAATTACCCAAATTCCGCAAATTCCGTGAGCGGAACGGAATTTACCGCCCAGGCCGAGTCTAGGCATACCATGCCAATTAAGGGTGAACAAAGAAAACACAAGGAGATGGTGGATGGAGCGCTGAAACTTTTCAGACACTCACCCCAAGTCAGAGATCTTGGTTGAATCCATCATCGTTCTTTAGCTCACTTCGCCACCTCAGTTCAGACCCAGCTATATGCAAATCAGTCTTGACCCTGTGCCTCATGGGAACAGGCCAGGCCAAACTTCCAAGCCAGGTCTTCCCTGAACTGGAAATAAGCATCCTGGGACCGGCTTCGGGGTAACACCCTTCATCATCCAAGCTAGCACGAATCCAGTGGCAAACTGAGCAAGGGACCCACGTCTGGGCATACCATGCCAATTAAGGGTGAACAAAGAAAACACAAGGAGATTGTGGATGGAGCGCTGAAACTTTTCAGACACTCACCCCCAGTCAGAGATCTGGGTTTGAATCCATCATCGTTCTTTAGCTCACTTCACTACTTCAGTTCAGACCCAGCTATATGCAAATCAGTCCGGACTCTGTGCCTCATGGGAGCAGTCCAGCCCGAACTGGCAAGCCAGGTCTTTCCTGAACCAGAAGCAAGCATCCTGGGACCGGTTTTGGGGTAACACCCCTCATCAGCCAGGCTAGTTTGAATCCAGTGGCAAAGTGAGCAAGGGACCCACGTCTGGGCATACCCTGCCAACTTAGGGCGAACAAAGCAAACACAAGGAGATGATGGGTGGAGCGCTGAAACTTTTCAGACACTCACCCTAGTGACGTATCTGGGTTGAATTCATCATCGTTCTTTAGCTCACTTCGCCACCTCAGTTCAGACCCAGCTATATGCAAATCAGTCGTGACCCTGTGCCTCATGGGAACAGTCCAGCCCGAACTGCCAAGCCAGGTCTTCCTTGAACAGGAAATAAGCATCCTGGGACCGGCTTCGGGGTAACACCCCTCATCAGCCTGGCTAGCTTGAATACAGTGGCAAAGTGAGCAAGGGACCCACGTATGGGCATACCCTGCCAATTTCGGGTGAACAAAGAAAACACAAGGAGATGGTGGACGGAGCGTTGAAACTTTTCAGACACTCACCCCAAGTCAGAGATCTTGGTTGAATCCATCATCGTTCTTTAGCTCACTTCGCCACCTCAGTTCAGACCCAGCTATATGCAAATCAGTCTTCACCCTGTGCCTCATGGGAACAGTCCAGGCCGAACTGCCAAGCCAGGTCTTCCCTAAACCGGAAATAAGCATCCTGGGACTGGCTTCGGGGTAACACCCTTCATCAGCCAGGCTAGCTCGAATCCAGTGGCAAAGTGAGCAAGGAACCCACGTCTAGGCATACCGTGCCAATTTAGGGTGAACAAAGAAAACACAAGGAGATGGTGGATGGAGCGCTGAAACTTTTCAGACACTCACCCTTAGTCAGAGATCTGGGTTGAATCCATCATCGTTTTTTAGCTCACTTTGCCACCTCAGTTCAGACCCAGCTATATGCAAATCAGTCTTGACTCTGTGCCTCATGGGAGCAGTCCAGCCCGAACTGGCAAGACAGGTCATCCCTGAACCGGAAACAAGCATCCTGGGACCGGTTTCAGGGTAACACCCCTCATCAGCGCGGCTAGCTTGAATCCAGTGGTAAAGTGAGCAAGGGACCCACGTCTGGGCATACCCTGCCAATTTAGGGTTAACAAAGAAAACACAAGGAGATGGTGGACGGAGCGCTGAAACTTGTCAGACACTCACCCCCAGTCAGAGATCTGGGTTGAATCCATCATCGTTCTTTAGCTCACTTCGCCACCTCAGTTCAGACCCAGCTATATGCAAATCAGTCTTGACCATGTGCCTCATGGGAACAGTCCAGCCCGAACTGCCAAACAAGGTCTTCCCTGAACCGGAAACAAGCATCCTGGGACCGGTTTCAGGGTAACACCCCTCATCAGCCAGGCTAGCTTGCAACCAGTGGCAAAGTGAGCAAGGGACCCACATCTGGGCATACCCTGCCAACTTAGGGCGAACAAAGCAAACACAAGGAGATGATGGACAGAGCGCTGAAACTTTTCAGACACTCACCCCCAGTCATAGATTTGGGTTGAAGCCATCATCATTCTTTAGCTCACTTCCCTACCTCAGTTCAGACCCAGCTATATTCAAATCAGTCATTAGAAGCAGGTCACTTCATGCTGCAGGGCACCTGGAGAGCATGTTGTCCAGCTCGGCTCTGTGTGCAGAAAGGCACTGCCGGTGACAGCTAGAAACAAGACATAGGTTATTTTAAGTGTGTTAAAGCTGACTTTAATGAAACAGGCACTAATGACATTTGCATAATCTATTGTATGGCCTCACAGCCTAAAGAACCTGGCCTCACTGATACGATAACACAAACTAACTCCGCCTCCCACCCTATTAAGCCTTCACTGTCGCCAAACACAAGCCAACATTATAGGCCCTTATTAGGAGCACATTGCCCCTATCACCCTCAGCACCCCCTTCCGCATTGCTACCTTTTTTGGACTCCTAAGTCTTATCCCGGCTCCCTCTCTTCCTGTCCAGCCCTCCAAAAGCCTGTGTGCCATCTTCCCGATCATGGGCTCATGTTCCCCAAACCACTTGCACCAACCCATTAGCTTCACTGCAGACAAACCTTTATAAGTTAAATGCATCATGAAACAAAGAGCATCTTCCCTTCTCAACATTCCTATATCCTAAGTCCCCTCTTAATACCTCTCCTGTCCCTAAAATGCACCCTGCCTGTTTGCTTGCCAGTGCTTGCTTCCTAAAATATTAATTGCTGAGGCCCAAAGTTTTGCTCAGAAGCCCACGCCCGACGCTAGCTAATGTCAGGGTTGCCGAGTACCAAAGCTGCATAATCTTGATTCAACCTCATGCTTCTTTGCTCCACCACCTTACATTTCCTCTCTTTATCTCATGAATACCCAGGCTGTCTAGTGTTGATTGCATCTGATGCCTCTTTACTCCCCCACCCTACACTCCCTGTCTGTTTAGCTCAGGAATAGCAACGCTATGTAGTCTTGATTCCATTTCATGCCTCTTTACTCCACCACCCTGCACTTTCTGTCTCTTTATCTCATGAATAACAAGGCTGAGTTGTCTTGATTTCATCTCATGCCTCTTTACTCCACCAACCTGCACTCCCTGTCTGTTTATCTCATGAATAACAAGGCTAAGTTGTCTTGATTTCATCTCATGCCTCTTTGTTTCGCCATCCTACACTTCCTATCTGTTTATCTCACTCTTGCAGGTTCTTTTTCATTCCTGTTTCATCTTTCCCACTTTTGTGTTTTCACTCTTTTGTTCTGTTCCTTATGTTATCTTATGTTATCTTCCCTTTCCTAACCATGCCTACGGCTACCTCTTGGTGCACCACTTGGCCTATCAATACAAGCCAAAATATCTTGCCCCCTCGGGACATCTCAGTATATTGCACTCTCCGCTGCTTTTCTTCCCCCAGTGCTCACATAGTCTGATCACAGAAACATTGAAAAGCATCTGCTCAAATCACAGTTCTTCACTGATGCCTACAGCCTAAATGCTTTCATCAGGGCCACTGGAATTATGCAGTTGAGGGCAAATTATGTGGCAGAGTTGACTAAACAAAATATGCAGTGAAATGTAGCACATTTTGTCATAATATTACTTCATTATTTTGACCTTTTTAGGTCTTGGCTAGACAGCACGTGCGCTGTCTAGTAGAGACATTCTGTGTTCTATCTGTGGGCTTACAGGCCGCTCATCTCCTACCATTGGAAAACTTCAGCGTTGCTCTGATTTTCTTTGATGCCATTCGTCATGGCATGCGGGCATCATGCCCTCTTCTTGTGTTTGGCCCTCCCATAGCGCATGGACCAAGAACATGTTTCCTTATGCTGCTCCTGGTTTGCAGAGCATTTTGTTTCTTTGTTTTTAAGCACTCCATAGGATTACTTGTGTCTCCCTTGTTCACATACACACATACCACTAAAATGCATGTGCATGTACATAAACAAATGCATTTCTTAAAAAGTTGTTAAAACACGAACAGCACTTGTTTATTATTTTTGAACGATCCAATGGTATTGGAGCAGAACACATTCATTTTTGTTGCAGATCCTGCTTCAATTAAGGTTTTCTTCCCGTTGTTGCTTGCCCCCCATCTCCCATCCCCTTCTGCTTCCCTGCCTGACCAGTCCCCCCACTACCTTCCTCGTCACTGTTATTTATTTATTTTTTGCACGATCCAATGGTATTGGAGCGCTGTTTCCGTCCTCCATCTAGCCATAGTGCTAACACCAGCAGATGGTACTGGAGCGCTTTCAGTACTCACCAGTTACATTACACGATGACACATTAATTGTTGTAGGCAGGGGAAGCATGAGTGATTTGCCCAGAATCACAAATTGTTCAACCGATCCGAGATTCGAACCTGGTTCCCCAGTTCCCCGTTTGGCAGCTCCGGCTGTTACACCACATCCGCGCTTCACTTCAAAGCTCCTCAACTGTTTCTCTCTATTAATTCCACATTGGTTCATCAAGACCCCTTTAACACTGAACAAGCATTAGCAAAGCCAATACATCTTGGCAATGCCCGAGCTATTGGCAGTGTCAATGTGAATGCCTTTTAGCCATGTTGTCTAGCAGCCATGCGGTTCAGCATGGCTAAAAGTGACTGAAAAAAGCGCTATGGTGCGACCAGCGCAGGCCATGTCCTATCGGTTTTTTGTTAGGAGGGGCAGCACCATAAACTCAACATGGGGCAAAGAGACTCGGCGTCGGCTCAACATCCTGTGATTCTGGGCTTTCTGCAACTGTCAGCCATGCTGAACAGCAGATGTGCTGCTAGACAACATGGCTAAAAGACATTCACATTGTCGAGGCCAATAGCTCGGAATTGCCGAGACCAGAACAGTGCTGTGGCTTGCGAACAGTGCTGTGGCTTGCGAGACGTATTGTTTACTGACAAGGGCAGATAGCCTGCCCATCTCTTATAATTGGTGTGCTTCATTGTCACTCTGAATTGTTTTATTTCAATTGGTCAGCGCATTCCACCGTGCTCTCTTCTGTTCGGTTTGTACGGCCTTGGAGCATGGTCAAACTACCTGTGTGTCCGTCCACGAGCTACTTTTCTCTGCTCCTTTGACGTTTGTTGACAGTTTTTGCCTGCAGACATACCTTGTGCGACTGTATTTCTTTACCAGATTCCCACGTAAACTTTAAACTCTCCCTGAGATAATACAGATTCACGTCCTACCCACATACTTTAAATACTTTGTTCAACTGCTTTTCTGTCTTTTGAAATTACATTCGCACGTACAATGTAAACGCTGCCTGCTGCTGTATGTCATTAACAGATGCATATCCTGGACGCATACTTGAAAACATGGTAAATGTGATGTTGTTGAAGAACAAACATAAAACAAATGCGCATTAGGCAATAGTTATCACAATTGTTTTACGAAATAAAATAGAAAGGATAGTGAAACACTCTCATAATTATAAAAAAACAACAAAACAAATAATACATGGGAAACAGCAGCAAAAGTTAATATATACCAACACATAAAGCTTGACAACAACCTCAAAGAAAAGGAGTATGTTTTTAACTTCAGATTCACTACATGCTCCAACCAAACAAAACAGAGCTTTCGTGATTTGTGAACATGCTGCTAATTTTACATTTTGTTGGTTGTTAGCTAATGTGTTTTTTTCAGAGGTTACATAGGTGACCTAATAATACATCTCATTGCAACATTTATTTCAATTATACAATGTCACAAAACGATTTTGTTCATTTTTTGCCGTTCTAGATTAGGAAGATATAAACCTACTCACTCATTTGATGCTGTTGCCACACAGTCTATTTTTCAAACACTTAGGGGTCGATTCCGATTCGGGCCGGAAAACGTACCGACCGACTCGGAGCCGGAATTCTATCCGACCGACACGTACCGGTGCAGCCCGACCCGCAAAGTACGATGAGAAGCGTGCAAAACCCGACCGACTCGTACAGAACACAAGCCGAACGACCGAGCCGCGCGGAAAACAGCAATCCGGCCGGAAAAACACGCGAATCGAACCGACCGACACGCACCCGGAACAATCCCGAACGAAACGTACCCGCGAACTCCTACCCGCCAAGTACGATGCAACGCGTGGAAAACACGACCGAGTCGCACGGAGGACAAGCCGTACGACCGACACGCATACAAAACTGCGAGCCGAAGCAACCCAAAACACCGCGACCGACGCGTACGCAGCATAGAAAACAGCACAAACACAGCGTGAACGACTCGGAGAAGCTCGTACGAGACAACTGCAGGGTCCGACTCGGTCACAAGAACGTCTCCTACATGCACAAAAAGTACAAAGGGAAAATACACAAAAAAAGGCCAAACAAGCAATTACAAAGCCAATAAATACTGGGGGGGCAGGGAACAAAGACACACCCACAACTCCACCCATATAAAGGACACAAATCCCTACCATGATCCTTTGCAAATTCAAATTACCTGCCAGCACTCAACAGACAGCAACCACACACCCACAGCTCATCCATCACACAAGCCACACACCATCAGCACCTCAACAAATAGCACCCTCACATACACCCAGCAAAACACACACTCACACACCTTCACCTGCACACCAACACACACATCACTCACCATCACCACCCATCACCATGCCCCCAAAGAAGAATCATAAGTTCCTAGATAGTGAATTGGAAGTCCTGGTAGATGAGATCCTCAGGGTAGAGCCACAGCTGTTTGGTACACTGGTCCAACAGACACCCATGTCGCAGAAAACCAAGATGTGGGAGAGGATCGTCGACAGGGTAGGCCCGATTCACAGAACTAACTTACGACAAAATCCTAAACTTACTACCATTTTGGTATTCACAGAATGAACTTACTCATTTTGGTATTCACAGAATAAACTTACTCATTTTGGTATTCACAGAAGACACTTACACATTTTGTGTAACTTACACATTTTGTGTAACTTGCACATTTTGTGTAACTTACTCATTTTGTGTAACTTACACATTTTGTGTAACTTACTCATTTTGTGTAACTTACACATTTTGTGTAACTTACACATTTTGGTATTCACAGAAGGCACTTACTCATTGATGAGTAACTGCCTTCTGTGAATACCAAAATGAGTAAGTTAATTCTGTGAATACCAAAACTGTTGTAAGTTCATTCTGTGAATACCCAAATGTGTAAGTTCATTCTGTGAATACCAAAATTGTTGTAAGTTCATTCTGTGAATACCCAAATGTGTAAGTTCATTCTGTGAATACCAAAATTGTTGTAAGTTCATTCTGTGAATACCCAAATGTGTAAGTTCATTCTGTGAATACCCAAATGTGTAAGTTCATTCTGTGAATACCAAAATTGTTGTAAGTTTAGGATTTTGACGTAAGTTAGTTCTGTGAATCAGGCCCGGTGAACGCACAATCACCATGTTTGCGCACAAAGGTAGACATCCAGAACAGGTGGTATGACGTGCGCAGGAGGGTCAGGGAGCTGTTGAAGAAGGACTACCTCTTGAGCCAACACACCGGCAGTGGCCCTCCTGCCAAACCAGTATACCTCAGGCCCTGGGAGGAGAAGGTGCGGGCCATCCTACCACCAGTGAGCGTCTATGGACTAGAAAACATCCCAGAGCCTGGTGAGTACACAACAAATGTACACAATATTGTGCGACAATACACACACATCACTGTCAAGGGAGAGTCAAACCATGCACCCTTAGCAAATACACACCAACCAGAACAGAATCATCCCAAAATGTGTATGTCAGTCAGATAAACACAACACATGCCATCTCATAGTGATATGTAACTGTGTCATCACATGTACAAACACAACTACAACTACAGCTAGGCAGTGGCACAAATATAACTAACAAACACATCCAGACATGTAGCCACCACTACAACACCACCTCACCGTGAAGCCCACTGAAAGGAAGGAATTCTGTGTATGCTGGGCAAGTCAGTGTAGCCAATAGCATCATGGGAGTCGTAGTCACAGATATTGCCCACCCTCACAATGCGCACATCAACACCACCATGAACCATGCCCACATCACAGGGAGTGGAAAACAACTGACAAGATGGCTGACACTGGCTACTGCTGTGGGGAGCACAAGACCCTGCCGGGAACTGTGCACCAACCAACAGCAGGACACCACTGACTGACATCCTGAAAGACAACTTGCACTCCCTGCAATAGAAGCACGTTCCATGGTGGGATATCTGGCTGGGTGGGAAGGAGGACTGACACCTCAGACCATATGAACAAGCAGCTTTTCACACACACCGCCTTAACACAAACTACACACAACTCACCTGGGAGAATGCATTGCCTCAAACACACAAATCAAATATCCCACAAAGAACCACAACCCTGGGTCATGCTGTGTGAAGCACAGGGACACACATGGGACTTGTAGCAAAACTAACCCCAGGATAACACTGTCAGCCATCTTGTCAGCACAGGCACACAACCCCACAGGGAAGCAGAGTCAAAAGGAAGGAAGCATGGGCATGCTGGGAAGGGGGTGGAGGCAAAAGCATGATGGGAGTGGTAGTCACAGCCCAACATCCCCCACCCACATGGCCCAGCAAGATCACACCCAAGCATGCACACCTCACAGGGAGTCAAAAGCCACATCAAAGATGTCTGACACTGGTGCAATGTTGTGGGGAGCACAAGGCCCTGCTGGGAACTGGGCACCAACCAACAGCAGGACACCACTGTCAGCCATCTTGCCATTGCTGTCACACTCACACACAGTGAAGTACACTCAAAAGGAAGGAAGTATGGGCATGCTGGGAAGGGGGTGGAGGCAATAGCATGATGGGAGTGGTAGTCACAGATATTGCTCACCCTCACAACTGTCCCATCAACACCACCCTGAACCATGTGCACATCACAGGGAGTGGAAAAGAACTGACAAGATGGCTGACACTGGCTACTGCTGTGGGGAGCACAAGGCCCTGCTGGCAACTGTGCACCAACCAACAGCAGGACACCACTGACTGACATCCTGAAAGACAACTTGCACTCCCTGCAATGGAAGCACGTTCCATGGTGGGATATCTGGCTGGGTGGGAAGGAGGACTCACAGCCCTGACCATAGTTACCAGCAGCTCCACTCACACACACCCCTAACACAAACTCCACACAACTCACCTGGGAGAATGCATTGCCTCACACTCCAATCAAATATCCCACAAAGAACCACAACCCTGGGTCATGCTGAGTGAAGCACAGGGACACACATGGGACTTGTAGCAAAACTAACCCCAGGATAACACTGTCAGCCATCTTGTCAGCACAGGCACACAACCCCACAGGGAAGCAGAGTCAAAAGGAAGGAAGCATGGGCATGCTGGGAAGGGGGTGGAGGCAATAGCATGATGGGAGTGGTAGTCACAGCTCAACATCCCCCACCCACCTGGCCCAGCAAGCTCACACTCAAGCATGCACACCTCACAGAGAGTGGAAAGCCCCATCAAAGATGTCTGACACTGGTGCTCTGTTGTGGGGAGCACAAGGCCATGCTGGGAACTGGCCACCAACCAACAGCAGGACACCACTGTCAGCCATCTTGCCATTGCTCTCACTCACACACAGTGAAGTCCACCCAAAAGCAAGTAAGTATGGGCATGCTGGGAAGTGGGGTGGGGGCAATAACATGATGGGAGTGGTAGTCACAGCTCAACATCCCCCACCCACATGGCCCAACAAGCTCACACTCAAGCATACACACCCCACAGAGAGTGGAAAGCCCCATCAAAGATGTCTGACACTGGTGCTCTGTTGTGGGGAGCACAAGGCCATGCTGGGAACTGGCCACCAACCAACAGCAGGACACCACTGTCAGCCATCTTGCCATTGCCCTCACACTCACACACAGTGAAGTCCACCCAAAAGCAAGTAAGTATGGGAATGCTGGGAAGTGGGGTGGAGGCAACAGCATGATGGGAGTGGTAGTCACAGCTCAACATCCCCCACCCACATGGCCCAGCAAGATCACACTCAAGCATGCACACCTCACAGGGAGTGAAAAGCCACTTCAAAGATGTCTGACAATGGTGCTCTGTTGTGGGGAGCACAAGGCCCTGCTGGGAACTGTGCACCAACCAACAGCAGGACACCACTGACTGACATCCTGAAAGCCAACTTGCACTCCCTGCAATGGAAGCACGTTCCATGGTGGGATATCTGGCTGGGTGGGAAGGAGGACTCACAGCACTGACCATAGTTACAAGCAGTTCTCCTCACACACCCCCTCAACACTAACTCCACATAACCCACCTGGGAGAATGCAATGCCTCACACCCTAATTGAATATCCCACAAAGAACCACCACCCTGGGTTATGCTGTGTGAAGCACAGGGACACTCTTGGGACTTGTAGCCAAACAACTGCCAGGACGACACTGTCAGCCATCCTGTCAGCACAGGCACACTACCCCACAGGTAAGCAGAGTCAAAAGGAAGGAAGTATGGGCATGCTGGGAAGGGGGTGTAGGCAATAGCATGATGGGAGTGGTAGTCACAGCTCAACATCCCCCACCCACATGGCCCAGCAAGCTAGCACTGAAGCATGCACACCTCACAGGGAGTGAAAAGCCACTTCAAAGATGTCTGACACTGGCCTCAGCTGTGGGGAGCAGAAGGCCCTGCTGGGAACTGGGCACCAACAAACAACAGGACCACATCGTCAGCCATCTTGCCATTGCTGTCACACTCACACACAGTGAAGTCCACTCAAAAGGAAGGAAGTATGGGCATGCTGGGAAGGGGGTGTAGGCAATAGCATGATGGGAGTTGGAGTCACAGATATTGGTCACCCTCACAATTGGCCCATCAACACCACCCTGAACCATGCTCACATCACAGGGAGTGGAAAGCCCCATCAAAGATGTCTGACACTGGTGCTCTGTTGTGGGGAGCAGAAGGCCATGCTGGGAACTGGCCACCAACTAACAGCAGGACACCACTGTCAGCCATCTTGCCATTGCTCTCACACTCACACACAGTGAAGTCCACCCAAAAGCAAGTAAGTATGGGCATGCTGGGAAGTGGGGTGGAGGCAATAGCATGATGGGAGTGGTAGTCACAGATATTGGTCACCCCCACAACTGTCCCATCAACACCACCCTGAACCATGCGCACATCACAGGGAGTGGAAAACAACTGACAAGATGGCTGACACTGGCTACTGCTGTGGGGAGCACAAGGCCCTGCTGGCAACTGTGCACCAACCAACAGCAGGACACCACTGACTGACATCCTGAAAGACAACTTGCACTCCCTGCAATGGAAGCACGTTCCATGGTGGAATATCTGGCTGGGTGGGAAGGAGGGCCGGATGTCAACCAAATGCAACCAATGCAGACCATGTACACACCCCAACATTCACATAGAAATGCCCAAATAATGCAGGACAATGTGCTACACCAATATCAACCTCTGACTGTGACAACTTAGGACAATGCAATGTACAGGCCCGCATCCAGAGGCACAGTCACAACTGTCAGGTGTGTCAACCATTGATGCCTGCAGAAACATAACATACAATGTGTGTGTCTCCCAAAAACAGGTGATGATGGGGACACAGCAGCAGACGCTGAGGATTCCCCGTCCCAGGCTCAAGAGGATACGGAGCTCACTGGTGTGGAACAGCCTCTGCCCTCCTCGGATGAAGAAGACCTACCTGGCACCTCCGGAGCAAGTCATCATGCAGCACCAGCAGGACTACCAGCTGCACCCCCTGCACCCACCCCTCCAATGACTGTCAACACACTTACCATCCCTGCCGACATGGACAGACCAAGGAGCACCACCACCACCAGCACAGGGACCCTGGACCAACGTGGGGCCATGGACACCAACACCACCAACAACCCCCAAGGGGGCCCAGGGTCACCTGTGCGTGCCACCTCAGGTACTGAACGTGTCGCATGGGGTGGTGGGAGGGGTGGGAGACATAGGTCGCTGATCGCAGAGGGGTCTGGACTGCATGATGACCCACAACTGGCACGCATAGCCGATGCGTACCAGTCCAGCACCGGAGAGCTCAGCCAGGTAGTGGGGCTCCTCAGGTACATTAAACAGCAGCAGGCTGCCCATCATGCCCGCTTGGACTCACACATGTCCCTCGTGGAGTCCAAGTG
Organism: Calotriton arnoldi; assembly: GCA_963921515.1. Classification (NCBI taxonomy): domain Eukaryota; kingdom Metazoa; phylum Chordata; class Amphibia; order Caudata; family Salamandridae; genus Calotriton; species Calotriton arnoldi. The sequence goes on along the minus strand of CAWUFW010002656.1, from coordinate 466,892 downwards.
GGACACACTGCAAGAGATGACGGCGGTGCATAGGGACATATTACAATGCCTCCGCCAGATGAGCAGCAACCAGTCAACACCTCCCTGTGTGCCCACAACATCTGGTGCTGAAACAACTGCAACTGCCACAGGGAGGGAGGATGACTCTGGCGGAGAGTCCCCTGCACCGCAGCAGCCTGCACTTGAGGGTCCCCCCCAAAGAAGAGGGGTCGTCCGAGGAGGGGCAACTGAGAGGCCGATGGCCATGTGCAACCCCAGGAAGCCAAAACCTGTTCTGGATAATCACCTTTGTGCGCAAACTGTTCACCCTGTTGACTGCAACACAACTCCCCCACATGACATGGGGAGTACAAGTTGGACCAATGTCTCAGAAGACTGTGGACTTGATACAGGACATTTCTGCTACCAGGACTTCCAATTCATCTAGGAACTTTGGATTGCAATCAAAATGTACAGCACTCACCATCCTGTGCACTATTCACACACATGTATGACAATAAACACACTAATACACCATACCTGCCTCTGTCGTGATTCCAACGTGGTTTCTGTCATGGAGATGATGACCAGCGAAATTACACTGTGCATGCTAACTGCTACAGCTAGTACAACACAGGCATGTGAGTCATGGCAACGTGACACATATGAGGGAGACACACCACCAGGGCTACACAACAAATACACACCTAGGCCATCTGACTCATTGCCTACACTGATGTTGCCAGGAAATACGGTGCAATGCACAGACACAACACCTATTCACAGTCTTTGTCAACTAGCCCACTGGTGCAGTAAGCAAATGTCAGTCAAATGTGTGACCACAGACAACGCACATCACAAAGTGAAGCACAGGTTTATTACACATTTGCTACATGTTGTAACCACTACAGATGCAAGGTAATCCCACCTGGCAGCGGGCACACAGTCAACAAGTGTAGAAGGAAGGAAGTCCATGGGAGTGGCGCACATCACCTGTAGGGACACGACAGCTACCACCCTGGAAGTCGAATCACGGTGTCGGGGATCACAGTTGACCAAACGACTCAGAAAGTACCCTGTGAAGGACAGAAATGACACACAGTCAAAAGCACTGAAAAACAGGACAGAACTGCAATACTCATGCCCAATACATGTCACAAGATACCCACCCAGAACCAAGTTAGCATGTCAACACTGTTGGGGAGTACAGACTACCTGTAAGGACACATCGCTACACGCATACAGTCATGTAGCCCATGGACACACTCAAACAGCACCAGAGCACCACCAACACATATCATGCAAACTCACATCATTGACATGACATCTCTGGATACTCACATTCAGCTGAAGAAGTTGGTGATGAGCTGTCTGCGGACATCACCATCACCATCATCATCATCATCACTGGCATCGTGGTCCAGGCCAGGATCCTCCACAGGTGGCGGATGTTGGTCATCGTCATCCAGTATGAGAGGCAACTCCTTCCGCACTGCCAGGTTGTGTAGCATGCAGCAGACGATGACAATCTTGCACACCTTTGCTGGGGCATATGGGAGGGCCCCTCCTGTCTTGTCCAGGCAGCGGAAGCGGCTCTTCAGGAGACCAAATGTCCGCTCAATCACTCTCCTTGTCCGACCATGTGCCTCATTGTAGCGCATCTGGGCTGGTGTCACAGGGTTCCTGAGGGGCGTCAGCAACCACAGCATGTTGGGGTATCCGGAGTCACCTACATACAGACAATTGCACATTAGCTGAGTTGGAAAAGAGGGTGGAACACTACATTGCAGAACACACACAATGGTACAAAGTCAGTACACACCAACAAGCCAGGCACGCTGGTTCGGCATCTGTGACATCATCCTCGGGATGCGACTACTCCTCATCACGTAGGCATCGTGTGCAGAACCGGGGAAACGGGCACACACGTGTGAGATGCTCATATCTGCAAGACAGACCACCAGTGCATTGACCGAGTGGTAGTGTTTGCGGTTCCTGTATGCCTGCTCTTGGGCCTGTGGTGGTACCAAAGCCACATGTGTCCCATCAATGGAGCCAATGACATGCGGCATCCTCCCCAGGGCATAGAAGTCACTCTTCACGTCAGTGAGTTGTTGGAGTCTAGGGAAATAGATGTACTGGTTCAGGTATATCAACATAGACTCCAAAACATCGCGGAGCACACGGCTGAACATGGTCTGTGACATCCCACCAGCAGTCGCCAGAGTGTGTTGAAAGGTACCGGTGGCAAAGAAGTGTAGGGCTGCCATCACCTTCACCTTGGGGGTCTTGCTGTAGGGTACGGCCGGCCAGGTTGCAAATGTGGTGCCAAGCGCACTGCCAAATCCTCAATCAGCTGCCTGGTGAAGCGGTACCGTCGGATGCTTTCACGTTCCACCATCGTTGCCAGGTCAGGGAATGGTCTATGGACAGCTGGTGCCCTGCAGTGCATAGGTGAAGAAAGAAAGATTGTCCGTCACCCCACATATGTGGCATTGAACACACTCAATATCACATGATACATCATTATGAGGCACAAGTACATGATGTGTGCAGTTCCGTTACAAACACACCCCACGTTACAAACACACCCCACAGTGACATGTGAGGACAGATGTGCCCCAGCCATCACAGCTCAACGACAGGTAGATTCCCAGGGACCCTGTATTGCCACATGGACACTGGCATGACATGGTGTATCATGTATACACCACAGCAAAACAACCATGACCCCCACAGGTAGTGGTCCCTGTTGCCTCGGCAGGACAGACATGGACGTCTGTGACACACACACGCACAACATCAAAGTCCTTGCACAAACAACGTGGATGTGGAGACTGTCTCCCATTGTGCACATGAAATCAGAGACATTGTAAACACAACATGCACACAGACTGTGGAGGACCATCACTATTGTGCCAATGGGTCACCCTGGGTTAAACATACTGTCCCACATGGGTCTCAGGGGGTATGTGACATGACATACACATACACCACCGTGAAATGTGACCATGCCACATGCTCAGATATGAACAGTTGCACATCACAGTGGTCATGTACACGAAACACCAAGGATTCTGTCCCCATGAACACGTGCACAGCCTGGGGGTGGCTGCCCCCAAGTGACACCCACAGAACAACATGTTCACCCCCATACACGGAATAGGTAATGCAGCCTTACATGCCTTAGGATACAGTTTGGACAGGCTGTGGTGTTGTAGGTGTGCCCCTCACTCCCTGGGAAGTATATGTGGCTGGCATATGTTCACCTGTGACAGGCATGGTGACATATGCCAGTGACTTGTACAGGGACGCGTTGGACAGCAATGGACCGATCGGTGCGCACACATTGGCCATTGCATTCAATGTGTGCGGGTACGCATTGTATCCTGGGTACGCGTTGAACAGCAATGGACCGATCGGTGTGCCCGGCCGGCCCATTGCATTCAATGTGTGCGGGTACGCGTTGTATCCTGGGTACGCGTTGAACAGCAATGGACCGATCGGTGTGCCCAGCCGGCCCATTGCATTCAATGTGTGCGGGTACGCATTGTATCCTGGGTACGGGTTGATCAGCAATGGACCGATCGGTGTGCCCGGCCGGCCCATTGCATTCAATGTGTGCGGGTACGCGTTGTATCCTGGGTACGCGTTGAACAGCAATGGACCGATCGGTGTGCCCAGCCGGCCCATTGCATTCAATGTGTGCGGGTACGCGTTGTATCCTGGGTACGCGTTGAACAGCAATGGACCGATCGGTGTGCCCGGCCGGCCCATTGCATTCAATGTGTGCGGGTATGCGTTGTATCCTGGGTACGCGTTGAACAGCAATGGACCGATCGGTGCGCACCCATTGGCTATGGCCTGGCCTGGCAACGGACGCGTTTTCAAATTTTGAACGAGTCTGATGCTGTAAATTCAGTTGGTCACCCACAACAATGTTGCAAATTCATGGGTGTCATGAAGTTGAACTTTTGAAGGATGCTGTGGGCGTGTGTAAGTGGTGCAATTCCATGGATTGGCCAGATTCAGAAGATGCAAACGACTTGGACCTATCACTTTGGACACATGGGACAGTATCTGCCTCTGCAGCACACATATAATGCTGGCTGTTCCCCTGAGAGCTCACTTGCCTGCACTACATGCTCCAGGACGACATCTGCCACCACCACTGCTGCTGTAACTGCACCCTCTGGACCCTGCAATGGCACGTACTGTGGAGAGATCCCCAGCCTTCAGCACTGAGGAGAACCAGGCCCTGCTGGACAGCCTCCTTCCACAGTACAGCAAGCTGCATGGGAAAGCAAGGGAGCAGGTGAGTGTTCTGTCCACTGCCTTTCTAAATGTGCATGTTGTCTGACTAGCAAGGCTAACAGTCTGCACGCCACTGGCTAGCAGGCTCACTGAGTAGTTGTCACCCCCATAGTGTGTAGTTACATGCACTGAACAGGTATAGTGCAGTGACAGTGCATTTAAACAAGGTTTTACTTCCCAGGCAATGATACCATGTAGTAACTGCTGGCATACTGTCCATGGCCATCGTTGCACTGCCTGTGTACATCATGTGCCCCTGTGATTGAGACATGTATATCCAACTGTGTAATGCACGGATATGTTGCATGTGTAGTAATGGCATTCTCACTTTGTCATCCTCACAGGTTGATGCCCACCAGAAGCAGCAGATATGGCTGACCATCGTCCGGGCAGTGAGATCCGTGGGGGTCTACAAGCGCAGGATCCGCAACTGCCAGAAGAGGTGGCAGGACCTTCGGGGCTGGACCCGGAGGATCGCACGGGTCCAGCTGAAGCTGTCGCCTCCTCGCAGGAGGGGCGGACACCGGACCCTGATCCCCCACATGCTCAGGATCCTGGCGGTGGTCTTCCCTGATCTGGATGGGCAGCTGAAGGCCAGAGAGCAGCAAGGAGGGGTTGAGTCCATGACTGCATTGTGAACTTTGTCTGCCATGCTATGTGCCCTCCTCTGGCCTACATCAGTCATGTGGTCCAGGACCCATGTCCCTCTATTGTGCACTGCCCACTCCTCATCTGATACCCAGGTGTGGCCCTTACAGTCAGGGAATTGTGTCACTTGGGTACTGTGTCCTTGCAGTTTGCTTGACTCAAGGTGGGGGACAGCATCTGTTTCCCTAACTCTGTGGTGGGCATCATGGGTGGGTCCATTGCTTACACAATGCCTGTGTTCTGACATGTAATCTGCGTGTTACTTTGATATGTGGTCCAATTGCTGAGCTGATCCACCACATGTGCCTGGGGTATCTGGCACACACCCATGCTGCGGGTGGGAACAATGTTTGGGCCCCAGGAGTGTGTATATTACGTGTGTCACACATACTTAGCCACCTGCCTACTGTCCAGGGCTCATCCCTCATTCACGTGGGGCAGGACAGTCATGCCTACTCCAGGCCATACAATACACTCTGTACTCCCACTCCCGTGTATCAGCTGACACGTTGTGCTCAGTGATATGTCCCCTCAGGTGTCTGCCTCTGTGTCAGTGTGCTGTGGCTTCGTTGTCAGGACTGCTGGGGTGTTTCTCGGTTGGGGCTCAGCATGCCACCGGAGATGTGACCATAGGAGACGATACTTGTGTGACACATAGGTGTTTGATCACCTGACCGTGCAGACTTGGGGTATGCGAATGTGAAGTTCAGGCAGCTGTTTCCCATTCACAGCAGATTGTGAGGTGCTCAGGTTCAGAGGGTTGTGTTACAGGTCTCCCATATGTCCAATCGGTATGACCTGGACAGATAAGGGTTCAGATGATGTGGTGTGTGGGGGATGTACATGTGCACTTGTTCAGCTCCAGGACTTGCATTCCCCTGGCTGCCCTGCCCATGTGACTGGAGAGAGTGATGTATGACTTAGCAGGCATGCCTGTGCCATGGCATGTGACTTCCTATGAGTGATCCTGCAGGGGAGTGACATGTGCTACATGCACACCATTGTGGCAATGGCTATCAGGACATGGGTGCATCATGGTGTCTGTCGCTGGTATGCATCACATGCATTTCCTATTTGACTCTGGGCATCCCTTTCATCTGGACACCTGTACTGACTCAGTGGCAAGAGTCGTGATGTGTGCATGTTCACATGCTTCACCGTGTTCTCTGCACTGTCCAACTACTGTGTAGGTGGTGCATGTGTCCACACTGGGGTATTGCCATCCAACAGACACCAGACAGATGGGTGCAAGGCCAGGTGGGATGTGAGTGCCATGGTTGACCATCAGACTGACAATTGGCTTCTCCTGTTCTGTTTGGGCACTTTTAGCAATGTTCAACTAAGGATGCCAGGGCTTGCTCTGTAATGTGCTGTACTTACTGTGGTGTGTGCGTTCGGTGCAGGTGACTGATGTCTGTCTGTTTCCCTATTGATTGCAGATACATCCACGGCCACAGGAGGGGACAGCTCCACGGACCAGGAGGAGCCGCAGAGCCAGACTGGGTCAGCAGCCGAGGAGTGGTCGGAGGGACCCAGTAGCACGGAGGGCGAGGGGAGCCACACCGAGGAGTCCTCAGCACCATCCACCTCAGCTGAGGACCACAGCAGCTCAGAGGATGACTCCCTTATGGAGGCGGGTGTCAGCAGCCACCACACCCCAGCTAGTGTTGCTGTCCCCGCCACCACCACCACCGCCCTCCCATCGGCTCCCATTCCCGAGGTCCGTGGAGGCTCCCATGTTCGGGAGCGTGTCTCCTTCGGGCCAGGCACCGCACCCCTGCCCCTGTGTCCCCTGCTGCCCTGAGTGAGGAGTCTGTGTACCTCCTTCGCCAGCTCCATGTAGGGCAGACAGCGATGCTGAGTGTCCTCCATGCACACACCACTCTGTTGACTCAGCTGGTGTCATTCATGGAGGGCATCTCATCGGGCATGTCTGCCCTACAGAGGGGCAATAGGTCCATGGACTCCTCCCTGACGGCAGCAGTGTCCCTCCTCCGACAGTCCCTCACCCCTCCTGCCTCTGCCCCATCCACACTCCCCAGCACCTTACCTGTCCCAAGCACACACACACCGGCACAGTCACACACAAGCACAGACACGAGCAGCACACAGACACACACGCCACAAACAAGACGCACACGCACGCACAGTCAGGGGACTGAAACCACACTCACAGGGGATGGGGCCCAGGCACACACACATGCATCCATGAGCACTGCGCAGTCCTCAGTTGCCTCTCCCTCCAAAGCCCCCTCCCTTGCCTCACCTGCAACCCCAAAGACACAGCGGCTCTTCCTCAGTGACCTCGGCCTCTTCCCCTCCGATCCAGCTGATACAGCATTCAGGGGGAAGAGGAAGCCCACCCACAAGGAGCGGAGTGCCCCTCGCCCCCGGACACCCTCCCCCAGGCACAGACCGACTGACACCCCCACCCGCAAGTCCCCCTGGACCCGGAAGAGCAAGACCCCACCGCCGCCCTGCAGCTCAGGCACCAAGTCTCCTTCCTCCATCCCTCAGGCCCCCACTCCACAGGTGCCCCCACCACACCCTGCCCCAGGTTCCCCCACCCACAGATACACCATCCCCAAAAGGATCAGGCCTTCTCCCCTGCCACTTGCTCTTCCGGCCCCACACCCCCGCTGCGCTTGTCTGTGCCACTGGTGTGGTGAGGGTGTCCTCCCCTCTGTCCTGCCCACCTTACCTGATCCCCATTCTCCTCCCCTGGAGGTAGGCACTGCAGTGGAGTCCACTACCACCCTGTCTGACTTGGGCACTGCAGTGGCGAACCTGTCCACTCCATCTGCACGGTCCACTGCAGTCGTGCGTCACCCACACCATCTGAGTCATGCCCCCCAGTTGTGCCGGCACACACCATGTCAGACACCTCCACTGCAGTTGTCAGTGGCTCTCCAGCACCCAACACCCCTTCCCTGCCTCCTTCTGGTGAGCCCTGATCCTGTCCCTGCGGTGCGTGGCCTGCCCCCCCGTATGCCCCTCCGAGGGGATTGTCCCTGGTTTTTATCAGTGCAGGCATGCATAGGGTGACATCTGCCACTGTCACCCTGTTTTGACTTTCATGATGGACTGGCCATTGGCCTTTGTTTATTTTTTACATGACTTCAACTTTTGAACCCACATATGCTGAATAAAGCAACTTTCTGTTCTCTAGTGCTTTTGCTTCTGATGTACATGATGTTGATGATGCTAAGCATGCCCTTGCTGCAGTGATGGTGATATTTGGTCTTATGAAAATGAAGTGTTACTGTGCAGGAACCCATGTGGTCCAGGGGGACTGTGTCCTATCCTGTGGTGTATCCATGTCATCCTTAGCAGCATCTGAGGGTGTAATGTTTTCAATATTTGGCAAAGGGATTTCCTACTTACATTAGCAATGTCACATCTGTGGCTTCCACCCCTGCACATCTGTTGTGCTTGCCATTGTTCAATTAGTCTACTTCCCTGACCGTGTGGCCATCTCCACTGGACATGCAGGTTTGGGCATCAATGGGGAAGGACTCATCTGTGTTGTCAGTGCAACTTGCTATACATGTGTGTTGGATCTGTGCTGATGATTTCGTTGACACTCCCATGACCAGGCTGATGTGACGGGAGCCTTCATTTGGTGCTAATTGTTGACTGTGTGACCAAGTGTTCTGCTGACATGATGGAGCCCTACTGAGGCAACATATGGCACAGCTTTCCTCACACAGGAGTGGAGTCCCCTCATGGCAGTGTGTACTCCTGTGACATCGCCTGCGCCCAAGGTGTGTGTTGTATGAGCATGTCTGTGTGTTCACTTCCATTTTGCTGTGCATGCTGGGATCCCTAGTGATGTTCCTGTTTGTGATGCTTGCTGAGTTGACCTATGTTCCCCCAAAGTCTTCGCCCTGGGTTCTCTGTGATGTGGGTGCATGGCACATTACTGGTCATCAGGGTGTCACCCATAGGTGTGTTTGCTGTCAGGGCTGAGTTTGTGGGCAGACGCTGATGGGTCACAGTCAGGATTCCCCTTGGCACTTGTTGTTTACACCTGTCATGTGATTTCCGGTTTGTGTTAGCTTTCATTGGTTGTGACACGTTGTGTGTGTGACTGCTGGCACTCCTCAGGGTCAGGGCTGCAATGTTGGTAGTTGTCTATGTGTGTTCTTTGTGGGTGACCTTGGCTTCTTCATTGGTGTGTGACTGTGGCTGGGATTCCATTGGTTGGTGTGGTATTGCCATCAGGTCCATGTACAGCGTAGTGTGCAGTGTGTCAGACATTCAGGAGTCTTGTTGAGTGGCCATGTGTGATGTGTGTCTGCACCTTGCTTCCCACCACCCCCCCTGGGATTGTCATGGGTGCATGTGCAATGTCACCAGTGCATGTGAGCTTCACTGCTGCACATTGTTGGAGGTGGAGGTGTGTGGTGTTGAGTGTGTGCAGATGAGAGTTGTTGCCCGGCTAGACCCCTGCCTCCATGTTGGCCTTGGCTTACTGGCCGTGCTGATTGATTTGTGCTTGTGTAGGTGTGATGGTAGTTTGTTGCTCAGGACACATGACTGTGGTTCACAGTGTGAACGACATCTAGCTTTGTTAGCACAGTGGTATTGTAATGCAGACCAGGGTCACCACATTGTGGGGGCCCTGTGGGTTGTGCTGTGGTGTCTCTGTGTCTTGCTGTGTCAGTTGCTGTTCCTACATGCTTGTGTGACATGTGTGATTTGTGCTCCCTCTCATCTGACAATGCCTGATTGCCCACATAGGGGATTTGGATCCATGAGTTACCTTTGTGTGGCACTGTATGCACATCTGTGTAATTGGTATTCAGGCCTCCTCATGTGTTGTGTGGTTGCCTGGGGACACTGGCACCCCCTCACCTGTTGTGTTTGATGTGCAGTGTGGGTCTGCCTGTTTGTATTTGTGCATCTGCACCACTGCATTGGCATATCTTTAGTGTGCCATTGGCTGTATGTTGTTTGGTGTGTATCCCCTGCTGTCCCTGGGACTCCTAGGTCATCAGTCAGCACAATGATCATTGTTTGTGTGTCCCATTGCTGCCATGGTATGGTATCTGTTCACCTCACATCTACAGTCTCCACAGGGTATCTGCATTTGTGTGCCCATTGGTGCAAATATGTGGGTCTGCATTCTGAGGATCACTTCTGTCATTGTGTCATTGATGACTGTTGACAGTGTCAGCCCCCATGGGTGATGTTTGTCTGCACATGGCCAAAGGTATGTCTTATTTGCACTGCACTGTTTGCCTCCCCCAATCTATGTTGCTATGGGACACAAGCACTACTTTGCCACTGATGTGTTTGTTGTTCTGTGACCAGGAATCATCCATGCAGTTTGGCAGTTGCAGCTTTTTCTTTGTCAACACTTACATTTTGGTCACTGTGATGATGGGGGTTTGGACCCCATTGCCACAATGTTCAAAATGTGCTTCAGCTATGGACCCCACACTTACATTTTGGTCACTGTGATGATGGGGGTTTGGACCCCATTGCCACAATGTTCAAGATGTGCTTCAGCTATGGACCCCACACTTACATTTTGGTCACTGTGATGATGGGGTTTGGACCCCATTGCCACAATGGTCATGGCCTGCTTGCATTGTGGGGGCCACACACATTTATGTGTGGCACATGTGATAGGGGGTCACATTGTATGTTCAAAGTCATGTTCAGTGTTGTAGGCATTTAACACAGTCTACACACGCTTGTCATGGTGTTGGGGGGATGTCTTTATGTTGCATTCTTTATGTTGGTGTGTGCTTGTTGTGTCATGTATTAGCCATCCTGTGAGTGGGTGTGTTGTTGGTGGTAGGCATCCAGCCCCCCATGGGTAGGGGTGGTAGTAGTGGTAGGCATCTGGCACCCCCTGGGTAGGGGTGGTAGTAGTGGTAGGCATCTGGCACCCCCTGGGTAGTGGTGGTAGTAGTGGTAGGCATCTGGCACCCCCTGGGTAGAGGTGGTAGTATTGGTAGGCATCTGGCACCCCCTGGGTAGAGGTGGTAGTAGTGGTAGGCATCTGGCACCCCCTGGGTAAGGGTGGTAGTAGTGGTAGGCATCTGGCACCCCTTGGGTAAGGGTGGTAGTAGTGGCAGGCATCCAGCCCCCATGGGTAGAGGTGGTAGTAGTGGTAGGCATCTGGCACCCCCTGGGTAGTGGTGGTAGTAGTGACAGGCATCCAGCCCCCATGGGTAGAGGTGGTAGTAGTGGTAGGCATCCAGCCCCCATGGGTAGAGGTGGTAGTAGTGGTAGGCATCTGGCACCCCTGGGTAGTGGTGGTAGTAGTGGTAGGCATCTGGCACCCCCTGGATAAGGGTGGTAGTAGTGGTAGGCATCTGGCACCCCCTGGGTAGAGGTGGTAGTAGTGGTAGGCATCTGGCACCCCTGGGTAGAGGTGGTAGTAGTGGTAGGCATCTGGCACCCCCTGGGTAAGGGTGGTAGTAGTGGTAGGCATCCAGCCCCCCATGGGTAGAGGTGGTAGTAGTGGTAGGCATCTGGCACCCCCTGGGTAGAGGTGGTAGTAGTGACAGGCATCCAGCCCCCATGGGTAGAGGTGGTAGTAGTGGTAGGCATCTGGCACCCCTGGGTAGAGGTGGTAGTAGTGGTAGGCATCTGGCACCCCGTGGGTAGAGGTGGTAGTAGTGGTAGGCATCTGGCACCCCTGGGTAAGAGTGGTAGTAGTGGTAGGCATCTGGCACCCCCTGGGTAAGGGTGGTAGTAGTGGTAGGCATCCAGCCCCCCATGGGTAGAGGTGGTAGTAGTGGTAGGCATCTGGCACCCCTGGGTAGAGGTGGTAGTAGTGGTAGGCATCTGGCACCCCCTGGGTAGAGGTGGTAGTAGTGGTAGGCATCTGGCACCCCTGGGTAAGGGTGGTAGTAGTGGTAGGCATCTGGCACCCCTCGGTAAGGGTGGTAGTAGTGGTAGGCATCCAGCCCCCCATGGGTAGAGGTGGTAGTAGTGATAGGCATCTGGCACCCCTGGGTAGAGGTGGTAGTAGTGACAGGCATCCAGCCCCCCATGGGTAGAGGTGGTAGTAGTGGTAGGCATCCAGCCCCCATGGGTAGAGGTGGTAGTAGTGGTAGGCATCTGGCACCCCTGGGTAGTGGTGGTAGTAGTGGTAGGCATCTGGCACCCCTGGGTAAGGGTGGTAGTAGTGGTAGGCATCTGGCACCCCTGGGTAGAGGTGGTAGTAGTGGTAGGCATCCAGCCCCCATGGGTAGAGGTGGTAGTAGTGGTAGGCATCCAGCCCCCCATGGGTAGAGGTGGTAGTAGTGGTAGGCATCTGGCACCCCTGGGTAGTGGTGGTAGTAGTGGTAGGCATCTGGCACCCCTGGGTAAGGGTAGTAGTAGTGGTAGGCATCTGGCACCCCCTGGGTAGAGGTGGTAGTAGTGGTAGGCATCTGGCACCCCTGGGTAAGGGTGGTAGTAGTGGTAGGCATCTGGCACCCCTGGGTAGAGGTGGTAGTAGTGGTAGGCATCCAGCCCCCATGGGTAGAGGTGGTAGTAGTGGTAGGCATCTGGCACCCCTGGGTAGTGGTGGTAGTAGTGGTTGGCATCTGGCACCCCCTGGGTAAGGGTGGTAGTAGTGGTAGGCATCTGGCACCCCTGGGTAAGGGTGGTAGTAGTGGTAGGCATCTGGCACCCCCTGGGTAAGGGTGGTAGTAGTGGTAGGCATCTGGCACCCCCATGGGTAGAGGTGGTAGCAGTGGTAGGCATCTGGCACCCCCTGGGTAGTGGTGGTAGTAGTGGTAGGCATCTGGCACCCCCTGGGTAGAGGTGGTAGTAGTGGTAGGCATCTGGCACCCCCTGGGTAAGGGTGGTAGTAGTGGTAGGCATCCAGCCCCCCATGGGTAGCGGTGGTAGTAGTGGTAGGCATCTGGCACCCCCTGGGTAGAGGTGGTAGTAGTGGTAGGCATCTGGCACCCCCTGGGTAGAGGTGGTAGTAGTGGTAGGCATCTGGCACCCCTGGGTAGAGGTGGTAGTAGTGGTAGGCATCTGGCACCCCTGGGTAAGGGTGGTAGTAGTGGTAGGCATCTGGCACCCCTCGGTAAGGGTGGTAGTAGTGGTAGGCATCCAGCCCCCCATGGGTAGAGGTGGTAGTAGTGATAGGCATCTGGCACCCCCTGGGTAGAGGTGGTAGTAGTGGTAGGCATCTGGCACCCCCTGGGTAGAGGTGGTAGTAGTGGTAGGCATCCAGCCCCCATGGGTAGAGGTGGTAGTAGTGGTAGGCATCTGGCACCCCCTGGGTAGTGGTGGTAGTAGTGGTAGGCATCTGGCACCCCTGGGTAAGGGTGGTAGTAGTGGTAGGCATCTGGCACCCCCTGGGTAAGGGTGGTAGTAGTGGTAGGCATCTGGCACCCCTGGGTAAGGGTGGTAGTAGTGGTAGGCATCTGGCACCCCCATGGGTAGAGGTAGTAGCAGTGGTAGGCATCTGGCACCCCCTGGGTAGTGGTGGTAGTAGTGGTAGGCATCTGGCACCCCTGGGTAGAGGTGGTAGTAGTGGTAGGCATCTGGCACCCCTGGGTAAGGGTGGTAGTAGTGGTAGGCATCCAGCCCCCTATGGGTAGCGGTGGTAGTAGTGGTAGGCATCTGGCACCCCCTGGGTAGAGGTGGTAGTAGTGGTAGGCATCTGGCACCCCCTGGGTAGAGGAGGTAGTAGTGGTAGGTATCTGGCACCCCCATGGGTAGAGGTGGTAGTAGTGGTAGGCATCTGGCACCCCCTGGGTAGTGGTGGTAGTAGTGGTAGGCATCTGGCACCCCCTGGGTAGAGGTGGTAGTAGTGGTAGGCATCTGGCACCCCTGGGTAAGGGTGGTAGTAGTGGTAGGCATCTGGCACCCCTGGGTAGAGGTGGTAGAAGTGGTAGGCATCTGGCACCCCTGGGTAGAGGTGGTAGTAGTGGTAGGCATCTGGCACCCCCTGGGTAGAGGTGGTAGTAGTGGTAGGCATCTGGCACCCCTGGGTAGTGGTGGTAGTAGTGGTAGGCATCTGGCACCCCTGGGTAAGGGTGGTAGTAGTGGTAGGCATCTGGCACCCCTGGGTAAGGGTGGTAGTAGTGGTAGGCATCTGGCACCCCCATGGGTAGAGGTGGTAGTAGTGACAGGCATCTGGCACCCCTGGGTAGAGGTGGTAGTAGTGGTAGGCATCTGGCACCCCTGGGTAGAGGTGGTAGAAGTGGTAGGCATCTGGCACCCCTGGGTAGAGGTGGTAGTAGTGGTAGGCATCTGGCACCCCTGGGTAGAGGTGGTAGTAGTGGTAGGCATCTGGCACCCCCTGGGTAAGGGTGGTAGTAGTGGTAGGCATCTGGCACCCCCTGGGTAAGGGTGGTAGTAGTGGTAGGCATCCAGCCCCCCATGGGTAGAGGTGGTAGTAGTGGTAGGCATCTGGCACCCCCTGGGTAGTGGTGGTAGTAGTGACAGGCATCCAGCCCCCCATGGGTAGAGGTGGTAGTAGTGGTAGGCATCCAGCCCCCCATGGGTAGAGGTGGTAGTAGTGGTAGGCATCTGGCACCCCCATGGGTAGAGGTGGTAGTAGTGGTAGGCATCTGGCACCCCCTGGGTAAGGGTGGTAGTAGTGGTAGGCATCTGGCACCCCCTGGGTAGGGGTGGTAGTGGTGGTGGGCATCCGGGCCCCTATGTGTATATGTGGCATTGGTGATGGCCATCCCGCCCCTATGGTGCTGCTGTTGCTGGTGTAAGTAATTTCTGCATCCCTCTGTGTGTGTGTGATATGTCGGGTACGTGTAGTTTGTTTTTGTGGTTGGTGTCTGACTTACCTTCTGCGCCGTACGCGTCCGTGCCTGTTCCGGTAGTAGATGTAGAATATTGGTAGGATCGGCACGATGGGATTCATGGTTGGTTCGTCTCGTTCGTCTTTCTCGTTGCTTCGCCTCGTCCTCGTCGCTGGCGTGTTCGTCTCGTAGCCGTGGATCGTGTTGTGGCGCGAATCAGAGTTTATGTGCGCCTCTCCCGGATGCTTTGACGTGCCGTGCATAGCGACGGGTTCGGCGCGTACGGGAAGCGCATCGTGCTTGTCCGGCCGGACGGAGCTGCATTTTGGCTTCCTTGCGACTCGATTCTGCGTTTACGGATCCGGCTCGGTCGGGGAACAGGACCTGGATTGGGTGAGTACGACTGGGTCGGAGTCTATGCTGTTGTGCGCATCGTACTTGCTCGTTCGGAATAATGTGCGGATCGGTCGGGAAACAGGCATTCGCATGGCTTTTTTCCCGACCGAATGGTGTTAGGTGCGCCTCCGACCGAGATCGGAATCGGCCCCTTAATATTTGACGGTGGCTCACATTTACTTTTTTTGAAGTTTGATATTTTAGAATTTGAGGAGTTTTTATTCAGCATTAAAATATTCTATTGAGAAAAAATGGGGCCAAGAGTTTTCTTCAAAGTGCTCCATTGGGGTAACGCCATGTTAAAACAAATGCTGATATGGATCAGCATTTAAGGAAGACAGGGTAAGAGAAGAAAGTGACTACTATGCATTTGAGCATTTGGGTCACATTTCCAACCCCCACGCCCCTAACACATCCCGATGCGTTCCTTCTTTACATCTCTCATTCCGAACATTCTCCCAAAAGGTCACTTTTGGCAACCCTAACAATTTACAACACTCTAACAAACAACCGCAGTCTGCCTTTTATGCCTCTCATGCCGATCACCTGGCTTCTTTGAATACAGATCCACATAAGCATTTGTGTGACTGGACATTAACCCTAAGGAGCACTCCCGGCAGCAGTGGCGTCACTAGGGGCATGCGGGGGGTGCGGACCGCACCGGGTGACACCAGCACATGGGGTGACACCTTTCCCAAATGAGACTATTTACTAAATAGTCTCATTTGGGAAAGGTGTCACCCCATGTGATGGTGTCATGGGGTAAGTCGTGAGGGGGTGACACCATGAGTTACCGAGTTACCGCACTGGGTGACACCAACCCTAGTGACGCCGCTGCCCGGCAGGTCGATTTTTTGCGACGATGGAGCACTTGAAGCCAAACTCTATGCACCATATCTTTCTTAAAGCCTATCTGTCCCCACCCTCGACTGTTCTTCTTTGTCACCTGTCACACTACCCTCAGTTTGTAGCCTTCCATCTCTTGTAACGAGGAATAAATCATTCGCTAACGTCGAAACTAGCTATATCCTAACAAAATAAATCTCACACAGCGTCAAATGTTGTCTTAAAAATGCATACTGTTAGCCAACAGCATCAAAAGAAAGAAGTATGCTGATATCTTCATAATCTGTGATAGCAAAATCTTTGTGACATGCATTTTTATATTAATTTGCCAATCTCAAATGTGTTAACATTTTTGGGCTGTTTTATATAGCGCTAACTCGACCTGGAGGTATTTGAGTGCTTTACATGACCACTAGTTACATCGTACAAGATCACTTTAAATTTTTTGGGACCCAGGGAGATTAAGGGTCATATGCATCAAGCTTTTTTCCGGTCGCAAAGAATCGGCCCGTTTGCGACCGGAAAAAGCCTTTTCCGATGCATCAAAGGCTTTGAATTCGCAATTTAGATAATCGCAATTTAATGCGATTACCTAAATTGCGAATGCATTTAGGGTATCGCAAAATGCGATTCCCTAAATGCGATGCATCAAGCCTTTCCTAAATGCAAACTGTGCATTTAGGAAACGCTAATTACCATCAACTTCAAGTTGATGGTAATTTGCAAATTCTTTGAAAGTGCACAAAAGTGCATTTTTCAAAGTGATATGCCCTTAGGGCATGTGTGTGCACCACATGTGCACAATTACCGTTTTGGGGGGGTGCGTCAGGGGGGCCTTAGGCCCCCTGGCACCCTTGGAATTGCATTCGCAATTTGCGATTACCAATTTGGTAATCGCAACTTGCGAATGCAATTCCCATTCATTCCTGAATGAATGGAGTGACATTACCTAACAGCAATTCGCAATTTGCGAATCGCTATTAGGTAATGTTTAGGAATCGCAATTTATTTTGCGATTCCTACATGAATAAGGAATTGAGGGCCATATGTATGAAAGTTTGGTTTTGCGATTCTCAAATAGCGAATTTTAGAGAATCGCTATTTGAGAATCGCAAAACGAGATGTATGTAGTATTTGCAATAAATTTTGCGAATCCTACATATTCCTTATTTGCGAATCGCAAATTGCGATTCGCAATTAAGGAATACCTCCCCATTCATTCCTATGGGCCTAGAGGCCCATAGGAATGAATGGGAAGACATTCGCAATTTGCGATTCCCAACTAGAGAATCGCAAATTGAGAATGCAATTTCAAGGGTGCCAGGGTGTCTAAAGGACACCCTGTTGCACCCCTGAAATGAGCATGGGTGCAGATGTGGCGCACATACATGCCCTAAGGGCATGTATGTGCGCCACATGGCACTTTGAAAAATGCAAAAAAGTGCATTTTTCAAAGGAATCGCAAATTACCACCAACCTGAAGTTGGTGGTAATTTGCGATTCCTTAAGGTCAAATTGCACTTTTTTGGTGCTTCTTAAATTGCATTTCAGGAATCGCAATTTGCGATTCCTTAAATGCAATCGCAAAATAGGGAATCGCAAATTTTGCGATTCCTTATTTTGCGAGGCAGTTTTGACTTCATACATACCTCTAAGCAAAATTGCATTCGCAAACGCCGAAATTCTGCGAATTTCGGCGTTTGCGAATGCAATTTGGCTTGATACATATGGCCCAGAGATTCCTAAATAGCGATTCTTTAAAAATCGCTATTTAGGAATCGCAATTCCTTATGTTGATGCTTGTGGCCCTAAGTGATTTGCACAGAATTACAGGATTCTTAGCCGATGCCGAGACTTAAACCCAGTTCCCAAGTTCCAATATTGCCAGCTCTGATCGTAACACCACATCCTCTTCCCAAAATGGATGGCTCTTACGTCGACATATTTTTTAACTTACTTGACAAAAAAAAATTCGAATTTACCAATGGATCACATTAATGAAAAACCTGGCATTATGAGCTAATGGTTGTCTGCTCCCATCTAATTTTTTCATTCTTGCTCCTTTCCTACGCTACCCCTGGCTTGCACATTTCCATTTTAGTGCTACTGCGTCAAACATTCATTTTTAGGTCTTGCCGACACAGCGCATGCACTGTGTTGCGTGACGTATTGCTTACAAATGTGGCAGCGTAAACGCTGATTCTCCTTTTATGATATATATATCCTGGATGTGACAATGAAAACATACATAAACCACATGTGAGTTTGAAAGGAGTTAATGAAGACACGAAGAAAGTTATAGTGCAAGCACAGTAAAAGCGTGCTTTGATTCAGAAATAAAGCAAACACAGTGTACCTAACTTCCTAACAGTTCATACTCATATAAGCTTGAATTTATTAAAACGAATAACTCACAAAAATGTATCTTCTGCACTTATAAAAGCAATGAATTATTAATGTATTAATGCATTATAAAGCTTCCTTTTGATTATTGTGTTCAAATTGATGACTAATACTAACATGTAAAGGCCTAAAGCCTATTCTTTCATTCTCATTGTAATGCACCATTGTAAGTTTGAAAAATTGGTGCAATTCTTTCAAATTATGAGTTAGAAATGTAAAACTTCACACACATGTTCTTTATAACCCTAGTGACTTACATTTCTTAAAACAAATTTCTTCTCTATATGTTTACTTATAGTTGCCACGTATAGACTTTGAATGTGGTAATAGGCCATAGTTAGCAATGGTCATTTACCTGAATCATTTATAATGTGTGACTATTTGACTAATGAATTAATTGGATTATATCGCTTATTTCTTTAAGTACACTTATATCTTTGTAATTTGAATTCTAATTTAAAAGCACTAACTTTAAAATGCAAAGCTTACACCTTCTTCTCAGACTCATGGAATGATGAGAATGCTGTTTTTCTCATGTAACTCTTTTGTTCCTTTCCCATTGACATTCTTGTGACAACTGTTATGTTTGTATACTTATGAAAACATTCATATAGGACTACAGCTTTCGCTCTTTTCCCATAAGAAAGTTGATCGCTCAATAGGCTATTGTACTATGACCTGTGTGGCATGGACAGAGAACTGGTTCCCAAGCATTCTTGAAAGGGACTATGGGGCACATGCATCAAGCTAATTTGCGATCGCAAACGTTGCGATTCGCAAAAAAAGCATATTTGCAACCGCAAATTAGCTTCGCCCAATGCATGAACCCAAATTTGCGAAAATCCATGAAAATCGCAAAAATAAGGAATCGCTAAATTTGCGAGCACCAAATTAGCGATTCCTTATTTGCGAACATCGAAATAGCGAATATGTAATAGCAATTCGCAAATAAAGATGCGCAAAGATATGCATGAAAATTTGCAAATAGCGATTCTGATGAAATTCGCAATTTTGCGCTCGCAATTTAAAGAATATCACAGGCAGGTGGTAACCATGAGTAAGAATACCCTACAGGTGCTAATCCTCAGCAAACTATTTAAACAGACCCAGGAGGCCTCAGAATCTTCCACAATGGCAGCGCTCTATGTCATGGTGAGGAGGATGAGGCTCCAGGCAGCAGCTCAGCGAAGAAGGACAATACAGGAGCGCATTTTCAGAGTGCGCATCACATTGTTGGGACAAACAGATGAGGAAATATACGACAAGTTTAGGCTAAATGGTGCCATGATCCTTGATCTAATTGCAGATTTGGAACCCCTAATGCAGCGCCAGACTCGTAGGACCAATGCCATACCCACCCATGTGCAGGTCCTCTGTTGCCTGCACCTACTTGCGTCAGGCAGTTTTCAGGGGGTAGTAGCTGTAGCTGGAGGGGTGTCACAAAGCTCCCTTTCACGTTTTTCCCAATCTTTCCTGAACGCCATGATGACAAGGATACACAACCACATTAGCTTCCCCACAACCACACAGGAATTGAATAAGACTAAACTGGACTTCTACCAGGTAGACCGGTTTCCTCATGTAATAGGTTGCATAGATTGTACGCATGTTGCCATTTGTCCACCAGCAGTGAATGAATACATCTTTAGGAACCGTAAATCCTATCATTCACTCAATATACAAGTAGTCTGCAATGCTAACAATATAATAACAGACATTGTGGCTCAATACCCTGGAAGCACACATGACTCCTATATATTTCGACACAGTGGCATACACACTCGTCTGCTCAGGGGTGATTTTGGCGAAGGACATCTGCTTGGTAAACATATGTTATGATTTCTCTCAAACAATGGCAAAATGGCAATGCATAACTGTCCCTAAACCTTTGCTTAATACCCTGTAGGTGACAGTGCATACGCTGTGCGCAACTACATATTGACACCATACCTCAACCCAGCCACCCCAAATGAGCAGAGGTATAATGCAGCGCACATCGCTACACGAAATGTCATAGAACGCACCTTTGGGCTGATGAAAAGTCACTTTCGCTGCCTCCACAAGACTGGCGGAGCGTTGCAGTACCGGCCCGAGACCTGCTGCAGAATTCTGGCTGCATGTGCCATTTTGCATAATATTGCTACCAGGAGAGGCATACCCATTGAACTGTCCGACAGTGAGCCTGAGGAGGACAACCAGCAAGGGCCACAACCACGACCAGCACATGGGGCAAGCTTAGCAGAAGGGAGAAGGATACGTGCAGAAATTACGCAACATTATTTTTAAGGTGAGTAATGATGAGACACGACACAGCATGTTTGAACTGTACATAATTTATTTGCATGTAACCATGTGGTTGTGTTGAAGCACACATCCCAGGTGCAAATCAGCACAGTGATTGTAAACAGAATAAACAACAATACCTCATTATCAGACTTGTATCACAGTCACTACTATGGTATTGTCAATGGTTACATCACCATCTGTGAGTTAGTCTGCCAAAGTCACACTATTTCTTTCTACCACGCACTCCCAAACGCCTTTTGCTGGCATCATCCTCAACCTTCATGGAGGCTTCGGAAGGTGTTGTGCTCCTAGTGGTGCGCCTCCTGCATGTAGTGACTGGCACTGACAGACTACTGAGGCTGGACGCCTCCTCACTCCCCTCTCCCCCGTCACATTGCTGCCCCCAGCAGTAGCAGACTGGAATTGTTCCACGGCATTAGTTACCTGGACCAGTGCCCTGGCCACATCCCCACAACAATGGCTCATTTCAAGCTGCATGGCCACAGACCGACGGGACAGCAGTGCTGTGTTGGTGCTCAGGCGGTTGTTTGATTTTGTGTAGCCATCTAAGCGCAATAATAATTGGCGATGCCTTCTTCTTTGTGACACCTGGTCCTCCTGCATCACCCTGCTTAGCTCCTGCATAGCCGCATTGGACTGCCTATTGCCTTCCACCACTGCTGTTGTCAGCTCTCTCACACAGTCGCTCATAACTGCCATGTTGGTTGCCATTTTGCTGAGTTGTGCCTGCATTGATCTCATGTGTTTTGCCTGCAGACGCTGCACCCTCAGCATCTGGCTCTCCAGCCCACCCCAGATATTTGGACTCTGGTCCTACTGTGATGACATCCGCACCCTTGACCTGCGCCTCCGGGTTTGGATTGTGCTACGCCGGACCTGTAACTGGGGTGTTGTTGTGGGGGTGCCTAGAGGCTGGCTTGTCTGTGGAGCTGGTTCACTCTCCTCCTCAAGTTCCATGGGCTGCAGTGGTGGAACTGGGGACCTGCGTCTAGTGGGTGCAGGTGCTGTGCTTTGTGGGGCCACAGGTATTGCCACATGTGCCTCAGCCAGAGTCTCCTGTGTGTCTCCGCCTTCATTTTCCTCAGACTCATCTTCTGCTGCATCTGTGATGTTAAACAATGCAATATTTAGTGATTGTAAAAGGAATGTCGTGTCACATTCAGCATATTTTGGGTCTCATTAAATTACTATCTGCACACAGTATTCATGTGTCTCACTCGTTTGTTTGTATTTGCCTACCAACTTGCCTACCCTGCCTGTTACTCCCATAATGCATTTGGGTGTTGCAAGAAAATGTGGACTGGAGTTTGGATCGGAACACTAGAGCTGAACTGAGGTGATGTTCCCATATTAATATATATCTTGAAATGGACATTTGCATGCATCTTACCTCGTGAAGTACTGGCCGCTCCTGATGTATCCAACTGGGTCACTCCCACTACTGCTTCTGGCTGGAGTGTGGACTCGACTAGGTCCTCCAGGGGTGTATTTCCAGGCAGTGTTGCTGGTCCCCCTCCAGTCTTCTTTGCCTCCTTGAGCCTGTCCGCAATCCTCTCCTTAGCACGGCTGCGCGGGTCATACCACCTTTTTTCAGGTCGTCAATTTTGCGGTGGGTGAATCCCACTGCATTCACTTTATTTTGGATCCTGAGCCAGATTTTTCTCTTCTCTGACTCCGGTACCTGGAGAGATAGCTTCCCAAAGACCTTATCGTGGCTCCTCACAACCTTCTCTATGAGGATTTCAATTTCTTTTTCACTGAATTTCAGTTTACGTTTTCGGGTTGCTGCACTCTTCCCTGGTGCTGCTGATTCCATTTTTTGGGCACAGGATAGTTCTACAAGCCCAGAAATTGCTTATCCTGCTCTGCTCCTGCACTCAGCCTCCTCCTCTCACTCTCTGAGTGCACTGAATGAAGCATGGGATGGATGACTTCCTGGTTGTGATGTCATCACCATGCAGCACATGCGACGTGCTAATTGCAATTTCACAATTTGCGATTTCGCAATTAGCGTACTCACAAATAGGGATTTCTTTATTTGCGAGTCGCTAAGATGTAATCGCTATTTGCGATTGCGATTTTTAGCGAATCGCTTTTTATTTGCGATTTTGGTCATGCATTGGAGATAGCGATTTCTTAATAGTGATTCCTTAAGATTCGCTATTAAGAAATCGCTATTTATGAGTTTGATGCATGTGCCCCACTATACTTTACTTGCTACTTTTATACCTCGTGAGCGGATGTGCAGATTAACGGCACAATAAAGTCAAGATTTGCAAAAATGTGTGCTTCTATATCTTTCAGATGGCCTGATGCATTGCCACTGGTGTTGACAAGTCTGTAAAGTACTCCAGATAGGAGAAAATGATTATCATCCCATGAGATCATCTTGGGGAGGGCGAGGAGACAGACAGCCAGCTGTGCCTGCAAATGCTCTTTTGAACATCACAGATGATCTGATATTCGACTGTTGCAAAGGTTTGGCTGATGTGGTACGTTCTGTGTTTCACCAGGTTGGAGAAGCTACAGCTCCGACACAACAGGAACAGTGCCATGACCTTAGTGCCGGAGACTGGGTAATGGTGAAGAAGCACGTACAAAAGTCGTGCCTGGTACCCCATTGGTTAGGGCCTTATGTATGACTATGAGAGATACAGACCCTAGCGAAGGGCCTAGTGCAAGAAAAAAGTGAGTTGCACCTAGGGACCATTGGCTCAGAAGAAGCAGCATACTAAGACGCTGCCTGACTGAAGCATGAGTACCACAAACAATTTCCGAAGACTCGAGCCAGTGTGAACAGAGTGACAGTGATGATGAAGGTCTAGCTGGAAGGAGATAAAAAAATGCCAGAGTACCAAGCCAAAGTCTTCCTCTCCTGAAAGGACTTACTTGGCAGCCAATGACTGGGAACAAACATTCCATACCTTTTGCTATAACAATTCAAGCCCACCTGAACCTCCTTGAATCGAACTGTGTTCTTGAGCTGAAATTTGAACTTGCTGTTACACTGAATGAACTGTCTTCATTTACCCTGAATGTATCATCAATGAAGCTGATTTGCACGCTATTTTGCCTCAAAACTAGAAACACTTGAACTGTACTTTGCCATTTATTGCTCAACTACTGCAAACCAATTGCTGCTAATTATTTGTGACAAAAGAGTCTGATTTCTCAAGAACTCATGGAGCTTAACATTGCAATTTCTTCTAGACGCAAATACGTATTCACTAGTATATTTGTTATTATTTCATTAGTTTGGTTGCGTCACTTATTGTTTTGAATTTACCAAATTATGTGCCTGTAGAAAATGATGAGTTTAACAAATCCTTTAAAGTTTCTTCATCAAATAGTATAGGCTACAGTGCTTTAAATAATGATACATTACACCTAGATTTAGCAAAAAATGATAATTCACTTAATGTATATACCATATTGTTGTATGAGCATATGGATACTATGAATGCTAGAAATTGCTTTGTCTGCATGCAGTTACCTACCTTCAGTTGCTGAGCGGATAACATACCACCACATTCCTTTAACATATGGTGTTTCATGTAGTTTATTAACAAGTTTATTTTATGGTACTGACCAACTACAGGTTTATTATTCAAACTATGACTTAATCTTTTCAGAAATTGTGGTAAATAAGCACTTAAATCCATATCCTGAGGCTACCTCAGCTGAGACAAAGGGCTATTTCTTCAAACCCACTCAATCATTAGATATAACTTATGCATATAGAAATAATTTAACCTGCAGTGTTGGAGATGTAGAGAAGAAATTAATAGAGTTAATGGAAAGGAGACATAAAAATGCAACTAGTAAAATTACAAAGCATTCGAAAGACTCAACTTGGTTGCCTGGAGAGAATGATCATAGAATAGGAGGAAACCTAGCTGCTTTAGCCTTGACTGGCAGCATTAAGTGGAATATATATATATATATATATATATATATATATATATTTTTTTTTTTTTTTTCACTGAAAAAAACACAGGTTGCAGGGTCGTTATAGTTAGGGATTGGCATTTAAAAAACCTTAGAAATTCACTGAACAAAACACAGGTTTCAGGGACGTTATAGTTAAGGATTAGCATTTAAAAAACCTTAGAAATTCATTGAAAAAACCATAGGTTTCAGGGACGTTAAAGTTAAGCTGACATTTCACTCGTACAAAACCAGAGAAATTCGGCTGTTATAGGTAGCTGAGCTAACTATAACTCGTGCCCCCGCAATGTACTGCTGATAACGTCACATATTACATCACTCATGACATAGTCAGTGACATCACTGATGACATCACTGATGACATCTCAAATGACATCACTGATGTCATTTGCAAGAGACGTGCAGAAAGAACCAACAGAGGTGCAGAAAGAGGCCTACTTTGACTGTACCTTACAACAGACTCATACAAAGTAGCCTAATCACTAACCCGTCTCCCAAGATGTCTTAAACCTCACTTTTCTCTTGAAGGGTCAATATTAATCGACTGCTCAGAATGTTAGGCTTACCAAATATAAAACAGCAATCCTAAGCATATCACTGTTGTAAGTCTGACCAAGTTTGTGAAGGTATGCATGCGTGTCTATGCTTTTACCTAGTTACATGTTAAATGAAAATAAACATACAAATATTTGAATACCTGTGTTTCAAACAGCATACTCCATAAATTTGTGTACAAAAAGGTGTATCCATTTTTTCTGCTCACAATACAGGGCACATGGGTATTCAATAGTATATTTGAGGGGCTCTATAACACATTTATACATAAGACATGTCTGCCTGTGCAACCGAATGACAGAGCAGAACTGAGAAGATTTGACCACCTATAGGAGAAGTTACCCGCTTTTTAAGCTACCATCTTCAGATGCATAACACATGTAGGAATACATATACAAGTAGACATATACCTCAGTCACGAGAGCACGCAGACCTTTAAACTTGACAGCTTGCACTTCCAATTTGAGTACAGAAAGAGGCGAGAGAAGTTCAGAAAGAAGCAAGAGAGTTGCAGAAACAGGCAAAAGAGGTGCAGAAAGAGGGAACACGGGAGCAGACAGAGGCAAGAGAGGTGCAGAAAGAGGGAAGAGGGGTACAGAAAGAGGCAAGAGCGGTGCAGAAATTTGCAAGAGAGGTAACGAAAGAAGCAAGAGCAGTGCAGAAAGAACCAACAGAGGTGCAGAAAGAGGTAAGAGGGGTACAGAAAGAGGCAACAGAAGTGCAGAAAGAAGCAAAAGAGGTGGGGAAAGAGACAAGAGGGGTAGAAACAGAGGCAAGAGAGGTGCAGAAAGAGGGAAGAGGGGTGCAAATATTTGCAAGAGAGGTGCAGAAAGAAGCAAGAGCAGTGCAGAAAGAACCAACAGAGGTGCAGAAGGAGGCAAGAGGGGTGCAGCAAGAGGCAAGCGAAGTGCAGAAAGAAGCAACAGAGGGTGCAGAAGGAGGCAAGAGAACTGCAGAAAGAGGCAAGAGAGTTGCAGGAACAGGCAAGAGAGGTGCAGAAAAAGGTAACAGGGGTGCAGAAAGAGGCAAGAGAGGTGCAGAAAGAAGCAAGAGAAGTGCAGAAAGAAGCAACAGAGGTGCAGAAAGAGGCAAGAGGGGTCAAGAAAGAGGCAAGAGAAGCGCAGAAATAAGCAACAGAGGTGCAGAAAGAGGCAAGAGAAGTGCAGAAAGAAGCAACAGAGGTGCAGAAGGAGGCAAGAGGGGTGCAGACAGAGGCAAGAGAGGTGCAGAAAGAGGGAAGAGGGGTGCAGAAAGAGGCAAGAGGGGTACAGAAATTTGCAAGACGGTGTAGAAAGAAACAAGAGTAGTGCAGAAACAACCAAGAGAGGTGCAGAAAGAGGCAAGAGAAGTGCAGAAAGAAGCAAAAGAAGTACAGAAAGAAGCAAAAAAGGTGGGGAAAGAGGCAAGAGGGGTGGAAACAGAGGCAAGATAGGTGCAGAAAGAGGGAAGAGGGGTGCAAATATTTGCAAGAGAGGTGCAGAAAGAAGCAAGAGCAGTGCGGAAAGAACCAACAGAGGTGCAGAAGGAGGCAAGAGGGGTGCAGCAAGAGGCAAGAGAAGTGCAGAAAGAAGCAACAGATGGTGCAGAAGGAGGCTAGAGAACTGCAGAAAGAGGCAAGAGAGTTGCAGGAACAGGCAAGAGTGGTGCCGAAAAAGGTAACAGGGGTGCAGAAAGAGGCAAGAGAGGTGCAGAAAGAGGGAAGAGGGGTGCAGAAAGAGGCAAGAGGCATACGGAAAGAAGCAAGAGAGGTGCAGAAAGAAGCAAGGGAAGTGCAGAAAGAAGCAACAGAGGTGCAGAAAGAGGCAAGAGGGGTGCATCAAGAGGCAAGAGAAGTGCAGAAAGAAGCAACAGAGGTGCAGAAGGAGGCATGAGAAGTACAGAAAGAGGCAAGAGAGTTGCAGAAACAGGCAAAATAGGTGCAGAAAGAAACAAGAGCAGTGCAGAAAGAACCGACAGAGGTGCAGAAGGAGGCAAAAGGTGTACAGAAAGAGGCAAGAGGGGTGCAGAAACTTGCAAGAGAGGAGCAGAAAGAAGCAAGAGCAGTGCAGAACGAACCAACTGAGGTACAGCAACAGACAAGAGGGGTGCAGAAAGAGGCAAGAGAAGTGCAGAAAGAAGCAACAGAGGTGCAGAAGGAGACAAGAGAACTGCAGAAAAAGGCAAGAGAGTTGCAGAAACAGGCAAGAGAGGTACAGAAAAAGGGAACAGGGGTGCAGAAAGAGGCAAGAGAGGTGCAGAAAGAGGGAAGAAGGGTGCAGAAAGAGGCAAGAGGGCTGCAAAAAAAAGCAACAGAAGTGTAGAAAGAAGCAAGAGAAGTGCAGAAAGAAGCAACAGAGGTGCAGAAAGAGGCAAGAGGGGTACAGAAAGAGGCAAGAGAAGTGCAGAAAGAGGAAAGAGAGGTCCAGAAAGAGGGAAGAGGGGTGCAGAGAGAGGGAAGAAGAGTACAGAAAGAGGCAAGAGGGGTGCAGAAAGAAGCAAGAGAGGTATAGAAAGAAGCAAGAGAAGTGCAGAAAGAAGCAACAGAGGTGCAGAAAGAGGCAAGAGGGGTGCAGAAAGAGGCAAGAGAAGTGCAGAAGAAAGCAACAGAGGTGCAGAAAGAGGCAGGAAACGTGCAGAAAGAGGCAAGAGAGTTTCAGAAACAAGCAAAAGAGGTGCAGAAAGAGGGAACAGGGATGCACAGAGAGGCAAGAGAGGTGCAGAAATATGCAAGAGAGTAGCATACAGAAGCAAGAGCAGTGCAGAAAGAACCAACAGAGGTGCAGAAAGAGGCAAGAGGGGTGCAGAAAGAGGCAAGAGAAGTTCAGAAAAAAGCAAAAGAGGTGCAGAAGGAGGCAAGAGAAGTGCAGAAAGAAGCAACAGAGGTGCGGAAGGAGGCAAGAGGGGTGTAATCAGAGGCAAGAGAGGTACAGAAAGAGGGAAGAGGGGTGCAGAAAGAGGCAAGAGGGGTGCAGAAATTGGCAAAACGGTGCATAAAGAAACAAGAGCAGTGCAGAAACAACCAACAGAGGTGCAGAAAGAGGTAAGAGGGGTGCAGAAAGAGGCAACAGAAGTGCAGAAAGAAGCAAAAGAGGCAAGAGGGGTGGAAACAGAGGCAAGAGAGGTGCAGAAAGAGGGAAGAGGGTGCAAATATTTGCAAGAGAGGTGCAGAAAGAAGCAAGAGTGCAGAAAGAACCAACAGAGGTGCAGAAGGAGGCAAGAGGGGTGCAGCAAGAGGCAAGAGAAGTGCAGAAAGAAGCAACAGAGGGTGCAGAAGGAGGCAAGAGAACTGCAGAAAGAGGCAAGAGAGTTGCAGGAACAGGCAAGAGAGGTGCAGAAAAAGGTAACAGGGGTGCAGAAAGAGGCAAGAGAGGTGCAGAAAGAAGCAAGAGAAGTGCAGAAAGAAGCAAGAGAGGTGCAGAAAGAAGCAAGAGAGGTGCAGAAAGAAGCAAGAGCAGTGCAGAAAGAACTAACAGAGGTGCAGAAGGAGGCAAGAGGGGTGCAGCAAGAGAAGTGCAGAAAGAAGCAACAGAGGGTGCAGAAGGAGGCAAGAGAACTGCAGAAAGAGGCAAGAGTGTTGCAGGAACAGGCAAGAGAGGTACAGAAAAAGGTAACAGGGGTTGCAGAAAGAGGCAAGAGAGGTGCAGAAAGAGAGAAGAGGGGTGCAGAAAGAGACAAGAGGGGTACAGAAAGAAACAAGAGAGGTGAAAGAAGCAAGTGAAGTGCAGAAAGAAGCAATAGAGGTGCAGAAAGAGGCAAGAGGGGTGCATCAAGAGGCAAGAGAAGTGCAGAAAGAAGCAACAGAGGTGCAGAAGGAGGCATGAGAAGTACAGAATGAGGCAAGAGAGTTGCAGAAACAGGCAAAAGAGGTGCAGAAAGAGGCAAGAGCAGTGCAGAAAGAACCAACAGAGGTGCAGAAGGAGGCAAAAGGGGTGCAGAAAGAGGCAACAGAGGTGCAGAAAGAAGCAACAGAGGTGCAGAAGGAGACAAGAGAACTGCAGAAAGAGGCAAAAGAGTTGCAGAAAGAGGCAAGAGGGATGCAGAAAGAAGCAACAGAAGTGCAGAAATATACAAGGGAAGTGCAGAAAGAAGCAACAGAGGTGCAGAAAGAGGCAAGAGTGGTGCAGAAAGAGGCAAGAGAAGTGCAGAAAGAGGCAAGAGAGGTGCAGATAAAGGGAAGAGGGGTGCAGAAAGAGGGAAGAAGGGTACAAAAAGAGGCAAAAGGGGTGCAGAAAGAAGCAAGAGAGGTGTAGAAAGTAGCAAGAGAAGTGCAGAAAGAAGCAACAGAGGTGCAGAAAGAGGCAAGAGGGGTGCAGAAAGAGGCAAGAAAAGTGCACAAGGAAGAAACAGGTGCAGAAAGAGGAAGGAAACGTGCAGAAAGAGGCAAGAGAGTTTCAGAAACAAGCAAAAGAGGTACAGAAAGAGGGAACAGGGATGCACACAGAGGCAAGAGAGGTGCAGAATGAACCAACAGAGGTGTAGAAAGAGGCAAGTGGGGTGCAGAAATGTGCAAGAGAGTGGCAGACAGAAGCAAGAGCAGTGCAGAAAGAACCAACAGAGGTGCAGAAAGAGGCAAGAGGGGTGCAGAAAGAGGCAAGAGAAGTGCAGAACAAGCAAAAGAGGAGCAGAAAGAGGCAAGAGGGGTGCAGAAAGAGGCAAAAGAGGAGCAGAAAGAGGCAAGTGAGGTGCAAACAGAGGCACGAGCGGTGTTGAAATTTGCAAGAGAGATGCAGAAAGAAGCAAGAGAAGTGCAGAAAGAAGCAACAGAGGTGCAGAAAGAGGCAAGAGGGGTCCAGAAAGAGGCAAGAGAAGCGCAGAAATAAGCAACAGAGATGCAGAAAGAGGCAAGAGAAGTACAGAAAGAAGCAACAGAGGTGCAGAAGGAGGCAAGAGGGGTGCAGACAGAGGCAAGAGAGGTGCAGAAAGAGGGAAGAGGGGTGCAGAAAGTTGCAAGACGGTGCAGAAAGAAACAAGAGCAGTGCAGAAACAACCAAGAGAGGTGCAGAAAGAGGCAAGAGAAGTGCAGAAAGAAGCAACAGAGGTGCAGAAAGAGGCAAGAGGGGTCCAGAAAGAGGCAAGAGAAGTGCAGAAATAAGCAACAGAGGTGCAGAAAGAGGCAAGAGAAGTGCAGAAAGAAGCAACAGAGGTGCAGAAGGAGGCAAGAGGGGTGCAGAAAGAGGGAAGAGGGGTGCCGAAATTTGCAAGACGGTGCAGAAAGAAACAAGAGCAGTGCAGAAACAACCAAGAGAGGTGCAGAAAGAGGGAAGAGAAGTGCAGAAAGAAGCAACAGAGGTGCGGAAAGAGGCAAGAGAAGTGCAGAAAAAAGCAAAAGAGGTGCAGGAAGAGGCAAAAGGGGTGCAGAAAGAGGCAATAGAGGAGCAGAAAGAGGCAAGAGAGGTGAACACAGAGGCACGAGGGGTGCAGAAATTTGCAAGAGAGGTACAAAAACAAGCAAGAGAAATGCAGAAAGAAGCAACAGAGTTGCAGAAAGAGGCAAGAGGGGTCCAGAAAGAGGCAAGAGAAGTGCAGAAATAAGCAACAGAGTTGCAGAAAGAGGCAAGAAAAGTGCAGAAGGAGGCAACAGAGGTGCAGAAAGAGGCAAGAGGGGTGCAGACAGAGGCAAGAGAGGTGCAGAAAGAGGGAAGAGGGGTGCAGAAATAGGCAAGAGGGGTGCATACATTTGAAAGACAGGTGCAGAAAGAAACAAGAGCAATGTAGAAACAACCAAGAGAGGTGCAGAAAGAGGCAAGAGAAGTGTAGAAAGAAGCAACAGAGGTGTGGAAAGAGGCAAGAGGGGTGCAGAAAGAGGGAAGAAGGGTGCGGAAGGAGTCAAGTGGGGTGCAGAAGGAAGAAAGAGAGGTATAGAAAGAAGCAAGAGAAGTGCAGAAAGAAGCAACAGAGGTGCAGAAAGAGTCAAGAGGGGTGCAGAAAGAGGCAAGTGAAGTGCAGAAGGAAGCAACAGAGGTGCAGAAAGAGGCAAGAAAAGTGCAGAGAGAGGCAAGAGATTTTCAGGAACAAGCAAAGAGGTGCAGAAAGAGGGAACAGGGGTGCACACAGAGGCAAGAGAGGTTCAGAAAGAGCCAACAGAGGTGCAGAAAGAGGCAAGAGGGGTGCAGACATGTGCAAGAGAGTAGCAGGCAGAAGCAAGAGCAGTGCATAAAGAACCAACAGAGGTGCAGAAAGAGGCAAGAGGGGTGGAGAAAGAGGCAAGAGAAGTGCAGAAAAAAACAAAAGAGGTGCAGAAAGAGGGAAGAGGGGTGCAGAAAGAGGCAAGAGGGGTGCAGAAAGAGGCAAGACAGGTACAGAAAGAAACAAGAGCAGTGCAGAAACAACCAAGAGAGGTGCAGAAAGAGGCAAGAGAAGTGCAGAAAGAAGCAACAGAGGTGCATAAAGAGGCAAGAGAGTTGCAGAAACAGGCAAAAGAGGTGCAGAAAGAAGCAAGAGCAGTGCAGACAGAACCAACAGAGGTGCAGAAGGAGGCAAGAGGGGTGCCAAAAGAGGGAAGAGAGGTATAGAAACAGGCAAGAGAGGTGCAGAAAGAGGGGAGAGGGGTGCAGAAAGAGGCAAGAGAGGTGCAGAAAGAGGGAAGAGGGGTGCATAAAGAGGCAAGAGGGGTGCAGAAAGAAGCAACAGAGGTACAGAAAGAGGCAAGAGAAGTGCTGAAAGAAGCAACAAAGGTGCAGAAAGAAGCAAGAGAAGTGATGAAACAGACAAGAGAGTTGCAGAAACAGGCAAGAGTGGTTTGCACACCCTTAGTACCAATTTAACACCCACGTTTAGCAATAAGTAAGAAGTGACCATTCTAGGTCTGCAAAGGGCCTTCCACCACGCTATACCACTTGTCACTGCATTTTTGGTAGTGTTTGAGCTAGAAACAAGGTTTTTTTGTTCAAATCTGCAGATTATGCAGCAGATGATGGATTATGTGGCAAATGCGGAGAATGTATAATAGTAAAAAAGTTGGTGCAGCCAAACAGCTGCAAAATTCCAGTGGCCCTGCTCATTCCTCTGACTAGGTCCAGAAGTGCTCGTCAGTGGTTCCTTCTTTGTTTTGTCTCATTGAGTTTATAGTTTAGCTTCTATGGAAATGAGGAAGACTTAACCTGAGGTTACTACTCCACAACACAGGCTACCATACCACATAATTACTCTCCATAACACAAAATCCCACTCTACATAATTCCTATACACTAAATACCACATACTTTCTATCCACATAATTTCACTGCACAACATACCACATAATTTCACTACACACAACATACATCCACTCCACTCCAAAAAACATTAGTAAAAAACTTTTACATTTACAATGCCAATAGCTCTAACTCTCGCAAATGCGAGATCTATCACATTGCAAATGCTTCTTTAACTAGTAGTCACAATTGCAGAGTGGTGGCGAAAGGGGGCTGGGCCTCCGACCAGCGCTCAGAAATTCCTCTGTGTAGGACTTACAGTAGGTACCAGGAGGACTTCTTGGCCTCCAAAGTCCCTCAGGAGTAAAGTGGACTTAATTTCCCAACCAGTACTTTTCCAGGAGGTGCGTTTGCAGAGTAGTGGAGAAAGAGGAGCATGGCCTCCAAAGACCTCTGAGCAATCCCACTGTGTGGGACTTACTGGAGGTAACAGGAGGGGTAGTTGGCCCCCAAGGAACACCTTGGGGGCCAACTACCCCTCCTATTACCTCCAGTAAGTCCCACACAGCAGCATTGGTAAGCTCTCAAAGGAGGCCACGCCCCTTCACCCACCAGTCTGCAAACACGCTCCCTGGTGCGCTCTTGGATGGAGATTAAAGTCCCCTTTGCTGCTGGGGGTTGTTAGGGGCCAACTAGCCTACCTGACACCTCCAGTAAGCCCCTGATAGTGGGATTGCTGAGACTGGACACAGGCCATGCCCCCTTTCTCCACCACTCTGCAAACACGCCTCCTGGCGTACTCTTGGTTGGGAAATGAAGTCCTCTTGCCTCCTGAGGGTCCCTGGGGGCCAACTAGCCCTCCTCTTATCTCTAGTAAGCCCCACACAGCTGTATTGCTAAGAGTGGTCTGAGGCCATGCCCCCTTTTTACACCACTCTGCAAACGCGCCTCCTGGCGCACTGCTGCTTGGTGGATGAAGTCCACTTTAGTCCTGAGATCCTCAGGACACAAGAGGACCTCATCGCCCCACCAGCAGTGCACCAAGAGGCGTGTTTGCAGAGTGATGTAAAAAGGGGCATGGCCTCTAACAACCTCTCAGCAATCCCACTGTGTGGGGCTTACTGGAGGTAAGAGATGGGCTAGTTGGCCCCTAAGGACCATCAGTAGGGAAGGGGACTTCATCTCCCAACATAGAATGCGCCAGGAGATGCGTTTGCAGAGTAGTAGTGAAAGGGGGCGGGGCTTCCACGAGTTGCGGTGCTTCCGTTATTTTTTTTTACTTTAGGAAGGGAGGCTGTGTGGCCCCCCTTCCCCTGACCCTTTTGGGCCCCGGGGACCCCATACTCCGGGGCCAGGCCCACATTCCATTTTTTTTTAAAAACATACAAAGTAAGGGGGGCGCGGGCCCCCCTCCCGAGGCCTATTCTGGCTCCGGGGACCCCATCCCCCGGGGCTGGGTCTTTCATATATATTTCTTTAATGGGAGGCGGGCCAGGGGGCCCCATCCCCCGGGGCCCAGCCAAAACTTTTTTTTATGGAAGGGGGGTCACATGGCCCCCCTTCCCTGGGCCTCTTTTGGCCTCGGGGACCCCATCCCCCTAGGCCTGCCCTGCATTTTATATTAATAGTTTTGGAGGGGGGCTGCGTGGCCCCCCTCCTGTGGTCAATTTTGGCCCTGGAGAACCCCATCCCCCAGGGCCCGGCCTTTTAAAAAAATTTTTTTAATAATAATTAAAAGAGGGAGGGGGGCCAAGTGGCTACCCTCCCGGGCCATATTTGGCCCCGGGGACCCCATCCCCTGGGGCTTGGCCTCAACATTGGGGACCGCGGGGGGAGCCCCAATGCCCCTGCGGTCCCTGCCAGCTCCCCGCCTCCTGCGGGAGCCGGCATTGCTTTTGGGCAAAGGGAGATACAAACATGCAGCTCCCTTTGCCCAAAAGCAATATTCTGTGCTTCATGGAAGCGAGAGCAGTTTTTCTGCTCCCGCTTCCACGAAGCAAAGCAGTGTTTGCTATGACAGGGCGGGAGCCATGCTCCCGCCCTGCCATAGCAAACTGCAATGTCCCGGGGGTGGGCACATAGCTTCTTCATAGCCCCGGGGATGTGGTGGTCCCCGGGGCCGGGGGTCAGCAACAGACCGGGGAGTGTGGGGGGGCTCGAGCTCCCCCCACACTACAACAATTTTTTAAGCAGTGCCCCGGGGACTTAGCTGTCCCCGGGACACTGGCATGTGTTAATTAAAGCCCCGGGGAGGTGGCGGTCCCCGGGGCTGCGGGGAGGCCGCGTGTCCCCCTGCCCATTATCAGTAAAGCCCCGGGGAGGTGGTGGACCCCGGGGCTGCGGGGCCCCCACAGCCTCTGCTAAATAAATCTGGATTGCCCCCGAGACCTGGTCCATCCAAGGGCTTAAAAAAAACAAAACGCGGCAGCCCACGCTTTGATTTTTTTTTAAATTTTGGCCGGATTCGCGAACCCAGAGCAAATCCTGCCGAAATCTTTTTAAAAAATGCTTTTTTTTGGCCCTGGGGGCCTAAGGGGTCAGGGTGTTTCTACCCTGCCCCCTTTTCTTCATTTTTAACCTTCCTGGTTTGAAGTGCTGGCAGCCAATCAGAAGTCAGCTCGTGCTCGGGAGGGTTTGCGAATCCTCCTCGGTCACCAGATAAATACTTTTTTAAAATATAAATATTTCAGGAACTACTGAACAGATTTACACCATTTTTAAAAAAAGCACGCTTTCTGAACCAAGAGCTACCTTTTTGCCAAATTTGGTGTAATTCCGTTCAGCAGTTCGGGCTGTAGCTTTGTCTAAAGTTTCCTATGGAAATTAACATGGAGAAAACGCATTTTGGGACCCCCCTTTTTTCTTGGCCCCCACTTGACGAATCACCCCGAAACTTTCAAGACAGGAGCTGACCGGAGCGGGCCATTAGTTTTGAAAACTTCGCCAAGATTCGTCAAACGGCGCTAAAGATATTGGCAAGTCAAAAAAACTTTTCCTATGGAAACTAGGTCCTAACTATAACTACCTACTGGCGACCGCCAGTAGATTAGATATATATATATATATATATATATATATATATATATATATATATATATATATATATATATATATATATATATATAACTATATATATCTATATATATCAAAATCTTTTAATAGTAATAATTTTGTATGTAAAAGTGAGAGTGAACATACCTTTGAGGTTCATAAAAATTGGAGGAGCTTTTTTAAAGGTGTAGATCCTGTATTCCCCAGAATTTATTACATTTATGGAAAAAATGCTTTTTATATATTGTCTAGTAGATGGTATGGAACTTATTATGTAGGTGTTGTTTTCCCTAAAATATATCTTGTGGAACAAATTGAAGATTCCACAAGGGAACTACCTGAGAGAATGAAAAGAAGTACATGTGCAAGTGAAAGAGTGGGAGATATTTTTGGTGCTTTAATACCTTCTCTAGGAGTAGTACTAAAGACTAAAAAAAATTGAAAACTTTCTACTGTAGTTGATAGATTAGTTATAAAAACAGCCGGGGGATTCACAGCTGTGGATATTGAAATGATTTTGATTCGCTCAATGCTGATGCAAAATAGACTTGCTTTAGACATCCTTCTTGCAAAAGAAGGCAGAGTCTGTTGGATGCTGAAGGTAAAACAATGTTCTACCTTTATTACCTGACATGAATAAAGACTTAAAAGGATACATCAAAAACATTACTAATTCAGACAAAGACCTGAAAGTATTAAAAGTTGATGGTGTCTGTGAATGAATAAATAAAGGGTTAACATCTGTTACTAGATGGCTAGGTAATCTCAGAAATGGAGTAGTGGTTAAATTCATAAGGCCTGTTGTGGCAATTTCTCTGTACATATTGCTGACACTAGTGTCTATCAAATTTGTAGGTGTACACAAAGGAAACAAGGAGTGAAAAGATCAAGAAATGAAATAGAGTGTGAAGATAGTCGGAGTAAATGCTATGATGAATTGAAAGTGTTATGGGGATCTAGACGCAAGTCACTAATTACTACAAAAGTGTAATCTGTGACATATGAAGTAATATGTAAATGTGATGGCTTGATTCACCATCAAAATGGGATTGATGCAGCATAAACGCTGATTTCTCCTTTTTAAGATATATATCCCGGATGTGACAATGAAAACATACATAAACCACATGTCCACCTTAGGCGAGTTTGAAAAGAGTTCATGAAGACACGAAGAAATGTGTA
This sequence comes from Calotriton arnoldi, assembly GCA_963921515.1. Lineage (NCBI taxonomy): Eukaryota > Metazoa > Chordata > Amphibia > Caudata > Salamandridae > Calotriton > Calotriton arnoldi. The sequence continues at coordinate 430,429 of CAWUFW010002656.1, read as the reverse complement.
GTACAAGCACAATAAAAGCGTGCTTTGATTTAGAAATAAAGTATGTGTGCCTAACTTCCTAATAGTTCATATTCAAATAAGCTTAAATATATTAAAATGAAAAATCATGAAAATGTATTTTCTGTACTTATAAAAGCAGTTAATTATTAACGTATTACTGCATTACAAAGCTCCCCTTTGATTATTGTTTGAAAATTCATGACAAATACTAATGTGTAAAGGCCTAAAGCCTATTCTGTCACACTGGTTGTAATGCACCATTGATTGTTTGAAAAATGTGTACAATTCTGACAATTTATGAGATATAAATGTAAAACTTCACATACTTGAACTTTATAACCCCAGTGACTTAAGTTCCTAAAACTAATTTATTATCTATATGTTTACTTATAGTTGCCATGTATAGACTTTAAATGTGGTAATAGGCCATAATTAGCAATGAACATTTACATGATCATTTATAATGTGTGGCTATTTGGCTAATGTATTAATTAGATTATATTTCTTATTATTGAAAGTGCACTTATATCTATGTAATTTGAATTCTGATTTTAAAACTTTAACTTTAAAATGCAAAGCTTACACCTTCTTCTCAGACTTTTGGAAACAATGACAATGCTTTTTCTCTCATGTAACTCTTTAGTTCCTTTCCAATGGACATTCTTGTGACAACTGTTACCTTTGTATACTTATGAAGAACATTCGTATGGGACTACAACTTTTGCTCTTTTCCCATGAGACAGTTGATGGATCAATAGGCTATTGTACAATGACCTGTGTGTCATGGACAGACAGCTGGTTCCCATGCATTCTTGAATGGAACTATATACTTCACTTGCTTCTATTACACCTCATGAGCGGATGATCATCATTTGGAATTTTGTACCATTATGCAGAGATTAGTGACATTTTCTCCAGACTTGCAAAAATGTATTGACAACACTTTTGGAGGTATGAGCTTCTTTGCTCTTGTCATCTTTTCATCTAGTCTTCTTATCATCTTGTCTCTCTGCTTTTTGAGGAGATCTTTCACGGACTCCTTTCTTGGTGACACTTCTGATGCAGAGTAGGTATGGAGAGCATCTAATTCCGGACTATGCAGACTTGCTAAACTAGACAGCTCAACCACTGCTCTTCTTGCCCTGATCAGGTGCTGCCCCTTGCCCCTGCCGTCCTATTGACTCATGCACGCAGGCTTGCTAGTACCCTCATTTCCCCTTGCCATTTGACTAGATTCTACGTCCTTTGAGAGATCCCAGAGAACTGTCTTCTGCCCTTGCTGGTGGCAGAAATTCTAGCTTAACAAACCTCCTATGGACTCCTTATACCAAACCACAGCTTCCCAAAATTCCTTTTCCAACAGAGTTTGCTTATAATTTGTCTCTTTAAATTGATTCTACTGATTATGAAGTATTCCTCTAAATCTGTGATTGAAATGTGGTTATATACTACTGCTATATTATGTCAATTTCTGACTAAATTACCTAACAGCTGATATTTAACTGATGTGTCTGAATTTAATACTATACTTACTTAAATCATAATTGACTAAGTCTCTAATTTCTTTAATGTTTTTCTCTCAGAGACTGTTACATATTTTCAGATCTTGTGTATAAAAGGGAGAATCATAGGTTATTTTCAGAACAGCAGGTTTTGCTTTTGTTATTTACTACCTCGGTAGCAGAACTTATGGTCTGTATCATTTTGTCCCGATTGAACTTCTTAAGGAGGTTCGGATTACCTGTAGATATTTTATATATCTACAGTCTTGTTCTGAGAATAGTGTACATAAATTTGATCTCCAATTTATAAATTGGTTACCAATTCCTAGTACTCATTGAATAACCACTAATGGGTATCCAGAGTCCCTAACCCTTAATGCGATGAGCAAGATCCATCGGAGGACCAAGTTTGGTTGTATGATTTATAGAGCATGTGAAGACAAATCTAATTTGGCCCCGGTATAGATATGGTGAAAACTTGGTAGTAGATCTTCCACTGCAAAACAAATCAGTGAGCTAACACCCTGCCCACAACATACCGTAGTTGTTTTTGTCACTTTTATTTGCAACCTTTCGATTGTTTATCTCACGTAGGCTTCACTTCCTTCCTTGTGTTAGCTTCTTCCTGGAGCATGGACAAAGTAGATGTGTTCTTCCTCGTCTTTGTTCTTCCTTTTTGCAGCACATTATTTTTGTAAGCATTTCATTATGATGCATGGATTTGCAATGTGCTTTCCTACTTTTAGCACAGGCATACAGCTTCCTATTTATGTTTCTTTCACCCTATCTGCTGTCTCTATTGACGCTTTAGTTACTTACACCCACAACTCTACCACTCTTTTTTATGCTACACCACTCTACACCATTCCACTGCACTCTCAGCCACTCCTCTTTATGCCACTCCATTCTTCTCTACGTCACTTCACTCCACTCCACTCCACTCTACGCATCCCCGCTCTATACCATTCCACTCTGCTCTATGCCACTTCACTCGATGGTACTCTACTTCACTTTACGCCACTCCACTCTATTCCACAACATTACACACCACTCCTCTCCACTCCACACAATGCCACTCTATGGCACTCTTTGCCACTCCACTCTAAGCCACTTTTTTCTACATCGCTCCACTTCACTCTACACCACTCTACGTCACTCCAACGCACTCTACTCCATGCCACTTTACTCCATGGAACCCAACTCTATGCCACTTTACTCTATGCCACTCTATGCCAGTCTACTCTATGTCACTCAAAGCCACTTTATACCACCCCATGCTGCTCCACTCTACTCTTTTCCACTCCATTCCACTCTACGCTACTCTACCCCACTCTTCTCCGCTCTATTCTATGCCCCTCTACTCCACTGTATGCCACTCTACTGTACACCACCCTACACTACACCACTCTACACCATTCTACTCTATTCCACTCTACACCACTCTCCTCTACACCACTCCACTCTACACTATGCCACTATACTCAACAACATTCTACTTTATTCCACTCCACACAATGACAGTCTCCTGCACGCTACTTCCCTCCACTCTATACCACTCTACTCTTTGCCACTCTATGCCACTACACCTCACTCTACACCACTCCACTTTACGTCACTCCCCTACACTCCTCTCCTCTCTATGCCACTTTACTCCACACAATACCACTCAATGCCACTCTATGCCACTCCGCTCTACGCCACTCCACTCTTTGACACTCCACTTAATCCTTCTCTACTCTATGTCACTCTACGCCACTCTGCTCTACATTGCTCCACACCACTCCACACTTCTCTAAACCACTGTATGCCTCTCCATTCTATGACACTCTACTCCACGCCACTTTACTCCACACAGCCCCACTCTATGCCATTTAACGACACAGTATGTCACTCTACTCTATACCACTCTGTGCCACTTTATCCCACTTCATGCCACTCAGGTCTACTCTATGCCACTCCATTCCACTCTACGCTATTCTATGCCACTCTTTTCCACTCTATTCTATGAGCATCTATGCCACTCTAATTCACTCTATGCCAGTCTACTCTACATCACCCTACTTTATGCCACTTTACAACACTGTACTCTACGCGACTCTACATAAGTCTATCCTACGCCATTTAACTCTACGCTATGCCACTCTACCCTACACTATTTCAATCCACACAATGACAATCTACGGCACTATGCTTCTCTCCCTTCTATTCCACTCTACTCTGACAACTGTACACCACTTCACTCTACTCTATGCCACTCCACTCTATGCCACTCTACACCACGTCGCTGTATTCCATGCCACCCTACTCCACTCCACCCCACTCTACGCTTTGCCAGTCTATTCTATGCGACTCTACTCTGCGTCTCTCTATGCCACACCATGCCACTCCAATCTACTCTATGCCACACCATGCCACTCTTCTGTATGCCATTCTTCTCCACTCTACTCAACGTCACTCTGCTCCTTTCTACTCCATTCTGTGGCACTCTACTCTAGGCAACTCTACTCTATGCCACTCTACATCACTCTACGCTACACCACTCCACACTCTACTCTATACTACTCTACTCAATACAACTCTACTCTATGCCACTTTATGCTACTCCACTCCACTCATGCCACTCTACTCCACTCTACTCTATGTCTCTCTACTCTACATCACTCTACTCTACTCTACCCCGCTCTACTCTACCCCTCTCTACTCTGTGCCTCTCTAACCTACACCACTCCTCTTTACTTATGCCACTCCACTTTAAGCCACTCCACGCCAAACCACTCTACACCACTCCACTCAACACAACTCTACTCTATGCCACTTTATGCTACTCCACTCATGCCACTCTACTCCACTCTACTCTATGTCGCTCTACTCTACATCACTCTACTCTACTCTACCCCGCTCTACTCTACCCCTCTCTACTCTGTGCCTCTCTAACCTACACCACTCCTCTTTACTTATGCCACTCCACTTTAAGCCACTCCACGCCAAACCACTCTACACCACTCCACTCCACTCCACACAACGTCACTCTAGGGCACTCTAAGTCAATCCACTCTATGCCACTCTTTGCCACTCTTCACCACTCCATGTCAGTCTATGCCCCTCCACTCTTCGCCACACTATTCTATGGCATTCCACTTTACTCTATGCCACTCTCCACCACTCTCCACAGCTCTACGCACCTCCATACCACATTACTCCACCCTACACTGTGCCACTAAATGGCACTCTACTCTACGACACTCTACTCTACGCTACTCTACTTTATGCCACTTTACTCTATGCTACTCCACTCCACTTTACACCACTGTACTCTATGCTGCTCAACTCCATTCTACTTCACCCTATGCCACTCTACTTTACGCCACTGCATTCTATGCCACACCCGCCACTCTACTCTACACCACTCTATGCCATTCCACTCAAATCTACACCACTCCATGCCACTCGACCCTAAGCCACTCCACTCTATGCCACACCCTCCACTCCACTCTAAGCCATTCCACTCTATGCCATTTTACTGTAAGCCACTCTACACTAATCCACACTACGCCACTCTACTCTACACCATTTTGAGTCTATGCCACTCTGCTCTACATCACTCCACTCTCCTCTCTATGCCATTCTACTCTACCCCACTCTACTCTCCAAGATGCCACTCTAATCTATGCAACACTACTAACTTTTACCCATGCTGAACAGCAGCAACATGGCTAAAAGACATTGGCAGAGCCAAAAGCTCTCACATAAGTGAGACCTATTGGCTTTGCCAGTGTTTGTTTCCCACTGGAAGTTCCTAGTCAGACCATCAGGGCCCTAGCTATCAATGGGGCGGCAGATGCAGTGGCACTGTGCCCGCGAAGTGCAAGGAACGTACTGCATCCTATTCATGGATGTCTTTTATATCCAAACACGACCAATAGGAGCCCATTTCCTTCTTTGTATTAGGTATCTTAACATATGCTACTGACAACCAGCAACTTCCAGCTTTGCTGATAGTACAAGGCTGATGTATGTAAGCCATTTTAAATCAAACTTGATGAACGTGTTAGGTGGGTGCTAATACAAAGTTTTCAAAATAGTGACAATATGCTTACATTTCTTAATTCCCACAATGAGGTTCTTGTCAGAATTAAGCACAGCACAAAATGGTGCAATGTACATTTTGGAAGCACCAACAGCAGTGCATGAGCTCTTAAAGACAACTAGAAATCCAATAAAAATTCTAACCCATACTGATAAAAAGAGAGCTGGGACAATTCCATCTTTGGTTAAGACTGAAGAGGAACCTAAGTAAACAAATGACTTTGTGAATCAGGCCAAATTAGTAACTCTCCACTCATATGTTTTGAATAGCTTTGCTTTTTTTTAAAAATTCTGAAACAATACAAGTATGGTGTACTATTAAGAGGAACTAAATCTGCTCTTTGGAGTGGTGAGCAGGAATGTATAGATAAACTTATTTATCACTTTCACTTGGGTTTGGTCTGAGATTTACTTTCAAGGAAAGAAGTAAATCACCATCAAAGTTGTGAAAGGGGAAGGAGAATCCCACATAATTTATATTTGCCAAAATTTTGCACATGCATTAAAGGTACACCATGTACATTTACTCATGATTAACTGCTTATGCATGCAAGTACTCCTGAAAGCTGTGAAGCTGCTCTGTCACACTCCTTCTTTAAATCTTTCAAATTTCTATAAATGGAGGGATGGTGTTAGAGTTATCCACAACATGTGGGTTTGGGAGGGATGAAGTGTGTGGTATTGTTAGAGCATGATATTCACCCTAATAACTTTCAGGTACTAGCCTAAAATGATTTGCGTTTAAGGAGGATTGCACCTGGGCGGGGGTAGATGATTCAGGCGCGTTCCACCATCACATGCAGATTTATATAATCGCAATCCTGAAGGGGGATTCAGCAGGGGGTGTGAGGAGGAGATGGTTGGAAGGTGAGGGGGAGCAAAAGGAGGATGGTTTTGGGAAGAGCAGTAGAAGGAGGCATGGAAAGCTCCCACTTTGTTGTTTTTAAGAGGTAGCACATCTGACAGGAAATGCAACTAAGCTAAAACTCATGGACAAGGCCACTTTTCCTCTGAGCCATAGGGAAATTTATATCCTAGAAATTACAGAGTTTGAATTCCCGAGTTAATTGACATAAGATCTGAAGGAAGGTGAGGGGCATGCTTCCTGGTGTGGTTTTTTTGCCGGAGACCCATCTTTGAATCTCTACATGTTTCTTATGAAATATAAGCTCTATCCTATACAATATTTTGCTGCTAGGTAATCTAAAAAAAAAGGGGTAGATGTTAGGGCTATGTAGACTTCCAGTGAGAAGAGGTCAAGGTTGTGCGAGACCGGAGGAAGGGTCAGTACATTTACTTAGATAGGAAAGGCGAGTAGCGTTGTTTACCATTCTCAATGTTTACATTCTGAATACTAGCTAGGAATCCTTTAAGCGAGCGATATTGACCAAAAATGAAAGAATGGGTCCCAGTCACTGGGCTGGAGAATTCAATGTTGTCCCTGATGCATAACTAGATAGACACCACCACGACAGATACATACAAGGGGATATGTTCAAGGTCTTGCAATCAGAAATGAGAGAGAGCTGGGATTTATAGATCTATGGAAGAACAGGCACCCTAATAGCAAGGTATACATACACCATTTACTCAAACATACACAGATACCATTCTAGGACTGATTTATTATTGGGAACACAGGAAATAGTGAGTTCCTCCCAAACAATCTCACATGGGACAATTGCATTTTCAGATTAAGCGATACTTGTGTGGGAGGGGGAGGGGACATATGCAACCCAAGGAAGAAATAATTGCAAATTGATAAATCCCTGCTCAAGGATAGACTGATCACCCAATAATTAAGTAACACCATAAAACAATACTTTGTGGAGAATGACAACATCCAGGTATCCCTGGTGTCACGATTTGCTCCCTGTGCTCTCGTACCCACCACCAGGGGGCCGCATAGTGGGACTTTCCAGTCTTCTAATAAGCTTCCAGACCCTCCCCTGCATGCATATCCTGACTTCCAGCCATTTGGACACTTATTGGGAATTGACATCCATTCCCAATCCATGCCGGGTTTTGTGAAAGCCAGCCTGCTTATATTTGAAGCCAGCCTACTCATGCCTGAAACTCCATTACCCAGAATTCCCTGCTCACTGCTTTGTCTCCACCCCTGCAGGCCAAGGATGGGTGGAGGAATTCAGCTCACCTGCGGCTGGCTGCTGCTAGCCTGCTCACACCTGATGCATGTGATTACTGAGAGGTCTTTTAAGCCCCAGCTCCCTTCAGCCCAGTGTTGGTCATTGTAGCTGTTTACCGGTGAGACCGATCCTTGTTTCCAGTGCTCCCTGAGCTTTTGCTATTGTTTCCAGTGTTTCCTGTGCTTTAGTTATGCCTTGTTCCTGACCTGCTGCTGTTTTCCTTGTTCCTGAATTAGCACTGCCTGCAGTGCTACCCTGACCCCTGTGCCTTAGTATTCCTTGTTCCTGAACTGCAGCAGTTTCCCTTCTCCTGAATTAGCACTGCTTGCAGTGCTACCTTGTTTCCTGAGTTCCTGAGCTATAGCTATTCCTTGTACCTGAATTAGCACTGCCTGCAGTGCTCTTGTTTCCTGAGTTCCTGAACTAGTTATTCTTTGCTCCTGGTCCTGGGCTTCAGCTATTTCTTGTTCCTGATTTGCTTTGCTTGCAGTGCTCTCTTGACTCCTTGTTTCCTGAGCTGTAGTTAATTCCCTGCTCCTGAACCAGCACTGCCTGCAGGGCTACCTAGACTCCTGAGCTTTAGCTCAGTTCTTGTTCCTGCCCCAGCTCTGCCTTTCTATGCTACTTTGTTTTCTTGATTTCTTAACCTGCACTATTCTAGTATACCCTTGTAGCTTCCCCTTCTGTATATCCCTTTCCAGTCCCTGCCTTTCTTCCCAATTCATTGGTTCCAGTTCCTAGTTTGCTGTCTTTCTATTTCTGCTGTCTTGCTTCTGTTACCTTGTATGTTTGTTACCTGCTTTCTGCCAAGTGTGCCCAGTGATTTCCTTCCTTTCCTGTTAAGCACTCCTCCTTGCTAGCTCCTTGTCTATTGTGCTTGTGTTTAGTTCTACCCCTTGCTGTTACTGCCTTGCGTGTTCCTGCTTGATCGCCAGGATCCGTGGGCACAGCTGACTACCTAGATGGTGTTTCTTGTTCACTGTGAGTATTGTCTTTGAGTTACATTTATAACATCACCATAGGTATAAGCTCCACAGACCCTGCCTTTGCATGCATATCCTACATGTGAGTATTTGCAGTCAGTATCTGTAACAGTAATTGTGGGTAAGAAACTTACTGAGCTTCAATCTTACCGTGTGGAGCTCCTGAGTGCTTTACCCCACACTCCCCTTTATTGTTAATGTTGTTTCATATATATGTCTTGCACATTCGTTCTGGGTGTAGTTTTTCTGAAAGCTAAATTGCCTCATGCGTGCCCTTCCTTTCTGAGTCTTACCCATCTTGTTCACTTCTACAGGCTTCCCCTTTGGATCCCTTTTTCTCCTCTGACTCCCTGTATGATCCTGGGCAGCGCTGTACTCCTCTTTATGTGTACGTTTTCTACCCAGTTCCCAGTCCTTTCCCAAGTCCCTGACTGTGTTCCCCACATAGTCCCGGACAGTCCCTGACACCTGGGCACTCTCTGAGACACATTCAAGGATGTTATTGGGGGGGCAATGCATAGCAGAAAGGCAAATCCAGAGAAAGCATGAAAAGCTTTCAGAGAGATGCTGGAAGCTGAGCGTCTCTCAGCAGAGGAGCAACATAGGATGATAGTTTCTTTGAAATTCTTATGGAGGTGACTACACTAATTGGATAGATTGATCTACTGGCCAAAAAACAAATGAAAAAGCATTTTTCTGATTAAAGCAAGCATTTTATGAATAAGCTAATAAAATGGATTTGCTCCTGGTGTGGAGGCTAAGACATTTAACATAGTTTAAAAGAATCCCTACATTGAGGGGGAATAACGGTAACCCCATCAATGGTGAGGATGGAAAGAGAGGGGCATTTACTACATATTACTCTGCACTTTCCTCTGAAGACATGGTGGATGCAGAGCAGGTGGATTCCTCTGTAAGAAATGCTAAACTCCTTGTGCTAACTAAAGCTAATAGTGATGCCTTAGAAGCCCTAATCACACCCATGGAGTCCGTAAAGGCGCTTTTAAACCTTTACCCAATTATAAGCCCCAGATCTGATGGTATGACCAGTGCATTTTATAAACAGTAATGGACGGAGCAGATTCAGCGCCTTGTAGACATATATAATTCCTTTCCCCACTCAGATACGATAACCGCCACAATGGCTGAAGTGCATATTACACTTATAAATAGAGCTGACAAACCTGAAGACCTATGTGAAGCCTATCAGCCTATAGCATTATTTAATTCAGATGCAAACATTTTCCATAAAATCTTGGCTAATAGACTTATGCCTTACTTACCCTATCTCATACACCGAGATGAATTGGGATTTATTCCAAATCGTCAAGCCACCGACAATGTTAGGCTAGTGCTGCACCTTATAAAATGTCAAATCATAGGAAAATCCCTCTGGCTAGCCTTTTGGGGGATACAGTAAAAGTATTTGGCAGAGTTAATTGGTCTTTTCTTCATCAAGTACTTATAGCAAAAAGTCTGGGCGCACACATGCTGGCATGGATAGGAGCCAATTACAAACAACCGGTGGCAAGGATATTGGCCAAAAGGGTGAAGACGAGAGCAGTCCCCATATATAGGGGTGCATGTCAGGGATATCGGCTGTCTCCCCTCCTTTTCACACTAGTATTCGAGACACTGGCTACTCTCATAAGACACCACCTGGACATTGAAGGGATGCTGTTCTGTGGGGGACAACCACAAGATCCACTTGTTCATGGACAATATCCTCCTGTCAGTGTTAGTGCAGGAGCATCTAAACCACAGGCCTTGGAGATCATTGAGACTTTGGGAGGGTCTCAGGTTTAAGGTCAATTAGGAAAATTGGAGGTATTAAATGTGGGACTTTCGCAGGTAGTGAAAGATCATCTATCAATTGAAACTCATTTTCGACCGGCTAAGAAGAAAATGAAATACCTGGGTATTTACATTACACCTAAGCTTTATTCCCTCTACCTTGTGAACAGCTCTATGTTGCTCAATGCCCTCATTACCTCATTACTGGTCTCTGTAGATGGCAGAATCTTTACATTTCCTGGCTTAGTAGAATGTCAGAGGTGAAACTTAATATCTTACCTAGATTATTATATATCTTTCAGGCCCTACTGATTTAGATCCCTGAAAAAGACATGAAGACCCTCCAGCTGGCCATAGATAATTTTATATGCCTTTATCAGGGCAGGTAAAGGAGCACAAATATCAAGGTGAGTCTTGAAAGTGAGTAGATCAGGTGAACTGCTCTTAAAAAGACTCCCAGCTCTAGAGAACTCTTTGAACGGTCCCTATAGGAGACAGAACAACACTGGGTGCATATGAATGTATCCGTTGTGGGGAAGGCCCTATGGGCAATACCTTGGCTTTCCAAAACTGCCAAAACCGCTAGACCTCCCCTCTGTTACTATTAAGAGTTATTATACCCTACTTTAGAAATATGGGTCTCTTTCACAAGAGGACAGGCCTTAGTTTTTCTTCCTTCCCTTACACTCCCCTTCTGTGTGACCCGGATTTTATTCTGGGAAGATGAGGTAGGAGTTTGTACATTGGTCAGAGGGAGGATGTAGGATGCCTATAGCTTTATTCTTGGGTAGGGAGATTAAATCATTCCAGCATTGTAAAAAGGAACTGTATGCAATATTTCCAGTTGTGAGAAGCAGTGTCTAGACTCTTTACCCAAAGGGAAAGTTGTTTGTTGCCTACGCTACACCAAAAGGTTTTATTATGAGTATTTCTTAGATCCTTATGGATGCATGGCCCAATGTCCAACTGCCATTCATGTAAAAATAGCAATGTATGTTAATGGTTGGCATTCGTTTGCATTAATGGCAGAAACTCTTGTCAGGTATCCCTTATCTTTGCAAAAGTGTACAAAATAGAGAGTTGATTTATAAACATATGATGATATGGCATATAACTCCAATGAAACTGATGCAGGTGTATGTGAGTATGGAGCAAAACCATACTCCAAAACTTAGACATACCAAAAGTTACCTCATTCACTTCTCCCACAGATTACTGGATTGGAGACAGTGTTAAACCTCAGTTTCATGAGGCAATGTGTCCCCACATTGAGGCACCTCCCTGATCATCAATTTAGCATAGTAAAACAATTAATGAGTAATAGGGATCACTCAATAATTGAATTCTAGATCAATTAAAAGTTAAAGGCTTTTATTACAAAATTCAAAAATAGAAGATACAAAGTAGATGCCATGAAGGATCTCGAAGCACAATTATACAGAGCATTCAAAATCAGAAATTATTGATCCCAAAGAAGCAGCAAAATCAGTAAATAGTTGGATAGCATACCTAGTGCAAAAGGAAAGTCTTGCATAGAATTATTAGCAATACTGTAAACTCATTGTGGTGTGAGCTAAAGTATCATTTCTTTAGCAAATCAGAATACAATAGGAATGTCTTGTGGCTCACCCCTAAATTGAGGGTTTTTTAGGCATAATTCCTGCATAAAATTATTAGCAATACTGCAAATTTATTGTGGTGTGGGCTAAAGTATCATTTCTTTAGCAAATCAGAATACAAGAACATTGAACATGGCCCTTCTTAGGGGATTTCCTTAAAACGTTTTGCTTTTTGTCCTCCTGGTTTTTGCCAACTCTCTTTTCCTGACCTTAGGACTCGGTGCACTTTCCCACTGTACAGCTGCGGGAAAGTGCGTGTGGTCTTCCTACACATTTCAGGATAGGGTGCTTACTTGATTGGGTTAGTTGTCTAACCTGTGAGTGCCCTGTAAAAAGGAACACCACATACCCAGGGCAGGTGCAACACTGGAGACTGGGGAAGCTGCACTGTTAGTGCCCCCCACCTGGTTAGCCTGTCAAAAATGTCTCATACTCGGGTTGGACGGTCTTACTCCATAGCCAACCCTGAGGGGGCAGTTAACTACCACCAAACCGGGGTGGGTAAGTGGTTGAGTAGGAACATCTATGTGTGTACTGCCCGGGTAGGGATGAACCCCCCATGTGGGTTTTCCCTACCTAGGGGGTCGGCTCTCCCTACGGGACACTTCCTGGGTGTGGACCAATCTCTTGTTAAGGCGAAGAGGCCTGAGGTACTTTCCAACTGTGAGTGTAGTGTGAAAGTGCATATGCCCTTCCTACACACGTTAGGAAGTGGTGCTCACCTGAGGTTTCTAAAATGTCGGTCAGGTCTGCCATGGCCGTCCGGTGGGTGCACACTCGCACCTATTATGTTTTAAGACCTGGGTCCAGCCTGCCAGTGCAAGCTGGTGTGCGCACTTATACCAATAGTGTCTCTGAATGCTTGTCCAGTCTGCCAATGCAGGTTGGCGTGCGCTCGGCACCGAGGGTGTGCTAAGAATGCGTTCAGCCTGCCATTGCAGTCTGGTGTGTACACCGATGGTGCTCCTAAATACATGTCCGGCCTACCATTGAAGGCTGGGGTGTGCATTAGCACCAATGGTGCTCCTAAATAAGTGTCCAGTCTGACATTGCAGGTTGGTGTGTGCTTTGCACCAATGGTGCTCCTAAATATGTGTCCAGTCTGCCAGTGCAGACTGGCATGCACTTTACACCGATGGTGTTCCTAACTGCTTGTCAGGCCTGCCCTTGCAGGCTGGTGTGTGCTTTGCACCGATGGAGTTTCTAAATATGTGTCCAGCCTGCCAATGCAGGATGAAGTGTGCAATTATGCGTTTACTCAGACTGTCCTGTTAAGCCACTCGCCATCCTGAGAGGACCTTTCCCTTCCACTCGATTACCCTGAGGGTACGTCCTAAGGGGTAAAGTGAGTGGTAGTTGAAAGGCGGGGCAGAAACACATGTGCTCCCTGCCCTGGCAGTGAGGAATAACCATGTGTATTTTCACTACCTATGAGGTTTGCTCTTCCCATAAGCCAACATGGGGAAATGGTTGATATTATTTCAGGATGCAATAGTGGATTGCAGTGGAGCAGACTTATGATGTTTCTTATCATTGGATTCGCAGTGACAACTCCTTGCCAGTGGTCAAGGTGGCTTTGTCATGATTCATGTAGAAATGCCACTACTAGAAAGTGGGCGTTCCTATGCTCTAAAACTCTTTATGTGCCTTGGTGCTTGGCTCCAGTTCACACTGGAGGTTGGGGAGCACATCTGGGCATTTCTCAGCAACATCTATAAAGCCCAAGGCATTGAATTGGAATGACCAACATCTGCCATTTTCGAGCCTGGCTGCAGAGATTGTAGGAGGAGGTTTTGTCACTTGGCCCCCACTTAGCCAGATCGTGGTCCCACTAAAGATTAAGATCTGTATTCCATGGCCTCATGGCAGGCAGGACTGAAATTCAGGGGAGACATCTGTGGTTCAAAGGGCGACCCTTTGAACTACCCCCAACTTCAAACCATGGCATTTTGCTTTTTGGAAAAAGCAAAAACGAGGAGAAATAATGCATTTCTCCTCGTTTCACCAACTTAACACCAGGAATTACCTGGTCTTAATTTTGGCTCTGCCTCCTATGTTCGCCACCCTTGTACACAGGGGGCAGCGTCAAAATGAATGGGTGTTGTGGTAGAATGCCCACCGCAACACCCACTGCCCACACCTTTCACGCTAACCATAGCGTGAAAGGGGGCCATATGTACAAGGCAGCGTTAAGCCACGTTAAGTGCCTTGTACATAAGGCGCAGCCCCTATCGCCACCACAAAGTCGGTAAAAGTGACGTTGTGGTGGCGATAGGGGCTTGTACATATGCCCCTATGTGTGCAGGGGGTGAAACAGGAGTGAGTGACAGGGATAGCAGCCGCATTGTTCAAAATGGAGTTTTACACAGACATGTGGCCTTACTAAAACACATTAATAACTTCACTTCCATATATCACACGAAATGTGTTTCAAGTGCAATTATGTTAATTCAGTCTATATATGTAAAGTATGTGCGAAAATGTATAATACACGTATTTATTGATGCACAAAAATTTAAACCCGAAAAACGGTTCCGTAGGTGTGCAACAGCGATGTGTAAAAAAGGGGTGCGGGATGGAGGTCTTGTCCTCTAATAAAAAAAAACCTGGAAATAGATTTGAAGCCATGTTAAAGTAGTACTGCTTATCCAATGCAGCCTGATTCTGCAGCAATCTTGCTAGGCACACGATATGATGAAACTAAGAATATATCTACAGTGTCTTACAGAATAATTGCCAATATGCTATTAAGGGCATATCACTCAGATTGTTGAAACTAACCTGTTACCATGATGATTGGTGTTTCCGACTGGCCGATGCTGTAAGAAGTTTCTCCGATTAAGCTAAGCATAAACAAGTGTTCTGAGCGTCCTTTATTATAAAACTCTGTGCTTCTCCAAATCGGTAGTTAGGAGGACGGAGGGAAAGTCATTGCCTTTGAAATGTACGGAATGTTGTAGCATGTTATAATGACTGAAAACGTCAATAAATTGAAAAAATAAAATCCTAAAAATGTGTGAATCGTTCCCAAATTGTTATTTGATAACGTAGTCGGTCCTTTGTAGTTTCTGGTGAAATATGGATGATGGTCTCTCATAATACTCTCCAACAGACATGCCTGTGACGTCACACGGGAAGGTGGCCAAGCCAGAGGAGCATCGTGCACAGTGGAAGGGGATACTCATGCCTTGCCAGGTTCACCAAGCTTTAGAGTACCTCGTGCAACGTAAGGACGGATTCCCAGAAGGCTAAGTTGGTGGCGGGAGCTTTTTGTGTTTTTTCTTTTTTTTGTTAGATGTTTTTGTTTTTATCACTGACTTGGAAGCAGCACATTAGAAGTACGCATATTTATTTATCAACCGTCTTAGGCACGGAAATGAAAATAAATGTTTGGTAGTCAGTCATGCACGCGAGCACGTTTGATGATTGCGATTTAGAGAAAACCTTTGGGATTTTAAGTCACGTTTTCAAGTGTGGCCCTGTGTTTATGCGGATAAAGCCCTTCTTTTTTAGATTTCATATTTATATTGTCCATAGAGTTCATCTCGTACTGCAGATAGTGTGTTTATAATCCTACAAGAGAATGGATGACACCAAAATAAATTTTCCAAGTGTGATTTTTTTTTCCCCATCCTTTTTAGCACCAATGTGATAAAATTGTTTGTGACATTTTCCGGTCCTATTAAGATCACTAACATGAAAGTGAAGCATCCGTGGCATCCTCATTGGAAAGTTTCATATATTTTGGCATTTCCCCTCAAGTGAAGTAATGATTTGACCTTTTCATTATAGGGGAATGTGATTGGCACATCATTTCATCCCTCTTTTTTTTTTGTTGTTCAGACTCACTTAAGGCGAAGTCACCAAGTCCTCCATGTACGGGATACAACAGAGATGAAATGTGACATGACTGTACACTGTGCACGTCGTAACCTGTCCGATGAGCGTGCTCCCTGGGCTGGTGACCTGATAGAAAATGGAACCTCATTTCACAAACACCTCTTTGAGTCAAATCTAGCTACAGGAAAATGAAAACGGCCGACTTAATTGGCACTGCAGTTATTTACAAAAGAATGCCTGAAAGTAGTTTGAGATTTTCTTGGGAGGAAAAACTTGGGGGCATATGTACAAGGAGTCAACGCCGCCTTAGCAGCACTTTTCCGACGGTTTTGCGGCGAGTTTTTTATCGCCGTATGTACAAGCTGTCCCTAACCTCTGTTAGCTGCAGTTTTCTGACGAAAACGTCCATTCTAAAAACCGCCACTTCTGTTAGCGATAATGACATGCAAGGGAGGCGTTCCAGTGCAAAAACGGCCGCTAACCACACTTCGCGATATTTACAAGGGGATTCCTGAAGTTTGGAGGACCAAAAAACTGCCGCTAACTGCAGTTAGAGGCAGTTTTTTAAGACCAGAAAATAGCTGTTCTTAAAAATGCAGATAACACTTGGGGCCTCTTTTCAGCAGGTTTTGGTGCTGGACAGCGCTGCAAGCAATGTTGCTGCGCTGCCCTGCGACAAAACTACAGGGCAGGAATGCGCACCATCAATAAGATAGTGCGCATGAAAAGTGTTGCAGTGCTGTGACAAGACAGCATTGCAACACTTTTCACTATGTCCTTCCTGCGACACCACGGATGCGCTGTATTCACGGGACAGCGCTCCATGACGCAAGTAATGACAGATACGTCTGGAATCCTGACGTATCTGTCTGCGCCAAAGTCACGCATTGCTGCAGTCGTGTCACAAGCATGACACAACTCCAGCAATGCATGGGACCAGCCTATCCCTGTGGCACTGTGTCACCCTTACGCCTGCCATCAGGTAGGCGTAAGGTACTGACGCAGTGCCGTCCTACAATTTTCGCAGTGAAATCTGAGGGATTTCACTGTGCCAAATCTATGAGGCCTTGTCGCGTGGGAACGCACACCCTGCTTACATCATATGAGGCTCAGGGCTTCACAAGGTCACACATATGCCTACATGCGTCACTTTGCAAACACGGCGCAACGTGGTGCTAGTTTTGCCTGGTCCATTCTTGAGGGGTGCCAGGGTGTCGGCGCAGTTGGAGATCCATCGGTCGGTTGCGCGCAGCGGTGTCATCGTCTGTAAGCGTTGGTGGAGTTGTGGTGCTGAGGGAGTTGACAAGACGTTCTTCAGTGGCCTTGATCCAGCTGCGAGGGGGGGCGATAATGGCGGTGGTGTACGGTGGGCATGGTGAAGACGTGATGTATACAATGATGGTTGGTCCAGGAGATTCTGGTGGTGTGGCTGTAGTTGAAGTTCCCACTGGCGGAGGAGACGTGCTCAATCGTGTGTCCTGCTATTTGGGTTGCTGCGGTGACTAGCTGCTTGAGTCTGATGTTGGGGAGCTTCCCCAGGAGGGGGTGGTATTCAGGGCACTGGGGTTGTCCAGGTGGTACTTGAGTTCACCGAGTAGGATGTCATCGATGGATGGGAGAGCCTGGGGTGCAATGAGGTCTACAATGGTATCGGAGAATGGGGGTCTATGGCCCGGGGGACCTGCAGAGGATGGTGCCGCAGCGGATGGGGTTGGGGTTGGTCCGGATCTGGAAGTTGAGGTGTTCCATGGTCACAGTTGGGTCATTAGAGTGCGTGGTCAGTCAGAGTGTGCTTCTGTAGGTGATGGCAATGCCTCCTCCTGGACGGTCGGGGTGGTCCTTGCGGGTGATTTAGTAGCCGTCAGAGATGGCGATGGTGATGGCGATGTCCGGTACGGAGCAGAGGTTGGTCCTGGCAGGCGATGTGGTGTCCAGGGTTTATGGCGAGAAGGGTGCTGGCGTCGTAGCGGTGGAGTGTCCAAGAGGAAGGGTCCTTGGTGCTGAGCGCGGTCCAGTGATAGACGGACACAGACGGGCTTGCCTATGGCTTGCCTTTGGCACGGGAGACGTTCATTACAACGCAGGCATTACGTCGTAATGCCTTTACAATGCAACTCCAACAACGCAGGTGCCTTTACATCGCATTCCATTACAACGCATTGTGAGGTCAGTAATGGGGTATTTTTAAATTTTAGGGTGGGTATGGGTTTCAGGTGTCAGAGATGAAATTTGGGGTGTATTATGGGGTATAATTTGAAATTTGGGGTGTGTTTTGGGGTCAATTATGTAATTTGGGGTGTGCATTGGGGTCAAATATAAAAATTGGGGTGTGCATTTGGGTCAGAAATGATTTTTAGGGTGTGTTTTGGGGGCTCAAAGATGAATTTTAGGGTTCAGGGTGTGCTTTGGGGTGCAAGGGTTAGTTTTAGGGTTGCACTCACTGAAGTGGGAATAGTAATTTTTACATCTCCGCTATCCAACACCTTCCCCACTTTTGCAATAGGCCTAGTATTAGTATGCATTGTAATGGAATGTGATGTAATGGTATGCGTTGTATCTTCATACATACCTTTGACACACCAGTGGTACGCCCGCTGCGCATGGGCGCACAGCGGCCGCCATTGAGATGTGCTGCGGGGGGGGACTGGGAAGCTGGGAGGTGGGAAACGCCGGGAAGGACACTGGATGGGGCGGGGATGTGGGGGTGTGCGTGTGAGCGGGTGTTGTTAATATTTAAATGAGAGAAATCTTACCTCGAGGCCAGGTCCCGTGTCTTCGTTGCTCCTGCTCTCCTGAGTCTGCTTCCAGGAACAGGAAGTAGGCAGCCAGGCTCCCTCCCCTAAGCCAATCACAACGCTGCAATGTGGCGTTGGGATTGGTCATTGGCGCCGGGACAAGGCGTCAGCCAGGGGCTGGAGGGGTGGGCATGTTCTCCATGCAGGCTGTAATGCAGCCTGCATTGCGAACAGGACAGTGCACATGACTGCTTTGGGCGGCCTGAGCGGGCCGACCAAACAGTCATTGCGCACTTGAGTGGGCATGCCACTGCGCCCCTATCCTGCTCCGTGAGTGAAGCAGCCCTACCCACCCTCCCGCCCGCAAAGGAAACATAGCACGATTACATCAGAAAGTCATCATCCTGTGATGATTTTTCCTCTTCATGCACTGCTTGAAAGCAGTGGGGCGACGCTCTTCCGCCATAGTTGATGAGCCGCCACTGGGGGTGCGTCATCTACAGGTGCTAGGCCTGGGCGACTCGACCCCCGGGCCTCCTCCGCTACGCGTCCCACCTTCTCCTTAACTGGACATTGACACCGTGGCGCCATCCGCTGCACTCTCTCCAAATCTGTGACTCAGCCAGCAGGAGCCTCAGCCAGGTAGGATTTCACAAACCTGGGTACAGCAGTCACCTCCAAGTCCGCTGGTGAACCTCCCGATGCAGTTGATCCAGCAGGGCCCCCTTAGGTGTGAAGTTGCAGCGCTCCCGCCACACAATTTTGGCGTAGCTCAGGGGCCTCACTCTCCACAGCGTCCGGCCAGCGCAACATCATCCGTCCTGTGATGCAGAGAGGCGCTGCCCACTGTTGGTAATCCCCACCGTGCACCCCGGTGTAGTGATGGATCGTAGTATGCGATCCAGACCTCCCTACATTGGTGCGCAGAAGCGCCTCTACCATTCACAGCTCCAAGGGGCTCAAGGCGGTCTTCTCACACAGGTCAGCAACGTGTCTCCATGTGACCTGCTAGACTTCACCACCAGGTACGGGCAATCGCCGCGCCTCAATGTCTACTGCCACGGCTCATCAACTCCACAGCACCTCCGCATCACACTCCAGGCTCCAGACGCAGGTCCAGTGAGGCATCCAGGCTCCAGACGCAGGTCCAGCGAGGCATCCAGGCTACAGACGCAGGTCCAGCGAGGCATCCAGGCTCAAGACGCAGGTCCAGCGAGGCATCCAGGCTCCAGACACAGGTCCAGCGAGGCATCCAGGCTCTCATCCTGGATGTTGGGTGGCTTGAGGGGGTTGTTGATCTGAGCTGCACTTGACCCTGGCTGCTACATTCTGCATTTCATTGTTTTTTTGCCTATTTTCCTATTGGAGGTCGACTAATAGACTATTATTTCCAATAGAGGCAAAAAAAACTCACGTTGGGCTGACTAACGTGCGTTTTTTTGCCGCTAATGGGCCTTTTGTTGGAATTTGCCCGCTAACGCCAGAATTCATATCGCCATCACGCTAATGTTAGCGGCAGTTTTCGCCACCGATCCCTGAAGCTATCGCCATGTAGCGACGGCTTGTAAATACGTCCCTAACATGGCAATAGTTTTCAGCGGTACACGGCAGTAAGAAAAGTGCTGCTAACTAACGTTAGCGATAGTTTTCGCCAGTCCTTGTACATATGGCCCTTGGTTCCTTCAAAATAATCTACTCGACCAGATCAATTCATGAACATTTTTTGGTGCGTCAAAAGGTATCATCGAACAGAGCTCAGCACCATTGACACACAATCTGACTACCAAAGAGGCTACAATTTACATCACCTTCCTTCGAGTGACATCCATCAACTCTTCTTATGTCCCTGTATGAAAAGAACGTTTGACACTCGCCTATCGAATATTTCTCCCCCTCATCCACTCATGCATTCACTACCTATTAGCAACCACCAAATGCTGAATTGAAGGCCTTCCCGCCACTATATCTACATTTCCCCAAGAATATACCATTTTGTAAATGCATTTGCATGTTCGCACAAAACTACTACTTGCATACATTTTTCCCAACTGCTTTAATTTAATTTACTAATCATCTACATTTTTAACTTCCTCCTGCTCAATCTAACCTACGTCTCTCTAACAATAAGCTTGTATGTAATGCATGCAATACAACAATTATTATTATTATTAACAATATTAATAATCCAAATTTGTTTTTCATTATACGCCATATTTATGAATGTTTATGGTTTTTAATGTAACCAATTGGATGTATTTGTATTGTTGTGCTTTTATGTATACAACATGTAGTCGAATAAAGTTATATTGAATAAAAAAAAATAGTAATAATAATAATATTAATAAATAGATTAGCCTGCTAACCATTAATTTTTCTGTCCAACTAAAAAGTGCTTCAAAACCTCGTCATATACATGCAATTAATTCAATACTGCATGTTAGGGTTTCTTCACAAAACACAGGACTAAACAAAAAAAATTAAATAAACTAAACCACTAACAGTGGGTTCTGGAGTAGCGTGCTGCTCGCCTTGAAGAATTTTTATGAATCGTCAATAAGTGCTATTTAAGTGCAATTGGAATACAATACAGAATTAGAATAAGTGGGACTTTAGGATAATAAAGTCTACTTATGACAGAGGAAGACCTCCAATATGAAAAATTTTCTGGTATCGGAAGTTTAGAGATGACAGCAGAAAAAAAAATATTGTATGCAAAATCTAATGAACACTTACGTACCTGTTGTTGTATTCCTCTTAGGGTGTCCATAAACGGGCTTTCCAGTATCATGTCCTTATATAGGCACAATTCGCCCTGTCCTTATATAGGCATAAAATCCCAGTCCTTATTTAGGCATTAAACCGTGCACTCCAAATACAGGCATGGTCTCCGACATCCGTCCACCCTAACGTCACAACGAGTTCATGAAGAACAGACCCTTAGGCTGCGGGAGTTTCCCTAGCCCAGGACTATTGATCTCTTCAAGGACTCATATATTATGCATGAACCATTATTCCTTAGGGGTTCATTCATGACGTCTTCCGCTGTCCGACTCACGTCAATGCTAACATTCTTAGGTACTTCTCAGGTATAAATATACCTTCCCTAGCCCCTGTAAATCAGAGGAGACCTCGACTTCAGAGGAGCCCGTTTCCCGGCCTGACGCACTGAGAAGACGCTGTCATCCCTGCGCGCAGAGAGTCCAGCTTCCAGTGATCTGACTTCCCTTGCGGGGTGTTGGAGTTCGAGTCTGGCAAGAGATTCCTACCTCTCTCATTCTTAAGGTATGGAGCTGACTAGAACCTAGAGGGACTCTTGGCATACTAGGCATACTAGGCTTAACATACTCTTAGTATACCATAGTAAGGAATACTTCACCTACTTCATACCTCTCCCTACACCTAGGTTAGGTTAGGTACATTGGGGTAGAACTAGATTAGAAACGCATCGTATGAGTACTCGCATTTTTAGTCTGTGTCATTTATGTAAATGCATATATACTAAAAGATAATGCTATCGCAGTATTATTTATTTCTACTGCTCACACTGTACATTATTTATCTCGCATACTGTCTTGTGATCGTAACAGCACATTTTACTTACACCAGAAACAAGACTGTTCAATAAATCTTTTATTGAAATGCCCGTCTGTTCTTTCTGTGTAACTTTGAGGAAAACTAAGCATGCACGATTGAGCTGAGTGAAATAGTTATCTATTGTTTCCACGACTCTGGGACACGTTCTGATTCTAAAGGGAAACAAAGTGGTCATGTTTTGCGGCTGCCAGAAACTACTCCCTTCTTGTCGTCAAGGAGTTTCTAGTGGCTTCTGAGCTAGCTGGCACAAGTAATTAAGTTTAATATACTCGATAGGGACATACTGACCTTAGTCCTATGTCAAACCTATAGGATATATTATTCCAATGCGCAGAGCCTATTAGGGAAATAGGAGCTACACTACATGGCGCCCAACGGTTTGGTAAGGCGGTAATTCAATGTTAGATACTGAGTAACTCAGCCGTGCTTTTTCTCTCAGAGACCCCTACCCATATACTCCAAAAGACGTCTGGCGTGGGCAGGGTTAAGTATCCACCACGGCTACATAGGGCAGTACCCTATATATTAGCTGTTTGGTTTGCTCAACGTTGAAGGATACAGTGTTCCAAAAATATTGTGCACCTTATCTTTGTTTCCTTGAAACTTGTTCTACATTTTTCGAAAAACAAAAATGCCTGACTCCGACAATGACGCCAGAAACGGTGGAGCTGCGGCTGATCCAGCCCAAGCAGCAGTTTTTAACTTTACAGGTTTTATTGAAACCGAGGAGGGTGTTATATACATCCCTCAAAACTTAAGAAGAGCCATCACTCTAAAACTTATAAAGCACGGCCTACCACCAAGAGGCGGTAGAGCAGTTTTCGTGATAGAGGCACATGAATCCTTTCAGACAGAGGTATTCTATTCATGGGTAATATTTCCTGAATCCAATCCAGTAACACACATGTTTCACTTCTACAAAGAAGATGATCCACCAGAGGAATACATTCCTTTCGAGGATATTGAAATTCCATTAACATACCAGGAGCATCAGCTCTGGTTTAAAGGCGCCCTAAAACATCACAAAAACATTACCAGGCTCGGTCCACTAGGTAGACCAGGAGCAACATGGCCGATTCTAGCCGGCTACACACCTCATCCTGACATTGAAGAAATGTCAGACGAGGAACTACTTACTCAACTCACAGAGTTAATAAAAATCTACAGACAATTGGTCCAATATGTCATGAAGACTTTCACAGTCCAACCAACATTAACACTCCCAAATCAAACTCCTCACCAGGGGAATACACTAAAAATTACACCACAGACTCTATACGCAGTCATGGGTAAAATGCCCACAAAACGTGAGCAAATTCCATTCTGGATAGCTCAAAAGATTACTCAAATAGAAGCAGTATTTCCAAATACTAGCCCATATGAGAAACACAGAATACTGACAATCAGTTTACCAATGGGATCGCACCACAACTGGAAGACTGCACCACTTGGGGCTCAGTCTTTGCTGTCATCTATACTAAAACACATGGCATTCCGTCAATTGCGGTAATACCTGATGTCCTGAAACAAATTCAAAATGAATACGGGGCAGAGCCTGCTCTAAATTTAGGTATGAAATTACTGAAAAATTTCGACCAGGTCTCAACAATAATATTATCTAATATTAAAGGGGAGGCAGCAGCAGTGGCGATCCGCCAAAAATTAGAGAATTCGATGTTACAGAACATCAAACAGAGCTACCCAGAATTATAGAACAATCTTATGCAGAATTAGGCAGAGATAGTTTGGGTGGAAGACCAGTGAAGCTGAAACTATCTGAAAGTCCTGAGAAGGACTCAATTAAACAAACTCCTACATCTTCTAAAAAGAAGTGGGAGACTAATAAACAAAATTCAAATGAGAAACGTTCTCAATCCCGAGGTAGGTCTCCTCAAAAGGAGCCCTCTGAAAGGAGGTATAACCTCAGGAATAGGGATAATTTGAGAAAGCCTGACAGGTATCAAGATACTGATACACGTTCCTCTCGTCCCTTTCAGATCTCATCACAGACTTCGGAAAGAAGAAGACGATTGGAACATAGAGAAGAACGCGTGAAATCGAAAGACGAAAAACACGCTCCAAAAACTAAAGCAAAACCTCAATTCTCCAAAAAGAAAGTAGCATGTCTGAAGGTCAGACATGCCGAGAATACTGAGAACACAACTCAAGAACGGAGAATGGGCTCAGACAATGCTGGACAGTGCAGCAGAAGTCACAATAGCTCGCCAGAACCTGAAGGAACTTCTGGAGATAGTGGACTTGAATGAGTACATTAAAGTTGAGACTGTAGACACCAGGGTTAGTACTCCACAAAAGTTATATGAAATAACACTCCGGATGGAGGGAGACATACCTAGACAGGTGAAAGCACTTTTTTGGGAAAGACTATCAAGGGGCTATGACATACTTCTAGCAGAAAAAGACTGGCCACCACAATTTGTCAGAGAGTGCCCACATGGCGAGGACATTATTATGCCTGCCTTCTCCAACCATATTCCAGTACACCTAAAATATACATATGCCAGGAAATGGGCAGTAGCCCAGGCCCCAGCATTATATAAAAATCATGTAGGATGGGATGAGTACTCACCTCACCATAAAATACATCTGAAACATGAACCAACTGCACAAAGGCAGTACCCAATAAAGCAAGAAGCTAAAAAACAGGTCAGGGAGATCTCAGATCAACTTGAATATCAAGGGGTGATTGAAACATGCACCTCCTCAATGAACAATCCTTTGTTTCCTGTCTCCAAACCAGACAATACGTATCGTCTAGTTTTGGATTACAGACACCTAAACACTTGTTCTAAAACTTTTGCAGTGCAAAATGCACATAGCACAGCATTAATGAATAACATTGTGCGTAAAAAATATAAAACAACATTAGACATCTCAAATGGTTTCTTTTGTCAAAACATAGCACCTGAAAGCAGGTACTTAACAGCATTCTCCATAATGGGGACCCAGCGTCACTTTTGTCGACTCCCACAAGGGTTCAAGAACAGCCCAGGGTTATTCTCAGCGAGGGTAACAGAGTTACTACAAATTTATGACAATGAGGCATTGTCCTATGTCGATGACATCTATCTGACAGACGATGACCTTGAAAAACACTTGAACAGAGTGAGCACCATTATACTGGGTTTCGCCTCTGAGGGCTACAAGTTCAACTTTAAAAAGTCCAGAATTGCCCATCTCAATGTCCTATTTTTAGGATATGAGCTTTCAAGTGAAGGCAAGAGCTTGGCAGCTAACTTTCTAGAGAAATGTGCGCTGCTCCAACCTCCAAAAACGCTAAAAAACTTACAATCCATCCTGGGTTTCCTAAACTTTGGAAGAACATACATTCTAAATTACGCAGAAAGGGTTAAACCTCTCTACGCATTAATCAAACCTGATTTTTCGATAAAAAACTGGACACAGGAACACACAGAAATCTTGCGTTCACTACAGGCTAACATGTTAGCAACAAATCACTTACAAACACGTGTAAGTCAACGAAATTTGGTGATCCGAATAATTTCGGATCAATGCGGATTCACCTACTTAACCTTCAATGAGGGTGAAAAAATACCAATCGCATACAAATCTCATTTGTACACACAAGCGGAAATGCGCTTCACTTCAACTGAAAAAATTCTGACAGCAGTTCAAACCGCTGTAGCAAAAGAAAGAGCCTTAGCCCAAGGGAAACGCATTATTGTCGTAACCCCGGTACCAGCTTTAGAAGCGGTCACAAAAGCAAGCATTCCAAATGCTAAAGCATTACATCCAAGATGGATACAGTGGGTTAATTCTCTTGCTGCAACAGATGTTGAATATGTTTTTGATCCAGATTTAAAAACACAAGCATTCCTGCAATATGAACAAGAATGTCCTCTGCCCACTGAGATTCTGCCTCTCGATCAGTACGAATTCATAATTTACACTGACGGATCCGCACAGCCCGCAACAGGGAGTAAGCAAGCTTACAGTGCAGCATGTGCGATCGTTAAAGGTTGCATGCGAAATGGCATCTTCAGACCTATGGTCACAAAAACTCAATCTCTAGGAGATTGTACAGCTCAGCGAGCTGAACTACAAGCATTCAAACTGGCACTTGAAAGTACAGATCGAGAATTCCCCACACTAATAGTGTGCGATTCCTTTTACTGTGTTCAGTCGTATAATGACTATATACAAAACTGGCTTGAAAATGGTTTCAAAGATGCGAAAGGAGGCACAATAAAGCATAAAATGCTTTGGGAACAAGTAGTTCAGTTGAAAAACGAACTATCAAAGGCTCACGTGATCTACACACTGAGTCATCAACGTGATGGCGTTCACGTTGCAGGGAATTCATTGGCTGATGAAGCCGCAAAGGGGGCTGTTCAGACGGCTTCCGTAGCTGCGATCACTCGTTCAAAAACAAAAATAGACGGTGAGATAATGTTGGCTGTCAATGCTTCAAGCAAGGGCAGCAGTGCAGCGTTACCAAAAAAGTTTCCACTCAAGTACTCTTATGTAATTGATGCGAACAACGTTCCTTTTGCTCGAATCCCTGGAGTGGGGGATAGGGTAATTCCAAACATGGAACGTAGAGCAGCCTTGATTTATGAAACACATTTGGGGGAGGGTCTGTCACATCACGGGATCTCTAAAACAATTTTGACGTTAAAAGAGATGTACTGGTGGCCTGGAATGAATACAGAAATTCACATATTCATCAATAACTGCTTAGACTGTAAAATACAGCGAGAATGCCACCAGACACCATGCTGCAAATGCAGCTGCCCAGTACAGACACCACTGTTAGACAGCATTAGACTATCTACGCGCATGCGTCCCTCTGGACACATGCAATCCCACAAATACTGAATCAAGGTTCCTATGGATATGGCCTCAGCGCTCGGCTGACGCTTGAACTGTTATAAAAGATTTGCGAGTCTTTATCGGCACATACGCAATAGGCACGCTACATTCTGACCAGGGTCCTGCGTTTAGCTCTCGGGCTTACAAAGAAGCCATGGCCAGTCTGGGCGTTGCATTGCGGTACTCCTCTCAATTCCATCCTGAGGGAAATTCGGTTGTGGAAAGGAAAAACCGGGACATAAAGCAGTCTATAACAGTAAGGGTATTAGGTTCGGGTGATGGGTGGGTCAAACACCTTAATGGGGTCCAACGCTCATTGAACAATCTGCCAAGAAGTACTCTAGGGGGGGTCACTCCATATGAGGTCCTATTTGGGACAAGAATGTGGGTACCAGACCTTGAACACGTAAGCACAGTGGTGGAAAATAAACCGTTTGATATCAAAGATCGTTTGGCTGTTTTACAGGATCTGAATGCATTAAGAACGAAACAAAGCAACGTATTCCTGCAGCCAACCACCACTGGGGAAAAACCGGCGGTCCCAGCAAGGCCTGTCTGGATTCCAAAAGTTGGGGATCTAGTCAGAGAAAAGATTGCGGACAAGAAGGAATTTGGACCTTCTTACAGACAACCAGTACCTGTCCTAGCAGTTCAAGGAACAAGAACAGTACTTCTGCCGCCCCTTGCTGGAAGAAAGGAGAAAAGATTTGTGTCCATTGACCTCATCAAACCACAGTATGTGGCCAATACTAAATAGTAGGCCTCGTGGACTCCGACCTAGTAGCAGACGCACTCCTCCCGCTACTATCCAAGAGGTTCAGACTGAAAGACTGATAACAATCGAAAATTCAGCTGTAACAGATGGAGGACTAAGCAACAAAGTTATGGAACTCATCCCTCTTGAAAACCAAGTAACAGTTCGTCCAAATACGCCTGTCTACACCAATGTAGCAAGTGATCAACTGGTTCCAGTGATTTCTACAAATCCTGATGCAATTCCAACAATTGATAGAACTGCTTCTGGCTATTTCATTAACTTTGATACGTTCTCAGAAGATCCGAGTGAACCTGAAACGACGCCAGCATCATTAAAACTCAAGCAGCAAGTACAAGACTTTCTTCACTTTATGAAAAAGACTTATTTGGTTTCTCCATGGATTGAACTCTGGATTATATCTGGACTATTTGTTTTCCTGCTCTGGCTAGCTTTGGTTACAACTGTGAGCGTGCTTATCAGTGGCAGATACATCCATGTGAACACTGAAGGAAAAGATGTGAATGTACTTTTGAAACCTCATAAATCTTCCCATCGTGAAGCAAGAGACTTGTCATCAGTGAACATCACAGCCGTTCCTATACAGGATGGTATAGTGTGGGATAAAACAGATTTTGATGTCTTCGGCCCGACGGAACAATTGAACATTCCACATTTGTTTAAAATTTCACTAAGTGATCTAATTACGTCCAGTACCTATTCAGATGATTGGGACTTTGAGACGGTTAATGACATAATGTTTGACTTAGAAAAATCTGCTGCATTTTCTAAAAAAGAATTTTTAGAGGGTTCATCAGACTATGAACAACTGTATTGTTATAACCACTATGGTCATCATTATTTGCATAAATCTGCATACCCTAGAAATGTGTTTATGTTTAACCAATGGGAGCATTGTCCTACACCACCACAAGGTAGTTCAAAAACATTTGCTAGTAAGTTTCCATATTTTTCAGGTTACAATACATCTGATCCAGAAACGTTTTACTATAAAAATGTAAACAAAACAGGACTGAAAATTATGTTAACTAATTTGAAACAGATTTACTCTGCAACATTTATTGCCCAACTGTCTAGACAGGGTTTCGACTTATGGAAAGACACAATAGACACAAAAACTGTCTGGGGTACTAAAGATTGGCATGTGCAGGGGATAGAAGCTTTATTTAGAGCCTGTATCATCCCTGAACAAATAATGTTTTTGAATAAAACCATCCAACAAACATCTTGTCTTGGATTAGCCAAGATCAAAGAGATGAAAACACGTTCTGTACCAACATCTGCAAGTGATAACGATACACAGGCAGTGGTGACAGTTGACAATATATTACAACTCAACAGATCTAATCCTGATTGGAAAAAATGGTTGATCTGGCCCACAGACACGAATAACTGTCAGGAAAGATTCCTGAATAAAACTCAGGGCTTTACTATTAATAGGCCAGACCCAAGATACGTCCAAAGACAGCATCCGGGGGTAGTAACAACATACAGTGTAGGAAAATTATGCCTCGATTGGCTGCATAAGTCTACACTGCAGGATGTGAAACAACACTTATCCTTACTTAAAGAAGACGCAGACCTTAGGGAATTCTTGCTTGGACCAAGAAAACCGCGTCAAAAATGTTTCATATATGCCAGCATTTATGCTGCCTATAATGAAGCATGGAAGGTGTCACAGATGGAGGCCGCAGAACGAATATGTGAACTTGATCGTATTAATTTAGAGAAAACCCTCTCTGTGGTCGACAATGGGTTAACAACTTTGTCCTCCAGAATTTATTCATTGGATGGCATTGTATCCTCTGCTATCGACATACTAGAACAAGATTTGGCGATGTTACAACAAGGTCAGTCTCAATTACGTTCTATTGTGTTATTAAGCTGGACGCTGCAATCTTTGCGAGCGGGCTATGTGCCTTGGCGTTTTATCAACACGTCAGCTCTGTTTGCAGAATACAATCTAACTGATAAACAGATCGAATTGGCACAAAGAGGAGCAAGGTATACAGTGCTGAGCATTGAAAAACTGGAAAAGTTACCATTCACAGTGGCAGAAAAACCAGCTACAGAATGGCTTATTCATGGCAAAATAACATTACCTGTGACTACTTTTCAGTTTCAGTATTGCCTCAGACAAATGCAAGCAGGCAAATATGAAAGGTTGGGTAAGGAATACATTAAGACATCTTGGGATTTACCGTATACATATAGATGTTGGAGTGGGGATCGTGAAGTGTTTTTGAGCGGTACACACTGTAAACGTGCACTGAGCGGTTCACTTATATGTCAGGACATTTCTTTACACGGGGCTTGTAATGGTTCTGGGGCAAATTTGTCTTGCCATCAGCAGGGTACACCAGCTGCTGTGATTAATCCAACGTTTGGACAACTTTCTAATGGGAGTTACCTCATGTTGAATGATCAGAGTTGCTGCGGCATGTTGCCAGGCATCCCATATCTAGTAACGGTCAACTCCAGGTCACTTGCTGTATGCAAGTATTGTTTGCCCCAATAGACATAGTCAGGGAGTCGCCTCTATGGCCTTCGCTGAACGTCTCTTTTATAAGATTTGATACTTTGAGCAGAATGAAAGCCATGCTTTTACAGCAAACAGTGCCTTTGATCTCGGCCAAAGAAACCTATGATCTACAAGTAGCAAGGACTTCGGCTGAGATACAGACTTTAATACGTACAAACTGCCCTATACATTTCGTGGAAAGGATAGGACGTATCTTTAACATGTCTGATACAACCGGAATTGTACATGTACTTAAGAGCATCTGCTCCGGTCTGTTAGCACCTTTCCAGGCAATACTCGGAATCATCCCGAACTTTGCACATTCGGTGTTTGGTGGCATACCATTAATTCTAGCACTTGTTGCCGGAATTCTATTTCTCTTCCTGCTATTGCGCTATGGCCAGCCTATTCACAGACATCACTCCGAGCGAAATGGAGAAAGCTCTCCTTGAACGAAAGTGCAGTGAGCGAATAGTACAGCTATTGGGCATGACTCGTCTACAGGACCTGAATACCACGTGGTTCCTGTCATTCAGACCAATCTGGCAAGATTGCATCTTACCTGTTCTACGATGCCTGCTATGCGGTGAAGAATGCGTGTTGGACACCTCTCTAACATTTCCATCAGCGACGCCAACGGATGTCGATACTTTGCTGGTCCCGATAACGGCCCATGCTCTGTGTTGTCCCCAGAGGCTACCAATCCTGATGTCAGCGTTCATTGAGATCTCACAGACGCTTCCGGCTGCTGCTGAGGTACGAGAAAGATCTACAGGCACACAGGTAACAACGGACGCGAACATTGCTGCGGCAACCTATGCTGGAAGCGATGCTTCACATCTCTGTGCAATTAATCTACTACACGAGGTGTTCCAACTGACACCAACTTCAGTGGATGATGTTTTGTCTATAGAAATAGATGATCTCATGTTTACACCAGACCCGTAAACTGACTCTGATTCAGCATACAGTGTTCCAGAGATGCAGTAACAATTTGACCTTCATTTTTCAAAAAACTTGGAACTCTACCAAAATTGAACTTTTTCCCATTTTTCGAACTAAAATGGCACTTCAATCTGCTTAAAGTAGAATTAGCCTTATAGTACAGACTTCGCGGTACTTCCACGGACACTTAGTCATCTTGTGTGTCTAGAACAGTTCATTAATTTTCATGACATGAAATGACTTTGATTTTTGAACAACTTATCGATCATTTTCTGTCACATGTAAATATTACTGCTTATTTCATTCCAATTGCATTTATTTTCGAACTTTATGCCTGAAATGAAAAGCATTTGCTTCAGATGTACAGTACCTTTTGCATTTTTTACTATGTTTTTTAATGCTTTTAAGAAATATTTTTTAAATATGCGGTACTCCATTTAATGTTTAGCATTTTAAATGTTTAGCATTTTAGTATTATCGTACACACGAAAGTGGAGTGGGTGTTGTATTCCTCTTAGGGTGTCCATAAACGGGCTTTCCAGTATCATGTCCTTATATAGGCACAATTCGCCCTGTCCTTATATAGGCATAAAATCCCAGTCCTTATTTAGGCATTAAACCGTGCACTCCAAATACAGGCATGGTCTCCGACATCCGTCCACCCTAACGTCACAACGAGTTCATGAAGAACAGACCCTTAGGCTGCGGGAGTTTCCCTAGCCCAGGACTATTGATCTCTTCAAGGACTCATATATTATGCATGAACCATTATTCCTTAGGGGTTTATTCATGACGTCTTCCGCTGTCCGACTCACGTCAATGCTAACATTCTTAGGTACTTCTCAGGTATAAATATACCTTCCCTAGCCCCTGTAAATCAGAGGAGACCTCGACTTCAGAGGAGCCCGTTTCCCGGCCTGACGCACTGAGAAGACGCTGTCATCCCTGCATGCAGAGAGTCCAGCTTCCAGTGATCTGACTTCCCTTGCGGGGTGTTGGAGTTCGAGTCTGCCAAAGAGATTCCTACCTCTCTCATTCTTCAGGTATGGACTTGACTAGAACCTAGAGGGACTCTTGGCATACTTGGCATACTGGGCTTAACATACTCTTAGTATACCATAGTAAGGAATACTTCACCTACTTCATACCTCTCCCTACACCTAGGTTAGGTTAGGTACATTGGGGTAGAACTAGGTTAAAAACGCATCGTATGAGTACTCGCATTTTTAGTCTGTGTCATTTATGTAAATGCATATATACTAAAAGATAATGCTATCGCAGTATTATTTATTTCTACTGCTCACACTGTACATTATTTATCTCGCATACTGTCTTGTGATCGTAACAGCACATTTTACTTACACCAGAAACAAGACTGTTCAATAAATCTTTTATTGAAACGCCCGTCTGTTCTTTCTGTGTAACTTTGAGGAAAACTAAGCATGCACGATTGAGCTGAGTGAAATAGTTATCTATTGTTTCCACGACTCTGGGACACGTTCTGATTCTAAAAGGGAAACAAAGTGGTCATGTTTTGCGGCTGCCAGAAACTACTCCCTTCTTGTCGTCAAGGAGTTTCTAGTGGCCTCTGAGCTAGCTGGCACAAGTAATTAAGTTTAATATACTCGATAGGGACATACTGACCTTAGTCCTATGTCAAACCTATAGGATATATTATTCCTATGCGTAGAGCCTATTAGGGAAATAGGAGCTACACTACACTGTGGCTATTAAAAATCACTTTGCAGATCGTTTTCCGTCCTGAAAATGCACGTGAAACCACTGCTTCTACTCAAATTTAGTTTTTCATTCCAAAAATTAGATATGCTTTGTTTTATATTATAAAAACCATGCACCACTTTATACATTTTTTTTTCAACACTTTTTTGCATATTTTTGCATTTGATGTACATTTTAAAAAAATTGTTATATATGTTTATGTTTTATTCCCATTGAGTTCTATGGGTCGGGAAATGCTAAGACACGTCGTCTGACGTGCCTTCAGGTCATAGGGCACACCCCTGTGTTGCAGTCTTTGGAGCAGCCATGGCAATGTGGAGTGTGGCTCACTAATGTTTCAGGCTGTTGGTAGCTTTCTGGCTGCACTACAGTATCCCCTTACGGAGCGCGAGGACTCCTGGAGGAGATAGGTGACTTAAGAAGCTTGCAAGCCATCTCGAAGGTGCCGGCTAAGGATTTTACACCAGGCAAAGCAGCATGGAGATGGTGAGCTGGCAGAGAGAGACCTGTTTGCTGAGCACATCCGGAGCATTTCTGGAGCACCCCAGACTGCCTGGGGAAACAGCGTCAGTCTCCTAGGGAGCTGGGAGTCGAGGGTGGAGTATCTCAGGTAAGGCAAGGAGGGCCCTGTTTTCTCTTTCTAGAACCTGCATCAAAGAGGCTTCTGCTGGGTGCCACAGTGTATTGCTTCGGCATATAAGATATTTTCATAGCTTCCCAATGTTTTCCAAAGGCAGGTAGGACCTGGCCTGGCAGTTCGAGCTGGACTGGTCCCATGAGAAACAGGGTCAAGACTGACTTGCATATGACTGGGTCCAAACTGAGGTGGCATGGTGGGCAAAAAACGATAGATTGGGATGCGGGTCTCACGATTGCCAGTGGCTGAGATTAATTCAAGCTTTCCATCCATCACCGTGTTGTTTTTGTATTTGAAAGACAAACCCAGCTCTAATTTAGCAGGCTCTATGAGGAAAAGCTTAGACTGCTGCACTAAAGAAAAGGCTAGGGGACTGGCAATAAAAAGAAGTGATCTCGTGCTTCAGTTAAAGCTAACATGCACCCCACAACTCCCAAGGTGAGGGCGGAAAGTGGCTCCAAAGTCGAAGGCTGGGCTAATGAAACAGGAACATCTAAAGAAGCTAATGCCTGTTTTAGCACAGAAACCACCCAGCCTACTGAGGACATAATGTCAGTGCCCACTGAGGACATTGGGGATCAAGAAGGCAGGGAGGTGCTGTCAACGAACAGCAATTCACCAGGAGCTAATTTCTTGCTGGGTCAAGACACTGAAAATGTTGGGAGGTAGGCCCTGGGAAAACAAACCTCGGACAGCAACATTATGGGAAGTAAGGGAGGAGCAGACAGGAACTTGGAGCCTGACAATGGAGACCATAAGGATGCTACGGCCAACTTGGATGGGCTTGGTCCCTTGCGGACAGGAATTAGTGTGTCCAGCAAGCCCCGGGGGAAGGGTGAAGAAGTGCCTTTGCCTTAAATAGCTTGGCCTCCCCTCAGCTGAACCCAATAGCTGCAAAGAAGGTCTTCCCTGTTTTCAGCATGGCAAAGAAATCAGTTATGTATGCACAGTCAACTAGCCACCAAAGTGAAGCAGAAAGGGGGAAGAGTGAGACAGGGGAGTCTCAGGCAAACTTCCAGTCAAGTGGTCCAGGATTGGACTTAGTACATCAGAGCCATGACAGCTTTGAGTGCCTGGCTAATTCTGCATTGGAAGCCGAACAAAACACTAAAATATATACACCTGTTGTTTCAAAAGTGCACCCCAAGGTGCCTGAGCGAGGACAATGAGAATTATAAGGCAGACACAAAAATGTAATCTCTATTGTTGACAATTTTTGCAGAAATTCAGATCAAAGCAGGCCAAAACTCACTGGCTCAAACATTAGGTAGCAGGATGGCAGAACTGGAAACAAATTTGTGACTTTGGGGGGGCCAAATGTAGGTAATGACAAAGAGAATTTCGAATCTTGAGGACAGTCAGAGTGAATTGCTGAAAATGAACTCTACTCTTAAAATGGAGCTAAGCTGTGTGAAACAGCAATTGGAGAACCAAGAAAATCACCCAAGAAGGACCAGTCTCAGATTTGTGGGTATACCAGAGAGGGAGGAAGCAAATACAGCCACTGCTATTAAATTTATGGATGTCCTGATTCATGCTCCCATACTGCGAGGTTACACAGAAGATTTGATAGTAACTCATGCGCACCGTATGCCTTTTCTAGACTACGCAGACAGCGCTCGCCACCGCATGATGTTGGTGAATTTTGGGGATTACAGGGTACGTGAGAAGGGGCTTTATACCACCATTAAGCAAAGAGGCTTTGAATTCAGAGATGGCCTTTCTAAGAGGAGTAGCAATCTTAGCTAGTGAAAAGTTTTCGGGCAGAATAGAGAAGCTGGTGCCTGACCAGTCAGGAAGGTGGGTTGTGGCCGAAGTATATGATTTGTCGTTCCAGTTGGTGAACCATTCCAAAATAATTATTATTATCGGCTGTGATTTCAATGTTGCCCAGGCAACAGAGGTAGATATAAGTAGGCAGTCAGTTCCAGAACGTAAACCTAAGGTTGCCAGAGCAATGTGAAAGTTTAAACAGGAGCTAATTTAATAGATCCCTGGCGGGCTTCCAGTCATCTGTGTAGGAGATACACTTTCTTTGCTTCCTGCTATTTTTCTGTCTCTAAGAATAGATTTTGTGTTCTTATTACACAAGATATTTTGAACACTACTTCTTCAATTATCACAAATTCACTATCTGATCATGCCCCTATTAGTTTAGATGTGGCCCACCCCGCTAAGCTGGCTCAGCCTTATAGCTGGTCCTTGAATAGAACTTTGCTAGTGGAAGAGTCTTTCGTTGAACAGATGAAGGTCTGTACTAGTCTATTTTGTGAGGAAACCAAACACTTCTCTTCCATAGAAGATATCTGGGGATAATTTAAATCCATTAAGTGGTGGCAGATTCTTGCTTTCCAAGCTAATGTTGATAAATTGAGGAATATGAAATTCAGGCAATTGACTAAGGCCCTTACCCCGGCAGAGTTAAAGCTCACTCAAGCTGATAGCTCACACTATTTTAAAGCAAAATAGATAGTCAAATGAGAGTTACAATAATTTTTGATGGAGAACCAGGTTCCTAATAGTAGAACATTTGGGCAACAGCTATATGAAGAAGGGGAGATAAGTGGATGGCTGCTATTCTGGAGGGCCATGACAATAGAGGCGATATTTCAACAGCATTTTATGAACATTTATACAGCAGACCAGCACTCGTGCAATAATGATATAACTATTTTTTTATGCCAGAATTGGGCTCCCGAATCTGACAAATGAAGCAGCACAAAATCTTGTCCGCCTCATAACACTACAGTAATTTGAAGAAGTGGTCACAACACGGCCCAGGTGCAAGGATGCTGGTGAGGATGGGTTTCCATCAGAACAGTACCAGATGTTACTTCTGGAATTGAGACTAGCTATGATGGACTTGTTTTATAATATACTAGGTGGAGGTGCCATTCCCCCTTCTTTTCACAAAGTTTTTTAAAAAATGATTTAAAAAAAAGCCATACATTAATTCCACCCTATCATGCTGCTGAATACAGACTATAAGATTCTGATGAACATTTTAGCAATAAGGATAGCAGAGGTCATGCTGCATTTGATTGGGCATGAGCAGACTGGATTTATTCCGGTACGTCAATTGTATTATAATACCCATTACCTAGTCAAAGTGAGTGATTATTTTACCCAGAGTAAGTCCACACCACAGCAGTAATTTTGTTCTTAGATGCAAAAAAGCTTTTGACATTGTGAGCTGGAGCAATTTAATTAAAGTGAATGAAGTGATGGGATTTCCAAAACAGCTCACAAGGTCAATAGCCTCAATCTGTGAGAGGACATCTACTACAATAACATTGTATGGCAGGGTCCTGGACCCCATCAAGATAACTAGAGGCATAAGACAGGGGTGTCCCCTCTCACAGTCTCTTCTGCCCTGTTTAATGATCCTTTAGCTTGTTTTCGAGGGAGAATGATGGAGGGAAAGAAGCGACTCCGGAGCATCAAAACTCAAACTCTATGCAGATGACTTGTGCTTCATAATCTGTTTGAATATTTTGATACATTTTCAATGCTATCGGGTACCAATTAAATGTATCTAAAACCAAGATTTTTCTTTGTAATGTAGGTGCCAATATCTTACCCCAATGTGTGCAGACTGCATACCAGTAGAAGCCAGTCAGATATTTTAGAATTAGAGTATCTGAGAAATAAAAATACATATATGGACTAAATATATTCCCTCTTAATCACTAAGATCCAAAGTATGATAGATAAGTGGGGTAAGATACCAATTTCTATTATTGGGAGAGTAGCGCTGGCAAAAATGCATATCCTGCCTCTGTTAAGCTTCTTTTTTACATCAATCCCATGTATATTACACAATAATTTTTTTCAAAGGGTGCACTTTAATTGGGAACAAGTGCATTCCTAGAATAAGTTTTAAGAAACTGATTCTGCCAA
Organism: Calotriton arnoldi; assembly: GCA_963921515.1. Lineage (NCBI taxonomy): Eukaryota > Metazoa > Chordata > Amphibia > Caudata > Salamandridae > Calotriton > Calotriton arnoldi. The sequence goes on along the minus strand of CAWUFW010002656.1, from coordinate 392,757 downwards.
CCCAGGAAGGCGGGCTATCCATCTACAAATTTGAGAGCTTATTATTTAGCTGCTTATTTAATCATTAACAATAGGTATTATAATTCTGACAAACGTAAGACTTTTGATAATTGTTTCTTAGCAGCTATGTGTGATGAAATTTGTTCCTGCTCAGATCCTACCCTTCCTATAGTCAAAAATCCAAAAATGATAAAATACTGCACTCTTGTATCATTTGAACTCAAGCAGAAACAGCTATTGTAATGGCTGTAGATTCCTAAAATGCATGCAGAAACCCCTATTTAAGGTTTGTGCCCCGATTAATTGATAAAGAAATGTCCAGATTGGAGAAGGGCAACTTAAGGAAAGTTGGATATTGGCTGATAAATGAAGCTCTAATCCCTTGGGAAGCAATGTAATCCAGAATCACTGCAGCTTAGGCCCAAAATAAAATGGCTTATTTACAAATCATTTCTGTTTTGCAGAAACATCACCCACTGCAATTTGAGCTAAATGGGGAATTATGACATACTTTATCTTATTCCACTAGAGAGCAAAGAAAACAGAGTCAAACAGAGTCAATGTGAATATTGGTTGGAGTCTAAAGGCAGTAATTATAAGGATCAGTTTCAAGCAATTCAAAGCAAATAGTTAAATGAAAATGAGGTAAATTTATCTCGAGAGCAGTGGTTGGAAACTTCCCATCGCAGCTTCAAAGCATTACAAATTCCTAGTTTTCGAAGAATGCAACTCTGTACTCAGTGGATGGTGTACTATACTCCCTTATTATTACACAAATAGAATTCAAGGATTCCCAAACACTTTCCAAGATGTTTGAAACCTGATAGTTGGATCCACATGATTTGGGAACGCGACAGCCTAAAGTATTTTGGTCAGGGGTTCAGTGGTGTATGAGGGCTTCTCTTGTGGCGGAGTATGCCATAGAGCTAAACTCAATTATTTTGGGCTGCTCTTAGCATTTGGGAACCCAACCAGTTCCAGCATGTAGATGGGGGCTTAAAGCAATGGTACTGGAATGATCAGCAAACACCGGTCTTTGGAATTCCCGGAACCTCCAAAACTGCAGTCATTTATTGAGAAGATAAACAATGTATATCCAAAGAGTATCTGTATGCTAAGGGATGGGTAAGGGAAGAAAGTATTTTAAAATCTGGAAGTATGCTGAACCTTTTATAACTAAATGAAATAATGTGCTTAGAGGATAGATATGACTAGTGTCAGAGATTGCTTGTAAAGAGAGAGGATTGGGAATGTTAGGGAGTATGTCCTACACTTTTATGACATTGATTTAACAAACTGCACTTTAGTATGCATGAGATATGTAGACTGAACTTTGATTTGCACTTTAATTAATTTAGTGTAAAGTTTATTCTTTAGCACCACAATCTAATTCATTTACAATGTGAATTTATATAGGCTATATAACTTATTTATACTGTGAACTTATTCTTCAAATTTTATGCTGGCACGCGATGCATTTTGTTTATGAACTTATGCATCTGCTGAAAGAAACCAAAAAAGGATTAAAAAAAGAGCTTTGGTTGACTGTTAGACTTGACATCCTTGGTGTGGCATTTTACCAAACCATTTGGACCTCCAAAACTGTAGTCATTGATTGAGAAGATAATCAATGTATAATCCAAAGAGTATCTGTATGCTAAGGGATGGGTAAGGGAAGAAAGTATTTTAAAGTATTTTAAAATCTGGAAGTATGCTGAACCTTTAATAAATAAATGAAATAATGTGCCTAGAGGATAGATATGACTAGTGTCAGAGATTGTTTGTAAAGAGAGAGTATTGAGAATGTTAGGGAGTATATCCTACACTTTTCTGACATTGATTTAACAAACTGCACTTTAGTATGCATGAGATATGTAGACTGAACATTGATTTGCGCTTTAATGAATTTAGTGTAATGTTTATTCTTTAGTACCACAATTTTTAGTAGGTTATCTAATTCATTTACAATGCTAATTTATATGGGCTATGTAACTTATTTATACTGTGAACTTATTATTCAACTTTTATGCTGGCACGCAATGCATTTTGTTTATGAACTCATTTATCTGCTGAAAGAAACCAAAAAATGTAAAAAGAATTAAAAAAAAGAGTTCTATGGGTCGTTAGTAATTTCTAATTTCTTATTTAATTTCTGTTAACACACCATTTCTTTTGCCGCATCTGTATGATTTTAGTCTTTTTTCATTAGTCGGAGTTTGCAGCAGCCCCAGTCAGAATGTTTTGGGATTGCCTTTGGACAAAGTAGGTCTCCTATTTATCAATAATTTATTGTTACAGTTTAGGGTTTCTAAGTGGATAGAAGTGTCTGTAATAGTACTTTTGCTTTAGGTAACTGCTAGACTTGACATCCTTGGTGTGGCATTTTCCGAAACCATTTGCCTTCACTCCTTCTGTTTGCTGAATTCATGTTTGGTTGGTTGTGCACTTTACCAAAGCTAACCAGTGCTAAAGGGCTTGTGTTCTCTCCTTCAAAAATGGAAAAAATGGATATACCTAATTGGCACATTTCATTTACTTGTAAGTACCTAGTAAATAACACAACATGTACCCAGGGCCTGTTAATTAAATGCTAGTAGTGGTCCTGCAGCACTCATTCTGCCACCCACTAAAGTGGCACTTTAAAAACATGTCTCAAGCCTGCCACTGCAGCATGTAGTGAAGATTTAAGCTGCCATTTCGACCTGGCAAAATAAAACTTTTACTATGCTTAAACCTTCCTTTTTAATACATATAAGTCACCTCTAAGGTAGGGCCTGAAGGCACATAGGGCAGTTTGCATTGCATTTAAAAAGTTGGGCATATTTGTTTAAGTTATCATGTCCTGACAGTGAAAAACACCTAAAGTTGTTGTTCACTGTTGTAAGGCCCATCTATCCCATTGACTAACCCAGGGTTACCTTTTTTATTTAATAAGTGCTAACTTAGGAACAGATAGAGGTATGTTGTTAACACTCAAATGAATTATAATTTAAAATCCTCTTTAATGGTAAAATCGAATTTTCAGTTCCAGCTTTGAAATAGCCACATTTGGAACGTTGCGGTTTTCTTGTCCCAACCAACTGTGCCTTCTGCCAGTGTTCTGAGTCACATGACTGTGAATAACTCTGCTGTTGTGGTTGGTGTATTAATTCCAGACACTGACACAAAGGAGGCTTTTGTGTGGACAAGATGGGCCATCCTGACAAGATGGCTGGACAGGAGGTGTACTCAGCCTCCATTGCACAAAGGGCTTTGCTCACAGCACATACAAAAGAATATGGCACCAGGCCTGCCCTGCTCTTTGTCACCCCAGACAGTTTGAAGCTTTGACCAGGAGAAGAACTTTCCAGATACAGTTGTGGGGGTAACAGGGAGTCTCCACATACAAAGGCTGGCACCAGGTATAAATATTGGACACCCAGAGCCACCCACCAGAACACTCCTGGACCTGTGGAAGATTAAAAAGAATAATTGTCCTGCTGACTGAGAAGGAGGATTAGACCCACTTGCCTTCATCCAACGCCCCCAAAAGTGACTCTAAGGGTTAGTTGGCCCACCTCCTGTGTGAGCTGCAGGGACAGAACAAGCTTCAGAGGCATCCCTGCAAGTGCCGAGTTAACCTGCTGCAACTGGACTTGCCTGGACCTGCAACTCGACCTGTCTGAGCCTCTGCTGAAGTGAGTCCTGATCCCCAAGATGTGCCCCCCAGATCCTGGAACCTTGGCTGACATCAGTGGCCGCTGTTCCTGTGAAAATCCTGAACTTTGGGCTCTTTGTGACTGCCCACGAGGACCGCCAATGCAATGCTCCCGTAAAACCTGCTCTTTGCACCAACAGCAATTGTCTGTGGTGAACGACAACTCAGACTTGTAATTCACGCTACGGCAATAACAGCTCGGAACAACAGCTAGCGCAAAACTACATCAATAATTGTTTGTGACGCCCGACCGGCTCTTCGTGCTAGAGCAACAACCGTCAGTGATGCTCAACCAGCTATTCACGCTACAGCAATGACCATCTGTGACATTTAGCCTCCTCTTGCGGCCTCCTCCATCGCAAATGGAACTTTTTCATGCTGGATTTGAGAAGGTAGCTTTTCAGTTAGACTAAACTGGTCCCTATATCCTACCAGCTCAACATCACGGTCAGCCTGAACTTGTGACTTTCCCACAGTCTAGCGCGACCAGATGACCGTGAGTGGCACTTTGTGCTTTTAGATGTTATTTTCACAAAAAACTGTAAAACTGAATATCTCCGTTTATACTGATTTTTGTTGTTCTGGTATCCATTTATTTGTTAAACTTTATAATATATATTTTTTTAATTGATTTGAATTTTTCTTGTGTTGTGTTTTTACTTTACTACTGTTTGTGTGCTGCATAAATACTTTACACATAGCCTTCAAATTAAGCCTGACAGCTTTTGTGCCAAGCTGCCAGGGGGTTAAGCACAGGTTAATTTAGTGACTCTTGTGGTTCACCCTGGCAAAGATTGCGGTTGACAGTCCCAATTCTAAGATTTTATTTTTAGATGCTAAAACTAATATTAAAGGAAGTGAAAAATTTGAAATTAGTGCAAACAAAGAGTATTTCATTGTTAAGTTCTAAAATTATTCAAATTGATAATAAATTGGCTCATGGAGAGACCCTCATCATGGTGCTAGGATGTCGCATTTCAGACTTAGAAGATATTCAGGAGAGTGGCAAGAGAGAAGTGTCAAAGATAAAAAAAGAAGTAACATGGATCAAAGAAATGTATGAAGATTTAGAAAACCATGCTAAAAGAGTAAATGTAAGATTTATGGCTAGTCAGAAAAAGGCAGAGAAGGGAGGCAATGCTGTTGAAATGATAACTTCACTTAATATAGATGTAATTCTTCCAGAATTTAAGGGAGATTTGGCTATAACCAGACCCCACGGGATACTAATGTTCATGTCTTATAAGAGCACTGTTAAACCTGAGACAAATCTAGTTTGGGATTACAAAGTCAAAGAAAAAATACTTCAACTAGCTATACAGAAAAAGACTTTTAGAGGTGAAGAAGCATCAGCTGTTAAGGTGATCTCTACTATGTCGATAGAATTGGGAAATAAAAGATGGGAATTTAATCAGTTATTTCTAAAAGTTCTGAAACAGGAATGTGAGACAACTATAGTGGAGCAGGCTAAGCTGAACCTTTCTATCAATGCAAAATAACCATCTATATGTGAGTTCAAGACGCAATACAAGTACTAAATAGACTTACACAATGTAGGATATAATAGTAAAAAGCCCTAACCATAAGCAGGAAAGCTGGTCTGGTGTACATTATGAAATCAGTGGGTGCAAACTTGAATAGATTTTAATTGTATACAGGGTATGGTGTGAAAGTGTCACCAGCATAAGTGTGACAAGATCATAACAAGAAAAAAATAAAAAAAGTCTTAAAATTATGTCTTTTAATGTGAATGTCTTAAATCATAGGTAAGCTATCATTCTCCTTCAAGAAACCCACCAGACAATACCCAGGATAAGCAAGATAAAACTGTGTAAGGAATGGTCAGACTATAGGTATATATTTACTTCAGCTGAACAAATGAATAGAGAAGCTGAAATGATATTAAATAGAAACTTAGATATGGAAATAAATTGTGTACAGTGGTAGATGGGGTTGGCTTAGTATCATCTATCATAAAAAACATATATAATACTTAAGTCCTAGGGCCCAATTGTAGATTGTCTTAAGCCACTAAATTGGTTGCTTGTAACATTGTCAATGCTAAAGCACGATATCATTATTAGTGGGGTTTTTTACGTTGTATAAAATCTGAAGTTAGATTCTTCTAATCAGCAAAGAAGGAATTAGAAACACCATCTTGCAGTTCTATTTAAAAAGTTAAATCTAGAACTAGATATAATATACTCATGGAGATTTTTGAATCTTACGGTAAATTGGTATAAGTGTGTTTCTTCAAGATTTAAGATCACCACAAGGATAGATTATTTTTGAGTATCCTCTGGTTTACCAATCCACAGTGTGACGACAATCCAAAATGAATTTTCAGGCCATGCAGCTATTGTTTTGGAAGTTAGACAAACAGCCAGCACATAAGCAAATTATTCATGGCAATTGACAAATTGTTATTCTATGGTGAGGACTATGTAGGAGAGGGTAATCATTTCATAAACGGTTTCTTTCAAATCAATAATGACTCAGCTGAAGAGGACATTGTATGGGATGCCTTTAATCCAATCCTAAGAGGGGATATTATATCAAAAGCTATCATCCAACATAAAATCAGAAAGGATTGTCATTACAATATTAGAAGAAAAAACATCTCCAACAATCTTTTCCAAACTCTAGACTCGAAGTGGATAGGAAAAACTAGAGAGCAGTCAAATTAGAATTACAAGATAATTATTTTAGACAAGAATGGCTAAAATCCATAGCTCTCAATCAGAAATGGCATGAAGAAGAAGAATGTGCATGGAAAATATTGGCATGGTATAGTAAAGGTAAAAATAAAAAGAATGAAATCCACATGGTACTATACCCTGAAAAAATGAGGTTGTTCAGAATCTAGTGGAGGTTTCAAAATTAGGTTTGGAACACTACAATCTAAACTTAAATTCAAAAGGTAGATTAAAGTGAGATAATGGCATATTTCTCTAATGGTGCCATCCCCAAACTAGCTGAGATAGAAACAAATAAGATTATAGCCCTGATTACAGTAGAAGTGATAGAAAAGGTGATAAAAGGATTGCTCAATGTTAAGGCGAATAGTGAGGATGGGAAACAGCGTTTACAACGCTGTTTCCACAACGCATGGCTTTACAACACAGTCGTTACAACGACCAAGTTGTTACCATGCGTGCCATTAAATCGTAAGTCATATCAACGACTTGCTGTAGGGGGCGTGCAACACCAGGGAATGTGTTGGATTTTAAATCCAACACCTTCCCTGCTGTTGCACATAATTAATACTATTCCTAAGTCTAGCGCGCCCCCTAGAGCAAGTCGTTGATACGACTTGCGATGTAATGGCACTCGCGGTATCAACGCGGTCGTTGTAACGACCGCGTTGTAAAGCCATGCGTAAAGAATGTATGTGTTGAAACGTCATACATTCAGTGAGGATGGGATTCCTGTGGAATTTTATAAGCAATCTTCAGAATTATTATCACCAATATTAGCCTCGGTGGTGTACAGTATGCTTCATGTTTTTACAAAGGGAAAAACATTAGTTTTTTTAAAGCCAGGTATAAAGCCATGAATAAAGGAAGAAGATGCCAACTCATATCGACTAATTACATTATTAAATGTTGACTACAAGATAATCGCAAAAGTGATAGCCATCAGACTGGCCAACCCAGCCACCTTATTAATAGAGAGAGACCAGGATGGTTCTGTTCTGGGGAGACAGCTATATTATAATACCAATTATTTGGTGGAGGCTATAGATTTTTTTTTAGAAAATAATAGCATACTGGCATTAGTATCATTATTAGATGCTGAAAAGCCTTTTTTTGTTTAACAAAAGTTAGAAGTTATGGGCCAGACATCAGGAGACAGTGAATCACAGACAGCTCCAATAATCTCTGTAATTATGAATAATATGTAATAGTATCACACTAAACTGCATACAGTACTACAAGCATGGTTTGTAATCAATTTTGATGGATTTATGAAGGTTAATTATGCGGAAAATGCATATTTATGTGTACGTTTTCATCATCCTTGCCTAAATGTGTGCAAAATGTGTTTGTGTAATCCCCACTTGATGTTCACGATTTACAATCATCTCCCAACCCCTCATGCAATGTACAGCCCTCCGTTGCTTCACGGCTAGGTTCACACTATGTGAATATCACATACACATATCATTAAGGTGAGAGGACTCCCCTGCTCCTGCTGCAGTCCCGATTTGCACACACCCAACCGGAGGGGTGTTGGGAGCTGACCAGCCACAGAATGTTCCCTTTTGAAGCCAGTAGGGTTAAATCTAGCCAGCAATGAGAGCATCCTGATTGCTGACTAGCTCATAACATTTTACTCTGGGTCCTAATATCATTTATTTAACCTAATGGGAATTATCCTGACTAAATACTGCATTATTACATTATGTTTACGTACATGTAAAACAATGATTATAAGTAGATGTAGGAAGGTGGAGTATTATGTTGTGATGCTGGTTAGGCTTCACCATTCAATACTCTCACAGTACCCCAAAGATGTTCCTAGGATTCACAATAATGAGACCTCAGCTCAGTCCTGGTAGAGTGGCAAACAGCAGTCAGGCTTTACTAGAAGAACCTGTGTTAAGCATTTCAGAGTACCAACATGGACGATAAGTAATTGACACGACTCAAAAGAAATCCAATACCAATTTAAAAATTAAGCCAATTTTTTATCTTCATTTAGACACCAAAATGAATGAGATCAGATACATATAACCGGAGTTATGGATTTTAGAAGAAAACTTAAATCACAGCAATGCACTACTGCAGAAGTTTTGCATTGCGGTCAATGGGAAAAAGTGGTAGTGACAATCAGTCACTTGCAGGTCGAGTTGCATGGAACCCTAAGGAGGGTAAAGCTGATACAGGTCCCAGGACCAAGCCATGACAGTCAGTTTAATTTTACCTGGCTCGAGAAGCCTGGGTGCAGAGTTGTCCTGGTTGTCCTTGGTGCTGAAGAAGGGAGCCGTGGGAGAGCTGGTATTACCGCTTACACGGTGCTGGTGGGGAACAGGGTGCAAAAAGTCAACAATTAGGTGACTGCTGACATTGGATAAAGGTTTCGTGGAGTTCCCTTGAGGTATAGCATTGAGTAAAAGGGGTGGTTACCGGACTGGCGATCAACAAGTCTTGGCAATGGCAAGCACAGTAAAAAGTTAATTCAATGTCTGGAGCCCCTGTGGAACAAGGTTGCTGCCTGAAACTTTGTGTAGGTCAGGACTATATTTCCCATAATGCACTAGACCATCTACTTCTGGGCAGTCTCTCACAGCAAGTGTGGACTGGCAGCAAGAACACAGGAAAGGCTGAGGCAACCAGGTGGTCAACCTCTTAGGTAGCCACCTGGGTGCATGCCACATCGTCCTCGACATGAGATGCATGTCAGAGGTGTTGAGGCATGTTGTTTCATACCAAATATGACATATTTAGGTGGTACCATAATGGAGCTGGCAACCTCTGGTTTGCCCAAGTGCCAGCCCATGTTATTCTGTGGACCGTCTATCACGTGTAAAGTATTTGTGCAACACTACAAAGAGTAACACAGTGAAAACACCAAAAAAAGCTTCTACACCAGGTGAAAAAACATAGAGAATAAATGTATAAATAAAACAAGAACAACATGGTAAAAATCCAAGAAGTAGATGTCGAGACATGAATTTTTAAGGAATAAAGGCAAAAAAGAGCTTAGAAGCAATAAGCTCTTAAATAAGAAATCTGGTAGCACAAGATCGGGGCAAAGTCAAAAGTTCAGGCCGACTGCAATGGAGCGCAGGCCGGATGCAAGGATCCACTTTGGCCCGCTGAACCAAAGTACCTTGGCCCAGGATGCGTTGTCGTCGATGAAGATGCGAGGTGCAGCTGCAGTGATGCGTCGGTGTCAAGCCACGCAGTGGATGAGTGTTAATTTTCTCCATACAACTGTGACAATGCGTCAGTTCCGAGTGTGAGACACTGGTTCCAAATGTGATGTGTGGCTGCGGCTCCCGAAGTAGGCGCTGCATCAATTCTGAAGATTCGCACTGGTAAAGTGCTCAGAGTCCTAAAGCCAACAAAAATGAGGTCAGAAAAAGAGAGGGTGGAGGAAGGCAAAAGGTTTAGGATGACCCTTCAGAGAGGGCCATTTTCCAACACAAGGGGCTTATATCAGTTTTAGGGAGAGAATACTGGCATTGGAGCCTGGCCAGCAGGCTCCAGTTCACTTTCGAAGTTATAACCATCAGCTTTGGGGCAAAATGTTTGGGGTTGACCATACAAAAAGGGCACTTTCCTACAGTAGTGTAGTAATATTATCAATACCATTTTATTGATTAATTTTTCGACTGAAAACAATTCACACAATAAGTACATCTGACTAGAATATACTTCTTTTAAAATCAGAATTCCAGCTGCTCCTTGGTAGCATGCACTTCTGGAGTCACAGACAGGTTAATATTTTTTTTTAATACTATTTTTGAAGTTTTTAAGAAAAGAATATTAGTAATAACAGCAATACCACATCAATAGTAAATAATAACAAGTTGATAACAAAATAGTGAAATAGTTCAGAGGATAAAAAAAGCAATACAATTTGATAAACATATAACAATTATGTTTTGTATTATGAAAAGTGAAGGAGAGGAAAGAAGAAGGGAAAGAAAAGAAGAGAGAGATGAAAAGAAGAAAAAAAATATATAGTATCTAAGATATAGGTGTGTGAGCAGAAAGATACGAAGTGAAAGGTAACCCAATTAGATCATATTTAAGGCTCCCTGTTTTCCATTTAAAAGGATTTTCACATATAAATACAGACGGAACACTGTTATTCCTTTGTCTGTACTAATAAATAGAAACGGGAAAATACTTACCAATCAGCTTTATCGTGTCTATGTGCTCCTCTGAAAAATTAGTGTCTGAGGCGCACAGGGGGTAAGGAAAGAAATCTGAAACTGCTGCCGGGATGTCCTGCTGATTATTCTCCCTACTAACATCACCCCGCACTCCCGAGTCTGGGATTAGCACTCTGCTGCCAAGTGAGACTGATCTGTTAATGAGCGAGCCTCTCTACTTCCCAGACAGCAGCAGGCCGGGAGCGCCTATTGGCCTTTATCAATACATAACACATGTATTGACCATGCCACTGGGTTTATGTGGCAGATATTGCCCCCCCACAGACATCCCGTTAACACCATGACGTTCGTCATCTGTTGTCTCACCACCAGCTCGTAGGAACTGCCTGTCTGGAGGCATAGTTCAAAGTGCAAAGAAATGTGCAAGCAGAGTAGCTCTCAGCATGTAAAAGCTGTATAGATGTCTAAACGTTGGCTTTCCACGTATCTGGAGCCCCGATCTCTAATTGTATTGAGAAAGCTGGAGCCCATTACAAGTGCACGAATCTTGGTGGCCTAAAGTGTCAACCTGTGGGATCTGTATTTACATTTCTTTTTTTATATGACAATGGGTGTATACATCAACTAAAAAGGTGGTGGATAGAGGAAATGGGAGTAGTAAATTTGGAGGGACTTGAGCATTGTGGTCAATTAGCATTAGTGAGGAGTACAGATAGTGAACCACCGACTTGCCTTGTCATCACTGCTGTGGGAGAAACCGGAAGAAATCAAGAATCTACGAGCCCTGTTTACGTTTCTTGATTTTTACTCAGCTTTATTTTTCTAGCCGCACAGCAGAAATTAAGTGACTGCTGTGGGGCTCAGAGTGGGTGTAACCCTGTGATGGCAAAAGGATTGTGATGTCACTTCCACTACCCATAGCACTGGGGTGAATTAACATCCATGGACATGAGCATACATAACCAGGCTCAAGTCTCTGGTTTGGCTAACCATCCCATGATTCTGGCTAAATCCCTTAATTTCCCAGGGTCTGTTAAAATGAAAGTGACCTTCTGTAATCAAACTGGTGCTCATGTAAAGCACTTTTGGTGCAAACTCGCAATATAAAAAAACAGCAAAAAGTGTGCATTGTCTATTTAAATAAATGTGAAAAAATTCTAGCTGCAGAGTCTTCTTTTGCTTGCCTCAAAAACAAATGTGGATAAAATGATAATAAACATAAACATGGATAAATACAGACGGAAATGTGAAAAAAAGAAATGCTATAAAACAGGGAGCCCTAATCATATTTAATTTTCTGAGACAACGAGAGTGAAGAAACAGTAGTAATTCTATGTTCATGACAAATAAAATTCCACCATGTTACTATAGACAAATTAGAGTGTCTTTCCAACAACAAAGGATCACCTTGAATGCAAGAGCAATAAAAATATCAAATAACATAGGCTTAGGAGAAAGTGTGGTGAAGCAGTTTCAAGAAAAACATTTTGCATTGATAATGGAATATTACAGTGAAAAAGTTCTAGACACTTTGCCCACATAGATTCCCAAAATTTCAACACATTGAAACAATAGTATAGTAGGTGAATTAAAGTCCCTGTGAAGGAAGAACAGGACCAGCATAAAGGAGAGGAGGTGGGAGAGAACTTGGAGATACATTCAGGACCATAATTTATCCCAGGCAGGAGTAGGAAGTGAAATGGATAAATCAGTTTCCCACAATAGCTCAATAGGTGTTTCGGATCTTTCAGGGATAGGTGATCATAACATATTATATAAATAGGCAGCTTTGGGTGTAGAATCATGAGAGATGTTATATAACGGTATGTGGGGAGTGAGTGATAGAGTAGCTGGGGCAAAGTTATTAGTTGTTGAATAGGACTGCAGAGAAGATGATATTAAAAGATATTCATGGAGAAACGAACTTGGTAAATTGTAATATGTTTGCAATTGTGAAAAGGGAATGACAGAGTTATGGTGGACAAGTTGATAAATAAAAATTATACCTTTCTCCTTCCAGTGTTTATAATAGAATTATTTACGCCAACATTTGATGAATTTGTTATACCAAATAGATGAGGCCAAGAAACACTGCCAAGCATCAAAACCTGCAGAAAATACAGTGTGTAACAATTGTTGGGAATATTTCAGTATAGGATTATTTGATATAAAGGTGCAGTTAGACATATAATTTACATTTTCAAATGAGAAATCGTTAAATAAAGAGCGTTCAAACACTATCCATCATGGTATGGGAGTATCAACAAATTCATGAGTTAGAGCAAAAAATTGACTAATTAAAAATGAAGAGTGATATCATTTAAAATCAGGAAAACAGACACCACCCTCATTCTTGGGACGCTTGAGTTTAGCCAAAGCAATATGGGAGTGTTTGTTACTCCATAGAAATTTGGTGCAGAGTGAATTAATTTGAGAGAAATAAGAAATAGGAATCTTAAAAGGTAACATAGATAGTGTAAAAAGGGCATGTGGGACAATCATTAGCTTGATTGAATCCAACCTTCCCCATCATGATAAGTGAAAAGGAGACCATGATGAAAGTCATTTCTGGAGTCTGATTGTTAAAGCTTTAAAAGTACAACTAATTGTGTCCAAAATGGTGGAAGAGAACCAAATTCCAAGATACTTTATTTTGGTAGGGCACCAAGTAAAATTAGTATTAGCAAAGATATATTGGTAACATGAAGAATTTAAGGGTAATATTTCAGTTTTAGAAAAGTTCAATTTATATCCAGAGATACTAGAGAATAAATGAATTTCATGTAGAAAAGGAGGTAAAGAAGAGAGGGGATTTCACATATAGATTAAAATATCATCAGCATAAGCTGTTTCATTAGAATTGTGTACAAAGCCTGAAATGAGTGTATTACAGCAAATACGTTCAAGGAAAGGGTCTAAGCAGAGAGTGAATAGCAAAGGGGAAAGAGGACATATTTGTATTTGTCGTGTACCTCTAGGTAACAGAAAATAATGGGAAAACAATTATTAACGAAAATACTAGCACATGGTGCAGAATATAATAATTTAACAAACAAAATGAAGTAGGGCCAAAACCATACCATCGGAGAGTGGTGAACATAAATTGCCAGTTAATATGGTCAAAAGCCTTATCGGCATCGAGACAATGCATCTAGAGGGGAATTATATTTTTTACCAAAAGCAATGACATTAAAAAACATTCTCACATTGTCAGCGGCCAGTCTGCCCTTAACAAAACCACATTGATCGGTTTTGACCAGTAAGGAAACAATAGTCTCAACAGGGGACCCTAGGATTTTGGCAAATATTTTTCAATCATAATTAATTTGGAAAATAGGACGATCATTTTTACAAAGGGTGCAATCTTTATTAGGTTTGGGAATAAGGACAATCAAAGCTTCTAGAAAAGAACCAGAGGCCTTAGACTTTGCAAGAAAAGTATTAAAAAGTTCAAATAGTTTAGGGGCCAAAAATGGAGGAGAAATATTACAAAGAAAGGCCAACAGGACCAGAAGCCTTGGCTGTTTTAAGGATCTGATGGCATCCGTTATTTCCGTGAGAGTTATCTCACTATCTAATAAATCAAATTTATCAGCCATAGATGGAGGATTGGGTAAGCCACTAAAAAAAGGTGTGCATATTGTGTTCTGAGGGGTTGGTATCATCAAAGTACAATAACTGGTAATATTCTTGAAAAGTGGAAGAGATGCCAACATCAGAAGATGCAATTTTATTAGTATGTTAATTTAGAATAGGGCCAATATTTTTATGTTCAGATTTGATTTTCAAGAAATTAGCCAACATCTTGCCCACTTTGTTTTGGCCTCCATGATATTTAGATTTAACTTTAAGGAGGATATTACAGACATCAACAGTGGCAAGTTTGTTAAAAGCAGACTTGACTTATCTTGTGTAGGACAGAAGAGGATTTATAGGAAAAATAAGTGTGTTCTAATGTTTTGAGTTGTTGTAATAAAGTAGTGTATTTGGCATGATTGAGTTTTTTCCTCCTTGCTGAGAATGCTATAATGAAAGCACAAAAGGAGGCCTTAAAGGCATCCCAAAAATTAGGAATAGATGTGTCTGAAGGTTGATTAATTTTAAAAAACTCTCTAATAAAAGTAGTAGCTTCAGATAGGAAATTGTTATCGGAGAGGAGAAAGTTATTAAATTTCCATCGACCAGCTTTAGAATTATTCAGAGATAAATCAAAGAAAGAAAAAACAGGGGCATGATCAGAAATAAAAAACAGAGCCAATCTCTGAGGTTTGGATGGAGGGAAGTAAATGTTTACTAACCAAAATATAATCAATTCTAGAACGAGTATGGCGAACACTGGAGAAAAACGTGAATTCAAAAGAATCAGGGTTACAAGTTTTCCAAACATCAAATAATGGGCGAGTGGTAATGGCAGATTGAAATGCTTTATGAGATTTGTCAGGATTAAATTTACATTTAGACTGTCTATCAGTAAATGGGTCTAACCATTGATTAAAGTCTCCTGCAACAATAATGGTAGGGTTGTCAAGAGAAGCTAATATATTCTTGATGTTGTTCCAGAAATCTGGATCCGGTTTAACAGGATGATAAATATTAAATAAAGAGATTTGTCTGTTATGAATGACAACCTTAGCCAATTCCCATCGTCCATCCTTATCACATTGAGTTGATAAAAGTTGTGCATTCAACGATTTATGAAATAGAATAGCAACACCACCTTTACGATTAAATGCAGGAGAATATACAACTTGGCCTACCCACTATCTTTTTAATGTAAGAGATTCTACATCCTTACAGTGAGTTTCCTGCAAAAAAGAAACGTGAATTCAATCTGGACAAGTCAGAAAGTACCTTTTGTCTTTTGACAGGATGTCCCAGACCACGAGCATTCCACGAGAAACCGTTAAACATATTGGGGAATGGGATGAAAGATACAGAAATACAGATGACACGCTGTGTGAACACTGCAGAAAATAAAAAGACACCATATATTCAACAAATATGTAACATATACACAGTATGAAAAGAGAAGTACAAAAAACGAGAAAGCACTCACCAAACACTACAAAAAAAACAGCGTAAAAAAGAATTGTAGGAAAAGGTAAAAGAATAATAGTAAGGTAAAGAGATAAATCAAGGAAAGAGATCCAGATGTAAGGTGAAGAGTAGAAGAGGCGATCATGGGGTGCAACAGCACCAAGAGCAAGAAGAGCAGCGGGATGATAGAAACTAAGATATAAATGAGAAAGCAGCCATATAGAAACAATATGGAGGAATATAGAAGAAAGTAAAAGACTGTGAGAGTAACAGAAGTTAGCTAGAATTATTTAGGCGCGCTGGGTATAGGTGTACCCAGAATGCTGAAAGATACTTTGGAGAAAAGATTGTAGTTTGATAGGGTCATCAAAGGAGCATGTACGGCCCTCGTGAGTGATTTTACATAAACAAGGATGCAGAATACCATAATGAATGTGTAATTGTCTCATTAGTGGACGAAGAGCAAGAAATTGTTTCCTTCTGGCATTATTAGCATTAGGGAGATCTTGAGAAATATAAATGGCATGACCAGACCATATGAGATGATGTTTTACTTTTGCAACCTTCAACACACGAATCAGGTCTGTAAATTCCAAGAATAACATTATAATTCCTCTGGGTCTAGTAGAATGAGGTTTAGAAATGAGCAAGACAATGCACACGTTGAATGTTCAATGGTGAATCATGCTGAAGGTCCAAAAGTTCAGGCAGGAACTTTTTCAAGAAGATAAGAAGTTCTGGGCCTTCTAAATTTTCTGGTAGGCCATAAAAAGAAGATTGTTGCATCTATTTTGATTTTCAAGATCCTCAGTATGCAATTTGAGCCGTTGGATTTCTTGTTCCAAAATAGGAATCCTGGTAGTAGCATCATGCAAATTACTTATGCGTTGCTCCATATCAAACAGTTTCGCTCCATAGTTATCCATCTATTCTCAATTTGCTGAAGTTTTTCATTGGTAGCAGTCATGAAAGGGTTCAAGCCCCTCACCTCATCAAGGATAGTGTCAAGAACAGGATTTTGCGATAACATAGTGGGTGAGGGGGGGTCATTTTCACCCGCTTTGGTTTAGTGCCAGAAGAAGAAGGCTTAGTAGAAGCTAAATTTTCACTGGCCATTGTAGCGTTATGAAGAGGACGATGGGTAGGTTTCAGTGATGGTCTGAGCCTGCCCATATGCTGTATGAACAGCACGCAGAAGTATACAAATGTGATAAAAAGTGAAGAGAAGGAAAAAAAATTATGCATATCCAATTTGAGCACAATATAAGATATCTAGAGTGAAGAAAGCACCCAAAAATGCTCAAAAACCCAGCATGAGAGAGAAGTAGCAATGTCTATGAAGAAACTGCTGTGAGACTACAGCAAAGGGCCATTTTAAACAGCATTTATGGAGGAAAAAACTATTAAATAAAGAAAGTGCCAGAGTAAACATTAACGATATGTAATGCACACAGCACTACTGAAATGTTTTTTTTTAAATGTCGCCAGGAGTTTGATTGTTGAAAACGCCGGTATTCTACAGCAGGGAGCCTTAAGACGAGCGGCACTGCCATAAAATGGTGACCGCCCGTGTATGAGGTGATAAACTCACCGCTGCATCTCCGGGTCTGGTACGTGAATATATGAGGTCAGAGCAGCTCAAGATGCTGCTCTGACCGAGGAGGACAACATAGTAGGAAGCAGCTGACCCAAAGCGGGGAGGCTGCAAGAAGAAGAAAGAGCTCCACACTAAAGAGGAGCTCAGCAGACAGCCTCCATCTTCACCGGCGCGCAGACCACGCCCAGACAGATTTTTTTTGATATGTGGGTTTGTAGAGGCAGTGCAATAGTTCATGGCAATGCAGTAAGTGTCCAGGCGGGAACTACCAGATGAATCTGACACAAGGAAATGTCTCACATGTTATTTACTTACCAAAAACACCCATGGGAAACTAAGATCAGGGTGTTATGCAGTTGTATAAAGGGCAAAAATTGGATGTCCGAGTGAAGGAAAAGCTTTTCTCATTGGCATCTACAATTAAATGCGCTTTCAGAAGAACGTGGCTTTTGCAGCAAGTCTACAGTTGGGGCCATATTTATGGCAAAGTCATGCAGTGCAGCGCAGCAAGTCATCTTGCTGAGCTGGGCCGCATGATAGAAAAAGGGCAGGAATGCACATTATTTAAAAGAATACAGCTCATTCCTGCCTTTGCCCCTTCACTGGCACCGTTTGGCTGCCTAGTGCCAACGCAGGCAGCTTTGCACCATGTTGCAAGGGTGCCTGCGCTGTGAGTAGGATTCTTTTTGTGCAGGAAGGTGCCCCTGAGGAATTTTGCAGAATGCAACACACATAGAAAGAGGAAGGAACGAGGAGAAATGAAGATACTTCTCCTCGTTATGTCTCAGCTGGGAAGGCATAGCATTTTGATAGCATTCCCAAGTCTACCACTTTTGGTAACTCTGGGAATGCATCGAAATCCATGGATGTTCCATGGGAACACCCACACAACACCCATGGAATGCCTCCCTGGTGCAGAATAATGCAGTGCAGCGATTTGCACTATGTTGTGTTACTCTGGATTTATGAAGCCACTCAGGGCCACGCAAGGTGGCCTTGCGTGGCTTCATAAATTACATTTAGGGCTTGTGTTTTGCATGCACCACGTTGCGTGGTGCAAGCACGATGCAACCCCATTCATAAATATGTCCCTAACTGTTTAAATGTGAAACCTGAATTAAAATCACCTTTGATAACTTTTGGCAAGAACACTCTAACAAACCCAAATGTGCAATATACAGGGAATCGTGGATGAAAAGACAAACAGATGGATAAAACTGTGATTACCTGTAAGGTTTTATCCTTGTTTGAATTAAGAAATATAATCTGCCTGAAGCTCATCTTCATTGCTCAGTAAGATATATCCTCATTCCTGGCTGGCCTATAATGGTTCACATAATCCCCACTGTGGCTAAGAGACCAAACAGTTGGTATATCAAATGGATCTCACAAAAAAGATACAGGAAAGGATGACAAATGAGCCCTTGTACTTCCAAGTCACATAGGTTTATGAATAGCTCCATCAACAAATTCCTTAAACATGGGGCGTAACACAGGCCTCTGCACCCACTGTGGTGCGGGGGACAACGGTTCAGGGGGCCCCATCCCTTTAGGAGGACCCATCAACACAAAGCCAATGAATATATGTAAGACACGGGAGATCCAGGGGCCCCTTATCACATTCTGCAGGGGGCCTGATCATTTTGCGTTACACCACTGCCGAAATCAGCATGTTAGTAATTGCAGATGGGGCAAAATTACTTAATTTCAGAAACAAATTAAAATGTGGCTAGAGCCTCATTAACCCAATAATTGGTACAATCATGATCCGGTCTTTCGGCAGCATTATGCACAATCCTGAAAGCTGGGTTTTACAAAACACAAATACAAATCAAGCATTTTCAATGTAATAGGTCTCGCATTGTGACAATTAGAGCTATTGGCGTTGTAAATGTAAAAGTTTTTACTTATGTATTTTGTAATGGAGTGGATGTATGTGGTGTGTAGTGGAATTATGTAGGCTGTTGTGCAGTGTAATTCTGTGGATAGAATTATGTGGTATTTAGTGTATAGGAATTATGCGAAGTGGGATTGTGTTTTATGGAGAGTAATTATGTTGAATTGCATTTCGTGTTTTGGAGTGTTATGTAGTGGAGTTTAATTATGTGGTGTGCTGCTTAATTTTGTGGTGTGATGTGTAACTCTGTTGTGTGGATTGTATGTATGTGGTGTGTTTGAAGCATGGACCACAAGTGTTTGTTAGCAGATTGAATGTCCTGTGCACACGCAAAACTCAAACAATTGGATGAAATCCATGTTATTTACAAATATTGGCAATGCCAATAGGTTTTGTATTTGCGACAATTAGAGCTATTGGTGTTGTAAATGTAAATGTCTTTTACCTATGTGTTATAGACTGTAGTGGATGTATATGTTGTGTAGTGGAATTATGTGGGTTTTTGGAATTATTAATTATGGCACTGTGTGGGGTGGAATTGTGTGGTGTGAATTGTATTTGCGTAGTTGAATTTTGTGGCATGGTGTGCAGTAGAACTATGTGGATAGTAATTATGGTGTATTCAAGTACATTGGAAGATATGTTTTGTGGGATTGTGTGTTCTGTGGCGTAATTATGTGGAATGTTATTTTGTGTTGTGTAGAGTTATGTAGTTGAGTTGTAATATGTGAAGTTTTGTAGAATTTTGTGGTATGATGTGCAAATATGTGGTTTGTATTGGATGTATGTGGTGTGTTATGTAAATGTGTTGTTGATTAGAAATATGTGGTTTGCTGTCGAATTATGTGGTGTTGAATGAAAATGTGTTGAGTTGAATTGTGTGGCATGGAGTGAAATTATGCAGATGTAATTATGTGGCATAGTGTGGAGTGTTTTTATGTGAATTTTTTTGTATGTGTAAACAATAGTCGCTATGTGCTTTATTTCTTTGAAACACCATTCCCCCCTCGCAAAGTTGAGTTTCGAAGGAACAACCAGTGCAGTTTATTGTACAAGGACAAAAAGTAAAATAAAGATAGGGAGAGGTCTAAGACCTTTCCCTGAAATAAAACATTTTTAAAAGCAGATGAAATATGCAAATTTTGTTGCACAACTATAATGTACATGGAAAAGATTGTTTTATTGCGTGTGCAGATTTGCACATAAAATCTGTAGCAGATGGATCATTTCAAGAACCGGTAGTGGCTCTGTTATTTTTGAGCATTATACAGGCTATGTAGTGAGATGAACGGATTAAACGTCTTACAAAGATGAGCACAACATTGAAAGTAATACAATTTGTACAGTACTGGGCACTGTGGTAATGCAGCAATTAATTAAACCTCTTTTACTACAAAAATTATTAAGGAGATTAATACAAAGCGTCCTTGCACCTTGTGGTTAATGGTTGTGTGCGTGTGTGTGTGTGTGTAATGGTGTGGTGTGTGTGTGTTCCTATTTATTAAGCGTAAATGTGGTTGAGGGTACTGCCGAAAGTGTGTGAAGGAGAGAGTAAGAGAGCCTGTTTTTATCTAGGTGTGCCAGTTTTGAGAGTTACAATTCAGTTTAAAATGTAAGACATAAACTGTGGAAAGGAGGGCCGAATCTGTTATGTTTGGCCTGATGGAAAATACCCTAAAGACTCTATTTGTGAAGCAAAGTTTGAATGTACACTGTTCCTATTTTCTCCATATATGGTATAGACGCTTGCTTATAGAACCGGACTGGACTGAATGGAGTGTAATTTGTGCAAAATGTTGAAAATCACCCTTTGTGACTGTGATATAGGTTGAAATATTTGTTCAACCTCGAAAACTACTTGGTATGTGCTTAAAATTGTGGAAACATCGTGTTCCCAGGCCAGTTTACTGTCCCAGATATAACCTATTTAGTTTGTTGGAGAAGAGGAAAAGTAACTGAAAACGGAGACAGTCTAGAGGCCTCTCCGTGAAATTATTATGAAAAGCCTAAAAAAAATGAAAACCACTTGTGGGATAGATGTGTTAGGTGAATTTCCAAATAGATGGCGTATAAAATACTGAAATTTGACGGCAATTTTGGTAAAAAGTAAAATAGATAATTTTTATTTCACCTATATTTAACTTGTATTTAGTAAACAAGATAAAACTTGTAACTCATATTAGAAGTAAATAACTGGTAGAGCTTTTTTTTTTATTTTTGTATCCTCATATCACCAGAAAAAGCGTCTGCAATACTTTATAAAGCCGCCCTCTCACTATGCGCCCTGCGGCCACTGCATTCGCTTCGGTCTGCAAACCTTACCAGACCAACACCTTTATTGGTGTCATGGTGTAATCATTGGACCAATGGAAAATAATCAAAACCCAGAGCTCTGCTCCATAATAAAAAATCAAGCCAGATGTTGGAATTTTTCTCCTTCACCGCTGCCTGATCTAATCGGGCGATTTTGATGGCTGCCTTAAACCAATCTTCCACCTTCGGGGGCAGGGGGTCCCTCCATTTTATGCAGATTTCCCTCCGGGCTATCAAGATCAGATAGAGCAGCAACCTTCTATGCATGCTCATCAACCACTTACTAATTATTCCATCTTCTCCGAATAAAACTAGAGCCCTGTTCAAGGTAATCTCTCTACCGCAGATTCCCCTAAGTGCGATCTCAATACCACCCCAATAATCTCTCAGCTTCGGACATTCAAAAAAGATGTGCAAATCGTTAGCTCTTATACAGTCACATCTTGGACATTTGGGGGGGGGGGAGGGAATAGGGGCAAACTTTGCTATCTTAGCCGGAGTCCAATATAGACGATTCATGATGAAGAAATGATTCTTCTTCAGGTTGACTGGCTTTACAAATTTGTATAGAAGCCTCAGGGAATAGTCCCAAACTGTCTCTATGTCACACTCAAGGGAAGCCCCATTCCAAACCAGATGTTGTGGTAAACACTCCTTCTCATCCGCCTCCAAGAGTTTCTGATACCACTTAGAAACTTCCTTGTTCTTAGGATTAACATCTTGAAGAAATTGCTCCAATTCCCAGTCACCATAAGCTTCTTTTCTTTCGGACGTAAACCATGAGGTTAATTGCATAATCTTAAACCTGGAAAAATCATCCCCTATCTTTGCTCTCAAAACCTCCCAAGGGTGAATGCCCCCCGATGATATCAGATCTGACCATTTTGTGATACCTGCCCTTCTAATTGGTATACTCAGGCTGTCTTTTAGACATAACGGGGTCCCAGGAGAATCCCAGATTGGAGCAAAATCCGAGTAATAACCTAGACCCCACCTACTCCTAACCTTATACCATAAATGGAGGGCAGACTTCAGTATTTTTAAACGTCCTTTTTTAAAGTACCTGGGGGCACCAAAATTGTATAAGAAACCATCCCCACCTTCCTTCCTTACCATTTCGCCCAGAAGCCTCCCTCAAGTTGAGTCCATCAAATTTTTGCAAAAATACTAAGAAAATGAGCAATGGAGCGGAGGCGCAGGAGGCAGCACTAACACAACTATGGTATTAAGAGGAGGTGGGGGGATGCTAAATGCAAGTGTAAGCCGCTATGGCACTGAAGCTGAACACAGGCAAACAGTAACAGAGCAGAAAACTAAGAAAAAAACAGTCCCCCAAAGAACAGATAAAGAACCATAGCACAATGAGACAGTACTTAGTCTCTGCTGGTGGGAGGAATGGAAGAGAAAAAGGAGGGACAGAGAGGCAAGACTAACCACTAGCAAGAAAGGATTTTTAAAGGACACTGACATAGACAAATGAAAAGCAAAGGTAAGTAATAAGCAGAGTTGTAACTCCACAAAGCAACTACAACAGGTCCCTAAGCGACAGCGGAAGGGCTGTCTAGGCTCGACCTAAACAAAGGTCTCTCTAAACATATATAGGTGTCATCTTTGCTTCTACAAAACTACAAAAGAAACATGGGGCAACCTGGTATTCGTAGAAATCTGGGATATCTGAACAATATAATCCTTTTGGATTTATTTACAGATAAGCTTAAGCATTTCATGGATTAATAGATGAGTCAACCAAGGACATGAATGCTACAGAGAAAGTCAATGATTTTTATTGCAAAAATCAGACATGACTGCAATTTCTTTTTACAAAAGTAATCACATTGGTGCAACAAGAAAGTGACAGAAGTGACAGTGGAGGGCCCGTGTGTTAAGAACATGTGAACATACAGAATAAAGGTATAGCGCAAGCAAAAAGGTTTTGGCTGTTGACACCATTTTTCAAAAAAGTAGTGTAAAATATAATACAGTATTATCAGTTTAATCATGTGAAAATATAGTCTAAAACGCCAATGAAGTAGACGTTTCAACCCAGGGAAAACAAATTTGGCAGAGCTTTCATCTTTGCTTCTTGGTTAAGTCACTTAACATGGAGCGGATAACGGCGATAGCAACACCAAACAACAACCCCAGAATGTAAAGTTCTGCTGACTAAAGAATCTGTTTTAAAATGCCACACATGACATATGGCTCCTTGAGAGAACTGCTTATGGGACAACATAACTGAGCAAGAATAGTTGCAATGAAGCAATTTTGTTCAATTTAAATGTCAGATAATCTACTGGAAACAATTGTCAAAAAACAATTTTATGAATATTCACTGTAACCGGGTCTGGTTGCTCAGTGGACTAATGCTTCCACTGCAGGGACCTGTGTTCGACCTCATGGTCACAGGTTCGAATCCCAGTGGGTCCACTCAGCCTTTCATCCATTTGAGGTCGATAAAATGAGTACCATTTAGTTGGGTAACAATAAACATCTGTTATTCAGCGCCAAGATGCCCCGTTGCTGGGGTGAACGTGCGCTTTACAAATACACATGTTATGTTATCCACTAGTAAAAATGGATACTTGAACCCAGATTTGCAAAGACTGTGTTTTAGGTTAGTGTTACTTTTTTAACAAAAACCCAATGCAAATTGTTAGGTTTGGATTTACAGTCCAACACTTTGTATTTGATTGTAACCAAATTATTGCAAAGCTTGACAGTGTGCTGCCTAGCATTACTTTCCATCAAGGTGGCATTTTATGGGTGGTGCATGGATGTTGATGCAAATCTCTACATAGAGTTGCAGACAGTGAGTTGTGCCAAAATCCTGCGCCTCCATTAGGCAGGTGTAACAAGAAGAAATATTTTCCTTTTTCCTCATTTTTCCATCTTTGTATGTGTGCTGCATTCTACAGCACACTTACAAATAGGGAAAAGCCTTAAAGAATAGTTTTTATACCGGAAGGGATCCCTTCCTGCACAAAACCTATGCTTAGCACAGTGCAGACACCCTTGCATTATGGTGCAAGGGTGACTGCTTGGTTCATGGCAGCTTAAAGTGAGCCAGCGCAAGGAGGGAGAGGAACAGTGCCACATCTTAGGAGATATCATGCTGTTTTGCTCTGTCCCATTCATGCAAAACAGCACAGCAACTGTACTTACTGCTCTGTGTTGCATGATTTCTTTGTAAATCTGGGCCTTAGTATGCATAGTGCAAGATATTGGGTTGCTGGTTGACTGGGGTATGAGCCCTGGCCAAGCAGCAACCACAATCCTTCTCAGGGTAAGGCACAAGCAAACCCCAAATTAACCTGTGCTCAAACCCCTGGTAGATTGGCACAGAGCAGTCAGGCTTAACTTAGAGGCAATGTGAGCATTTGTGCAACAAGTCAAACAGCAAAACAGTGAAAACACCACACAAAAAGATCCCACACCAGGTTAGAAAAATAGAGCAATATTTAATAAATAAAACAAGACCAAACGACAAAAATCCAATCAGTAGAAATGGAGTTATGAATTTTTAAAGTATAAAGTAAAAAATAGCACCTAAAAGCATAAAGCGCCAACCGTGGCTCTCTGGTCGTGCTAGACCGGGTCAAAGTCAAAAGTTCAGGCCAACAGCATTGGATACAGTCCCAAATGAGTCCTGCTGTAGTTTTACCTTCTCATGCTTTGTGCCAAGAGTCCCGTTCGAGTTGGAGAGGACCGCGAGGAGCAAGGAAAGCATCATGGGAGGCTGTCGGCATGGTGCAAAAATCAGGCCAGGTGTTGTGGACAGACAGGCTGAAGCCTCACATTGGCAATTCCCATGAGCTGTTAATACTGCGGTGTGACGAGACAGGCTGGAGGCGGATTGCTCTGATTTTCGTTATGAGCAGCATGGTCTTGGTGCAAATGGGCTCATTCACAGTTGCAAAGAGCCCAAAAGCTTGATTTAAGCTCACTGAGCAACACCAAAGGTGCAGGACAATGAGGGGAACCACTTGAGGGTCAGGGACTTGCTGCAGCTGGGTCCAGGAGCTGGTTGAGGAATGTTTAATGCCCCTGAGGATCAGATCAGGAGGAAAGTGGACTAGCCTTTGGAGGCACTCTGGAGTCCTGAGTGCAAATTAAGTTGCAGGTCCAGTTCTTCTTCCCCAGGAAAGAGGGCAGCATGCAGCAGATCTTCACAGCAGGGCAGAAGTTCCTTTAGAGCAGTAGTCCAGCAGAGTGGCAGTCCTTGAGGCACCACAGCAATTATTTTTCCTGGCAGAGGATCCACAGGTCCAGAAGTGCACTTAAGTGGTAGTGTCTGAGGTCCAGTACTATACAGTTGTGCCTTTGAAGTGGGGAGAAGCTTCTAGAGGTAGGCCTTTGAAGTGCACAGATGCCCTGCCTTACTGGCCTTTGCTCCAGTCCAACTACAGGGGGTATGCAGCCCTTTGTGTGAAGGCAGGACACAACCTATTCAAGCTCTATTCAAGTGTAATTGGGGTCTGGGCCCAGGTCCTCCCTCTCATCCTGCCAGTGACAACCCATCCAATCACACCTAAGTTCCCAATTTTGTGTGGCTGTCTAGGAGGAATACACAAAACTCAGCTGTCAGCTGCGCCCAGCCATGTGACCAGGCAAGGGCTACAGGCACTAAATGGCTAAGGCAGGAAAATTGCAACTTTCTAAAAGTGGCATTTTCAAAATTATAATTCAAAATCTGACTTCACCATAAGTTAGGATTTTAAATTCCAGTTACACCAAACATGAACTGGTTATCTATTCCCATTTAGAAATTACATGTGATGTAAAATATATTAAGGTAACTCCAATGTTATCCTATGGGAGAGACAGGCTTTGCAGTAGTAAAAAACGAATTTAAGAACTTTTCACTACTAGGACATGTAAAATGTAAAAGTACATGTCCTACTTTTTAAATACATTGCACCCTGCCATCTGGGCTGTCCGGGGCCTACAGTGGGGGTGACTTATCTGTATTAAAAAGTTAGGTTTGGGCCTGGCAAAAGGTTCATTTTGCCGGTCAAAAGGGCAGCTTAAGTGGGGTAGCCTGCATACAGTTCTCAGTGTGTTCTCTTTTGTTATGTATACAAATTGTACTCACGGATGGCTCCACACTTGGTACTCCTTTAATAATTTGTCTATATGTGGATTCTGTTGGGCTTGTGCCCATGTGGTACTTTCAAAACTTAATAAAATATGTTTTAAAAAAAAAAGGGCAGCTTAAAACTGCACACAGGCTCTGCAATGGCAGTCCTGAGACATGTTTAAAGTGCTACTTAATTGTGAGACACAACCAGTGCTGCAAGGCCACTAATAGCATGTATTTATTGGCCCTAGGCAGATGTAGTGCCACTTTACTTGGGACTTACAAGTAAATAAAATATGCCAATTGGATATAAGCCAATGTTACCATGTTTTGGGGAAAGAGCAGAAGCACTTTAGCACTGGTTAGCACTTGTAAAATGTGCAGAGTCCTTAAGACAGCAAAAACAAAGTCAGCAAAAACAGGAGGTCTTAAGGCAAAAAGGTAGGGGAAAACCATGCCAAGGATGCCAGGTCTAATACATAGGTTACTCTTCCATAATGTGCCTGTCTTAGTGAAATAGTAACACTTTAGACCCTATTCATAATACAATACCCTCTCCTTTAAATTGTGCAGCATAATGTTAGATATGTAGAGAGACATATTGAATAACACACATTGTTTGAATTTCATGGAAGTGTCTCCCATTTTCTTACTCTACTAATTTATTCCAGAGATACTGAATATCAATAAAAGTTAATGGAAATGCAAACGTGTAAATGTGCAAGATTGACTACTCAAACAACAGCATCTGTTGCTTTTTTACAATGGTCCATATTATGGTACGGAATCCTGTGCAGACTTGTCATTGTTTCAACTGATACATACCAGAAAAATAGGCGATCCTTCACAATATTTTTCTAGTTGGCTTGATAGTTACGAGCTGATGTTAGTCAGTTATAATAATCATACTCAGGTATTGCTGCCATATAACCCTGTTAGTAAGACAGAATATAAAAATATCTCAGTGCCTATACTTAGACCCCAAATACAGCAAGTATAACTTTTGCTCCAATAGAATGTCAGAATGCAGAAAGCAAACAGAAAAGGGTGGTTAAAATTTCGAGGAAATAACAGCCTTTTTTGTGTTCTCACTCACTCCCTCTACTCAATTGTTTTGTGAAGAACGCGCTGATAGTTTTAGTGATACTTTTCACAAATCTGCAATGAGGTAGCAATGACCTCCTGGCAAAAGTTCCACTACAGTAGTGGGGTCAGAGCCTTTTTTCTCTCATCTGAACAATTAATATACCACCTATTTGTCTTCCTTCTCTGGACATGGTGAGGGTGCGGGAACCCCTAAATTTTAACACCACAAAAATCATCTTAATACCACGCCCATGGTTGGATAGGTCGAGGACTGTACTATACCTCTATTTCACGAGGCAATGTGTCCTGAGATAAGGCACAACTTAGCATCTCAAAAATTCAATCAATTAAGTAAAGACAGACTCATTAAGTGAGTTCTAGGGCAGAGATATACATTTTAAATTATTTGTTACACAAATGTAAAAGGTACAATTCAGAAACTATAAGGTACAGATGAATGAAGAATCAATGCAATGAAGGTTCTCTCAGTAACAAGAAAATACACCAAAAGAGGAATACAAGCAATATCAATAAATTACCTAAGGTACAATGGGCAGCAAAATCAATAAGAAATTGGGCAGCGTCCCTAGCAGCATCGGGAAGTCGTCAGGAAAACTCTGGCTCACCCCCAAAATCTGGGGTTTATATACAGTTTTCTTGCATAGGAAAGCATTAGTTTCTGCAAAATCATCTAAGTGTGAGCAAATGAATTACACTTTTAGCAAATCAAAGCACGGTTCTAATAAATGTCATATTGTCTTACCATTTAAGCACTATCCCATGAAATGAATAGTGATTCTGCCCACTCTATGCTAATGTCATCTGGAGAGGGCAGGACAAACTAGTTACAAGAACAACAGCAAACTACTGTGAATGAGTGCAATACAGTGAGCTAGCGGAAGGGCCTTGAGAAACGGTAACTTTACTGTGTCCATGTTGGAAAGTTTTCTTCGAGAACAGCAAAAACAATGTCAACGGAAATAACAAACATGACTTTGCTTGACTGTGTACTGCAGGAATGATGAACAGTGAACATGCAGGAGGACACGTACATTTTGAACAAGATCGCGCGGAGGCATAACTAAGGTCTAGTTAAGATAAACCAAGAAAAGGTACTTCTACACCTCATAGAAAATCATTTTTAAGGCAGTAACACCATGTCAGTTTGGGCACGTAAATTTGAGAGTGAATAGGCATTTTACGCACTGTTAATAATGCACAAAAATATAACATGAACAAAAACTCTAACAATGCTTATAAAAATATAAATATGGTTCTTCATTGGATTCTATTCTGAGATATATGTTCCTACAACGAAGCCCTTCTATTTCCACTCCACTGTGTGCCCTATTACATGACTCCCAGTACTCAGTAGTATTTGCCAAAAAACTTAAGCAAGGAATTGTGGTGCTTCTAGTTAAGAAACAATTTCTTGCTCGTTTTTCTGTTAATTATAAGTCCATAACTTCCCTGCCAATTGGAGGAAACATTCTAAAAAACCATTTAGCTGCTCAAATTATTCAATCGGTCAGCAGTATCTGGTTATGAGAAATTAGCCCGTGTGTACAGGCTACATTTTAGTTTTATGGAAGGACACACTTGTAGGGTAACTCTGGGCCCTTATAAGTCTTCGACTACTAAAATGTCTTGTTTAGTCCCTCGGGGCTCTGCTTTTTCACTTTATCTCTATGATTGTGAGACCACTTGGCAGGCATATTGGATCCCATGGCTTTCAATCCTTTACATATGCTGATGACAAATGATGCCTCGTCTCAGAAAACAGTCCACCAATGTGTCCACTTCCTGGCTGTCGTGTCTAGCTAGACACGTTCTAGTGTTCTGCCCGCAAGTGTAACACACCTTACACCCACCCACCACAGGCGTCACCAGTCAGGTGACCCTGTCAATAAAAGAGGCCGGGCGCCCGGGGCCAGTTCTACACCATAATCGACTGTGTCAGTGTGGTCATTTATTCTAGTATGTGGGCCTAAGGCCCGCCAACATTACACTGGCAATGCTGGCTTAGTATCAGGGACTAGGTATGGCATAACGTGCTCAAATTCAATAAACAGCAACTGATATCTTAGTAGCTGGTGGAAGCCCTAGGAGCTCCTTGAAACAGGACTGTCTCCAGCATCCAAGGTGTTGACCTGAAGATGGCTCCCTGAGAAGCTGCGGTCATTTCATCATGCATCTTCCAAAATTACAAGCTTTGTATAATCAGGGGCATAGCTTGGTCAGTGAGATTGGGGGGGGGGGCATCAGATTTCCCGACCATCAAGCTGGCATGTAAAGTTGAAATACATTATACGACAAGCAGGACGCCCATGAGTGCGGCTTAAGAGGCAGTGACAATGGAGAGGTGTATGAATTAGTAGGAGTACTATACGAGATAAACACAATATTTTGTCAAATAATTTTTTTTAGGGCTTTCAAAACAGAGATGAGAGAGAGTGTGTTTTTGTCAGTGTATGTATGCAAATATCACAGGTGAAATCCGACAGAAACCTCACCATACCCTACTGAAAGCACCTGTACCCAACTATTCATCTGAAAATAAATTTTTTAGGGGGGGTGTAACACCCCAAACACCGCCCTTGAAGCTACGCCCCTGCGTACAATTATTCTTTTTCTGGCTGCATGGGCACTTTATGACTTGCTTTGGTGCATATGCAAAAAGAACAAATGCAAAAAGAACAAATGCAAAAAGAACAATTGATGGACAAAATGCAGAACAATGTCATACATTCACCCCAGTACAAAGATCTGGGCCTAAATCCACCGTTTTTTTGCTCCCCATGCCATTCCAGTTTGAACCCAGCCATTTGCAAATCAGTCTTGACCCTGCGCCCAATGGGAACAGTCCAGCCCGAACTGCCAAGCCAGGTCCTTCCTGGACTGGAAACAAGCATCCTAGGACCGGTTTCGGGGTTTCACCCCTCATCAGCCAGGATAGCTTGACTCCAGTGGCATGACTTTACTACTGTGATGCCGCCGACCTTGGCATAAAGAAATAAACATCTTCCACAATGTTTTGAGATTATGCAGATGAAGTAGCTTAATTTACAACAGTTTCCTGTTGCGGTTGCAGAGCCACCCCTCTTCTTCCACTGGCGTCCTGTAAAATCCAAGATTGCTTACATACACGCTGCCTTATCCGCCGCTGCTTGTACACTGCTTTCCCGACTTTGCAACAAGATTCATCTGGGTAAACCCCAGGGAGACAGACCTTCGTTACGTCAGCCTGGAAGCCTCTTGTATATTTAACGCAAGGCTCGACCTCAGAGCCTTTTCTTATCTGACCCCTTCCAACTGGAACTTACCTCCGTCTGAACTATCCAGGAATTTGCATTTCAGGCAGAAATTAAAAACCTTCCTTTTTAAGCAATAATTTAGAATTTTAAGCCAATATTTGGCTAGTGCCAAAATAACTCTCAGGGGAAGAGCGCCCCAGAAAACGTTTATAACATAGCAATAAAATATAAACTAATATGTGTGTTAATCACATAAACACTTGTATAGAGGAATTTTAGTAAAATATTGAAAACCCGGTGAGCTGGAAATATTCACTCAAATCATTGTCTGAGTAGCAAATACGCTCATCAGCAAATGCACTTTGTTTTCTTCCCAGCCTGTTATTTAAAAAAACGCATTTTGTTTTGTTCTCAGCCTATTATTCAACAATATGATGCTTCCTGCCCTATTTTCATACTTAGATATTATATGCAACACACCATGGGGCATATTCACAAGAACGTGTGATAACTACTGCAAGTGTAGCTTAACGCAACCCTTCACATCGCAGTCCATCGCGGGAAAACAACTCTGTGTCAACGTGGTATTCACAACACGGCGGCACCATGCGATAGACACAAGATAACGCGTCAAATGAACGTGTTAAAACTAACACGACGCAGAAAAAACGCGAAACACGAACGCGAAAATAGTAGCGATGAGGCCAATCGCAATACAAAAATCAGCGATAACCAGTGAGAGGCCTGCAATACCCACGCGTCATGCGTGTAAATGCACAATAAAAGCAGAGTAAAAAAACGGTGAGATGACAATATACGAGCACAACCCCACATCCGTGACGTAGAACAAATGAGCATCGTCCCGCATCAAATAGGCATCTCCCCACAGTCACAATGTACATTGACATGCAGTCTGCATGTAAACTGCGCAAATGCTGAAACATGCATGTAACACACAGTGAAACCGCATCTCCCCCTCACATTGCAGAGGGACAAGCAACCCCTCCTGCACACAGACATGTCAGGACCATGACCAACAAAAAACGAAAGCGTGGACGAATGTAAGGGCAGTCACTCCCGCTTACGTACATGTTGCCCATGTTGTGGGACCTGAGTCACAGGGGGCATCCCTGCATCATGGTGGTACATATCTGACCCCAAAAAGAGCCCTGTTGTCACCTGCAGGACACAAATGGCCGCCAAAATTGAATGAATCTGGACACATGTGAAACACTGAAGAGTGGGATTCCCTACTAACTGCGACACACAGAACTGGCATTTCGAACACGTGACACCCTAAACAGCCTCTCTGCACAGAGGTGACACACCCACCACACATGAACAAATCACAAAAATGTCAGCAATACATGTCGCACTCACACTTGCCTGAGTGATGTGCCTGTACAGATGAGAGACATGCACTCAGGGATAGTGTTCTTCGGATGCATTTATTTGCACATGCTTTGCCTGTGGTCATTATGTACTGTCCCAATACTGCCAAGGACTGCCACAATGTGACGTGCTCATGTGAAGAAATTGTCAATGATGGTGTTCCTATGGGCTATTCCTGCTGCGGCTGCAGTGGGCTGTGGTCCACCTGCCTCATCCCCATCATCATCGTCCGGTGCATCTGGCACATGTATCCATGGAGCCCTGCTACGTACACATATGTTGTGCAACACAAAACATGCAACGTTCATCTTGCACACGATGTCTGGGCTGTACAGGAGCCTTCCACCTGTGACGTCCAGGCACCTGAAACATGACTTCAACACGCCAAATGTGCGTTCCACGATGCCCCTGGTGCGTCTGTGGGCTGCATTGTACTGCCTCTGGGCCTGTGTGTTCGGGCTGGGAGGGGTGTCATCATCCAAGCGCAGAGTGCATATCCTTGGTCACTTGTGACAGTGCAGAGAGACATGAGTCAATAGTTGGTTCGGCATGATGTGTTGGCAGGCTCACTGGTTCATTGGTGTGTGATATGTGTGACTTTGTGAGTCCTGGATGGCATGTACTGCTTGTTGCAAATGAGCGGCATCAATGTGGATTACGTAGCATCAATGCCGCTTCTCCCTCCCCCGAGCATATTCACCAGAGTGCGCAGCGCGGTTGCATCACTTGCACCCCTACGGCACACTATTGACATGCCTGTCTGCACATGTCCACAAGCCTGACAACGACACAGTGCGGTCCTTAGCTGAAGGTGGACGGACACGTGTGTGTAGGGCAATGGTAAAGACAGGGTGGACACAGATGTAGAGTTCATGCCTGGCTGAACTCGCCATGCGGCCGAGGGTAGACCTTTGGCTTATGCTGCGGAAATAGCGACACACACAACAGTTGGCATGTCTGATCCCTGACCCCCAGCGGGCCTGCACACCCTCATCTACTCCTCGGCTGAGCCCGTACCCCGGGCGCATGCTACATGGCAACATTGAATTTTGCGTGACGTGTGGCGCCGACACTACACCTGAGACACACGCCCAGAGCCACCTGTGGAATGACCACACCCCTACGCCGTACTGCCGTACGCAGGTCCACTCCCTCACGCTCACAGGGGGGTCTGACACAGTCACATGTCCCAGGTCTAACCCACTACCTGAGGTGACTAGGTTGCGCCCGCTGTACATGGCACAACGTAATGTGGTATGGTCCGGGGCCCACATGCATACATAATGACCACACGGACACACTGAGATTAGCCGTGGAACTGGCTACGGGCACGTGCGCCCGGCACCTTTTATTGCCAGGGCCACACGTCCAGTGACGCCTGTGCTGGATGGGAGTTGGGTAGTGTAAGCCACCCCTCAGGTGTTGGTTGGTGCTGGCAACAACTACAACAGTGATCAGACAATCAGAAGTTCAAAGTACAAACAGCAAGGTTCCAGGACTTGAGCTGCCCAGAGTTGGTGGCCCCGGATGCACAGCAGCCGGCACCGGCACACCGCCACGGGACGGTGACTTGCGATGCACTGAGGTAGGGCCAGGTGAGCTGAGCGGGCGCACATTGATGTCCAAGGAGAGTGTCGCAGAGTGTTACGGGGGACAGTGGAAGGTGTCCATCCAGGGCATGATGCAGGGGGCAGAAGCAAGCAGAAACAGGCAATATGGAGGAGTAGAATGCTACAGTCTCCTTTTCCCCACGATGTCAGTATCAGCTACATGATGATGGAGACAACCTCCAGGCCATAGACTCTGACGCCACCAGAGTTCCACCAGAGAGTGTCCATGACTCCCGTGGCACAGAGTTAGTGGCACCAGAGCCGGAAGGGGATGCAGTCTGCGATGAGGCCTGTACAATGACATGAAGTCTGCAATTGACAAATCAAGACCCAGTTCCAATTGTGTGTCCTACTTGACCACAGTGTGTGCCGGAGGCAGCGGTCTGCAAGGGCCCACAGACACGTGTGGTCGGAATGCTGTGCACAGAGTTGGTGGCACCACCGCGAAGGGAGTATACTGATTTAGACTCTGCATTAACATGTGTACTCTGCCATTGTGTAATCAAGACTCAGTTCCAAATGTGTGGGCTACTTGTCCGCTGTATAGGCCGGTGGAGAACGTCAACGACAGAGGAGTACTGCGAGCCTTGCCCGTTTAGGCCGTGGTGGTCTGAGGAGGCTGCCAAGCTCGAGGGCCTCTGGTTTGGTGCGAGCACAGGCACGTGGTGGGCCCTCTTGGGGACACGCCGGTATCGGAAGGTGAGCAGTGAGGCCTGGATGCGCATGGCAGGGCGGGACTGGCTCGGGGTCCAGAGGCCCGGGCTGCGGCGGATGCGCAGAATCGCAGCAACACCGCTCTTGGCGACGGCATCGGCCTCATGGTGGGGTGGGAGGCGCCACCCTGGCAGACATGTTGGGCATTCTGGAAGAGAACCACGCCCAGAGCTACGTGCTTTTTATTCACACCCCTACGCTGGCCTGGCGTACGCCGGGCCAGCCCACTCCGCACACGCTTGCAGGGGGGGACATCACAGGCTACATTTCCGAGACCTTCCCCACTGGCTGGGGTGACATGGTTGCGTCCACTGTCCACAACACTACCACCACCAGCAGTATATGTCGACATGGATATGTCTGTGGTCTGCATACTGCAGTCTGTCCAGCACTTCCACGCCACACTTGGCATTGTGTGCATTCTCATTCATGGGTCACTTGCCTCCTTCGCACATGCCTGCTTCCCACCTCTCCCCGCATACTGCTATTGTGTGGCTGAGGTGCCATGCCGGTGATGGCTCATGTACATGGCTAGCCCAGGTTTCCGCAGTACGTTGTGCAGTTGTGTCTGGTGGGTGGGCATGTTGTATGTGTGTTTGTAACGTGTGCATTCCCTGGGTTGTGAGTTGCATGGTTGTGGATTTGCGGTGTGTGGTGTGTTCATTTGGTACTTACCAACGAGCACTGCATTTCCGTAGGTGCCATCCTGGAAGCGCCGGTTGATGATGGACTGTCGGAAGATGTATGAATCATGCACACTGCCTGGGTAGTTTGCGACGACATTGGTGAAGAGTCCCCGGTGGTCGACTATTGCCTGCACATTGATGGAATGCGTGTGCTTTCTGTTGCGGTAATTGTGTGCAGTGTCGGCAGGGGGCACAAGTAGGACATGTGTGCAGTCAATTGCCCCCAACACGTGCGGGAAGCCTGCTATGGCGTAGAAGCCTTGCTTGGTCTCCAGTTGTTCCTGCGCAGTGTGGGGGAAGTATAGGTACTGGGGTACCAAGCTGGTGATGGCATCCTGGACAGGTGTGAGGAACTTGGATAGGGCTGGCTGTGAGACTCCTCCGACTCTGGCAGTTGTTGGTTGGAATGTCCCAGAGGCCAACAGGTGCAGCACGGCCAGCAGCTTTGTCTGAGGTGGGATGTTGGTTGTCCGCTGTGTTGGTACCGTCAGCCTGTGGGCAATGATGGTCAGGAGGCGGAGGATGGTTGACCTTTTGAGTCTGTAGTGGGCAATGACATTCTCTGGTGTCAAGTCTGTGAGGCTGGTGCGTTTCCTGAAGGTCCGCTGTCTTTGTCTGCGCTGCCTCCGTGGTGGTCTGGGGGGGGGAGGGAGGGGTCCGGGGGGGGCGGACCTGGGTGTGGTGGCGGTGGGTGTTGTGGCCCTGTTGGGGCTCCGAGCTGCATGATGAGTAGCTCCATGGCATCTGTTGTTCTTCAGGTGTGGCTGTAGGCTGGGCTCCCTTTTCTGGTGCAGGTTGCCGTCCGACTTTGCACCAGGTCAGAGCAGGTGTTAATTTCCTGCTGCTGACGCGCCTTATCGCATGTTTTGTGATCTTATCGCGGATCTGGCTGGTCGTTGAGAATGTTGCGTTGTGGTGTTGTCGCAGATTTTTGCACGGGAATGCCTACTCTGCATATCATTAGCGTTAGTTGCCGGGGTCATCTGTGGCGATGTTTTTTGCGGCTGCTATCGCAGGTAAACTGGTGATATCGGCTCTTTGCACCAGCTTGTGAATGGGGCGATTAATTTATCATGACTTTGGCTGAGATAAAGTGCCGTTGACTCGGCGATAGTTCCTTGAGAATATGCCCCCCTGTGTTTGTTCATTGAGAGTACAGTACCCAATTGAGCAATTATCACCAAAATGAGTGCCTGCCTGACTTTGTTTATTAGGTAGCTTTGGTAAGCATTGGGCTGCTGCCGTACAGCCATTTTGGAGCACTAGTAAGTCACACTTTGAGTCCATGTTGTGGACAGGGTAGCAGAGCTGAAGGCAAACTGGCCTGCACTGCTGACTAAGACTCTGAATGTTTGACTAAAAATCGATAACTTTCAGATTTTTCCAGAATCTTAGATTGAGAACCGAGAGGGCTTGTTTCAAAATTGCTTAGAATGCATCAGACGTATGTTTGAATGGTAGTATTCTAACTGAGGTATAGCGGGTCGGTCATATTGCACAAAGGAATGAAACAATTATATTGTAGTATGACTGGCGTTGTGAACAGGGGGCAATTTCTCCAACTTTACCTGGCTGGATGCAATGTGGGTGTAGCACCTTAAATAAAACTTTACACCACGGTCTACACTGTTTGGGAAATGGTTCTTGGGCAGACCCTTGTAGGTAATGTTACAATAATCCAGTTACTCCGTGTGTTGTGGTTAGAGCAGTGGAAAGTCATTTTTGAGTATGTGTATTTGCAGCAGCAGCCGGCATTTAGGAAGAGTAGGGAGGCAGGCAAATGGGTGGTGGGTGGGTGGGTGCATGCAAGCAATGTAAGTGCTCTGTGTTCTGCTCTGTCTCCTCAATTCCCTAAACCAATCCTGGCGCTGCTCTAACCAGCATGAGACTAGCGCCAGGATTGGGTGGAGCGGACTGGCTGGACGCTCTTTCAGGCCCGGTAGGCCTGAGCTTGGTCTCCACCCAGCTGTCTAAGACTAAGCTCTAAGCTCTAAGCTCAAGACAACCGGCCAAAGTGACATGCACACTTTGGAGCATCCAGCCAGCCATTGCTCCTGTCCTCTGCTTCCAATCGGCAGCAGAGGACATGCCCAGCATGTCTCCAGGATCGGGGCTGGTGCTGCTGCAGTGCGCACAATAGTAAAAAATAAAATGGCAATTAAATATTTTCATTGCCATTTTATTTTGTTCTGCGTGGCTTGCAGCGAGCGAGGTGGGGGACGACACTCCCCTGCCCTTGTGAAGAAACTGCTGTTGTGTATTTAGTTATTCGCGCTTGACCGCAGTGAATATCTTGGAGGAGTAGAAGAAGAACACGAGTGGAAGAGGACACCTATGTTTTTTACTCCTTCGATCAGTGCCAGCGCTGTGTCCGGAGACTGAGCTAGGCAAATAGTGTAGCTGTAAATGATCTTAAATTTATCATACTATATCAAGACGTTCTGGGACAGAAGCCAGTGGGTGAGTGCTTTATAAAAGTGCACAGCTTTGAGGTTCAACTAAAATATCCTTAATATATATTTATTATGACTAAAATGTAATACGCTTGTGCAAATTCTTCCTTTTTAGGTCTGGTGTAAGCCAATACTTTTTGTTTTTCCAAAAAGTATCATGCACACATATATTCAATGTTGACTCGGAGACCTTTAGCCATTCACTTCTTTGGGTCAGCACCGTTCAGCCATTGGCTTGAGAGAGTGCCAATTACATTTTGGATCACCCCACTGTAGTAATTTAGTTTCACCATCTTTCTGTTGGCTGTTTTGATGTATCCTTCCACGTCTATTGGAATACATGAGGGACTGTTTTACATGTGATAAGTGTGGACAACCATCACACATTCAGTATTTCTTTCTGTAAAGTACAGTAAATTATCACGTACACAATACTTTAATGCTCCTCTACCCTTCCATGTGGCCTCTGCTTCCATTCTGCGTGCCTGAAAGCCTGCATTAATGATTTCCTGGTAGCATCTAAACCCTGCTGCTGGAATTCTGCTCACACAGAGAACACACCTTGTGGCTTCATCCAGCTTAACTGAGACACTGCCAAAACCAATTGGTGTGGTGTGTAAATCACAATGTGAGCCAGACATATTTGCTTTACTAATGCTTGTTGCAGAAGAGGAAGTCAAGCAGAAATAACTCTCTTGTTGAAGAGTATGGATGATAGCGACAGGAAGCTGTTATCACTGTCTTCTGCGACTTGTTCAGCAGAAAGTGGTCATGGTTACAAGTAGCTGGTCTCTAAGGAGATGGGTGAGTCAGTGGAAGGAGTAATCCTGTCCCCCACCCTAACTCCTGAACAGCAGAGGGACTGTCACTGAGTGTTGGGGCTGTTTCCGTCTCTGTTCTCTCTTATCGTGAGGACTACCCACCTGTGCACCCATGATTTGGACACAGGCGCCAACCTCCCTGTCAAGAGCAAATCTTACAGTTTGTTGGATAAGGTAGGTCTAGCATCAAGTTGGAAGTGTCTAAGATGCTAGAATTGGGAGTCATGTGCCCTCTAGCAGCCCCTGGTCCAGTCCGGTGGTTCTGGTACAAAAACTGCTCCGGCGAGCACCAAGCCTGAACTAAGGTTCTGTGTGGACCATAGGGGGCTGCACTTGGTGACCTGGACGGATGCCCATCCATTTCCGTGGGCAGATGAGTTGATTGACAGGTTGGGCGAAGCCCAGTATTTAAGTACCTTCGATCTCACCTCTGGGTACTGGCAGACTGCCCTCACCGAAGGATCCAAGGAGAAAACTGCTTCCTCCACTCCGGAAGGGTATTACCAATTCAGGGTCATGCCCTTCGGGCTCAAGAATGCCCCAGCCACCTTCCAGAGGCTGGTGAACCAGGTCCTTGCGGGTATGGAGGCCTTCTTGTATGTAGACAACATTGCCAACTTCAGCAACAGTTGTGAGAATCATCTCTTTCACCTCCAGGAAGTACTTCAGGCCCTGCAGCGAGCAGGCCTGACTACCAAGGCAAGCAAGTGCCAGATAGGGCAAGGATCCGTGGTGTACTTGGGACACCAGGTGAGCCGGGGTAATGTGCAACCTCTTCAGGCCAAGGTGGAAGCCATCCTTGCCTGGGAGCCCCCACAAAACACAAACAGGCGTCAAAGCCTTCCTGGGCCTTGCCAGGTGCTACCGGAGGTTTATCAAGGGATATGGCACCATTATGACCCCATTGACGGAGCTGACTTTAAAGAAGCAGCTCAGAAATGTAGTATTGTTCCTTACGAGCTCTCAGTGCGGTGGACCAACTTCCCTCTCCTCACCCGGGCACGACAACATCGTGCTGCCAGGTATTATTGCCCGGATTGGGCCAGGGTACTGAGAGTGGCTGACGAGGTTGAAGGACCGCTTCTGAGAACAATCAGAAGTGGGTCAAGAGACTGTGTGACACCCCTGCGCTTCGCAGAACTGGGCTGGTACTGAAAGGCACCTGGTGGAACACTTTTGAGTGACCGACTCAGTCTGCTTCTGTGCCGCATCCTGTGGGTGAACTTCGCGAGTGGTGGCCAAACCCCTATTTGATGACTGCCTCCTAATTAGTGCTTCTACCTACACCCACCTTGTCTCCTGGGACCCTGACTAAGTGAGACTTGGGCCGCATGCAACCTAGAATCCGGGGGGAAGGCTGGCTATCTCCAATCGGGTAGGGTAGTGGGGGTGAACTGGAGGGTGGTGGGAGGCTTGGGCTATGAGACGAGGTCTGCAGTATGCTATCAATTGACCTGCCAGATATCAGTTGCACCGCATTACGGTGCAGTGTGCATATGTGTGCAAGTGCGTTCCATACGGGCCTGCCTGGTATTGTTGCACTGTGTATCAGTGCTGGGTGAGTGTGTGGGAGTGACAGTCTGTAGACCGCCTGTGATTAATGGCACTGCCCTGCAGGGTTGCTTTGCACATTGATGGAGCAAGGACTCACAAAGAGACTTGTTCGTAAGCAATCCTCTCACAGTATTAATTAATTAAAAACTTTGTAATGTCTTTATTAATAAGTGCATACACTACACCTTATCCGAGAGACGCTTACCTATGTGTTTAAAACTAATAAGTAATCCTTGTCTAATCCAAAATGGCCGCTAAAGCGCGGGAACTCCATTGCGCATGTGTCAACCATATCATGTGGTATGACGTCTTTCTTTGCTTGGAGGGAATCTTTGCTTCTGCGCAGTTTATGCTAAAATGGCTGCTTGATGTTCTCACATGCTAAAGCTTTCGCATTGCTGCAATTAATAATGTGGTATTCTAACGCTACTAATGCGGGATAGATTTTATAATTAAATGGGAATAGAGTAGAAGTAGGGGGTAAACAGTCAAAACATTTATTTTTGATTTTAATATGTTTCTTCTTTGATTTCTATTAGTTCGTAAATTGGGCCTGGGTTAACCAAACAGCAGCTCAAGAGCCATGGAACCCGCGCATGCGCTCTGAAAACTAACAAGACAAAGCGATGAAGTCAACTTGGAAGATGTCCAAGGACATGACCCGCTGGTCACCTTCAATGTACATCTGAAATGTCCTATCAATTGAAACAAATTGTATACACTTTATATTAAATTTGTCGTGAGACGGGTGGGAAATAAAGCAAATGTATTAATTGTGAGGGGCGGTATTTTAAAACAATGGGCTTAAAGAAATTGAACTAAATTGTCATGGTGTGAGGATCAACCCCCTGTCCCTGTCCAATCAGAAGTAGGGGGCCCATAATTTTGAAACATTAATGGGAGGTACCTGGGTGTAGAAGGGTATAATAGATATAGAATTAGCTAATTAGCTAGATCAGGCTTTGGTGCTCAACGAGCTGATCGATTGCAGACTGAACCGCTGTCCAGAGAGGTCCTGAGGTGGGGGCGGCAGATTCCATTAGAAAGAAGACACAGAAGAATCGAGGAGGAACGAAGTTTCAGAGAGGGGAACGACGCAGGCATCGTTGGTAGAGAGGTCACCTTTCCTGTTCTGAACCTGGTCCGGAGATCTTTGGTCTTCATCCTTCTTGAGACCCATCTTTCCAACTCCTTGGCCAAGGGGTTTGGTTTTCACACCTTTAGGTAACTATAAATGCAAACCTTAAGCTGTACTGCTGTCTCTATCTTCTTCTTTCTGAGGGACCGCCATTGATGAAATAGGTGATTATTTAGTATGCTTCCTCCTTGATATGCGATTAAGTATTATGTGGTTTGTAATTTACTCTGCTAAGAATTTAGAGAAACATTTTAAAACTTCCTGAGTCAGTGGTTATTTCAGGTGTTTATGAAATTGTATTTGTATGTTCTCATTTTATCCCCAATTATCAACGGTCCATTGGTAAGTCATTACTCTTCAATCAGAAAGGTAATAGGTAGCAGGGATTTTTGATAAAGAGTACAACTGATTCCCACCAGCGGTGATTATTAGTTAGCGTGAATGAATGGGCCCAGGTGAGTATTTAGTGAATGAATGCTTGATGCTAGTAACCCGCTGGATCAGTTTTCTGGCTATCAGAGGATGGTTTTGGTTTTACTTTGTTAATTGGGTAATGAGAATTTTATTTTTTATAAACTAACATCCGTTTTGTTTAAAAGTTTTGTTTTATGTTGTCTAGAATCCCGGGGAAATTTGAATAGCGGATGGTAAGTGGAAGCCATACTGCAGTGAGGTTATCTGTCATGCAGAAATAGTACTGAAAAGTTAAGCAGGGCTATCAGTACTTGTTAGGGACTTTGTGCGTGTGAGTGATAGCAAAGGAATACGCTGGTAAAAATTTGATGTTATATCACCTAGAAAGGGTAACATTGAAGGAGTAGCAGGTATTTCCGAAGCTTATATGAAGAGTAAACTGAAGGGTTTTACTCGTAGTGTATGTTAGTAAACGGAAGGGTTTTACTAGTAAGTGAGAGAAATCTATCTTTTCCAATATTAGAGAAACTGGCACGATAGCGAATGTTATATGTTGTTACTGAATTTAAATAAGAATCATTGAGAAAATAATGTTTTGCGTATGATTTTTGTAAAGGGAGGGTCAGCTGTTGGAGTAAAAGCTGACGTCACAAACGTCGCGCTGGGATTGGTCGACACAGTAGGCGTGGAGCGAGCGTGTGAAGGAGGTGTCGGTAGTCAGGAGTAATACTGACGTCACAAGTGCCGCGCTGGGATTGGTTGAAAACAGCGAGGGACGGAGAAGCGCAGATTGTAAAGGAGGGGTCGTCAGACAGACGTCACAGAAAAGTCGCGCTAGGATTGGTTCAGAGACAAATGTTATCTAGAAGTTGATTGGTTGTCAGCATAGAAGTTGAAATCTTAGTGGACAGTGTAGATTGTATGTGGAAACGCGATCCGACTTTAATAGGAACACGTCCAGACATGAGATTCCTAGGTTTTGCAGAATATAATTCAATAAACAGATATTTACCCAAAATGTACGGAGAAAAGAGAAAAATGTCATTTCTACAAAAGATCAAGAATTATTTTAAAAAGGATAAGCCAATCAAAAGTAGGGAAGGAATTATCATTCCACCAGCAAAAACGCCCGCCTCATTCATGATGATGGAGAGGGGTTATCATACTTGCGTATGGTTAGAAAATTGGATAGAATATACAAAAGATGATGGAATATTAGCTTTCCCAGAGAATGGTACTTTCAATGAGAGAATTCTTCAAAATTTAAGAATAAGAATGAATGAATTAGAACCCAGACCAAGATTAACGCAATACGAAGCCCTAGAAGAATGGGAAACAGAGGCATTTGAACGTGATAGACCCAGAAGCAATAGGGGTTATAGGGGATTTTTCCCTAAACACCAAAATGAGACACGAGAAAGTCAGATGAAACAGTGGAGACGAGCGATGCTTACCGAGGGTTTGTATCCAATATTCATGGCAGAGGAGCCGTTAGGGAGCAAATGCAAAGAAAAGACAAAACATTTGACAGGGTTTGGAGAATCCGAAGATGAATTTATGGAAGAAATGTTAAAGAACCCTCCACCATATCAGGAAGGGTCAAGTGGATGTTCCCCAAGTGCACCAATTTTCAGAACACCATTGGTACCGCAAGTACTGCATAATCCACCAGATAATAGGGTACTTCAGGATAAGGAAAGAGAGGCTATAGACATAAACAGAGCAGAATTGATACAGAAAATAACACAGTTGAATGTACATCCTGATTCCCTGACAATACCTGTAACCATTGGTCCTGTGGTCCCTTTATATGGTGACAAAGTAAATTGTCCAAAGCCTTTAACTATGCCTATACCTGTGGAGATTCCAAAACATGAAGCAGTAATAATTGATGACCATATCAGTGATTGTGAATCTATGATTTCACTAATGGATTTACCTATTCGAGACTCCGTAAATAGCACCCCCAGAAGAGTCCCACCTGGTTGCTCAAAGGATGTAAATGTAATAACATCTTCAGGAACTAAGAGTGCAACAGAGGTAACCCCAGAAGACTTAGAAAGATGGGCACAAGGAATAGACAGACTAAGTTCACCCCCAAAGATTTTGGACATTTATAAATTAAAAGTCGAGTTAGAAGAAATGATAGCAGGCAACGTAGGAGTAGATCGTTTAAATACCTACAGTGAAGAAGAACTATTGTTCGTATGTAGGAGCATAACAAGAAATGTAAAGATATTCCATGAAAAGCTGGCGGATTTGGCCTTAGAAATGGGAATTGAAATAAGAAAGTCAAAAGTACTACAGAAACCATATAGAGCAGACTTTACTGACAAAGATTTAGAAAATATGAATACATCTGGTAGGAAATTACAAGTGAAAGAATTAATGTCAGTATTACAGAAATGGGGAGAACTAGATAAATGGAAAACTAGATGGACAAAGAAAAAGGAAGAGGCACGTTACAGTAGAACGACTTCTGAATATTTATTGAAGGAAACAGGGAAAGTAGATCAGATGTACCCGATGCGGGAGGTACCAGGAGGAGGTTACGTTCATGTCCCATGGAGCATACAAGATATTTTGTAATTTACCAATGATTTTCCAAAGTTGAGAGAAAAGCCAATTGAATGGTACAAGCAGGTTGAGAGGTTTGTGAAAGTGTCAAAGGTATTGTTAAAGGACTTGGATGGTTTGTTTGACATAGTGGTACCTGCCGATTTATGGACAGATTGTAAAATTACAATCGACTGGCCAAGTGAAGAGTATCCTAGAGATGCAAAGACAGGTGCCCCATCAAATGATGTGATGAAGAAGTATCACCAGGTGATAACTTATTTGAAAGGGAAAATACCACCAAAAGAAACAGATTGGGTGAAAATAGACAGGACTACCCAAGAAGCAAGTGAATCGGTACATGCCTATTATGAACGTCTATTACAAGTGTTCAAACAGTATAGTGGTTTTGAGGATATTGGAGACAAAAATATGAGTCAGTTTGTCTATCGATTTGTTTATGGTCTAAAACCAGAGATTTATCAGATGATTAAGCAACATATGTTATGCTGGCAAGAGAAGCCTATTGACGAAATTTTGAAATATGCTAAATATTGTGGAGACGACATTGAGGATAGGCACAAGAAACTACAAGAAAAAGTGATGTGGGCTCAAGTGAAAATGGCTGAGCGACAGGGAATTAATTT
Source organism: Calotriton arnoldi (assembly GCA_963921515.1). Classification (NCBI taxonomy): domain Eukaryota; kingdom Metazoa; phylum Chordata; class Amphibia; order Caudata; family Salamandridae; genus Calotriton; species Calotriton arnoldi. The sequence goes on along the minus strand of CAWUFW010002656.1, from coordinate 347,967 downwards.
GGATAATCCAACAGATAGTCAGGGAAAAGATTCGGGAATGAATGGTGACATAGGAAATGGTGGAAAAGTGAGAGGACGAATGAGTAGAGAAGAGGCTAAAAAGAAATTTGCTTGTCATGGATGCGGAAAGTTGGGACATTGGAAGAACGAATGTAAAAAGATTCAAAATAATAATGGCCCAAATCATAATTTAAATCCACAGACGCAGAATGACTCACAGCAGGGTGTAAACCCTCAGAGTCAGTTGCCACCTGCCCCTACACAGGGTAATGTAAGCAGAGCAAAGCACGGTACAGACGTCGGATATCAAGGAGGAAGTGGTAAGAATGAATATGTAACTTCACAGTTTCTTTTACAGGATGAATTTGATCCATATAGTTATCAATGACGGTGCCTAAGAGAGGGGGAGAAGGAGTGCGTACTTGGTGCATCCTTACCGGTAGATCAGTCAGGTCCATATGTTGAAGGGAAAGTAAAAGGTAATGATATCACTTTTCTTTTGGACACTGGTGCTACCCGTTCTACTGTAAGAACAGCAGACATCCCAGACCTCCCTCTCTCTGGAGAAGCTATCCAAGTTGTAGGTGTAGCAAATCAAAAGATCAGAACGCCCCTTACTGAGCCTATGGAAGTAAAAATAGGAAACTTCTGAGAAATGCACCAATTTGTGGTGTGTGATTCCAGTCCAGTAAATTTATTGGGTAGAGATTTACTGTGCAAAATGAATTGCACTATATTTTGCACACCGGGTGGTGTTGCAATACAGACCCCGGATGAAGATCATGTTTATAAGTTCATGATAGCCAAGCAAGGTACGGAAGTAGATGAGATGTTCTCCTTGATAACCAAAGATGAATTACCAGAAGAATTAAGAACTACAGTGAGCTCTAAGGTATGGGATTTTACTGGGAAAGAAGTAGGACTTATGGCAAAAATAGACCCAGTAAAGATCACTGTAAAAGAAGGCGCAATTTTCCCAAATACCAGACAGTACAAAATGAGTGCAGAAGTAAAAGCAGGAGTTATTGAGGAAATTAGCAGAATGGTGAAACAAGGCATATTAAAAGAAGTTATGAGGGGGGGCGTGGTCTCGCTGCGAACGATGTGAGACGCACGCCTCGGGAGCTCCGGCCGCTCGCTGCTGTTTAACGCCATTATAGCGGAGCTGGGGCCATATTGGTGCCGCTACTCGGGGCACATGAGTGGCAAAGGGTGGGGGGCCCCCTCCTTGACGAGCGGTCGGCGGCTGGGAGGCGGCGGCTGTGGTGGTGCGGCCGCTTTGCATCGGCCTCCCGGCCCGGACTGCAGAAACCGCCATTTTGAGGCACCCGTGAGCGGACTCTCCTCGTGGCTGGGGGTCCCACCCTGGGCTCCCACTGACTCCTCCGGTGCCGCATTGCTCTTCCTGACGCTCCGGTGCGCGTCTGAGACGGATGGCACCCTGGTGGCGCTGACAATCGGCGGGGGACCCTCTTTCGCTGCCCCGGCTGTCCGCCATCTTGGGGCCGGGCACAACCCCGCCGAAATTGAGACTGCCCGGAGGGGGCGAGCAGTGGGACAGACTCCAGGCCCCTGTGCCCTTTGGCGGTGAGTGACGCTGTTGAGTGGAGGGGAGGCGGCGACCGGAGGCCCTAGCCGTGGAGGGACCGGCGCGGACATTGTTGCAACGCATGCTGTGTGCCTGCTGGACGAGGTGCATGGGCGCTGTGTGCTGGACTGTGGCCCCGCTGCACGGATCCTCGCTGCGGCCGCATCTTTTGCCTGACTGCCCGCATACCTCCCTGCGACACTCCGGCGCGGAGTCCACCTGAGGCCTTCCCTGACTACACTGGCTGCATCGGGCCTTGCGGCGCCGGACCGCGTGGCCGCGGCCTACGAGGAGACCGGCCTAGCCTTGGCGCGCTCGCCCTGCGGGAGAGCCTCGCTTTTGCACCGGAGCGCTTGGGCTCCTGCTGTCCTGCTGGCTGGGGCCCTTTGAGAAGATACTCTGCGCAGCTGCGCCGTAGCGGACTCTGCTCCCCCCTTGGTGGCTGTTGAGCCCTGCACTGTCCCGCCCCAGGGACCCGGTTGGCTTGCCTGCTCTGCTCCGGACGTATGACCTGGGGAGTTCTCGTCCTGCATGCTTTGGCTGTGGGGACCTGCTCGCGTCGGCGGCGACGTTCTGGCTTGCCTCTGCACTCCACAGCTCCACCTGTCCTCCCTCCATCCACACTGACTGTGAGACCTCACCTGCTGTGGCCCGTGTCCTGCTGCCTAGGACTGGGTTAGACACGGTCGAACCCCTTAGCTGCCCTTCCACGGCCCCACGCTCATCTCTTAATGTCTCGCCTGGCTTTGGAAAGTGCCGGACTCAGCCGGGAGATGACGCGCACCAAGCCGGTGAAGGACGCAGTGGCACCCCCAAACGACAACCCTGTGGCCGCGCTCTGGGGCAAGTCGGGTGCTGCTGCCCCTGGAGTGATGCCCTCGCAGAATGGAGGGGATTTGCCACCGGTCACCCAGTCTTTCATGGCCGGCTTCATGGCAGAACTCAAAACTGAAATCGGCTTCCTGCGCACAGAGGTCTATTCATGTGTCCGGGAGCTCAGGAGGGAGGTCACTGAAATTGAGGAAAGGGTGGATGGTCTTGAGCGAACGGTGGATGCACGTACGGAGGACCAGGAGCAACTTTGGCAGCGCCTGGCCACCCTCGAGGAACAACATATTGAACTACAACTAAAGCAGGAAGATTTGGAAAACCGGAGCCACCGCAACAACCTCCGCATCCGGGGGGTCCCTATTGGGGCCGAGGGGTCCGACATCATGACCTATGTGGCGCAGCTCCTCCATGAGGTCTGGGGCGATGACGACGCTTCCCCACCGGCGCTGGACCGTGTGCACCGGGTCTCTGGTCCCCCCGGTTGACCGGGCCTCCTCCCTGATATTCTGACCCGGGTTCACTTCTTTACGGAAAAGGAGGCAATTCTTAAGGCGGCGCGCTCCAAACAGGGACTTACCTATAAAGGTGCCAGTATCCAGATCTTCCAGGACCTCGCGCCCACGACGCTCCGGAGACGCCGAGACTTCAGGCCCGTGACTGACAAACTGCGAAGTCTGAATATCCAATACCAGTGGGGTCACAGTTTCGCACTAATCTTCCAATGGGAATCCAAGCGTCGGATGGTGCGGTCCCTCCAGGAAGCGGCACACCTTCTTCATCTCTCTCTCACGCCACCCTCGAGCCCTACACGTCCGCCGCCCCGTGGCCGGGCCCCTGTCAAACCATCCTGGTCCCAGGTCAACCGCAATCGGCGCTCTCTGCATCCTGGGGAGCAATCATCCTCGCAAGCCAAAAATGACATTATTCAGCACATTCGCTCCATGGAGGGGGACCGTTCTACGCCTAGCCCTCCGCCCCCTACTCCCTAGTTGGTGTGGCTTCCACCTCTGCTGGTGGTGGAGCCCACTGAACTCTGTACTCGTCTCCTGCGCCAGATGCGTTGGCGCACAGCTACATGACTCAACATCACCCCAGCTCCCCGAATGCAGTGCTGACGGCGCTGGATCACCTTCCCAGATGATACCTCCTGTGGCCGGCGACCCGCCCCCCACCTGTTCCTGGGAGAGTGACTTCTCCGGGATTGCTTGTGCCCCTGGGCCTAGAATGTCCCTAGACTGGATCAGGACACTGTGGCCCTGTTGGCCAATGTTGGTTGTCTTTTTTTTGATTGCCTATCTCTCCTTTCTCTCTGTCTCCCTCTCTCACCTTTCCTCTGTCCCTTTCCCTCTCCCTGCTGGGCGGGGGTGCGCCTTGTGGTCCTTCTTCTGCTCTCTGGAAGACAGCGGCTCTTTTCCCTTCCCTTGCCATTGTCCTGTCTTGCCTCCCCTGGGACGCATTGGCCTGAGCGCATCTCCCATCGGACATGACCACTATCCCTTGCCTGAAAATCCTTTCCCTCAATGTCATGGGGCTCAACTCTCCCAATAAGCGGCACCAGATATGGTGTTATCTCCTTCAGCAGCACCCTGATATAATCCTCCTGCAGGAGACCCACCTGATGAAAGTTGATGTTCCTCGCATGGCTCATCCCCGGTACCCTCTTCAATTCTGGGCTTCGGCCTCCTCCAAAACAGCTGGTGTGGCAATCCTCTGTGGCTCTGGCATCCAGCAGGGGAAATCTAAAATCTTTCGCAGCCCAGATGGCCGCTTCCTTAAAGTTGAGGTCTTGGTCAGACACCGGTCTCTCACATTATGCAGTATTTATGCACCTAATCAGGCACAGGACTCTTACCTTCAAGCCCTCCTGAGGGAACATGTGCCACAAGCGGACCCTTCTGTTATCATAGGGGGTGACCTCAATCTTGTCTGGGATCCCGCCTTGGATCGTAGCGATGGCTCCTTTCATGGAGCGGGGGCTATGTCCTCCGCCTTAAAGAGGCAGTTGGCGGACCTCACTCTACTTGACTCTTGGCGGTACCACTTCCCCGACGCTCGTGACTATTCTTACTACTCGCACGTACACCGTTCATACTCACGTATCGACCATATCCTTATTTCGCATGCCCTCATTGGCGAGACGGTATCTGCCTCCATGTCCGAGATCTCGGTCTCTGACCACGCTCACGTGGAACTTCTTCTGCGCCATAGTTTTACACGCGCCCCCCACCCGCCCCGCTGGCGCCTCCCTCCACACGTCCTCCGGGACCCTGTGGACGTGGCAGAATTACGAACGGCCTTCGACTCATACTTCGAGCTTAATGATATCCCTGAAACCCCCTTCCCTGTTGTGTGGGACGCTTTCAAAGCCACCATCCGCGGCCATATCACCTCCATTGCGATTGCACGAGCACGGGAAGCGCGCCTCTTCGAAGCTAATCTTTCTAGGGACTTAAAGACCCTTGAAAAGCTCGACCAGGAACGCCCTTCACTTGCCCACAAACGGAGATTGGCTACACTCCGTGGTCAGCTGCGGGCTCATCGAACCACTTAAGCTGAGAATGCCCTGTTAGCGCTGAAACAGCGCTATTATGAGGGGGGCGACAAGGTGGGCACGGTCCTGACCCGGTGCCTGCGGACACGTGCAGCTAAGGCCCACATAGCTAATATTCAACTTGGAGACGGCACTCGTGCGACTACGGAAGCGTCTAAATGCAAAGCTTTTCATGCATATTACTCCTCCCTCTATGCCCAAGCTTCGCCCTCCCCTGACCAGATATGGACTCTGCTAGACGCTTGTCCCTGGACCCCACTCAGTAAATATCATGCCCAGCAACTGGAAGACCTAATTACACGCGAAGAGCTTGTTGGAGCCCTGAAGGACCTCCCCATCGGAAAGTCTTCGGGGCCGGACGGCCTTCCCCTTTCTGTTCCTACCGCAGCTTCGGAAGCACCTCGTCCGCCTTTTTAATTCCTTCGCCACTGACGCAGGGCCATCCCAGTCTATGGGACTGGCGGAAATTGCCCTCATCCCTAAACCAGGCAAGGACCCTGCACTCTGTTCGTCCTTCTGTCCCATAGCACTGCTAAACACGGACCTGAAGATCTACACTAAAATATTAGCTAAACGACTCGATCCACATCTCCCCAGCCTCATTGAACCAGACCAAGTCGGTTTCATTCGCCATCGCCAGGGCACGGATAATGTGCGACGTATTGCACAGCTGGTGAGTAAGGCCCACCATTGGAACATTCCGGCTTGCCTTCTGTCGCTCGACGCGGAGAAGGCGTTCAATCGGGTGGACTGGACCTTCCTTCGGGCAGTTTTACACAAAATTGGGCTAGGCCCATTAATGATAGCTCGGATAATGGCTCCCTACTCTTCCCCGATGGCCCAGGTACGGGTCAATGGTCGACTCTCTACTCCCATCTCGATACGCAGAGGCACCCGGCAGGGATGTCCCTTGTCGCCCCTACTCTTCGCCCTCGTAGTGGAACCCCTTGCCATCTTGATCCGCCAGGCCCCTGACATCCAGGGCATCCCCCTCGGAGGCCATCAGCATAAAGTGGCCCTTTTTGCAGATGATCTCCTCCTCACACTTTCTCAGCCTCACGCCTCCCTCCCGGCCCTCCTGGCCCTCCTTTGATCCTTTGAGGTGGCCTCTGGTCTTAAAATCAACCATGAGAAATCCTGGGCTCTAAACCTTACGATCCCTCAGGACGAGATCCCTGAGCTCCAGTCTTTAGTCCCCTATCAATGGGCCCCCCACTCCATCCGATACCTTGGTCTCCAGTTAACCCACACTCTTGCCTCTTGGTCCCAGATTAACTGGCAGGACTGTCGGAAGTCGGTTCTCGGGGACCTCCGAACCTGGAAACCTCTTACTCTCTCCTGGCTGGGGCGGCTACATGCAATCAAAATGTCGGTACTCCCCAAAATTCTATATCTTTTTCAGTCTCTTCCGACTCCCATCCCGCTCCATCAGATCAGCAGCCTTCAACGTGACATCACCAGGTTCGTCTGGGGAGGGCGTAGGCCGCGTTTCTCCAACAAAATCCTCATGTCACCTCGCGACAGAGGCGGGCTTGCTTGTCCCAACCTCTTGGAGTACTACTGGGCCTCCCACCTTCGCTTTATATCGGAGTGGATGGCGTGGCAGAGCAAAAAGGTATGGTTCCATATGGACAGGGCGGTGACTGGGAGATCCATTTGGGACCTTCCGTGGCAGCACCGGGCCTCGCGGTCGCGCAGTGCCTACATGGCTCCCCCTACTAGGTCGGTACTTGACATTTGGGATAAGGTTGCCGTCCCTAAGGGCCTCACCACATTCCCGTCCCCCTTCACCCCTATTGCTGGGAATCTCCACTTTCCGCCGGCAGTACGTCCTCAGGCGTTCTCTGACTGGCTCGACGGTGGATGTCGGACTATTAGGGACCTCTTCCTGGGCGACGCCTTTAAAACCTGTGATCAGTGTAAGGCAGACTTCCAACTCTCGGAGGGAGCTCGACTGCAATATATCCAACTGCGACATTGGATACATACCTCCTCCTGGGCGCAGGCGGCCACTCGACCAGTGACGCCTTTCGAGCGCCTAGTGCGCTCCTTCGACGACTCTAAAGGGCTCATATCCCACACCTATCATGTACTACAACATCCCCCACTCACTACTACCCACCTCTACCAGCGCAGATGGCAATCGGACATCCCCTCGGATGTAGCCCCCGTCCAGTGGAATCGCCTGTGGCGTGATATTCCGAAGGTCAACCGCTTACAAGATCATGACCCAATGGTACTATACGCCTCTCAGATTGCACAAGATGTTCCCCGCGACATCCCCTCTTTGTTGGAGGTGCTCGAGTGCCCCGGGCGACTTTCTTCATATATGGTGGTCCTGTTCTTTTTTGACCTCATACTGGAAGGAGATCCTTAGCCACATAAAAGAGGTGCTTGGCTTTCCCCTGCCTGCTACTCCAGCCACAGCTGTCCTAGGCCTCAAACCTGACAATCTGCGCACACTCACACGCAAAGATTGGCACATCTCTCTTCACATGCTAGGCGCTGCTAAACAACTCATTGCCCTGTACTGGAAAAAATCGGAGACTCCCCCGATCAGTGTGTGGTTCACGCGCCTATGGCACACTATGTCTATGGAATTGCTCACTGCACGCCTACAGTCTTGTGATTCCCACTTCACTAAACTGTGGCAACCACCTGTCACTCACCTCTGCAAAATGGAACATGCCCGCTTTCAACCCCCGAAACTCCGAGCCCTACGCCTCTTCGACGACGCAGTCTATTCCCCGGATATAGAGTAGACCCCTTTACATTCCGCTTGCTCCCCCTAGGGGCAGCGCATTCCTATTTCTCCCCCCTCGCCCACCTCTCCTCTCTGTCTCTCCCTCTTTTTCTTCTCTTCTTCATCCTTTCCCCTTTTCTTTTTTTCTTTTTTTTTTTTTCTTTGACCTGCCACCTGCTCTTTTCATATTTGTGGCATGCATATGCAATTGCTCTCTGACGCGGCCGGCCCACATTGGGTTGTAGGCGACTTGCTGTGTAATCCACATGTCATATTGTTTGGTTGAGCCTACTATTGCTGTTTATTGACTTCCTGTCTAATTTACACGGCCGGCCCTCTACATAGGGTTGTAGGCGATACGCTGTGTCCAAGAGCAGTCCCCTTCTGTTCTCTTGCAAAATAAACAGTTGAACATGAAAAGAAGTTATGAGTAGTCCTTGTAATTCACCAATCATGGGTTTGAAAAAGCATAGTGGAAAATATAGGATCGTTCAGGATTTGAGGAAAATTAATAAAATTGTGGTACCTTGTTGTCCTATAGTACCAAATCCTGCAGTGATCCTATACCAGATACCATGGAGTGCAGAATGGTTTACCGTGATTGATCTATGCCAAGCATTTTTCTCAATACCATTGCACCCAGATAGCCAATATCTGTTTTCGTTTAAATTCGAAAACCATGTCTATGTGTGGAATCGTGTTCCTCAAGGGTACACAGAAAGTCCCTCCATTTTTAATAAAATACTGAAAGGGTGTCTACAAAAATTAGTACTGCCCAGGAGTTCAGTGTTGGTGCAGTACATTGACTTATTGGTAGCATCCAAAACTCATGATGATTGTGTTGCAGATTCAATTGCATTACTCAACCATTTGGCTGAAGAAGGACACAAAGTGTCACCTGAGAAGCTGCAGTTTTGTACAACGGCAGTTAAATATTTGGGACACCAAATTGAAAGGGGAAGAAGAAGAATAACATCTGATAGAATAAAAATAATCAAGAAAATGAAAATGCCAGTAACACAAAGAGAAGTGAGAATGTTTCTTGGAATAGTAGGATATTGTCGACAATGGATTATAGGGTTTTCACTACAAGCAAAGCCTTTAATTCAGCTAACCGAAAAGAAAGCAAAAGATCCAGTTGAATGGGATGATGAAAGTGCAGGTGCATTTGTAAAATTAAGAAATGCTTTGTGTGAGGCACCTGCCTTGGGCATGCCTGACTATACAAGAGAATTCACACTGTTTTGCTATGAAAGAGAAAATCGTGCACTTTCAGTGCTAACTCAAAGACATGGACTAGATAGGCGTCCTATAGCATATTTTTCTGCTACATTGGACCCAGTGGCTGCAGCATTGCCAGGTTGTTTAAAAGCAGTTGCTGCTACCTGTATGAGCATTGAACAAAGTGAGTCAATAGTAATCGGATATCCTGTTAAAGTGTTTGTCCCACATGCAGTTGTGATCCTGTTGACAAGAACTAGAACTCAGCATCTCACACCTAGTCGGATGACAAGGTATGAACGAATAATTCTAGGAGCTGAAAATGTGACCATAGCTAGGTGCACTGTTGTAAATCCTGCTACATTATTGCCAGATCAAAATTGTGAAGAAGTTAAGGACGATCCAGAACATGACTGTTTACAGGTCACAGAATTGTGTACAAAACCGCGTCCTGACATACAGGAAATGCCCCTAAAGGACCCAGACAGGGAGCTGTTTGTGGACGGCTCATGCCTAAGGCATGAGGATGGTAAATTGAGCGCAGCCTATGCTGTATGTGAACTATCTGGAATAGTCAAAGCCTCCAAAATTGGGAAAAATTTAAAAGTAACCATATTTACGGACAGTCAATATGGGTACGGGGTTGTGCATGACTTTGGCCAACTGTGGATGCAGAGGGATTTCATGACTTCTTCAGGATCCCCAATCAAAAATGGGCAGTTTGTAAAGGAACTATTGGAAGCAATACAATCACCAAAAGAATTGGCAGTGGTGAAATGTGCCGCACACCAGTCAGGAGATGATTGGGTGGTAGCCGGTAACAGATACGCAGACCTAGTTGCTCAACACTGTGCCAGAAACAGATTGGGAGTAAACAGAAAAGTTGAAAGGATGGGAATCAGCTGCCAACTTATGCTATGTTCAACACCTGAAACATGGAATGATGTGAAAAGATTGCAAGATGATGCTGAGGAGAGTGAAAGAGATGTTTGGATAAAAATAGGGTGTACCCGAAGAACAGATGATGATGTATGGGTATATACAGATGGCAGACCAGTCATGCCCGATTGCTTAATTTCACAAATGGCCAGAATGTATCATGGAGACACACATGTAGGGAGAGATGCCATGAGAATTTTCAGACAAAGTTGGTACAATCCAAAGTTTAGGGCTGCAGCAGAGAGTCTTTGCCAGAGGTGTTTAACTTGCCAAATGAATAATCCAGGAAGGAGAACAGTAATTGGTTTGGGAAAAATTGGAAAGGCTGAGGGTCCCTTTGTAAGATTGCAGTTAGATTTCATACAGTTACCACCATGTAAAGGACTGAAATATGTACTTGTCATAGTGTGTCTGTTTTCAAGATGGGTGGAGGCTTACCCTACCAGAAGGAATGACAGCATTACAGTCGCAAAACTGTTATTACGAGAACTCATTCCTAGGTTCGGTTTCCCAGTAACTTTGGAATCAGATAGAGGAAGTCACTTCAATAACGATGTAATTAGAATAATCTGTGAAGCATTTAAAATTGAACAAAAATTGCACTGTGCGTACCGCCCAGAGGCTTCTGGAGTGGTTGAACAAATGAATGGCACAATAAAGTCAAGATTGTCAAAGATGTGTGCATCCACATCGTTAGATTGGCCAGATGCATTGCCTCTTGTCTTAATGGGACTCAGAAGCATTCCTGATAGAAATACAGGATTGAGTCCACATGAAATCATCATGGGAAGAGCAATGAGACAAGCACATGTACCTGCAAATAAACTGCTGAACATAACTGATGATATGGTTCTAGATTATTGCAAAGCATTGGCTGACCTAGTGCATTCTGTCTCTCACCAGGTTGGAGAAGACGCAGTTTCCAGGCAGCCTGAACAAGAGCATGATCTGAACCCCGGAGACTGGGTGGTAGTGAAGCATCACACCAGAGAAACGTGTTTATAACCCAGGTGGGGCGAACCTTGTCAGGTTATATTAGTTACAAACACAGCAGTGAAATGTGCAGGATTGCCTAATTGGATTCATGTAAGCCACACCAAAAGGGTGCCAGCTCCTGAAGGAAAAGATCCTCAGTCAGCATCAATAACTGAGGAAGCTGAAGGTTGGCCAGCTGAAGAATCCCAGGTGAGAGATTCGGGAGAAGCTGAAGAAGAACAACTGAGCACAAGTCAGGACTGGATACCAGTGGTTGATATACCAGAAGTTTACAACAAAACAAGAAGTCGAGCTAGATTAGAGGAAATTAGTGAGGATCAGATAGGTGAAGAAGAAGCAGCTCAGGCTAAGAAGAATGAAACAATAAGAGAACCTGAGCAGGCCCAGAAAGGGAGAGAAAATTGGGCTCAAATCAACAACGAAACAACAAAATTTGAGCAGGGACAGACAGGTTTAGAAGAACGCGGTCAGGCTGCAGAAGTACAAAGTGCAATAAGCCCTGATCAGAACCAGTTAGAACAAGAAAAACACGTTCAGGGAGAAGAAAACAAAGAAGACATCGAGCAAGAAAGTCTCAAGCACGAAGACGTAAATCCTGAACAGAGTCAGTTAGTAGAAACTCACACTCAGGCAACTGAAGAAACAACAATAAGACCTGAACAAGAACAGATAGAAGAAGAAACTGAAATCGAGGAAAATCAATTTGTGCCACACCTTGAAATAAAAGAATTTTTGGAAAAGACTCAGAAGGTGAAAATACAGTGCAAACAAAGAAAGTCAGAAAAGGTGATCATTGGCCTAGTGTAATTAAAAGAGTAAAATACCATATAGAAACACAAAGTGAAGATCCAGAACAAGTAAATGAAGTGGAACTGAAAAACGAAAAAGCAAAAGATTGAAACTTGTGAACAATAAGTTTAAAGGTCCTGATTGGACTTATATAATCCTTGAAGACTACGAGAGTTCAGAGTCAAGTGAAAGTGGTGACGAAGGAACAAGTGCAGAACTGACATTTGAAAAAGAAGTGAAACCCCCTTGATAACAGTAAAGTCTTGAAAGAAAAAGAAAAGAAGAGAAAATCTTCTTTTTCAAAATGCCTGATGACAGAGTTTCTGGGAGACCGAAATGGAAATGTTGTAAAAGATGCTGTGCTATATGCATATGTAGTCTGGTAGTGGTGCTTATAGTGTGGTTAGTTGTGATTGTAGCAATTCCTTACCTTATGCTAATGGATAAAAAGATTAACGATGAAACAAAAGGAAGGATAGATAACTTGAAAGGTGATAGAGTAAAAATAGAAGCAGAAGATGAACCAGAGTTTCATCATGTGGTAACAGATAATGATACTAGTTTAAATGTTTTCACTAAATTATTGTTTCAGTACGTAGATACAATGGAAGTTAGTGACTGTTATGTTTGTATGAAGTTACCTGAATCAGTAGCATAAGGGTTAACATACCATCATTTGCCTTTAACTTATGGCATATCATGTAGTGTCCTAACTAGTTTATTTTATAGAACAGGGAAACTTCAGTATTATTATTCAAATATAGATGTGATATTTTCAGAGGTTCCGATTCGAAAGAATATGAACCCAGTGCTTAGTAGACAAGATGCACAATTTATGGGAGAATTTTTCTTAACAATGAAGTCAATAGACATAACACATGCACATAGAAGCAATCTAACATGTTCATTACATGAAGAAGAAAAGATATTTTTGAACTTAGTTGAGAATAGAAGACAAAATTTCCAAAGGAAAGCGTCTGAGCATAAAGCTCATCTTCCGCCTTGGGCTGAGAAAGAAGGTATTTATACACCTGGCAAAGCTCAAGCTGCTATGGCTCTTGATTTTGTAAAGACAGGGAAAATTTGTCTACATAGGTTAAAGACTGATTATAACAATATTTTCATCGGTACCAGTGTATGTGAACATAATTTCTTAATTCTTGGAGGTTGGGGACTAAAAGGAGGAACAGATTCAGTTTATCCTGAAGTTTATTATGTGTGTGGGAATAAGGCTTACTTTAGGCTTCCTGCACAGTGGTATGGAAGTTGTTATTTTGGAATAGTTTTTCCAAAAGTATACCACGTAAAAAGAAACACTGGGAGCAATGAAAATAATAGTGAATTAACACGTAGTAAAAGAGCTAGTTTTTCTGAAATTATAGGTGATATATTTGGTGCATTGATACCTTCAGTGGGAATAATTCTGAACTTAAGGAAAATATGTAAATTATCTACAGTGGTTGATCGTTTATCAACGGATACTGCTGGAGGGTTTCTAATGATTAATGCGGAGATGGTTGCGATTAGATCAATGGTTATGCAAAATCGACTTGCGCTTGATATAATATTAGCAAAAGAGGGCGGAGTCTGTAAATTGTTGAAAACGAAACATTGTTGCACGTATATTCCTGACAAAAGTGCAGAAATCGGAACATATATAAAGAACATAACAAAACTTGAGAATGAACTGAAACCACTGGAAGTTGATAGTGTATGGGAAAGATTGACAAATAGCATTACGTCAATTGGTACCTGGTTTACTAATGTAGGAAAAGGACTTATAGGTCAAATATTAGTACCCTTAGTAGGGATAGCAATAATAGTAGTGTCAATAATGATATGTTGCAAATGTTGTAAAAAGAATGAAACATATAGAGTGACTGAAAAGGGCAAGAAACGGAAATTTGATGAAATTGAATTAGAAGATCTGAAAAGTGAAATATACAAAAAACTGAAAGGAGAGGATAAAAATAGAAAATGTAAAAATGAAAGTGTAACCGAAAAATGCTAGAAGTTGGCATCTGGTTGTGGATAGTTTTGATGGCTCAGAAACGCCATCAGAGAGGGGATTGATGGAGCAAGGACTCACAAAGAGACTTGTTCGTAAGCAATCCTCTCACAGTATTCATTAATTAAAAACTTTGTAATGTCTTTATTAATAAGTGCATACACTACACCTTATCTGAGAGACGCTTGCCTATGTGTTTAAAATTAATAAGTAATCCTTGTCTAATCCAAAATGGCCGCTAAAGCGCGGGAACTCCATTGCGCATGTGTCAACCATATCACGTGGTATGACGTCTTTCTTTGCTTGGAGGGAATCTTTGCTTCTGCGCAGTGTATGCTAAAATGGCTGCTTGATGTTCTCACATGCTAAAGCTTTCGCATTGCTGCAATTAATAATGTGGTATTCTAACGCTACTAATGCGGGATAGATTTTGTAATTAAATGGGAATAGAGTAGAAGTAGGGGGTATACAGTCAAAACATTTTTTTTTAATTTTAATATGTTTCTTCTTTGATTTCTATTAGTTCATAAATTGGGCCTGGGTTAACTAAACAGCATCTCAAGAGCCATGGAACCCGCGCATGCGCTCTGAAAACTAACAAGACAAAGCAATGAAGTCAACTTGGAAGATGTCCAAGGACATGACCCACTGGTCACCTTCACTGTACATCTGAAATGTCTTATCAATTGAAACAAATTGTATACACTTTATATTAAATTTGTCGTGAGACGGGTGGGAAATAGCAAATGTATTAATTGTGAGGGGCGGTATTTTAAAACAATGGGCTTAAAGAAATTGAACTAAATTGTCATGGTGTGAGGATCAACCCCCCGTCCCTGTCCAATCAGAAGTAGTGGGCCCATAATTTTGAAACATTAATGGGAGGTACCTGGGTGTAGAAGGGTATAATAGATATAGAATTAGCTAATTAGCTAGATCAGGCTTTGGTGCTCAACGAGCTGATCGATTGCAGACCGAACCGCTGTCCAGAGAGGTCCTGAGGTGGGGGCGGCGGATTCCATTAGAAAGAAGACACGGAAGAATCGAGGAGGAACGAAGTTTCAGAGAGGGGAACGACGCAGGCGTCGTTGGTAGAGAGGTCACCTTTCCTGTTCTGAACCTGGTCCAGAGATCTTTGGTCTTCATCCTTCTTGAGACCCATCTTTCCAACTCCTTGGCCAAGGGGTTTGGTTTTCACACCTTTAGGTAACTATAAATGCAAACCTTTAGCTGTACTGCTGTCTCTATCTTCTTCTTTCTGAGGGACCGTCATTGATGAAATAGGTGATTCCCACCAGCGGTGATTATTAGTTAGCGTGAATGAATGGGCCCAGGTGAGTATTTAGTGAATGAATGCTTGTTGTTAGTAACCCGCTGGATCAACATTGCTTCCTTGCCAGAAGAACATTACATTTCACATAAGTTTTACCCATGCGGCCTCGGCCCACGGTGCTGCTAAAAAGTGTTATAATCCTTTAGATGTATATATTTAGGATATCGGTGTGATCTGGGGTCCACCCTATAACTGTGTAGTATTGCATTATAAGAATTGCCAGGGTTGGCCTAGGTTTGACAATGTTATGCACCGCATAAGGATGCTGGGGAAGAAAGTAGGCTCTTTCCCAAGTGTGCATACTACTGATGTCATTTTAACACGACTGGGTCTAGTACTGCTAGTAATATTTCCAAGTGTGATTTATGCCCAAAAATACATGATGTTCATGTTGTGTTAATTATTATGTGTGTTGAATACAAACATTATCTACATACACGATGTGTGAAGTCTCTTTTGTGATGCTCAGTGTATTTATTGTGTGAGAGTGCTGTGCCAATGCTTTACACATTGCCTCTGTGATAAGCCTGACTGCTCAGTGCCAAGTTACCCAAGGGTTGGCACAGG
Organism: Calotriton arnoldi; assembly: GCA_963921515.1. Classification (NCBI taxonomy): domain Eukaryota; kingdom Metazoa; phylum Chordata; class Amphibia; order Caudata; family Salamandridae; genus Calotriton; species Calotriton arnoldi. The sequence goes on along the minus strand of CAWUFW010002656.1, from coordinate 332,401 downwards.
TTATACAGTGAATGTAATTACCCACCCCTGACGGGAGTGGAAGATTCTGCCTGGCTAGGGCCTCGCCTCAGCCAACCAGAATGTGCCAGTTCCAACAAGGGGATTTTATAAATTGGGAGTGGATTTGTGAATCGAAGCACAGGGGCCTCACTGTGGGATTCACACCTTTAGGTAACTATAAATGCAAACCTTTAGCTGTACTGCTGTCTCTATCTTCTTCTTTCTGAGGGACCATCATTGATGAAATAGGTGATTATTTAGTATGCTTCCTCCTTGATATGAGATTAAGTATTATGTGGTTTGTAATTTACTCTGCTAAGAATTTAGATAAACATTTTAAAACTTCCTGAGTCAGTGGTTATTTCAGGTGTTTAGGAAATTTTATTTGTATGTTCTCATTTTAACCCCAATTATCAACGGTCCATTGGTAAGTCATTACTCTTCAATCAGAAAGGTAATAGGTAGCAGGGATTTTTGATAAAGAGTACAACTGATTCCCACCAGCGGTGATTATTAGTTAGCGTGAATGAATGGGCCCAGGTGAGTATTTAGTGAATGAATGCTTGTTGCTAGTAACCCGCTGGATCAACATTGCTTCCTTGCCAGAAGAACATTACATTTCACATAAGTTTTACCCATGCGGCCTCGGCCCACGGTGCTGCTAAAAAGTGTTATAATCCTTTAGATGTATATATTTAGGATATCGGTGTGATCTGGGGTCCACCCTATAACTGTGTGGTATTGCATTATAAGAATTGCCAGGGTTAGCCTAGGTTTGACAATGTTATGCACCGCATAAGGGTGCTGGGGAAGAAAGTAGGCTCTTTCCCAAGTGTGCATACTACTGATGTCATTTTAACACGACTGGGTCTAGTACTGCTAGTAATATTTCCAAGTGTGATTTACGCCCAAAATTACATGATGTTCATGTTGTGTTAATTATTATGTGTGTTGAATACAAACATTATCTACATACACCATGTGTGAAGTCTCTTTTGTGATGCTCAGTGTATTTATTGTGTGAGAGTGCTGTGCCAATGCTTTACACATTGCCTCTGTGATAAGCCTGACTGCTCAGTGCCAAGTTACCCAAGGGTGGGCACAGGTTATACAACGAATGTAATTACCCACCCCTGACGGGAGTGGAAGATTCTGCCTGGCTAGGGCCTCGCCTCAGCCAACCAGAATGTGCCAGTTCCAACAAGGGGATTTTATAAATTGGGAGTGGATTTGTGAATCGAAGCACAGGGGCCTCACTGTGGGATTCATCATGGAGAGAGGGACGAGGAGCAAATTGGACTTAAAACAACAATGCAATTGGTTGAAGTAAATGGTGTATTGCAATGTGTGCCACAACAATGCACCAAATAAATTCAAAATGTGTGAATACTTACCTTAGTTCTAAATTACTATAATTATATTATTGTACATTTTCAAAATGATATAATCGCCCGTTAGATTTTGAACCTCAATAAACATCTGTAGTCTGATATTTTAGAATTCAGTTTTTCATTAACAGAGCAATTCCCTTTTTTCTGCATTTATTTGTTCACAGCTGCCCCATAACACAATTTAAAAGAGCATGAATTGAAAGAACATGATAACATTTTGGCACACAGCTGCAATGTTTTGAAAATGAGCCAATACAGCAATAATAAGAGAAGGAGAAAATAAAGTACCCAGCAAAAACATTGTCTAAGTGAATCTTGAAAATACATAGCGACAGTTTGCTAGCACTGCAACTCTTTTATAATAGAGTGTCTCTGACCCCAATCTGGACACTTCACATTTCTAAATGCATTTTTTCAGTTTTTCCATTTTTTCTTAACAAGATTAATGTGCCTCCGTACTCTACGAAGCCCGAGGACTGAATCTGTTTCCTGATTTAAAAGTAAACAGAACTCTGTACTTGTCAGTTATGGTTTGGCACTAGCAACTGTCAATCCCACATATCATGCTGCTGTATCACCGTCCACTCCAATCTTTCAACCGACTTTTGAAATCACAAATGAATTACACTCTCTGATCTAACTACATTTATGTATTGCAACTGTCAGTGAAGAAAGACTGGCAAATGGAAGACCCCGAGGGAAGGGGATGAGTCCTTATGGCACAGGAGGTTAGACCACTACATACCAAAAGACTAAAAATAAAAAGATCCTCTGGTGATGCAATGTTACTAGTATATTCAGGCAAAAGGATGAAGGAAACTAATAGGTTGATCATTAATGATCATCAAATCTTATAGAAATTAAGCACTGTCCGATCATCAAATCTTCTCATTAAATATATTTCATCATTAATCTCGTCAATTCATTGATATGCAACATAGCATCTTCATGAGACTCATGAATAAATGGGAAAAAAATGACAAATCACGGGCAAAATTAACATAAATTGCGTTTTGTGCATTTCTCCATCGCCATTCAATGAAATGTCTTTAATGAAAAGATTTGAAAATCATCTTTCTTTCATCATTTCGCATGAAAATAGTAACAATATTGAGTCAGGAGAGTGAAGAAAGACTGCCAGACTCTTCCAGGAAAACCATTATGCTTCCTTCTGCATTTGCATGCTCTAATGCCGTTTCCAGATAACTGTGATACATAGGTCCTTTAATTTTGCCGGTCTTGTTGCGGCTTTACATGGGCAGAGATGGAACGCCTCTCCAACCCCAGCTTTAGCAGACCCCCCCCAACATTAAAGTTGTCTGCGCTTTATTCAAATCTTTTTTCTCTTTTTGCAGTTTTTTTTATATAGCGCAAACTCGACCCGTAGGTATTGGAGTGCTTTACATGAGCACAAGTTACATTACATTAGGGCACATTCATTCATTTAAAAAAAAAAAAAAAAAAATTGCGATTAAGAGACTTGCCCATAATCACAGCATGCTAAGCCAACGCTGAGACTCGACCCTGGTTCCCCAACTCCAAAGTCGGCAGCTCTGACTGTTGCCTCTATACTCTCCCACAATGCATCTTCAGCCTCCGTGGCTGGAGTTACTTCGGGGACAAAACATTGTCTGCCATGCCGAGATAGGATGGCTCACCTGCTGTTGCTTATGATATTTCAAAGGACAGAAGTGGCAAAAGTGGAGGTCCTCTTTCTCTACAAAATGGGGGCACCTATTACTAAAAGCTAATATTGTATTTCTGTTTTTAGCTTCAATTTCTCTAGTCCTGTTTTCCAGAATAGTAATTTCTAGCTCCTTAATTCTCTTAGCCATTGCGTTGCAAACTGTGTTTCAAAATTTCTCAAGCACACAGAAGCTGATGTATCACCCAACAAACAAAGCAGAACCATCTACAAGGTTAGGCAACAACTACTAACGTATTGCATTACAGTGGGATCCATATCCTCCCTCTGTTCAATTCAATTCAAGAAATCTTTATTCGACCTGTTAAGGTCATAAAAGAACACATAAAAACACAATAAAAGACTATAGCATAATCATAAATATGCATCATACAAAATACGAACAGGTAAAAATGTTCTTTACTCAAGGCTCACAATAGCTGCCTGCTGGCAAAACTGAACCATTCTGATAATATTTCCCATTTGGCAATTTTGTCTCATATTACTATAATAAAAAGAGATCCTCTCTCATTTTACTTCCTTCTAGAAAAAAAATACGATGCAGGTAATAGTGTGGTCTGAAATACTAAACACACAACTCATACCATGTACTATGACCAGAATGAGGACTACCTGAGTGTCATAAGGATGTATGTAACCTATAATTCCTTCATGATTAGGATCATGTTTGACAAAGGTCAGCAGAAACCCTGGACTATCAAAGGCGTCATTGAAAGACATATGCAGTACTCATTTCAACTCAATTTGTCTGGAAACTGCTGCAAACAGGATTTCAATGGGCCTGCACAGCAGAGGGGTGAATTTTATGTGGCAAGACAAAGTAAACTGGGAAGCTTTTTTTTCCTTCTGTAGAACAGAAAATGTGTCTTCACAGATCAGTGTTTCAACAATAGATCATCCAGTGAGCTCTCCTTGGTTCTGGACAGGATCCTTGCACAGGCACAACTCCATTGAAATGACCTATCTCAAGTGTCCAGCTCTTGTTACATATTGTATTTGCATTTGCAGAGTTTTATATAGCGCTGGCTAGACCCGGAGGTATCAGAGCGCTTTACATGAGGATCAGCAAGTTACAAGTTACAAAATGACATCAGTTACAGGAGCCAAGTATAACATAGGAGAAAAACAGTGAATACACAATAACATGGGTTATTAGCGCATAGCATAGCCAAGACACACGTCAAATGGGGCATGGAAGGTAGGGGGGGAATGGTAAAAAGGGGTAAGGAATGCATAATCGGGTCAGGCAGACCGGCAAGAGGGAAAGTACTTACAAAACAGTCACAGTAAAAGTCATACAAACCGGCTGTGGACCAAGAATCATAAACATCCCGTGAATCGGTGATAGTATAAGATGGGAGGGGAGTAGGCGACCAAAGGGGGGGGACGACTTGAGGAAAAGATCAGACAGGCGAACAAGGAGCAGTCCAGCAACAATGAGGATAGGTCGAAACCGCCAAGATGGAGGACCCAGGCCATGGGAACCGACAGCATCAACCCAAAATGGCAGAACGCACAAAAATCCAACACGAAAACCACAAGGCAGCAGACTCAAAGGCTTCACGCAGAGTTGGATGGGGGAGGCAGCCACATGACCACGGAGGGAGGAGGGCAGGACACCGCCGATCACAAAGCGGGTCGTCGACGTACACACACCCGGGGCTCCAGGGGCAGCAGCATCGCCATTCAGAATGCTGCAAAGACAGGGGAAAGTCAGATTCGGGCGCCAGGCAACAGCCCGGAGAGGTGGAGGCAGCAGCGGGGACCAGGATGGCGCGCCTCCCCAAAACTGAAGAAGCAAAACAAGCTCGGGGGCACTGGTCAGCAGCGCCGCAGTACTCACCGCCGCTGAACCCCCGCCGGGAGAAGCAGGACTCATGCATCTCTGTCGCCGCTAGGGAGGCAGTGCAAGAGGACAGGCAAAACCCGGAGGGTAGGGAACGGCCAGGAGGGGAGATCCCCAGCCGATCCCCTCCCCAGGCACCCAGGCATACCCCACTAGTCATCGGCCGCTGAAATGGCTCCGCCGCCAGCAGATCCTCGGCAACTCGTCGGAAGGTGGGGGAGGAGAGGAAAACACAGCGGAGAGACAAGGACAAACCATGTCCAATGTCTGGCTGGGTAGGTGACGGCTGAGGGGGAGAGCCAGAGCCAATCTCCTCTATAGCTGCCTAAACAGCTCCACCGGGCATCAGCCATGTTGATCGAGGCTCCGCGGTCAGCACACTACTCAAGGTTCATCGGAAGATCTCGAATTGGGTCGCGGGAACTGGAGAGCCGAATGGCCGCAGTCCATAAGAACCTCAGGTGAGCAAAAAAAGGTCCAAGGGGGGTAGATTCCAGGGGACCAGGGCCAAAAAGGAAATCCCTAGCCAGGGAGCTCCCGACCGGAGCTCCTCACCTGGCGGCCACATAGACGGGCACATAGATTGTGTTACCAACCTACGTGAAAACGCAGATCACATGACTGTAGCTGCTTGTAAAGTGGTAGAGGAAGCACACATGTCTGGCCTTGCTAACAGTGGGTGCGTTTAACGAGAACGGACATCATGTCCATTTGTAAAACCTCCAATGTTTAACTGCATTTAGCTGGGACAGGGAGTGGCAGGATACTCTGAGGAAATTTCTTCCAGAAAACAATATGACTTTTTTCACCCCTTTCAAGGCTTGTTTTTAAGCGCTGCCTATTATCATAGTCATATATCGCTTAATTCGGTGTCATGAACAAAAAACATCCATAAAAGCAGTTACACAAGTTTAAACATGGCGCGATTTCATTTCATTTCAAAGATTAAAAAACACAGTCCAAAACATAAAAAACCGTCATTTCAAGTTATTAAAAATTATCTGCCAGCAATATATTCCATTTGTTAAAATATGCGAATATGGCCCATATCCTCTATGTGTGCAAGTATAAAATATTTTCCATCTTAAGTTTCAGTATTAATTTTACTCAAGGTACTTACTAGCTGTGCCCCTAAGTTATATGAACCAGTTGGCTTGTTCTAAATATTAGTTGAAATCATACTTTTTCTAACATAGAAAGCGACCCATAAAAATGAGGACATTCTACAGCAAATTTCAAGGGAAGGCAAAGATTGTAAGTACAAATAAGCAGGGCGGCATTGTGTAAAGCCTAATTGATTTATGATGGGTAAAATGTACCGTTTCCGTTGTCGAGAGCAAAATTTACACAGAAGAACCAAGTACATAGTATTCTGGGGCATCCTGCTGTCGCAGGGGCAATTTGTCAGTTTTGTGGACCAATCATTCGTAGTGGGAAAAGTGCATAGTCGGTGGAATATGTTTAGCCTTAAGCGTGTAAGGGCAAATCTATGCCACGAGTTTAAAACGGTTTTAAGATATGGCTGCATATTAAAAGTAATTAAAATCAATTGATTATTTACAACAGAAGATTTTTGGAGTTCGGATATCAAATCAAGATTCTCCAGATGTGCCATAGCTTCCCTTTTCAGCGATTTTCTGCTGATTGTCACCAGCAACTCTGGGTTTTCAAAATATTATAGGTGGTCCATGTCATTGAGGAACCGTTGTACACACGCCATCCATGGGATGGACAAATGTGAAGAGAGTTTAAGACAATCAGCTATTATCGATCTGTTAAGGTCTGTATACTCTGATGTCCAGATTTTATGCCAGAGTAAAATAGGTTCGAGTTTAATTACATTTGTGAGAAGGGGTGCACCAAGTTCAGAGTGTAATACATGTACTGATGTACTTTTTGGAGTTGCCAGTGGATATCTAAAAAATTCGTTTTCTACTGCTTACAGCTCTGCACATGTCTTGTGTCCCCATATGCCGGCCCCATAAAGTGCTATGCTAGTGCATTTTGCTTTATAGATCTTCATCATCATATCAGGTGGGTTGGTTCCCAAACGCCTTGCAAAGCATCTCAGGGCCCAGCAAGCCTTAGTAAATAGGCTCTCTCTATTTTCAATGGCCTTCCTCCACAGCCCCTCCTTATCAAACAGGACTCCAAGATAAGAAAAAGTGTCAGTAAACTCAATTTTAGTTCCGTTTATTACTAAGGTACTGCATTTATTACTGTTTTTACCACATTTCATAATAAATGTCTTAGCTTGGTTGACTTTGAGTCCCGGTTTCTTCATGTAATCTAAAAGTTATTAATCAGTGACTGCAGGGCAAGTGGTGTGCGGGCCATAAGAACAGCCTCATCAGCGTAGAGGAGGGCCTGGACTGGGCATGTGCCAATTTGCAGAAGATCTTTTGCTACTGCCACAAGTTCCTCCCCCACACTGTTTATACGTAAAGAAAACAGGAAGGGGGCCAGGACGCACCCCTGTCTCACCCCTCTCTCCACGCTAAAAGTTTCGGTGCATTCTCCATCTACTCCGAATCTAACCTTGGCTCTGCACCCCATATATAGGTCTCTTAAAAAACTGATGATAGGCATTTCCACCCCCATATCTCTTAGTTTTAACCATAGTTTATCGTGTATTACGCAATCGAAGGCCGATGAAAGATCGACAAAGGCTAAATAAATCTGCCCCTTTTTAATCTTAACATATTTGCCGATAAGCAGGCTCAAATTGAGACTCTGTTCTACTGTCCCAATCCCGGAGCAAAAGCCATATTGTAAATCTGACAGTCTACCGTGCAGTTCTGCCCACTGTTGTAGTCTATCCAAGATTATCCGTCCCGCTACCTTTACTAGGGAGTCTATTAAGGAGATTGGCCTATAGCATGCTGGATTTAGGCGATCTCCTTTTTTATATATGGGGACAATAATTGATTCTCCCCAAGATGGTAAAAATCCCACTTTACAGCTAGTTAATAGTGGGCCCCACAGATTGATGTTATCTTTGTAAAGGTCAACTGGTATGGCGTCCGGACCGGGGGCTTTACTGCCTTTGCTAGCTTGGATTGTGTTGATAACTTCCTCCAAAGAGAAGGGAGAGATGGTAGACGTTTGGAGCATAGCTACCGTCTCATTAATGGTTTGTCCCTGATCTTGTGCGTTAGTTGTGGAAGGTGCTGAATAGATGTTGGCAAAGTGATTAATCCACTCTTCCTCCAGTATTGCTGCCTCAATCTTAGGGTGCCCCTCTGTGCTCCATGGTGAGGAATTAATTATCCTCCAAAATGATCTATCGTCTTTGCTTATACTGGCCTCCTGTAAAGAATCCCAAGTGATCTCTCTTAAGTGTTGCTTCCTCATCTTAACTGCCGTTTTGTATTCGGCTCTACATTGTTGGACCTCACTCTTGTTTCTTGGTGTTTTATGCAGGGCCTCCTTAAGGCGCTTGTGAGCTTTACTGCATACAGTGTCAAACCAGCCCTTTTCCACCATATTTGTCTTTCCTCTCTTGACCGATAGGCTCTCTTTCACGCCCTGAGTAATGTCCAAGAAAGCTGTGATAATTTCTTTAGGAGATGTGCTTTCACTTAGACATAGGTTAAATTGTTCTTTCTTATTGGATACTAGCTGATTAAGAAGATCTTTTGGGTTTATTTGAGTCCAGCGCAACATGTATCCATTAAGACGGGCAAGTTCGATCCTCTCTACCTGTGGAATCACTTTATCCTTTACTTGATTGACAAACAACACCATCGATAGTTGCAAGCTCAAAGGGTAATGGTCACTTAAAGATATTGAATGGGTATGAACATTAAAAATATACCCCATGCAGTTGTTTGACAGTAGGACATGGTCAATGATGCTGTTGTTCGTTGTTCCATTAAAGGTCTTCTTACGATTCACATAGGGTGTTGAGATTTCGTTAGCAAAGGAAAGATCGTATTTACATATTGCTTCATTTAACTTATTGCCATAAGGGCTGTGTGTAAAATGGGGCTGCTGTACATCCTCGTTATTTGTCATGCCACATGTGTTACCCAAATAGGCCTTACACAAACTCTTGTTAAAGTCCCCCCCCCATAGAATTGTCACATATTTTTCATTACCCACCACAATAAGCTCTAGGTCAATATTTATTTTTTGTATGACCTCCATTATCTCTGTCGTAGTGGCATTATTATAAAAGTTAATTATAACCAGAACAGCATGTCCTTTTGAGTTACAAACCAATAATAGATAGTATGGATTATCAGTGGCGAAGGTGATGTTGATAAATTGTAGGGTATTGGCTACGTAAGTGCACAAGCCCCCTTTCGCTCTCCCATGGTTTGATGGAATGGCCGAAGTAAAATATGTCCTGTAGCCATTTATATGGACACTCTCTGTGAGCCATGTCTCTTGGAGACATATGATTGAATATCTATCTACAAGCTCTAACAATTCTGTATTCTGTATTTTACTGCGTAGCCCAGCCACGTTCCAAAACAAGCATCCAAATGATCTAGTTTCTAGTTGGACCAATTTTTGTGGATGAGTATCTATGAGGGCGGGTCTCACATTGCTATTCACCATTTGTGTTTTCTGAGTAAGCTTCACGTGGGGAGTTTTAGCACTAATGCTTGTATCGACCGTCACTGGGTTTTCAATGCTGTGTCTTTTCTGCCCGTTCCCCAGTCCCGTTGCATGTGGCCCTGCATCAAGTCAATCTAAGCCGTCCAGCGACGATAAGCATTGAAACCTGTTAGAAGTTGGAATTGGGAAATTTAAAAGGCTTGGTCTCTGCTGAAAACTTGGGTGTGGTTGCATCAACTTTCCTGAATGTGGAGGGTAATAAAAATAGCCCAGAGGTCGAGTGATGATGCTACTACCATAGCTAGCCGAGGTCCCTGTCCTACTCAGGACTTCATTAACCAGCTGAGGATTTCTGAAAGTCAGGACCACGCAGTCACCGCTCTGATTTTTGTTTCCTTTCCCTACCCACTTTACTCTTCTGGCCATTTTGAAGTCATAGAATAAGTGGTCTGTTAAACCCGTTCTGCCACCCAACCAGTTTAAGGATTTATTCCTCAGCGAGATCCAGTTTTCTCTAGTATTTGTGGGAAGAGGCAGGACATTAGTCAAAACTATTACGTATGGAGCTGCCGCCAGTGGGAGATCCAAGCGGTCACCTGTACATTCAGCTTGGTCCTCCCGATAGTTATTAGGTGGTGGTCTTAATGCTAGGGGTCTGGTATTGGTTTTATTCCTATCACCATCTCCTAGCCCAGGCCTGTCAGCCTCCTGTCCTCCTTTGGTTTTACCTCCTACATTGCCAAGTAAGTAAGTGGTAAGTTCTTTAGCTGTGGTGTTACACGGTGGGGTCTCTATAGGGGGTTCAGTAACTACTCCAGATAATGTGAGGGCCATAGTTTTTTGGCCTGTGGACACGATTGTCAACAGTTCCTGGCAAGAATCAGTTCTTGTTTCTACTTTCGCCAGTCTGGATTGGATTGTTCCTATTATGTCATTCACATGATTATGGAGATTTTTAAATGCTTCATTTAAGGCATCAAATTTTCTGATAATTATGTTATAGTTGGAGTCTGAGGGAATTTCTTTTACACTCAGTTTGGTTTGGGGTTTCCCTGCAAATGAGTATTACCCTTCTTGAGTGTAACCATATTTTTACTAGCGGGATTGCCTGCACATCTTATACGGGGTTTTTTCGCTCGTTTAGGTGGAGGGGAGTTGGATTTGGCGGGAGAAACAAGGTCATCTTCAATATATTGGATACAACCGTTTACTTTGTTGGCCCTTCCCCCTTTGTTCTCCCTTTGTTCACCCTCCCCTATGTTCGACATCCCTATTCCCATCCAAGCTACTGATTCTCCCAAAATGGCACCATCGTTGGTGTGGATACAATCAGTTGTTTTAGTTTGCCCACAAGCCCCAGCCCCGTCCATCACCCCGTTACTGGCCGTTCCCGTTGTTATGTTTCCTTGTTCGTTTACATGCGCCTGGGCTATCGCTAATACGCCCGCTTCCTTCCCCCACATAATAGCCCGCCTGCTGACAAAGATTCCTCAACATTAGAGATCTGTTTCTCTATAGCTCCCATTGTTCCGGTGATGTATTTTAAAAGGGATGTTTGGGATTGTCAGGGGAGAGTATTTTTCCAGTAATGGCCAGGTGTTTTCTTTTGCCCATATTTAACAATAGTTGGTTCGGGTACATCTTTTTATATTTTTTTTCCTTACGGGGTTAAGGTCGAAAAAAAAGTAAATCCAGTTAGTGGTAGCACATTGGTAGGGAAAGTGAAACAGTTTACAAATAAGATCACAATATTATGCTGATGTCACGCCCATCCACCTATCTATACGTAGTGATACACCCAAGAATGCCTCTCCTTATTCCCCCCTCCCTTGTTCCACGTGTAACTCGTAACCAGTCTCACTTAGTCTCACTTAGTCCAATCAGTTCATTAATGCCACAGTCCATATAATGATGCTCCAGAGCTCAGGGTCGCAGCACCACAACCTACGCGCACCGCCCTCCCCAAACAGATTCACTTGGACCGAATTCAACGGGGACCACAAGACCCGCACAATCCAGCTTACACGGACCGGTGGCACTCAATTTTCACGCGACATGCAGTTAGCTGGCATAGATAAACATACTTTGACGGAGCCCCGGGATCTTACACAGAAAGACAAGGGGGGTTGCCCCGCCTCCTCCTGTCACCGACGGGCACAGGACGGGCCGCCCTTGGCCCGGGCTTTGCCCGGGCGTGACCCGTGCGCGTCCCGCGCCGCAGTGGGAGAGGCAGCACTTTATGCGCAAGTTGACTTCTGGCGCCTCCCCCTCGCTCGCGGCTGTGGTTAGTGGCGCGTTGCACCCTGGGGCTAGTAGTCCCCCACCAGGGTGATGTGTGTGAGGGGTGATACAAGATGCAAGCAGGAGCAGGCAGCGAAGGTCCCTGGGACTACGGTCCCACCAGGGAATGCAGAGTTCACTCTATGGCCCCAAACGTCAGCAAACTCGAGTCAAAGCAGCAAAACTGACTCCCGTGCCGCGATGGGAGAGGCATCGCTTTATGCGCAAGTTGACTTCTGGTGCCTCCCCCTCGCTCGCGGCTGCGGTTAGTGGTGCGTTGCACCCTGGGGCTAGTAGTCCCCTACCAGGGTGATGTGTGTGAGGGGTGATACAAGATGCAAGCAGGAGCAGGCAGCGAAGGTCCCTGGGACTACGGTCCCACCAGGGAATGCAGAGTTCACGCTATGGCCCCAAACGTCAGCGAACTCGAGTCAAAGCAGCAAACGGACTTTTCATATAATTTTATACATGCTACTTATTCTGCATTCCCAACTATCCTCGAATGACAAGTGAAAAAATATTCAATATTCGGGGTAGGCAATGATGATGAGCATACCGCTTTCCACACCGTGGGCCTCATTCCAATTGCTCTTCATTTTTCACAGTGTCTTGTGTCTGGCTTGCTTCAAAATTGGCAGATTTTTAAGAGAAAGCATTGGCAATGCCAATAGGTCTCTGCTCTAGAAGGCAGCGCTTTGCCAGTGATTTTTTTTATTGGCCGGTATTGTGGCCAGTGCATTGCAATACCTCCAATCCCATGCATCATGATGCATGTGCATACAAGCACATGCATGGACGACCATCTTCCATCTTGGAATGGGTTTACACTTAAAGGAAAGCCTTCACTAGATGGTCTACAGTGCATCATGACAAATGGGTAGTGTCATAACTGTGGCCATTTTGGCATTTTTTAATTTACTATTCTAACAGGGAGGATCATTTTAGAATGGTAAATTAAAAGGAAAAAAAGAAAGTGGGCTAAAGGACAAAAAAGGCAGGGAGTATCACTTCGCTGCTAATGGACCCTTGTAAAGAAAGAATAAGAATAATCATGATAATAATAATAAAATAAAATCATATATATATATATATATATATATATATATATATCCCAGATTGAGCCTCCACTGCTTCCTTCTCCAAAACTGCAGCACACAAGGGGGCAAAGCACTTTACTAAAGCTTAACCTGAATCCACTATAAATGTCTTCAAATCATCACTTTATTAACAGCAACATGCCTAAAACTCTGGCAGACATGTTTCAGCATAACGCCTTCCAAAATATAAAATATTAAAAATTTAATAATTGCAACTGGGTAATGGGGAAAAGCAGCAAAAAGAGAGCACGCTGGGTGAAGTGGGGGAGGTCATCTCAGCAAAAATATCTCTGTTGTTGCACTTTTACAGACAAGCTGGGAGGGATGGGGAGCACCAAAGCACAAGAGGGTAGAACACGTGGAAGAGGCCTAGAAAACTCCTGGACTCTCATGGAGTGCTGAATGAAAAAGAAAGAAGTTGCTCCCTAAATGTGAGCAGTGGAAGGATACAAGACAACCTATGAAAAGGGTCGTAAAGAGGCTTTACTCCAGAGGATGACCAAACAAAAGGCACAGGAAGGCAAGCCATTTAATGAGAAGTCAGCAAGTGAGAATGTTAATACATCCAACCAATGGTAAGCAATGGGTAGGCGGTTGGCCCACTCTAGGTTCACAATAGGTCTTTCACACTGTCTGGTAGGTGAGATCTAAAAAGTGACCTCTAAGAGAACCTCAAGCTTATTGTTTTCTGACATTTCTGTGCCCCACTACAAGCTGCTCCTTCTGTTTCACTTGTATCTGGTCACCTCCTGGATCGAGAAATAGACAATCCAGGTCCTGACCGGTAAAACTAAATTCCTGCTCTCTGAGCATTCACAGTCTATACGGAAACAATTAAATGTAGTGTGAATAAATATTCCACTTTCATCTCCTGTTGATATGCACTAGAGTTCATTAATTAGTCAAATATTAATACATATTACAAACATCTGGGGAAATCTTTCTTTTATAATTTTTCATTTCCACATAATGATTTTGAAAAGTAACTTAAAAGTAGAGCAACCATATATGAAAAAATCCTTGATTGCTCATGAGTCTCTCTATGGAAAGAATCTTGCTCATGTCTTCAAGGTTTCATTTGTGAGGGTTCAGCTCACTGAGCCACTGGGCTTTCTGTGGTACAAACTCTCCGTATCTGACATAGTCTCTCTGCACAGTCCCAATGATGGTATGCACAGTACCATGGTCTGCTTAACTGAAAGCTCCAGTGGGAAGACAGTCATTGCCTTTACTTGGTGTTACCAACTTGTGGTCAAAGTAAGAGTCATTTGTAGGACTCACATGTTATTCTGCTGTGTTTTGTCTAAACAGCTGGGCAGTCAAAGATTTCAGTAGTAATGTCTGATCCCTACATTCCATGGTTTCAGGCTCTTCACACAGCATATGATGAAAGGCTTAAATTGTAGATGTTAATTGAAGCCAAAAATAGACAGATAAGAGCCCAGAATATTGTAGAAATAAAACTGATTGCACTTGCTAAAGTAAATGAGAGGAAGTTGTCAGTTGGATGCACAGACTATGAGAGAGCGTACACAGGGGAGATGACACAAACAGAGAAGGGCGAGGAAAATGAAGGAGTGACAAGTGGACAGTGAGAGAGAAAGGGAATGATTCAATTGAAACAAGAAGGCATGGTTGAATGAATGGTGGAGCAACAACAATAGAGGGAGTGATTGAGAGTGTGTTGGACCAGTTGCTTGTGAACCTACCCAAGCAATATTAATCAGGTACAGATCAATAAGGACCCTTAGTAAGGAGCAACACACGTAGCTGATACAGTAGGATTTTGATAAAATGAAAAGCACAATCAAGTATATTGGAAATGCTTGCTAAACAGTAGGAGAATGGTTACATGGATAAGCATAGTGCAATAATAGCACAACAATATCAACAGAGTCTTGAATCAATTGCATTGCAGTAAATCAAAAGCACAATAATAATTCTATGAATCAAGATAAAGCAGGAGAACATTAGCAGCTAGCACTAGTGAGCCCGCTCTGATCTCTCTCTCTCTGTCAACGGTGCAATAGGGACAGCGGCTGGGGGCAACAACAAATCTGCACGACTGCGTCTGTGAGCTTCCCTGAGGGATTTGCACTCCTCCTTATATGCACTAAAAGCTGGCTTACCCAACATCATGCTCAGTTCCTGTGCCAGTTGTTCTTATGGTGTTGTCAGTGTTTTTGCCACCCCAGGATCCTCCCGACTCCTACTCGCTGTATCTTGCACCTTTCTCTCATTGGTACCAATCAATCATCCTCCCAGGGCATTCAAGCTATTCCCAGGTTTGTTTAGGATCAGTATAACCTCAACGGTATGTCTTCCCTGATCCACATGCCTCAGCCTGGTACAGTAAACACAGCACCTTGGCAGCAAATATAGCTTTGTCTATTAGGAATGGCAAACACAAGCATCACAAGGTCATCTGTTTTCTCAGCATGGTAGATGGGTTTTCTGCAAGCATTTTCACTCATCTACACTACCTACCCTTTTGCGTCACAATGTCTTCCTCACACCATTCCCTATATACTGCACACTCCATTCCTTTTGATGAGTGTCAATGCATAGAAAAAAACACATGATTTGATTGCATTCACAGGCAAGTTACTACGGAGTCCAGTAAACATTGCATTAAGCGTTTTCACTCTAACATACAGCTGTTTAGTGCGTACAGTAAAAACAGCACCTTGGCAACATATATTGCTTTGTCTGTTAGGAACGGCAAAAATAAGATTCAGAAGATCATCTTCTATCTCAGAATGGTACATGGGTTTTCTGCGTGCATTTTCACTCATCAACACTGCTTAAGCTAGTAAACCCTTTCGTGTCACAATCTCCCCCGCACAGTATTCCCTAAATACTGCACACTCCACTCCTTTTTGATGAGTGTCAATGTGTGCAAAAACCACATCATTTGATTGCATTCATAGGCAGGTTACTACAGAGTCCAGTAAACATTGCATTAAGTGTTATCACTCTAACATACAGCTGTGTAGTGTGTACATATAGTTTGCACATTATGATAGCTAATATAGCAAAAGCAATGAACAACCAAATTAAGGGATCCAACACCAGATTAAGAATGTTCATGGCTCCTGGTGTCCAGCCAAGAAATATGTAATATCAGTGATGCGCAGTTAAATGCTGAATATGTGAAGTGGTGTGCATATGTTGCTTGGCATCAATAGTCATGCGAATAGCTGTGTCTTTGGTATACTTTGCAGTTCTGTCAAAATTAGCAAAAGTGACCTGTGCATATTGTCTAAGGCCTCTAGTCTCAGTACCTTAATGGAAAATGAGACTTCCTTTTCAAATAACCCTTGAACTTGCACATCCAGCTCAGACTTGTGAATTTGGTAGTTAGGAACAATACATGGGTGCTTATATCAATTATGCTGGTCACATTAGGAACACACATGACTTGTTCTTTGGTTTGCATGAATCCTTTAATACGTAGTGGGTAATTGGTAATGTAGCAAATACCATCTGTCCCTACTTGATGCAGGTCTGTGTCATTAATGGGATGGGTAACCACTCACAATCTCATGGTATAACATGCAGGCGTGGATCTAAAGTTCCCCTTTATGAGTACACACCCACTCCTTGGATAATTCTGCACACTTTGTGGGGCCTACTGTGTGGTTAGTTTGATCAATCCATAATTGGTAACCCACCAACCATTTCCTATCACTATACGAAGCAATATGAAGGGGCGCCAGATCTATGGAGGATAGCTACTTCTTGCTACCTTAAAGTCAGCATGACATATTTCTTCTTCACACTATATTTGTATTGGCCTGACCCATATATCTTTGGGAAACTGTAATTGTTGTCTTCAGTACTCCCACATCCTCCACCCTTCTTAGGGTAGTATCTTTCCACTGTTTTTGGGAATTGTGCTTTCTCAACAATCAGTTATGCAATTCTATCATGTATTTGATACGATACAGCAGTATCGCCCTGGTTCAGCAGTACCACTTTGATTTACACTCTGTATTTGGAACAATAACTCCTCCCAAATCTGATATTCCTTTTAGAGCTAGGCTAGACCGTGGGGCAATCCTGCCATATATTTCTGCTGGCACTTTCACTCCTAACCCCAAGGGGATCACCTTTGCATGTCCTGCCTCAATCCCTCCCTCTTCTAGGGCAAATAAGTCTAGTTCTATGCTGCCAGGATTGGTGTGTAATGGAAGTCTGGCTCAGGGGTCTGTTTTCCATATAATCATAGTGGGTGTAGGCTCAGTGTCCTGGCCTGCCATTCGAATAAATGGAGTCTGTTGTCCTACTGGCCTATTCTTTAACTCAAACAATGCTTTAAGTTTTTGCTCCATCCTTTCAAGTTCTGTTGTGCTGATAACTTCCTCAACTGTCCATTTAGCAACCATTGCATCTTTCAATAATTCATGCTGCCCGGGAGTAATAACTAATGTGTAACACCCACTCAACCCTGTGTTCCTGAGCCCAGTCCTGTACTGCTTTCCCTGAAAAATGTGTGCCTCTGTCTGTCTGGATTTCTTCTGGTACCCCATAGTGTCTAATTAGGTAGCCTAGCCCACACTAACTGGATTTATGGTCTGCAGACTTACAAGGCAAGCCTAGCATGAAGCCATAGTAAGTGTCCACCATAGTCAGTACAACACTTTTGCCACCCTCCTTAGGCAGCGGTCCAATATAGTCCATTTGCCCCACCATGGTAGCTGCAAATCCTCTTTTAATATGCCCCCTTGGTTTCTTGTGCAAGGGCATCTATCTAATGTGGTTTCCTGTAGGGCACTCCTTTTTAACGATTAATAGTGAGCAGTACATATGGCCTCCTGTCCCCAGTGCTTACCTCTCGCTCTGCTCTGAATACCAAGATTTGGCCTGACCCTCAAAAAGGCACTGGGACTTCCCAACAACCACTGGGCAAGTCTGGGTACAATGTTGAAATTAATACTTTCCTCCCATTATTGTTTGACCCAGTTTTCCTCTCCTCCATTTCCTCTGCAGGATGCGCAGAGGGTTGTTCCCTACTGGGAGTTATCCTTGTATCTAAGCTGTAAATTCCACCATTTACCAAGCAGATAACTTGTTGGTTTTCTATCTCCTTCTTCCTTCTTCATCCCGGCATTTAATAGATCTATCCACTTTTTTCGGCAGGCAAGTCTTATCGTTGGCTCTCCCCCCTTCTCTTTACTTTCCTGGCCCACTCCTGGATGATTTTTGCCTGTTCAACCCTTCCAGCTGTACCATCAACAATACCACTTCTCCTACACGTTGTTCCTGAGCAGGTCCTAAGAGGCTTAACAAAGGTCCTTTCATGTGTGGGGGAGCATTCCTAATCAGGCGTGTTCTGATTTCCACAGTCAGTAGCTGTACATTGGGACCTGCAAACTGTTGCGAATATATGGCAATCTGCTTTCCCATCTCTCTCAATTGTTCCTTCACTTCTGTGATGGTGTGCCTGGGTCCCCAATTTTCCTTAACATCCATGGTAATCAGATACATCTGCTTCAACCCCTCTATTAACCAACCCACCAAAGAAAATGTCTGCTGCTCATGTGCATGTCGCAACCATTGCCACAACATGGCATGTGTTGTAACTGATCCCATTTTCAAAAGTTCATCAGGTGAGAAAAAGGTTCTATCTCCCCCTATATCCCATACATGTACTAGCCATTTAAACAGGGGCTCCCCAGCCTTCTGCCTGAACATGCATGTTATTTCCAACAACTCACTTTGTATAATCCGTCTCGCGTTTGGTATTCTGCACTTGTCCTCCACCCATTCCTTGTGGCTTGTTGTAACAAGAGGGCATGCTTCTAGAGTCTCTTCCCTTTCACCTACATCCCCTCCTAATTCTGTCACACATACTTCTACCTCGTCGTCCCAGTCCAACTTATCACTGTCAGAGACTGACCCATTCCATGTAATGGTATATCAATCATCTTTGTGCACCAATGCCCTCACATGAACAGCTGAGGGTGCCCTGGGCTTGAGCTTGCTTTTCTGCTGAGTTACTCACACTGCTAAAGCAGTGTACCTCACCTCCATCTGATCCGATCTGGTCACTGCATTTTCCACAATATCTCTCATAATAAGCTGTCTCTCCAGCAAGGCTGCTACCAGCATCTTGGATTAATGTTTTCTTGTACACCATGCAGAGTGCTTACAGAAAAGCTATCCCACTTGTCCAGCTGCTTTCTGCTCCATCCTATCCCCTCTTAGTTTTATTCCTTCTACTGCATTTTCTACTAAAAGAAGAAGTTCATGTAACTCTTACCATAGAACTAGCGCCAACCACCAATTCAGGATTCCTGCAACCCCAGAAAACGGGATGGTCAACAACCACCCGTGAATGGATCTGGTCTCTGCCCCTTTCTGTCCTTCTCCATCTGCTTTATCTCTTTAGCATCCCCACATAGGCATTATTGATTTGCACCCCACTCCTGGTACCAAATGTGTTGGACCAGTTGCTTGCAACCAACCCAAGCAGTATTAATCAGGTACAGATCAATAAGGACACTCAGCAAGGAGCAACACATATAGCTGATACAGTATGACTTTAATAAAAAATAGCACAATCAAGTATATTGGCAACGCTGGCTGAACGGTAGCAGAACGGTTACATGTATGTGCATAGTGAAAGGCTAGCACAGCAATAGCAAAACAGTCTTCAATCAATTGCAATGCGGTAAATAAAAATCACAAACATTATTCTGTAAATCAAGATAAAGCAGGAGAACATGGCCCTTTGCCAATGGATGACTTAACTTTAGTAGCTAGCATCGGGAAGCCCGCTCTGACCTCTCTCTCACTTTCTGAGAATGGTGCAACAGAGACAGCTGCTGTGGGAGACGGCAAATATGAATGACTCTGTCTGTAGTTTCCCCGAGGGATTTGCACTTCTCCTTTTACACACTATAAGCTGGCTTACACAACATCATCTTCTTTTCCTGTGCTAGTTGTTTTCATAGTGTTATCAGTTTTTTCGCTACCCCAGGATCCTCCCCACTCCTACCAGCTGCATGCAACTCACACCTTTCTCTCATTGCCACAAATCAATCATCCTCCCAGGGTCTTCAAGCTACTCCCAGGCTCATTTGGGGTCAGTATAATCTCAACAGTATGTCTCCCCTCATCCACATGCCCCAGCCTGGCACAGTAAACCCAGCAACTTGGCAGCTCATATAGTTTTGTCTATAAACATTACAAGATAATCTGCTATTTTAGCTTGGTACATGGGTTTTAAGCATGCATTTTCACTCATCAACACTGCTTAAGGTAGTTAACCCTTTTGTGTCACAACGTTTCCACACACTATTTCCTAAATACTGCACAGAGGGAAACTTGAAATCCAGTGTACCCTTCTTGGAAATGCCCTGGGCTTGAAGTACAGATCACAAGCGGTGAGAGAAAGAATGGGGAGAAGTTCAAGGGGTAAAATTTAAAAAAAATTGTAAAGTGGGGGATGAGGAAGGTAGAAACACATTGAGAGTGGGGAGGTTAAAGGGGAAGGAGCACATGGAGAAGAAAGCAAGAAAACACATGCACTCCCATAGAATGCTTAAAAAAATAATTAAAAAAGTAGTTCCCCTACTGCCGGCAGCATCAGCAATGGAAGGATACAAGTCAATCAGAGAATGAAATGCTCCTGGATGGGGCAAACATAAGAACAGGGAAGAAAGCTATTGAATGAGGAGGAGACAACTCAGGTAGACAACAAAGCCATCCAAATAATGAGAAATTTGCTCACCCAAAGTGCACTCTATGTATATTGAAAATAAAAGGTCTAGCCAACAGACAGCTAAAGCTGTCTGTAGCCAAGACCTAAAAATGTAATCCATCATCTCCTTACAACCAAGTACAATCTCAACGTTGTTTAAACAAACTGTGGCTACCTATAACAAAGAAGCCATAAGTACTAGACCCAGTGGCTTGATCAAGCTATAAACTAAAGCCATTCCCAGCCAAGCAGCTGGAAAAGATGTTGACCCACCAACTCCTGAAATATGTAGAATAAAATGACATCTTGGATCATACTTAAGCTGGTTTCTGACCTTTGTAGGGGAAGAATCAGATATCAAAGCTATACTTGACAATATTCAATGGGATTTTGTCGCACGCGAGATTGGGGTTCTTCTCTTAGAGGATCTTCAGCAATATAAACCATCAAATCAGTTTGTAGTATACCTGCTATTGTAGTGGATAACTTGAAGGTTGGAACACAGTCGCTTGCATGAAGTGGTTTTAATCGTCATGTGTTGAGCATGGGCGTAATAAAGGCCCCCGCGGTGCGGGGGGGCCCCTGAGCTCCAGGGGCCCCCCCAGTGCACAGTACACTCACAATGTAAGTGTCCGTCTTTGGGACCTAGTTTTAAAGTTATGCTCGTCGCTTTTCACTCATTAATTATATGATGCATTCTGCTTGCGCGCTTCAGCTCTGTCTTCAGCCTCAGGGTGGGGCATAGGGTGGGGCAGAGCTGCGCTGGTGTGACTGGATTGTCATGTGCAGTGTAAACTACTGTGCAGGGGCCGATGGGTCCGTGTCGGACATTGGGACCAAAGCAAAATGGAATTGGCAGCTGCGGTCTTCTGCCGCCGGTCCGTGCCTTCCACCAAAGCTACGGGTCTCAGGGGAGTCAGTAAGAGAGAGTGAGGCGATGGCATGACTGGTAGTAGTAGTCCAGTCGCTCACTACTGTGTTAAGTTCAGGTATGTTCACTGCTCTGTATTCGGGGCTGCTTTTACTCAGGGTTGCTTGCGTACTGTTGCGAGGCTCGAGCCACACATAATGATAAGCCTTACGTGATTACTACACTTTTTGGCGACGAGGATGGATCCTACATTAGAGGAGTCAATACAAATTGCCGGAAGTATGGAACACACAGAAGTGTGGATGAAGGAAATTGACTTGAACAAACTAACTATGAAAAGTTATGACAAAGAGTCATCTGGGATTGATATTAAAGAAGTTAAGTTGAATTCTAAGCCTAAAATTGCGCAAGCAATGGAAAGCAAGGTGTTTGAAAAAAGAAACATAATATGCTATCGGTGTGGGGCTCCAGGACATATTGCTTCCAGTCTTGCGTGTGCTGCAAGAAGTCTGACTTGTAGAGTGTGTGGTAGGAAAGGTCATTTAGCAAAGGTCTGCAGATCAAGGGGAAGGGTGAGAGATTCTACTGTAAAAGAAGTGGAGGTTATGGAGGAAATACAACATGAAATTATATCGACTATAAATGACAGTGTCTCTACTGTTGATGACAGTGTATGTTCTGTGATTCAGGAACCTGCACAAGGAAAAGCAATTTACAAGGAGTAAAAAAAGAGAGTTCTGAACCTCTAGAAAAACCTTACTGTACTGTTTCCTTGGATTCTGCACAAGTTAATGTCTTGGCAGATTCAGGAAGTCTTTTTACTTTGATTTCTAAGGAAACGTATGTGAATGTTGTTAAAGGAAAGCTGGAAGAGTTATTGCCAGTTGATGTGAAGGCAGTGGGGTATGGAGGAAAAAAAAAACCAATATCATTGGTGTGAGTGGATGAATATATTCTTTAAGAATAATGGTGTGCATGGGAGAATTTATGTGACTGAGGAAGGATCCAATCTTTTGGGATGGGGTCATCAGCACGATTTGAACATTGTTTTGGATCCTAATGTTGATGAACCTGTGATGGCTATAGAATTTTGGAAAATGAATCTTTTACCACAGCATGATGATGATACGAAATGGAATGAAAGATTATTTCAGTCTTTTCCAAATGTATTCACGGACAAATTGGGTAAGTTGCAAGGTTTTACCCATAAAATAATATTAAAAGAATGTGCAGTTTCAGTAGTTCACAAAGTAAGGCCCATACCTTTTCTCATGAGGGAGCCTCTTCAGCAAGAACTTGATAAACTTCTGAAGGAGAACATTATTGAACCTATTGAATCATCAGAGTGGCTTGCCCCCATTGTGATCGCTCCTAAAGCTGATAATAAGATTCGTCTCTGCAGTGATTTGCATGATTTGAATAGGAATATTTGGGTAGATCGTCAACCATTACCCAATATCACTGAAATGTTGAGTGTGATGGGGGTGTAAGTGTGTTTAGCGTTCTTGACATGTCTGCAGCCTATCATCAAGTGAACTTGCACCCAGAATCTAGACCATTAACTTCTTTTGTAACTCCTCTTGGTGCATACCGTTATCGCCGCATGCCATTTGGTCTAGCTTCGGCTTCTGCAATCTTTCAGAGGGTTATGCAGAAAATTTTTCATGGTATGAAAAATGTCTTGTGTTTTCAGGACGATGTATTTATTGGTGGTGGGAAAGTCAGAATGTGAACATGATGGTCTCTTGGATGAATGTTTTAAAAAGAATGGAGAGGTATGGTTTGACTGTAAAGAGGGAAAAATGTCAATTACGTAGAAAACAGGTGTCTTACCTAGGCCATGAGATTTCTGCACAAGGTGTTAAACCAAAGAAAAGTATTGTAAAAGCTGTTATGGATGCGCCTCGACCTAAGGACAAAGAACAATTGAAGTCTTTTTTAGGACTTGCTGAATATTGTTCTAAATTCATTCCTAACTTTGCCCATATAGTTGAACCTTTGAGGATCTTATTAAAAAAAGTAGTGGAGTATGTGTGGGGAACAGATTGCGATGCTGCATTTGCTTCTGTCAGGAAATCTCTTGCCATCGCACCAACATTGGGACATTTCGATGTTACAAAGAAAACTACGGTGACAACTGATGCTAGTAATGTGGGGTTGGGTGCTGTTTTGACACAGAAGGTGCATGGTGAGGCAAAAATTATTGGTTTTGCTTCACGGAGATTACAAGAGGCTGAATTATACTATTCAGCTATTGAGAAGGAGGCTCTGGCTTGTTGTTGGGGATTAAACCATTTTGGATATTATCTTAGGGGTTTGCCCTTTACACTTAAGACCGATCACAAGCCCCTTCTGTATATATTCAAGTGTGGTAGAGGTTTACAAGGTAATGTCACTCCTCGTATTTCCAGGTGGTTGTTATCTGTGTCTGACCTCAATTTTTGTGTAGAATTTGTCAGGGGAAACAAAAATGTGGCGACAGATTGTTTGTCTCGTTTACCAGTGACTGAAGAAGAAGATGCTTTTCTATCTGACGGATTTATTGTCAGTCCTGTGGATGAGGAATTAGCTTTGAGACAAGAGGAGTGGAGTGATGCTGTCCTTAATGATGATGAAAATAGACAATTAAAGACTCTGATTAGCGATGGGTGGCAAGGGTTGTGTACTCTTAATGAGTCTTTAAAGCAATATCTTGTGGTAAAAGATGAGCTGTGCATTCATGAGGATAAAGTTTTTCGGTGAAGTCACATTGTACCCCCAAAAGTATTGAGAGGTGGGATTATTAAGATTGTTCATGAGGGGCATTTAGGAAGGAGTTTAACTAAGAAGAGATTAAGACAGTCCTTTTGGTGGCCAAATATGGACAAGGAGGTTGAAAGAGTAGTCAGTGACTGTTTTGCTTGTGGCAATAGTGACAAGTGTAAGGTGGTTAGGCAGCCACCATTAGGATGTGCAGAACTTCCTTCTTGTCCGTGGGAAAGATTGGCTTTGGATTTTATTGGTCCTGTGGATAAGCTGGGCATGAGAGACAGGTTTTTGGCAGTTCTGGTGGATTACCACAGTAAGTGGTTTGTGGTTAAGTCTATGAGGGACACTTCTAGTCACAGCATGGTAGAGTTTTTGAAGGGAGTATTCTCGGAAGAAGGAATTCCCAAAGTGTTAGTTTCTGATAACGGAGTGCAACTAGTTTCTACGGTCATGACAAGTTTCCTTGAGGGATTTGGTATTGAGCATGAAAAAGTTGCATTATTTAGACCACAAGCAAATGGATTAGTGGAAAGGGTCAATAGAATAATCATGGAGAATATCCAGTTATCTTTGGCTAATGGTCTTGCATGGAAGTCTGAATTGAATAAAATGGTTTGTGCCCATAGAATTACGCCACACTCTACGACAGGTGTCTCTCCATTTGTGGCTCTCAAAGGAAGGGAACCTGCAACGAAGGAATCACCTGTGTGGTTGTGTAAGAAAGATCAAGTGTGGGTTGATCATGATGGCATGTTAGCAAGAGCAATGGAGTCCCAGAGAAGAAATAAGATAGTTTATGACAACAGGAAAGCGGTTAAAGAGTTGGATGTCAGTTGTGGTGACTGGGTGGCTGTGAAGAAGTTTGGTCATGTAAGGAAAGGTGAAAGTAAGTTTTGTCAACCTCAAAAAGTGGTCAATGTAAAAAATTCTGTTGTTAAGTTGAGTGATGGGAATTTTCTGGAGTAAGGGAAGTCTTTGAAAGGTCAAGGGCCCTGTTGATGCCACTCACATTTAAATGCTTATGTTTTCTGTATTTATCTTTGTTTTTCAGTGATGTATAATCTGTTTTGTTTTTATTATATTATGTAAGGGGGGAGATGTGTGGAGATGTTCTACTGTTGCTCTGGGCATTGATGATGTATTCAGAATGATGTCTTGGTGGGGATTCTGTTAACGGCAGTTTGTATTGCCAGTCTGCTGGAGGTTAGTACATGAAGAAGAAGATGTACTAGGAATAAAGTACTATAAACTACTCTGCTGGCCTCCGTGATTACTACAGCAGTGTTAAGAACAACTTGCACTTTGCGATACTTTGTGTCAAGGGGGTGTACTATAGGTGGTCCATGGGCAGTCCCATGCAACCAGTGCTTTAAATGGACAGGTGCTGTCTGGTACTGAGTGCCTGCACTTCTAAAATTTGACAGGGAGAGTACCTGCACTTCTCAGCGCTGGTGTACTACATTTATTGGGAGGGTTCCTGCACTTCTCAGCGCTAGTGCTCTACTTTTAACAGGACAGTGCCAGCACTTCTCAGTTAAAAACAGGTGCTCCAGATGATAGAGTACTTACACTTTTATATTTCCATTTCAAGCATTACAAGCAACCAGCCATGTTTTTGGCGCAAATCCCTATTTACTAACATATTTGTGGATTGGTATTTGCGCCAAAAATGCATATACCTCCTCAAGGCATCACTCACACTCTCATCTTGAACTCACTCATCTTGCGCAGTACAGCGCTCACACACTCATCATTCATCCTCACCTTGAGTAAGCTCAGGGGCAGTCAGCCGAACCTGCTGCAGACGTGTTATGCAGCACAGAGACCTGATCTGATCCAACTAGCTACATACTACCACCGGCAACCACTTCTTGACACCTCACAATGACAATGAGATATGGGATGCTTTTAACAAAGTCCATTCCAGTAGATATCTCCACAAATCCCTACCCATTAATCTATGCCTGCTCAGGACCATTAACTTTAAACAGTAGACACAGTATCTCAGAATGGACGACTCAGTGCTGTAACCACTAAAGTGGGATTATGAACAAAAGAAATAGCAGAAATGGACCTGCAGAGCGATGAAAACCAAAATAGCGTGCATATCTTTCACACCTCCTAATCCATCAGACTGCTTAGCACTGTGTCCCATTGTACAATAAGCTGCACACCCCCCAGTCAGTGGTCCTCAAACACAACATGGAAACACTTCCCACATAGCATCAAAACAAATACAACACCCTTCCAACCACACATCCTACACATAGTGTAGCTTGCTACTCATGTAGGCAAGCGGCAAGCGCTTCAGTGCTCCATGTAGGGGGAGTAAGCCCTCTATAAATATAACAATACAATACATTCAAGACAGCTCCAGCCCTCATCGCCTGTCTTTTTGGCTCTGTCCCTTTAGCTCCTGCCTCCTTGCAGCCGTCCATTTAGTTCATCCCCTCTTGAATCTATCCCTATAACTCCTGAATTATTAGCTCTTATCGTCCTCATCCAACTGTTGAGTGATTACCTCCTAATCCCATCCCTTCTGCTATTTCTTCTTTTGTATCTTTTCCTTGAGTACTCGCCTTCTTGCATCCTTTCCTTGATTTTACAAAACATGATTGATTTTTGTATATTGCTGGACTGGTGATTGTTTTATTTTTCACTTTGAAAGTATTTGCACTTTTTCCTTTGCTTTACCAACTATAGTTGTATAGATTCTGTCACTAGGTACTTGCTGATATGGTTTGTTTTTATAATACATGCTGTGTTATTTATGTTGTTGCTTTCTCTTGTCTGTAAAACGTGCTCCTTAAATCTTGCAATTAGCATTGTTTACACTACAGAAATGATAAATTCAAACAGACAAACATCTGCAACAATGTTCTGAAGCATCCAAGCAGTTTTCATCATCAGCCTTGTTTACCTGCCTGTTTTTGTCCTGCTTACTAATAAAGACATGATGGTAGAAATTATAAGTGCTTCCTTAGTTCACGTTATTTTCATGCACACCCTTGACAGTCGCAAGTGTGTGGCATGCAGATAATTTACTAGTTTATCTCTCTTGGGGCTGGCAGGATACTGAGTTATATCTTGTGTACTCCTCATGTATATTGTCAGTTGAGTCTGTGAAATTGTAGGTTTGGGTTTGTCTTTCAAAGTTTCAAGTTATTGTCTATCAATGTAAATTCTAATTCAGACCCTAAATAGTTCTTTGTTCTTCAGCGATAGGCAGTTCCTAAGCCAATAGGACCACTCCTTGGCATTGTTCTGATTGCTGTCTCAGTTAGATAATCTGCTCTTGACAATAATGTTACAAATGGTGTAGTTTATATATTAAGAGTGTTTCCCACTTTCTTATTAAAACTTTGAACAAGACAATATAGAGGCATTTTATTAAATGTTGGAGGTTTCAAATTAAAATACACCAGATTTTTGGGTGGTGGGGCAAAGAGGTAGGTGGTGGGCTGGGCCGCTAGGAGGGGGGCCCCCTCCATATACTTTGCAGGGGGGCCCCCTCAAGTTTCGTTGCACCACTGGTGTTGAGAGATTATTTTTACTGTTCAATTACTCTAGATAGCTATCACACTTAAGCTTGGATGGTGAACTGTTAGTAAGAAAAACCCCAGCCAATTAGTACGTTTATGCTTGATCCTGTAATGATCATCAATGATTAAATCCCTTGGAACGGTCACTACTTTTAGCAGATGAACACACTTTCTTTCTCACTCATTACACTACACTCTCAGAACACAGGCTTTGCATGCACTCACTTTGGGTCCAAGTCACAAATCCAAGTTCACACCTAAGTGACAAGGCATTTACGAGTGCCAATGTAACTTTCTATCTAAAACATGAATTAACACT
This sequence comes from Calotriton arnoldi, assembly GCA_963921515.1. Classification (NCBI taxonomy): domain Eukaryota; kingdom Metazoa; phylum Chordata; class Amphibia; order Caudata; family Salamandridae; genus Calotriton; species Calotriton arnoldi. The sequence goes on along the minus strand of CAWUFW010002656.1, from coordinate 304,328 downwards.
CAATAAGTAGTTTACTCACACCAAATTACTCCCCTATTTTAATTAGTGTGTGACTAAACCTCATCAAAGGGTGGATTAAGGTTGCTCCACGGTATGAACAGCTGCACAAGTTGTTGAAAACATACAAACTCACAAGTTTTTAAATATTCACATGTCTTTTGCAGGCAACCTCCCACCATCAAAAGGTCAGAGATTTACTGTTGTCAAGAGTAGTAGTAAATCCATTTTTTCTGGGTGAATGAGGGGAAGAGAACACCCTTAAAGTAAAGGAAGTTAGCAAGTGCAAATTCACTTCTGCGTGTCACTTTGCTTCATGGAAATATAAATGTCTAACGTTAAGCAAAACCATTCTCCTTAAATGTCATGCCCTCTCTTTTACATAAGCTAACGGGGTAATTAATCAGCATTACATTCAAAGCCTGTTGTAGCATTATACCGAATTCAGGATGTAAAATTGTAGGGTACTCAGCAGGGAATCTTCCCACCCTTTGTACAATTTTACCTTCCCTAACATGGTTGCAGGGCCTCAAGGCAGGTGTGCAACTTAGATATCATTTTCGAAGAGTCATAAGGCCAGGATAGATCATGATAATCTGAGATAAAGTTTCTTTACCCAGCTGGCATAATCTGCATTTAAGACTTCTGGCCTTACCACGTATATGAGCTGATGGTTGCAGGAGTGGCCCACCGGTACTCAAAAAAGCATAGAAAAACCTTGACAACTGAGAGAAAGCAGAAATCTGCAAGAGTAAGATAAATGGGCAGGAAGTGTATGGTGGTGGCTAAAAGAGGCAGGACGTGACATCAAGACTATGCAGCCTTGGCATTTGGCACCCGAACTTTCGAAAGCACCAGCCTCTTTCTTCTGAGTAATACTTTGGTCCCTGGCACGTATTTTTTTTACAAATTAAGCACTGGTCTTATCCTCCTGTTTACACATATGCTTCCGTTCGTTACCCTGTAGGTCAATGACATGCTCCAAATGTTACTCAAAGCAAGCCATCTTCCAGACCCTTGCTCTTTCTATCACAGACGACGATGGTACATGGGACACAGTAATACTGGGGCCAGAATTACTGTTTCCAGATGGCATTCCTGCCCACAGCACGATTCCGAGGAGACACTGGTTGTTAGTTCAATCAATCAATCAATCAATCAGGGAATTGTAAGCGCGCTACCCACCTGTGAGGGTCTCAAGGCGCTGAGGGGGGGGTGGAGGGGGGTGGGTGTGAAGGTGTTCAGGGAGGGGGCGAGTCTGATTTCTGCCGGTAGCTCATTCCAGGTTCTGGCTGCAATGTGGGAGAACGATCTTCCGCCTGCTCTGGCTCTGTGGATGCGAGGGCGTTCAGCCAGTGCGAGGTTGGTAGTTCCCCAGGTGAACCCAGAATTGGGCGTGGCAGTAACTCCCAAGGAGTTATCACTCTGCCCAATTTGGAATTGGTTCCTTAGAATCCAATGTACAGCGCATGCACAAAGTCTCAATAAAGAGAGAAAAGAAAGGTCATACTATTCCATTTATGACATCAGGTGAACAGTAAAATGACTGTGAATCCCTGAGAAAAATAGTTCTCTGTCCTCTTGATTTAAAGAATGAGGGGATTATTTTGACTCTTGGTAGCTGGTGTTTCTGCCACAGACTAATACTGCCTCATCTTTTGTAGCTGTGGGTGGATGTTCCATCCTGGGTTGATGCAAAGAATAAAATATTTGTCCCACATCAAGAATTGGAAAAAAACGAATGTTGCCAGGATTGTTTGCTGTACTCGGAGTCTCTGTGACTAACAGGGCACAGAGACTGTATGCTATTTTCTTTTGTGTGTCTTCTCCCTGAATATTTCAGTATTGTCTTGGAATTGGACAGTGGGCTGGCAGAGTTCTTTCTCTCATGATCAGAAAAGAGAAAGACTTATCTACAGCTAAAGGACTGAAGGAGAATGATGGTTCTTTGATATTTAAGCATGAAGTGAGGACTGTGCCAGTTGTCTTGCTATACTGTTCCGGAAATGTGTGAGCTGTTTAACTAAGCCCCAACCTCTCCAGCCTAAAGTGATGCAACTAGGTTTGTGACAAATTTGTGTAATTTGGTTTTACATAATTACGCAAAATTTGGGGAATATTATGTGAAATTACACATAATGATGTGAAATGCAAAAGTGCCATTTGGCACTGTATGGTTGTGCACTATGCCTCCTTGCTGATGGATATAGCACTAAATAAGTGCAAAAAAACACACCGAACATTATGTTGTTCAGGTTGTTCCAGTGCATTCATGGTAAGCGTTTACCATGAATGTTATAGTCCCTGTACATTTGTACTGTGCACAGTGCTTTATTATGCGACTTGGAGTAATAGCATGATTCTGATAATTTTGTGTTACAAGAGTAATGTAAAGTAAAGGGAATTACATCAGCGTAACACAAATTTCAAACATACAATGGGAAAGTCATGGGAGGAATGCTTGCATTACATATAACTACTTGCAATTGCTGGGGGTAGCATTCCAACTCATCCTTCTTTTGCCCACGACCTTAGCTTGGACCCAGTCATGTGCAAATCAGTCTAGCTCCTGTTCCAATAGGAACAGGCCAGCTCAAAATCCCAGGCCAGGTCCTCCCTGAACTGGAACACATGCAACCCAATAACGTTTCACCACGATTGGGGCTTTTCAGTGAGGTGTAGCTTGGTTCTAGTCGCACAGTGAACACGGGACCCACGATTGGCTATACCCTTGCCACTTAGGTTGCCTGTGTTCCAGTTCAGAGAGGACCAGGCCTGGCTATAGTTGGGGCTGGAATGTTTCTATTGGAGTAGGGTCAAGACTGATTTGCATATAGCTGGCTCCAAACAGAGGTGATGTGATGGGCAAAAGAACAACTTTTCTGTGTTTGATATAACACAAATTTCGCCAGGGCCTAGATGCAACCTCCCCGTGTGGGAGGAGAATTCCATCTTGGATTTGAGATGAGACCCAGAAACTCTGGATGCTTAAAAACTAAAGCTTAGGAGCAGAAAGCTAAATGCTAAGATACCCTAGGCCTTCATTTAGGATGCTACTTTCCCCAGAAAAGATACATCTAATCAATCGAGTTCAATCAAGCCAGTATAGGAATCCCTGGTGTAGGTGACTGGGAGTTCAGATCTTGCAGTTACCTCAAAGTATGACCATATGTTCCAACAAAAGGATAGACACTTCAGCCACCTGGATCTATCCACTCTCACTATCAGGGAATCCAAGAGCAAAGACGTGGGTGTTGCATCATGTTTGGGGAGCCTGAGCTTTAAACATCTGGTCAGAGTGATTATTCACCAAGGAAACAACATTGACACAGCCCCAAAATCAGTGGACTTAATCCTTGGAGAGCTTACTAACCTGTAGCCCATCAGATACAGAAGGCACCATTGACAAAAGAAAGAACCTTTAGATATTAGCCCAAAACAAAGATCTCTGACGGCCCAGCTAACCATTAAGAATAATGATCCTGAAGAACAATTTGAAGGGCCATAAAGAGCCCCTGACTTGGATCACGTTGAAGAGATGTATATTGCAACCAAGGTCTCACGAATTCAATGCACACATGCGTCTTAGACTTAGGGATGGATAGCTAAATAACTCTTTCATATGAGTTAGGCACTTGCAATTATGTTCATGTATTTCTCTGCTTTTGCTGTTGTGAATGTGACTGATGACACTGAAAAAATGTACCAGAGGAAGAAGCACAAGTTAAGTGTAAGACCTATGTGAAATGTTTGCTACACTGGCATAATCTTGTGTAATTCCTGAATTTCGCATTACACAAACCCTGTATCTTATTGATTAGGCTTTAGGCTGAGCAGTAGCAGCTGCTACCGATCGAGAGTGGTGGGGCAGGGGCAGGGGCAGGAGGGGGGCGGGAAGGAATAAAAACACTTACCTGGGCTGGCTGCCCAGCCGCCGCCTCTCCTCTGTCCTCTTCTTCCTGTCTCCCCGGCAGCAGGAAGCAACAGGAAGCATCCGGGCTCCCAGGCTCCCCATAGCCAATTATAACGCTGCAATGCAGCATTGTGATTGGACTGTGCGCCGAATCACCGCGCTCAGACGGGGACTGGGAGGCTTTGCATGTTCCTCACCAGGCTGTGTGGAGAAGATGCGAAGTGCGCAGGATTGTTCGGGCCAGCCAAGCAGTAATGCCCGCTCTTAAGAACTGCATACCACTTCTCTCATTGCTCTGGCCAGCCCCGCGAGCCACTGACTTCAATAGGAAAAATAAAATGATAATAACGATACGTTATTATCATTTTATTTTTCCTTTTGAGCAGTGGGGCGACGCTCCTCCGCCTTAGCAGAGGAGCCGCCACTGAGGCTGAGTGGGGCCCTCCTGAAGGGTGGAGGTCCCTCTGTGCTGCAAGAGCTGCATGGTGCTTCTGCAGGCACGTTCCACCCTTTTTGTCTACATTGCCAAGAATCATGCCTACATGATTCGCCAAGTCTCAGGTGCTGTGATTTTCATGCAATGTTTTCCTTAAACTTCTAGTCCCACATAACTTCCCCACTGCACAAAGTGTGCATGCAGAGGCTGAGATAATTAATAATATTTCACCCAAAACATTAACGTTTGCTTCAGGTTGAAAATTGTGTGCGTTTGTTTCCCCGTTGAAGACTGATTTGAGAAGAAAAGTCTTGTTGATAGACATTTTCTCTTCAAATCAGTCTCCTGCAAGTATCTGGTATGATTTTTTTATGAGAAGCATATCTTCGTGGAGAAAAGTTACTTAAAATACTGACAAAATGTATTTTGTGTAATACACACAATTTTGAAAAATTATGTGTATTTAAAAAAAAAAATTGCACAACTCCAGGTAGCCGTAAACTTGAAGAAGGGGCCAAAACAGAAAGTGGCATACTATGGCAGAGGTGATATGGAACGAAATGAGTTTGTAACTTTAAAACAGGTCACAGCAAGATTACAATGGTCACTTTAATGCAAAACCCAATCCAAGGTGAAAGACCCTCCTTCTTCTCTCCTGGGGAATGTAGGATCCTTGGTTTTGGGAGAGGGACAACCTGTCATCAGTAGTCCTGAAAGAGATTCCTGGAGTGTCATGTTAGTCGAGTGATGGTTCACTTTTATGGAGTGTTGCCAGTTACTGCATAAATACAGATGGAGCAAGCACACGTTATAAGTGAGATGAAGGAGAAGCCCTCTGAATACTGTTCCTTTGGAGAGAGTGATGAGGAAATCAACCTTACACAGACTGCCTAAGGATAATGTGCCAATGGGAGTCTTGAGGATTTCCCCCAACACTTGTGAGATTTCAGCGGGAGGAAGATGATGGCCCAGAAAGATTATATCGCTAGGGAGATTTGCTGAAATTCCCTGCAAATATTCCCCTTGGGAATTAATTATATAGATGAGTTGTGTACAGCCTAGGAGGCAAGTCCACATTGAACACCATTTCTGCATTTCTTACCACTTACACAGGGCTGCCTATCCCTGCAAAATCCTGTTCTTTTGAAGAACAAGTCTTTAAGGTCCAGGTCATCTGTGACCAGGGACTCCTGTCCCCCACAGGGCTACCTGTCTCACTCATTGAGGCGGATGCATTCGTACGCCATCTGGTGCCCTGGAACTCTCTTACTAGAAATAATTATATATATTGACCCGCCTTGGGTCAATTATTATGTTCACCAGTGAAGAGAACAATTATCTCAGAAAATATAAATGACAGTTACAGTGCCATGTGGGTTCAGAGGGTGGCACACCTTACCTTGCCAGGGGGCCATCTCCTACCTTAAGATGTTCCTATTTTTGGGCTGACATTACCCAAATTCTCACATGTGCAAAATATAGTGAGGGACCTGTAAGATTCCCATCATTCACCATGCACCTAACCAGACAAGCTCATCCACAAAATACCACCCCTGTTCTAATGACAAGGTGTTTCTTAACTGCTGTCACTGCCTGGGAAGACTAAAGTAAAGGACAGAAGCATTTGGGCCTTATGCAATTGTTTGGTGGCTTGGAAGGAGAGTTGCAGATGATCAGTGGCCCTCACAACAGGAAACAACATCATTTACTTCCGGCAGAGCTGTTACCAGATCAGTAAAACCCTGAAATGTTTACTTTCTCTGATACAGAGCAGACCAATATTCAGCCGCGGTCCGTGCAGGTAACAGCGGTGCGGCGGTGGGGCCAGGTAAGGGGGGATTTCGAGGGACGATTCAGAGGGAAAATTAAATAAATAATTAATTTTCCTTTGACATCGTCCTTCGAAATCCCCCCTTACCCGGCCCCACCGCCCCACCACTGTTTCCTGCATGGACCGCGTCTGCCAATATTTGAACACTCATTCAGAATGAAAACATATATGACTGTTGACGATAAGATATACACAGAGGCATTGCATTGATATGATTTAACTAGACGAATCTCTATCTCAACAACTGTTATCTGGCACATAGTGTAGTTATTAAATACAATGGGGCATATTCTCAAGGACTTATCGACGATTTATCGGCACTTTAGCGCCGCAAAAGTGGTGATAGATTAATCGCCCAATTCTCAAGCTGGTGCAAACTGCCGACATTGCCAGTTTTCCTGCGATAGCTGCCGCAAAACACATCGCCACGGATGAGAGCGACAACTAACGCTAATGATATGCAGAGTAGGCGTTCCCGTGCAAAAACACACAAAAACACCACTTTGAGATATTCTCAACGACCAGCCAGATCGGCGATGCAATCCGAAAACAGGCGATAAGGCGCTTTAGCAGCAGGGATTCAACACCTGCGTTTTACTGGTGTTAAGCAGGACGACAACCTGCAGTATGAAAGGGAGCCCAGCCTAGAGCCACATCTGAAGACCAACAGATGCCATGGAGACAATGAACATGCAGCCTGGAGACCCAAGAGGGCCACAACACCCACCGCAACCACCCCCCGGACCCTCCCCCCCAGGTCATGAAGTCAAGTAGCCAACGGTAGTGGAAAAACAGAACTTTATTACAAATACAGAAACATCAAGACGAAAAGCTCAGCCAACGCGTTCCATTCCCAACGGGGAACTTCACCAGGGCAACGTGTCGATCCAATAAACTGCAAATGCTGCGGGAACTCCCCAATACCATTCCAGATCCCGAAATCAGTAGTCAGAAACCTGTTGGAGAAATGGTGACGATGGTCAAGCGTCCTCATAGACACAAACGTAATCTGGTACAGTGTATTGCACTTGGACAAACCGGAATGCATACAGGTATGATGAATCCAGTATAAAGATACTGTAACAGAAGTCCGTGTGGTCGTAACCTCCGCATGAAAGAAAAGGAAGGTTACGACCACACAAACATCTGTTACGGTCTCATTATGCAGGATTCATCATACCTGTAAACATCACGGTTTGTATCATCTTGATACCCCTGCACCTTCACTTCCCCCACGCTGTGCATGAACAGCTGGAGACCATGCAAGGAAATTACGCCATAGCTGCCTTACCGCACGTGTCGGGGGCAATAGACTGTACACATGTGCCACTTGTGCCCCCTGCCGAGCCTGCACACAATTACCGCCACAGAAAGCACACGCATCCCATCAATGTGCAGGCAATAGTGGACCACCGGAGACAGTACACCAATGGCGTCTCCAACTTCACAGGCAGCGTGGATGATACATACATCTTACGACAGTCCATCATCAACCAGCGCTTCCAGGATGGCACCTATGGCAATGCACTGCTCATTGGTAAGTATTAACCGAACACACCACACACCTCAACTCCACAATCACACAACTCACAACTGTGGGTGAGCACACGTAACATAATCACATACAACATGCCAACCAACATGCCCAACTACCGGACACGACAACACAAGTAAAGTTGGTAACAGGGGCCAGACATGTAGACAAACCATCCACAAAGTCAGAGCCCCTCTGCCACACAATTGCAGAATGTGGGGAGAGGTGGGAACCAAGAATGTGCAGAGGAGGCAAGTGACCCAGCAATAAGAAAGGACACAATGCCAGGTGTGGCAGAGATGTGCTGGACAGACTGCAGTATGCAGAGCACAGACATGTCCATGTGGACATCTACTGCTGGTGTCTGCAGTGTAGTGGACAGTGGACGCAAACAGTTTACCCTAGGCAGTGTGGAAGACCTGTAAGCCTGAGCGGAGCGGCCTTGGCCGGCGTATGTCGCGAATGAATAGCCCGGAGCCCTGGGCGTGGTCCAGTTCCGGGATGGCCACCACAGTAACTACTGCGTGTGTCTCTGTGTCCGCCACATCGTGACCATAGGCCTACACACACGTGCCTGACCACATTCAACGGCAGCATTCACACTGGAGACGAGGTGACTACATCCCAAGCCAACCCGCGCACATCTTGTCAGCGCATGCAGGGTCGTGTCTGCCAGGTCGGTGCCCCCCCAGCCACGAGGCCGCCACCATGACCGGTAGCGCCTGCGCAATCCTGTGCGCCTGCTGCACCCCAGCCCTGGTCCCCAGACCGGTCCGCTGCCCAGCGATGACTGCCCGCCCCTGCGCACCCAGGCCTCAATGCTCACCTGCCGCCACTGGCGTGTCTCCAAGAGGGCCCTCCACGTGCCAGTGCAACCTCCTCAGCCGATCGCTGGATTCCGCGCCACAGGCCCCCAGCGCACCCTGCGGCACCGCACCATGGAGACATGTGTGTGCTGACTGCTGCCTGCGCGTACACTGCGGTCCAGCAGGGCTCACAAATCAAATCAAGTCTTGATCTGCAGGACGCCGTATCGAGGCCAACGCATCACCGCAGGCTGCACACCCGCTCAGCTCTTCAGGTGGGCCTAACTCAGTGCAAAGCAAGTCATTGCCACGTGGCGGTAGGCCCGTGCCGGATGCAGGCCATCGGGTGCCACCAACTCTGTGCAATGCATTTCACGGACCCTTCATGATTGAGTTCCGTGGATGCGGACGCCATCATGTCACCTCCGGCAGTGGGGGATGTGCTGTGGTGGACCCCTTTTATTAGCAGGGTCACATGTCCCGTGACGCCTGTGCTGGATGGGTGTGGTGTGGGTGTAAACCAGCCCTCAGGGAGTGGCTGTGGCATGCTGACAACTAGTGAAGAAGTTGAAGCGTGAACGCACTCCAAACTCGGACGCACTGCGAACATGCCAGTAGCGTATCACAAATACACCAAATTACTCCAATTTTAATCCAATTTATTCCAGGTAATCCAAGTTTTCATCTTAGTTCATCATGTTACATGGTAGACGATAGTATGTTAAGCTTCTAAAATGGCAGATGTGCCATAGGCTTCTGTCTGTCGCATGCCCCATACATTAATCAAATCCTTAGTGGTTCTTTTCCCAATGCATTTCGGGCTTATCTCATAGCCCTTCTTCTTCAGGGGTTCACTAAAAGTTTAAAAAAACTTGACCACAGTGTTGCAGCTTGAGCAGTACAGGGCCATGCACACCCCACTTGACATTGTTGCCCCATGGAGGGCCAGCCAGAGTCCATTTAGAAGGACAAATTCATCGGACGAGGAAGAGTTCAGTCCGCAGTCTGATTGCTGTGTCATTGTTAACCAAACAGAATATGGCAGTCCATGTCGAGGACCAGGGTGAGTGCCGCAGAGTGTATCGGGGGACAGTGGAAGGTGATGATGCAAAGGGCCGAACCAAGCTGAAACAGGCCATATGGCGGAGATGAATGCTACCGCTTCCTTATTACCACAACGGCAGTCTCATCCACATCATCGTCCTCTGATATGTGATGTGCCTCACCTGTGGGTGGTGGTGTTTCGGCTGCAGCACTGTGGGGCACTGGGGGGCTTAGGTGTGGATGGTGTAGGAGCAGCAGCATTCATCTGCGCCAGGCCAGCTACATCTCGCTGATGTGCAGCCGTGGCAGCCATCCTTTCAGCCTCCATCCGCACCATGTCCTCCATGAGCCTCCGCATGTGTCCCAACTCCTGGCTGAGATCGCTGGAGCCACTCTGACTGGACAGGTGTTCTTGTCTCCGAGTCATGACTCCAGTGATGTCAGCCATGGCTCATTGGAGACCATGGAGCGGACTGTGGGTGTCCGTTAGGGGCTGTAAGTGGCCCCTGATGGGACGTAGACACCCATGGATGGCATCTAGTTTGGCTGCCATGAGTTCGAACCCCACCCACACCTGCTCAGCCATCTCCTTCTGGCCCTCCAACACACGGCGTTGAAATGCCATGTGTTGGGCGTGGGGATCCTGGGAGACAGCCGGGTGGTGGGTGCTTCCTGCTGTGTGGTCTGTGCAGGGGGTGGGGTCTCGTCGATGCAGCTGGGCTGACCCGCTCCTGGGGGTGGTGTGCGGAAGCTGTCCATGAGTTCTTGGAGGGCGTCGGTGTCGAAGGTGGGGAGGTCCTCCTCGTCATCAGTGAGGAGGTGTTCGGTCTGCTCTGCAGGAGGTGATGATTCTCCCTCTGCAATGTAAAGGGGAGATGCAGTTTAACAGTGTGTTCCATGTATGTTCACACATTGGCCAAGTTTCAAAACAGACTACATGACAATGTACATTGTGACAGTTTAGGAGGAGCTGCCTATTTGAGGCGGGACAGTGGACATTTGTGCACCATCAGGATGTGGGGTTGTACTTGTCCATTATCATGTCACAGTTTCCTGCTATGCCAAATGTGATTGGCCAGTTTCTACACACAAGCGGCAGCAGTTGTGTCCTCTGTTCTGTTTTGAATGTGTTGCAGTTTGTGCCACATTGTTGTCGATGTTGATGTGCTCTGTGTTTTGTGTGTGTGCTGAATTGTGGGAGAGTCGCCCCTGCAGCTCAGACTTTGCTTGGCCTTCTCCCTTTCAGGCGGTGTGCCTTTGACTTCTGTGCTCATGCAGTGCTGAGATGTTGCAGACTTGGGTAAATTGGGCTCTTGGTGGGAGTTGGAACTCTTGGGCATGGTTTGTCCACAGATGTATTGTTGCCGTCAGGGGTTGTTTGTGCACGTGGATGTGTCGGTGTGTGTCCTGCTCCTTTCCGGATGTGGACCACACTCAGCCACCTCAGTGTCGTGGCGTGCAACATGTCATGGTGAGTGGCCTGCAGACTCATCATCATGCAGTGTCACTTGCATTGTCAGTGGGGCTCATGGATCCGCAGCTTTGCTGGGTTCAGCACATGTGCAAGGGTGTATTGTGAGATTGGTGATGTGTGGGGAGGGCCCCCTCTGGGCACATTGTGGTGGGGGCCTCCTTGCTGTTTCTATGTGTGCTGCAGTGTGGCAAGGAGATCAGGGACATGATCCAGAGTCATTGTGGTTGTGCAGTGTGCTATACTTAGTTGTGCATGTGTGCCATTGTGCCCATCTACCCCCGTCCCCCCAGTCCGTAGTGGTTACTCGCCCTGTTGCTGTTGTGTCAGGTCATGTTAAGCAGTGTCCGGTCCCCCGATTCCTGCCACCGTCTCCACACTGATGACTGTGGACACCATTTCCTCCATCTCATCCAGCTCCTCTTGTGGCGCAGGACTCCCACCCCCAGTCTGCATTGCTGCTTTGTGGATGTTTGCGAGTTTCAGCTTGGTTTTGTGCTTCACATCATTCCAGCGCCTCTTGAGCTCTCCCATTGTCCTCCTCAGCACTCCGACTGCATTCACCTTGTCCACGATGGACTGCCATATTCCATTTTTTGTTGCCAATGACACAGTGGAGGTGACGAACAGGTGTTGATGGTGTTCTATCACCTCCGTAATCAGGATCCTGTTTTCCTGCGGACTGAACCGCGTCTTCCTCTTCTTCTTCTCCTTGCCCTTCCCTGACCCCGAGGTCCCAGGCTGGTCCTCTGTGGGGCTTGTGGGGTTCGGGTTGTCCTCTGTACTTGCTCCGGCTACCTTCATTGTGCTTCGCAGTTGGTATGTTTTTGTATTTGTTTTTTTTGTGCAGGTTTTATGGTGATTTTTCCCGCCTGACGTGGGAATTGCAAGCCTGGCACTGCTTGTCGCCGATTTTTCTATCGAGGTTGGGCCCATCGCAACTTTTTTCACGTTCGGGTTTCCTTTTTTATCGCCGTCGCGGTGGTTGTATCGCGGACATTTGACGCGTTGTCGGGACACTATCGCATGTTACCGCCGTGTTGAGAATGAGACGTTAACACTGAGTTATTTTCCCGTGATGGACGGCGATATGAGAAGTTGCGTTATCCTATTTTGGCGATGATTATCGCACGTTCTTGTGAATATGCCCCATAGATTTATATCCTATTTAATGGTGCAGAGTTTCAACGAATATGTATTTATCATTTATAAAATACCCGTACTATTTCTGTCTATTGCCTGTTTGGTGCCTAGATATACTCTGACACAGTGGAAGTAGTGCACTGTTTAAACACAAACTTTCTAAGGTCCTGTTTAAAAGAATAGGTGCTGATTATCGCAGTGTGTAAAAAATGATACCACAGCGTTCGTTATTTATTGGGTGCAATACATAACACCTCCTAGGAGTTTCTGGGAAATAACATGCGGAGTTTAACATACCAAAATCCGTGTGATAGGGTAATTATTGTATAGTTTTTGCCTGTTATTTTTCAGCAAGTTTACCTGCCGAAATGTAATGAAGGTTGAAGCATTTAACGCATCCGATAATGAGGGGCTGTGTTAAATAACACTCAACTCGCAATTCTGACCCGTGCGTAAACAGGGGTTTACGCACGTATCGCAAAAAACAACTAACTTGTAATCAGGCTCTTAGGGCTTGATTACGAGTGTGTTGGTCAATATCGACCCTTGAGCGAACCCCTGTTTTAGCACTGGTCGGAATCACAAGTTTTGGTTTATTTAACATAGCCGATAATTATTGGATGCGTGAAATAACTCAACCTTTGATAAATGTGGTTATGTTAAACCTGCCAAAAGTTAGCAGGCAAAATTGCGTGGTATTTACCTTACCATGCAGAGTTTGGTGCATTAAACACCTAACTCTGCATGTTATTCCCCACAAACTTGTAATAGGTGTTATTTATCGAACACGATAAATAACGTACCTCGTGATATGGTTATTTAACATGTGCGATAAATAACACCTAAGCTCGTAATCAGTCCCCTTAGAAATTTCAGTTGATATTGTCACAGGGGGACTTAATTTTGGGAAACCGAGAGATTGAACACCCATTGCCTCCTCTTGATTATGTAGCCTCCATGTGGCTATTAAGGCGTGATCCTGCTTTGGAATGCCAGATTTGAGTACAGAATAGTGCTGAAAGCTGCATATGAGATGAAGGAGCTGTGAGGTACCAGAATAGCATAAAAAAACATCGGGGCATATTAGCAAGAACGGCGTTAAAATTATTGCCGCTTTAGCGGCAGGAAACTGTCGCTAAAGCGGCGATAATGGGCTTGATAATATGCCCTTGAGAATACCAATAGAAGCCCATGTTCTGCTGTGATCCTGGGCTTCTATTGGAATTCTCAAGGGCATATTATCAAGCCCATTATCGCCGCTTTAGCGGCAGTTTCCTGCCGCTAAAGCGGCGATAATTTTAACGCCGTTCTTGCTAATATGCCCCTCCATTTCTAGTTTTACAAAGAAGACTGTACCATGTACAGTTCGATTCTAAATTAGGATGAGAAAGGATCGATGGCTCCAATCCTTTGCTTACAAAGTAGGAGAATTATTTGGGATGAACAGTTGATTTTAAATATTTTTTGTATTAATATAATAACAGACGCTGGCAAAGCCAGTAAGCATGACTTATGACTGAAAGTGCCTTGTCTATGGTGAGTATGGGAGTATAGTGGATGGACGAGTGGGTGAATGCAAGAATAAGTCACAAGGCACATGAAATGATTTATGAGCATAAGGAGGAGTGACAGAGTGCCTGAATGATGAGTGATGAAGTGCATGGGTGGAAGGATGAGAGTGCATGAATGAATGCATTCACATTCACCCATTGCCCCATTTTTTCCTTTCACCTACTTGCCACCTGCAACACCACACACACAAACTTACCAACCAAGAGGGACTTTTAGTTATAACCCGGACCTACTGGTTTTGTCAGTCGATGGTGTGCTTTTTTCAAAGCTAAGGGTATGCCATGCAGTGTGCCTTCGGATTAACTGCAATACATAATAGATTTGTCCTCTCAAGGGTACAAACATAGAATCACAGATTCATACACAGTTATACCAAAAAGGGCAGTCAGTAGACCTGGTACACTTGATTGGTCATAAGACAGTGATAGAAGGGTTTCAGTGGCTATCATAGCTGTAATATGATCAATCATCGTGTATTGTCTATAGGAGGGCAGATAGGATCAGAGGGCGATGTTGTCCCAGTCTTTACATTGCATAGAGACCGTCCTTCTTTTGAAAGCCAAAATGATTATGATAACACAGAACGAGCATTAGATGAAGTTTGTGACACATTAGTCCATAAAATATGAAAGGAACGTACATCGACGTCAGGTCTGTTCTCTTTGTGTAAACAGGGAAGATACCGGACTGACTGTTTTGACGGTCGTCTGCGCTCACATGACAGCAAGTATATCCCCTAACAGGACGGGTGGGGGCGTCCATTTGGCTGTAAACGTTAGATGGCTGGTGTTCAGCTTTCAGGAAAGTATTTATTTATATCAAAACTACAAGGAGTTTCTTGCTGGTACACAATGTAAGGAAACAACTCGACAAATAGGACAGTAATGAAGATCTGGCAATGAAGCTTCATCACATAATACTATATTCTTAACCTTTAATCAGGACACTGGAATTATGCGGCAGGAGAGGGCAATATTATATGGCAGGGTTTAGTAAATTATGTGGCAAGAAAAGATAAATTACGCACCATAATGCAGCACATTTTGTGATAGCATTATTTTTAAACTTGGCAACACTGTCTGGGCATTGGTTGCACCTCCTTAGAACCAGTTTAACAATCAAATAAAGCAATAAGCAACAGAAAGGTGACCAATTTAGCTTGGCAAAGGGCCTTCCACTGCGCTGCAACACATGTTGCTGCATTTGTAGTAACTTTTGAACCATTTTAGCCGGAATCAGATTTTTTTTTTGTTAAAATCTGCATATTATGAAGCAAATAATGGATTATGTGGCAAATGTGGCAAATCTATAATGACGTGAAAACTGCTGAGGCCACACAATCACATAATTCCAGTGGTCCTGCCTTTAGTTAAGTTACAGCAGGGTTTTTAGAAAGAGAAATTATAGTCAGCACTCATAAGTGACAAAAATCCTGATGCGGCGCGAAGCCCAAAAATATATATCCACATATACTTACATATTTTCTTGATATTCTAACTATTACTTTTCTGGGCCCGTTTCCAAACTATGAATCTTTTATGAGAGCTAACAAGGACTTGGATATTAAGAGAACATGGGGCTAATCCTTATGAGGACCTGGAATAAGAAGATGCCAATTTCATGCAGATCAATAAACAATTTCTCTATTCATTCCACAATTATAAAATTATCGACAAGAGATTTCACACCAAGAATGACTCAAAACGATAAAATTGCTCATGTATACCGTTTATCTAAGCCTCAATTTGAATGTTTAAGAAATACAAATCACATGTAAGCCTTTGTTTATAGAAATCATTAGTACAAATAGTCACACAATATCATACAGTTTCGGTAAATAAACATTTGCTGATCACCTAAGGAATAAGAGAGAGAACATAGCAAAATCAAGTTCAGCATTTAGGTTATACAAACCAAAGTATGCAGAGTTGAAACGCAAAGGTGTCACAGGATTGTGTTCATAACCCTCCAGCCGAAGAGTTATACCTGCACACCTTACCAGCCAGTAAAGTACAGGTTGAGTCAGTTTGAAAAGTTCAGTTCAAATGGGATAGGCATAAGAAATCAAAGTTCAGTCCGACAGCATGTCAGGCAGGGAAATTGAAAATGATAACCAGCCCCGACTCCTCCTCCATGGGGGCAATTATACTTCCAAAAGTTTTCAGTTTATGCCCACAATGTATCAGTTCTATCGTACGTTATGGTTTCCATTGGTTGTCCACAGTGAACTGCTCATGGTGTGATCAATACTTCACTAAGAAATCTGGAAGCATTAAGAAATCCTTTTGTCGAACCATCAATTTCAACAACTTTATAATTTGCATCCTCTCCTCGTAAGTAAGGAAATTAATTTTGTTCACTGTCTGTCCATTCCTAGATGCTCTCTCTGGGTTTTCAATTGTATAGATACATTTCTGTCAAAAGTGTTGCTAAATCAGAAAAGGACCTATTGTTCCTAATCAAGAAAAGAAACTCTCGGAAAAGTTCTCATAGCATCTGATGATGACTTCAGCTAGATTATGCTTTTCTGAACAAGGAAAAAGAAGCATTTGAGGTGTACATAAAAACATATTAAAACCATTACCACTTTAAGATTAATATAAAACACACATTAACATGCATAATTCAGTTTTCTTAGTAAATTCACTCATTATTCTTTTCTTCAAAGGTTATATGTCAATATTAAGCACTACTAAAACAATCACTTCACACAGTTTATTTTTTCTAACAGATTAATATGCGTGTCACTTTTGTTATTCATGTTTGTATTTCACATATTTATTGTAATGCAGCAAACGTTTATTGTTAAGCATCTTTAAACTAAACATTTTAACTGTTTTCTTTGTGATTCAATATGGAAGCATTTATTTCATTATGTCACGTTAGGTAATCAACAGCACATTTCTAAGTTACCCATGTCTTATTTCTTAAACACATACCTACATTTCATGAGCATATAACTGTTTCTCTTCTGTATTTATGTTTTTCACATTTTTACATTTCCAATCACTTCTGCATGCTTTTACGATGCAGTAAAAGATCTCACGTTTTCGTCATCATTCTGTTTCACACATTTTGTTAAAATTACTGTCGTAAATCACATCAAATATTGAAAATTGATAGAGGCAACAGTCTGTAAACTTTTACGCTCCATCAATCCCTAAAAAGAATAACAGAACGAAAACAAAAACACACACTTTGGACTTTACCACAAACTTTCAGACTTGAAACTGTATCACATAAAGTGAACCCTGAAAGTGCTATCTTAAGATACAGTTTTGGCCACAGTTGTGGGATGACTGACGCCTTAAGTATTTGAAGAGTTGGAGCAGCCGTATGTTACCACCTTAGACAGTGATAATTGTTTGTTTGTCACAGGTACTTTCAAGCCATGTGCTGCTTCTGGCTGGAAATATAGCAGCATTTACTGACATATGTAAAGTAAATATGAGAACATAAAGTAAAATACACAAAGCAACATAACACAAATAAAACATATCAGGGCACATCAAAACAAAACAGTTGAAACAAAACACAACACAGCAACCGCAGTACAACACAACAAAATCACATTAAAATAATGCAGCACTGAAACACAGCAGCTCAAAAAACATTACAACACATCACCACTACAACAAAATACAACACAAAATGTGCACAATTTTTCTTGTCATATATTACCACCTTCAGAATCTTGTTTCCATACTAAGGTGGTAAAAGGTGTTTGGACTGAGCACTGCCTTAACTTGCCACTAAGGACATGAACTAGTGCGAGTCAAAAATGTTTTGTGATCTGTCACACAGTGCCTGGCGTCTATATGGCCAGCATCCAGGTTGTATCAGAAAGCAACAGGTGCCTCATTTTTTCTGGAGCTGACTTATGAACAGCCGGTCACTTGCTAGGCAATAGGTGTTTATGTCACCAGGGTAAATACTGACACCAGGGGTGGGGTGGGGGTATATTCCAGGTGCAATAAATGAGTCCTATTCCGCATTTTCACTCAGAAAATGAGATGTTACATGTGTAATTCATTGCTTACCACACTGAATTTCACTTTTATTGGTATTTAACAGGTATTTTCCCAAAGTAAATTTTGCCAGATTTAACTTGCCAGAATTTACCTAGAGAAAATTGATTGGTGGAGAGTTGCAGTAGTGACTGCAAAACTCGAAATTCCAATGCGTGTAGTCACAGGAGATATCACATGGAATTTAATAGCCTACCTGAATCGAGAGATTGTAAAAGCAAATACAGAGGACATCTATGTTGACAATATATTCCCTCAAAAGGCTGAGAAAATGGCAGACTAGGCAGGCCTTGCATTTTCGCATTTGCTTCCTGTGGCTTTGCGTCTTTAAAGTCATGCACTTTTAAGGCCACTTTACCTGTTCTACATACCTTACACAGGGCGTGGTCTTCACTTCCTTTGCACTTCAATTTGGAAATGTTTCTCTTTATGATACATTTCAGGTTTTTGTAACATTTGACATAATATATGCAACTTTTAAATAGCTATTGCAGCGCTATAACAACAGGGGCGTATCTTGGTTAGTAAGGTTGGGGGGTAGCTTCAAATTTTCCAACAATCAGGCTGGCACATAATGTTAAAATACATTATACGCCAAGCAGGGTCATTGAGAGGGGTCAAAAGGGCAGTGGAAAGGGAGGGGAATGCGGAATGGTAGGAGTACTAAGAGAGTAAACACAATATTTTGTAACAACCAACATATTTGAGAACTTTCAAAACAGAGAGGAAGAGAGCGTGTGCGTGTTTTTGTCTGTGTGTATGTAAAAATGACTGATGAAATCAGACAGACATCTCAGCATTCCCGACTGAAACCACATGTACCCAACTATTTATCAGAAAGTACATATATTAGGGGGGTGCAACACCTCAAACATCTCCCTGAAGCTACGCCCCTGAATAACAAGGAGAAGAAATAATAGTAAACGTGAAACACAGAGACCAATTGAAAGAGTAGATCTAAAAACATGAAAGCAGCTGACATTTGGCTAGAATCTGCATCTTTTTGACTACATGCTGTTTGTGCCTTTGCCTGCAATCACCTCTCTGTGGCTCCATCTCCAGAGAAGAGAGGGCTGGACTGGGAACCCAAAGCAGCCCTGGCAATTTTGTCAGACCAGCACCCCCCTCCCACAGTGGGCTGGGGGGAAGGTGCACTGCTGTTTTTGTTACTGGGGGCCAAAAACCGGCCCCCACCCTTCCAGACTCCCGGGGATTTGCCCGATGCCTGCTACAGCCAGTCCGGCCCTGAAAGTTTCCTGTGATTGTGTTCACTCAGCTTCTATCAGGGCACCAGTGGCCAGTTTTCTCCAGTCGGTTCCATCTGATTCTCATCATAGTCCTAGGAGGCTGGTGAGGGTGGGATTACAAGTCTGGGAACACTGGTGATGGTGGAATGTCAGCAGCTCTGAAAACCGATACCTCTGGTGGTAATGATATGTACAGAAGCCAGGTGGAAATTGCCATGGATCCTTTCTTTTTTCTTTCTTTTTTTGTATTTATATAGCGCATGGCTACCCAAACAGGCCTCTCAGCACTAGTTGCAAAACTGCCCCTCCATGAAATTGTGACGAGCCATTTCTCAAGCCACGTTAGAACAGGTGGATTTTTAGCAATTTCCTGAGACAGGCTTCCAACTGCTGCTCTCCAAGGGAAGCCGGAAGAGCGTTCCAGAGCCTGGGGGTGAGGAATGCAAAAGAGCAGCCTACACTTGTTGCTCTTTTGACCTTGGGTGCCACCAGAAGGACCTGATTGCTAGAGCGGAGAGCCCTTCCTGGAGCATAGGAGGTAAATAGGGAATGATAAATGGACCTTTTCCATGAATGTCTCGGTGTGTGATACAGAGAGCCTTGAAGTTGATTCTTTTGTGAACTGTAAGCCAGTGCAGGGCTGCAAGGGCTGGTCTGGCTGATTGATGCTTGAGTAGTTTTTGAAGAATTCTAGCAGTGGCATTCTGCACCACTTGGAGCCTCTTGATGACATATTTCGGACTCCCAAGATACAGGGAGTTACCATAATTAAGGCAAGAGTTTATAAGCCTCTGTACCACTAGCCTTCTTGTGGGGAAAGGTAGCATCTGCAGGAATTTCCCAAGGGATGTTAAAATGTCAAAGCATGAGCCTGCCACTTTTTTGGCTTGTGTCTCCATTGTAAGCTTATTGTCTATCCAGTGCCTAGGCTTTTCACTGCTTGTGCTAGCTTAGGGCGCTCACCCAGATATTCTGGCCATGAGAGTTCCTGGCACCTAGAACTGTTATTGCCTGCCACCAGAACCTCAGTTTTTTCACTGTTGAGCTTTAGCTTGCTGCTGGACATCTATTTTGTGACCTCCCTGAGGCAAGAAGTTAGTTGTGAGGTAGTTTAGTTGGTGTTGGGTGTAAGGGCCAGGATGACCTCAGTGTCATCTGCATATGACACTAGGGCAAGCCCATGTGTGTGAACAATTTCAGCCAGGGGGCATACATAAAAGTTGAAAATTTTTGGGCTAAATGAGGATCCTTGTAGGACCCCACATGACAGAGGATGGATAGAAGAGGCGTAGGAATCTTCACATACTTGGAAACTCCTGTCAGCTAGAAAGACTTCCAGCCATTTTATGGTGATCCAGATTGTTGTATCTTACCAGACGTAGCCGAGTTGTATTTTAAGTATTTCTTTATTAAGTTCAAGTTGCAGGAAGGTTATTATGTACATCAGTCCATAAACCTGGTGATCCTTATACTCCAGCCCCACCAGAAGCAGCCTGCCTGCTGCTTAGCCCATCTTCCAACTGACACATCTCATCCACACAGGCACCCAAGCATTCCACGCATCACCGTCACACCAACATTCCACTGTCAACACTCACACTGGCTGAGCAGCAGGGAGATAGCTAAACTGGTATACATATGCTATGATAAGCAGGATATAACATATACCCTTCCTTTTAAATGAAAAATGAAAAGAACAATGCAACATGGGAAAAACTATACACAAGAATGTACAGGAGCAGAGAAAAGTTCAAGACTCAGGGAAGCAAATTAAAATACAACTTCACGAGAGAGTCTGAACACTAAATAACCTGAAAGGAAAGGTAAATATATTGACAAGCAACAATAAATAAATTAACAAGAAATATAACCCATCCTCCTCAAAAAACAATTTTCAAAAATATATAATGTGTAGCAAAGGGTGGGCCACACCCCGAGACAACGATCCCAAAAAAAGGGAACGAACAGTGTAAACAAGATTCCTAAAACAAGGAACATGAAATACACTCTGAGAATGGGACTGAACAACCCATTGTGACACCCCTTTTGTAAGGGTAGAACACTACATACTGTACCCCAAAAAACGTCATCCCTCCTGTAAGGGTCTTTGACTTAAACCATGTAAATGGGACTAACACCCATAACCTACCCCAGACATAAGGGTGAGACAACAAAGTATACGTGTAGCACATGGTGACTTACACACCGTATAGACAAGACGTGTAGCGCAAGGCGACTTACACACCGAACAGAAGACACATGTAGCGCATGGAGACTTACACACAGAACAGACAAGATGTGTAGCGCATGGCGACACACTCCGAACAGACAACACGTGTAACGCATGGCAACTTACTCACCATGTAGAAGTTCCCACATGTAAAGAAGTGTGACTAAGACACAGAAAAAAAAGTGGAAACCACCCACCAAAAGACTAGATCCAACCTCATGTAAGGAAGTGAACAGTAACTATGGAACCAAACTCCATACCTGTCCCTCATGTAAGAGAGTGAAGTGAAAAACCAAGAAAAAGGGGTGACCACCCCCGACAAAAACACTATGACCTCCCTTACGTAAGGGTACACAGCACCTCATAAGTCAATGTGCAAATTAAACCTATTAAAACTATCTCATGTGTAAGAGATGTGACAATAAATGTTCACTTTTGCACAGAAATACATTTTAAAAAACTTTGTAAAAACAAACATGCATGTGAAATGACAAGGTAAACACTACGCCGGTGAGCGACCTCTCACCCGAGTACTGGTACTCTGGCCAACTTCTTGTCTTGAGTACCCCAGATACAGAATTACTCTCTCACATTAGAAGGACTGTACCAAGAGCTATACATCATAGCATGACCACGAAACTTGAGTGTTGCAGACTTGACTACTAAGAAAGTGTCAGATTAAAGAGTCACACTGGTTTTGCTGAAAGAAGACATTGCCAAAATGAAAAACCACTCAAGAGCAAGCCACGAGCTTGCATCCATTAGAACAACTACTACTACATGTCAAAAAGCATTGCGACAATGAGCTGGGGCTTGAAAGCATGTTCTGTGGCAGACAGACATCTGTGAAGATGTTGACACAGCACACTGTGAGCCTGTCGTAGGCCCCACCTGTCACAGCTTCAAAAGAAAAAAAATAAATGTACACACATCAGTCACCGCAATACAAATACCTTGAGTAAAAACAACGTTTCCAGAGCTGTGCGTGTCACCGGCACCATGTGTCTCCATGTGAAATTTGTGGCTGCTCCTCGACTGTGTGCATGCGTTCTGTCATAAACATGCACACGATTAAGGTGACCAACCGTAGTTTCCATGACCACCAGACAATGAAGTGGAGTGGAGCAACACATCGGGATCATGGAACGAGCTTGGTCTCCTTCACATTTCCGTACTTCTTTTATGGTGGATTACGGGTTGGCCAAAAGAGATCCGATGCAAGCTAGAATACCTGGGACATAACATAACCATGGTAAATGCATGCAGCCTCCAACCGCAAGATGGCGGCACGCACTTGACGCTGTGCCAGATGGCTCTCGGCTCCTCCGTGCACCAAAGCGTCCCATACCATCTCACAGAGCTTCGAAGGAAACAATACATGGATGAAGAGTCTCCGCACGAGAATCCAAAGGTACAGGTAAGATTGCGCGTGCTGTACCAGACTCGTAACTCCTTTTGAATATATTGCACGCGCTTCAAACGGCCCACACACCAACCGACCTCAATTTAAACATAAGACAACGGACCAAACTCGTCGTACCAAAGACACTCCGTAGTAGTGCTTGCGTTCTCCACGTGTCTCCACAATCAATTAAATGTCACAGACCGTCGAGTTTAACGGTCATTGTGCGTATGCTGCAGTCTGTTTACACCCATTTTGGTCCTAAGTGGCCCCTTTCACGTCCTCGCTCTGAGACAGAGTCTAGCTTGCTTCAAGGCAATGTAAAATGGATCCATATTCCGCTTCTGTGCAGCCACTCGTTTCTTTAAACTCCGATGCATCGTATTGGCAGACACTTTCACAAGGCTGTGAGAAAAGGGCAAGGCTGTGAAAAGACCTTGTGGCTGAAATCTTATTGTAGTAAGCGTTCACCAGCATGAAAGTACATTGACCAGAAGATGTAGATTAGTACAACATGCATCTTGGACATGAATATAGCATGTTACATCGCATGCTATTACATCGCGTTCCTTTACAACGCGATACCTTTACAACGCAAGTCATTAGATCGACTTGCTGTAGGGGGCGCGCAGGACTTAGGAATAGTTAATTTACTATTCCAACTCCAGCCTGCGCAACAGTAGGGAAGGTGTTGGAATAGTAAATTATACTATTCCTTAGGTTAGAGTGCCCCCTACAGCAAGTCGATCTAATGACTTGCGATGTAAAGACATCACGTTCTAACAACGCGGTCGTTGTAACGGCCGCGTTGTAAAGGAATGCGATGTAATGGCAGCGTTGTAAACGCTGTTTCCCCTTGGACATACATCAATAACAATGAAGCATGTCCAGGCTTCGGCTGTCCACCGACAAGGACACTGGTGGGGCTGGCTTGCCTGGAGCTCCATTCTTGACACTTTACTCTTTGTTTCTGTAGGTTTATTTGGGTTCTTCATTTTCATACCAAAGACAGGTTCTTTAAAACTTGTAGCACGCTTGAGTCTTGGTCCAGGTCATCGCCAAAATATGTTGTATCTTGCCAGATGTAGCTGAGTTGTATTTTAAGTATTTCTTTATTAAGTTCAAGTTGCAGGAAGGTTATTATGTACATCAGTCCATAAACCTGGTAAACCTTATACTTCAGCCACACCGGGAGCAGCCTGCCTGCTGCTCAGCCCATCTTCCAACTGACACACCTCATCCACACAGGCACCCAAGCATTCCAAGCATCACAGTCACACCAACCTTCCACTGTCAACACTCACACTGGCTGAGCAGCAGGGAGATAGCTAAACTGGGATACATATACTGTGATAAGCAGGATATAACACAGATGATGCCAACATCTAGCATCCTCAGAAAGATAATTGAGTGTGACACAGTATTGAAGGTTGCACTCAGGTCCCGCATGATCATTGCTGCTGAGCCACCTTGATCTAAAATGGAACAAAGTTCATTGGTGGCTACCAGCAGTTCAGTCTCCGTACTGTGGCCAGACCTAAAGCCCGCCCGAGTGGGGTGGTAAATGTCACGCAATTCCAGAAAGCTGGACATGTGTTTATTAACATGTTTTTCCAGTATTTTGCTCACTACAGAGAGCAGGGAAATAGGTCTATAGCTGTCTGCTAGATCAGAATTTGCCATTTGGTTTCTTTAACATTTGTGTGTTTCCAGGCAATAGAAATATGTCCTGTTTCAAGCGAGTGGTTGAGGATATTCCTGAGGGTGTCTAATATGGGAATGCCACCTTAGTCTAGAATATCTCGAGGGGCTGGGTCCAGAGATGAGCCTGATTTGATGGATTCAGGTATGGATTTCAATGTTTCACAGTTCAATGCGGGAAAGGCAGAGAGGGTAGGGCCAACAGGTTGCTCTGATCAGTCATAGGTGTTGGGAATGGTAGCTGATGGAAGGATGTTCAGAACTTTATTGATTTTGTTAATTAAGTGGTTGGAAAACATGTTTCAACATCCTATAGAGGGTGGGTGTCCTGCAGAGCAAGCGGGAAGAGCCATGAACTTGTTGACTATCAAAAATAGTTTTCGATAGTCAACAAGTTCTCTTATCCTTCGTGATAGAACAGCAGTGCAGAAGGGGTTTGCTTGCTCACCAGCACTCGGCTGTTCATGACAACAGCATATTCCTTCTGAGCCGACAGTATCATACTGGTGATGAACGGAGGGTTAAAGGCTGCCCTAGAGTATGATCTGTATGAGCCAGCTGCTGGAGATGGAGGGAGAAGCCTTAAGTAGGGTCAAGGAACAGAATCTGCTTCATACATAGCATACTGTCCTGAAACCTGC
The DNA here is from genome assembly GCA_963921515.1 of Calotriton arnoldi. Taxonomy (NCBI): domain Eukaryota; kingdom Metazoa; phylum Chordata; class Amphibia; order Caudata; family Salamandridae; genus Calotriton; species Calotriton arnoldi. The sequence continues at coordinate 279,332 of CAWUFW010002656.1, read as the reverse complement.
TAAATTGAAGCCAGCAGCCAGTACAGGAGAGCGAAGATGGAGCACTTTCTGTCCTTCTCACAATTCAAAACGGATCACTAGAAAATGTAAACATCTGTCAAATGCCTTGGGTTCATCAAAAATGTGACAGACACACCATAGAGCAAACATCTGAAGAAGGCTCACCAAAACAAGTCAATGGCTGAAAAGGGCTGATGCAAAGTGTAACTAGGGGTAACTGCTGATTATGCTGACTTATCTTTGAGTGATGGAGCAGGGTCAGACACACCAAGTGAGTGTCTCCTTTTCAAAAATGTTACCTTCTGATAAGTCTTTGAAATGTAAGTCATAATCCTCCAGAGGGGCAAGACCACAAGATGTATTCACAAAAGTCCTCTTGAAGCTGAATAGATGGTGGACTGATCCTAATAAAGCTGTTGGTTTTAGTGGAAGAAGCTCTGAGTGGGAGAAATGCAAATTTGCAGCTGCTGAAGTTCTTGCGTTTTGCCGATTGTTTTTGTGTCTTCGCCCTGTCAAAATTTCTACCTTCGGACTTAGTCTTATTGATTGAGCTCAAAATGCTCCAGCAGGTCAAGCCTGTATCTAAATTTGTTGAAGTCCCTCTGAAGTCGGACACCTTTACATGAGGTTCAGCTGATGCTGTGGCAGTATTGAAGTACAAAACTTTTCTAAGCCTCAATGTTCCAGAGTTTGTTTGGCAGCTCCTCTTGACCATTTCTAGGCTTTCAAGACCTCAGGAACAACACCTACATGGTAGAATCCACTCCAGCAGAGGTGTCCAGCATCGTTCAGTTCAGGTCCATTTGTCATTGGCCAGCTGGGTGCTTCAGGAAAAAGGATTCCAACTTCTTGTTGTATCCCTGTAGCCATGCAGTCGGTCAGCCCAGCTGACACTTGGAGTACATTTCTTGAACAGGTCTAACTCTTCAGGTTTCAAAAGAGGTCTCAAACAGCAGGTACTGTCCTCTTCTGTTTTTCTGCAGGTCCAGAGAGTGTTCTAATGAGCTGTACATGAGGTGCCAGCGTTATAGGCTTCACTAGCCAGTGGGTAGGGTGACTTCTGGATACTTCCTATCCAATGGAAAAAAGTTCCAAAGAGCAACCCACGCACCCCCACACACTTTTGCAGCACATCCTGTTTGTCTTACTGCAAACTAACCCACAGTGCACTATTCTGAGGCAAATTCAACATGGTAGAATCTTTCAGCCTCTGAAGGGAACTGGTGGGCCAGCCAGGGGTATGTTTAGGGAAATGATCGGTCCCCTCCTCCTCAGCTATATGAAATCAGCTATGGGACCAGTTCTACCTCCCACTGGGCTGATGACAAACTGGCCACAGGGGGCTTATGAAAGAAAAGGCTTCTTTTTCCCAGGTCTCCCTTTACACCTAATTTTGAATGAGCAGGCCTCACACTGGTCCCTTACAACTTAATGAACCCTCCCCAGATGCCCTTCCTTTACTGATATCTGTCACATACTTCACAACCAGGCCTTCCTGTGAAGCCATTATTTCTGCTCTGGAGTCAGTTTTCACACAGCACCAGCAGGGCCATCTGCCAACAGGCTAATGTTAATAAGCCTACTTGAGGCTCAGGCAGGTAGGTAAAGTGTTACTTTTTAAAAGTCACTTTTCTCAAATATTTACTAAAATCTGACTCCACCAATAAATTAGATTTTAACAAATTAAAAGTAGGCCTACTCATGTATGACTCATTAAGTATTTAAAAGTAAGGTCCTTTCCTGTCAAAAATTGGTATTATGACAGGTTTGTCTGCAGATTTGAAAGCTGCAGGTGTCAGGCTACACAGGTAGGCCAGAAGCCATTTTACTTTATCACTCTTGTGTATGACACAATAAGTACTGCAGTCCACAGGAGGCATTTGACTTTTGATGCCACTGGTGTATGTTTCTGCACTATATACTAGGGCTTAACTGTAAATTTAAATACATGAATTGGGTATTGGCCAATGTTAGCATGTTTCAGGGGTCAAATCACATAAATTAGAGCCTGGCCAGCAGTGCATCAGTGTGTAGAGTTAAAAAAACAGCAATATCATTAAGGACATATCTTGCATAAAAATCTTACAAAAGCATTGACAGTTGCATCCAAAATGTAAAGGCTCTGATTCTCAATATCAATATAATCCAGAGCTCTCCCAGATAGTTATTGACCGGATTAGGAGTAGGTCCTTTGGCTTTGCTTGGGGATCTCTGACTCCATGTTTCATTAATTAGCGCCCTCCCTTAACATAATACTGCTTAAGTACACAGCGTTTACATTCCACATCATCCTCCTATGGATAAAATATAGAATGTGAGCAATCGCTCCTGATTCAGTTGTGCTTAATGCATCTTCCATTGCTTATGAGTAGTTGTTATCTAACGATGTAATTTCCTCCTATTGCAGACAGCCATGACTGAGTCCGTAGGGATTTCATTTCATTGCCACAACTGTGTTATGTGAACTGTATCAGCAACAAAAAAACATGGGGGTTCACCAGAACCTCTGGCTCAAAGGCACACTGATAATCCCATGGTTTATCTTCCCTAGGTTGTGTGTGCATACCCTGACACAAAGGTAATCTCAAGGATTTCCTTGCCGACACTGCCTGCATGAGTGGTACAATTTCCTAGACATTAGGGGATATTCACTTACCCCAGGAAAGGTAATCCTTAGGACTACCTATGGGCCTCCATTTGCCAGGCTAATTGGAGCTGTCTTCCCCTAAATGAGTATGAGAGAACTGAGAGAATTCATGAGCATTCTCTCTACCTATGCTGCATCTAATGTTGGCTGTTGGAGGAATCTATTGTTATTTTGGATCACTGAAAGAATATCGTATCAAAAATATCATGTGGCCAGAACATCTTACCAAAAATATCGAGGACCAAAATATCGAGAAAGTAAGTGCAAATAGGTAAGTATTGATTTATTACTATTCTTAACTACACATCTTTGTACCTTGAAGATATATATATATATATATATATATATATCAATTATCACGGTACATATCTGTGGAGTTATATATGGTAAATCTTTGCTTACCTATAGAAACTTACTTTCACAATATTTTTGTCCTTGATATTCTTGACATGATATTTTGGCCCACAGTATTTCTTTTGTTCGATATTCAGTCTAAACACTGTTATTTACTGAGTCCCGGGGGGGGATTTGTTGGTACAGTCCAGTATGAGCTGGCGTGCCCCAAGACCACTCCACCAAGTTTCTGCCTCACCAGGCCATGCCAAAATCATGTGGTAAATCCCAATTGATTCTGGCATGGCGCAGATTTGACAAGCCTGTGTCGGTGATGTAGGCAGGGGAAATATATCTGATTGGCAGTATTGAAACCTATACCACTGTTTTGAAATTGGCTGCCTGATTCTGTGGCTTTGTTATTACCAACACATACATCTGTGAAAGGCCATTTATGCAGAAAAATTGAGGGGTAGAATTCCTGACTTTCCTCGTCCTTCACTTATATTATGGTTAGGCTTTCCCTTTTACAGTTTCTATTTGATGGGAATTCTGGTTGGGTCTTTTTAGTGTTGTCAAGTGCTTTCAAAAGTTATAAAAAGCAATATTGTTTACGCTATTTGTGAAAAACAAATTACGTTTTTTCTTCCTTCTCTCACTCATTCCTATTATCATTTCTTCCTTCCTTCTTTCCTGCTCCTCATCAATCAATCAATAGTCATTTATAGCGCACGCAGCTACCTCAACAGAGGTGTCCCGGCGCTAGTAGCAGACCAACGAAAGGACCGACAGGGAGACTATACCTGAGTAAGGAGCCAGGTTTTTAAAACATTCCAAACTCCCATTCTGTTTCAATTAGGCACAGGTGGACCGGCAGAATATTCCAGAATTTCACTATTCTTACAGAGAAGGACCTGCCACATTGCCGGATTTTAAAAATATCGTTGGACGCGAAAGAGCCGCAGGTGATTGGATCCCAGGTCCTGTTCCTGTTGATAAAGATTAAGCCTCTGCCGGAGATAGCAAGGGCCTAAGGCGCTAGTGGCTCTAAAGGCCAGAGTCAGCACCTTAACCTCTATCCTCCTTGCCACCAGGAGCCAGTGCAACTGTCTCAAGTGAGGGGAGATATTGTGCCGGAAAGGTACCCGCCGAATTAACCTCGCAGCTGCATTCTGAATTATTTGTAATCTGTGAATCAGGTAGGTAGGTAGCCCCAAATAAAGGCTGTTAGCATAGTCCAACTGAGAAGTCACCAATGTGTGGACCGTGATCTTACGGCTCTCCTCCGGCAGCTAACATATGAATTTCCTGATGGATCTCAGCTTCCAAAAGCAGGTAGAGGAGATTTGACGAACTTGTGCCGTGAATGAAAGATCAGTATCCAACCTGAATCCCAGATTTCTTGCTGAGTCCGCTGGAATTGGGAGAGGATTCAGCTCCATGGGCCACCAGAGATTTGATGGGGGGATTATGCCTGACTGAAGAACAAGACCTCAGTCTTTTCAGCATTCAGTTTCAGGCAATTACCATTCATCTAGGTAAAAATATAATTCAGGCATTCCTTAAAATTATGAAAGGCTGCAGCGGAGTGTTCTTTAAAAGAGAACACCAGCTGCATGTCATTCGCATAGGAAACTACCTTCACACCCCAAGATTCAATGAGGGTAGCCAGTGGGGCAAGATAAAGATTGAAAAGCAACAAGCTCAGGGCCGAGCCCTGCGACACCCCGCACACCAATGGTTTCAGTGAAGATGAAAAAGGACGAAGAAAGACCTATTGGGAATGGTCTTCAAAGAAGGACCGATTCCATGACGGTGCTGTCCCATGCATGCCCACGTGCCCTTGATCTCTTCAGCAAGATCAGGTGTGCGACCGTGTCGAATGCTGCAGACAGGTCTAAAAGTACTAACATGGCAGATGCACCCCCGTCCACAGTCGCTCTTACTGATTCGGAGACTTCTAAAAGAGCGGTCTCCATGCTGTACCCAGCTGGGAACCCCGATTGAGAGTCATTTAGAAGGCCATTGGCTTCTACAGAATCAACAACCTGTTTCTGAACCACCTTCTCTAGAATTTTGGCAGGAGCTGGTAGCAGAGAAATATGTCTAAAATTGCTGAGCACTCCAGGGTCAGCAATCGTTTTTTTGTTTTTTTTTGTAATGGCAGCAAGAACGCCTGTTTCCATGCAGCAGGATAGGTACCAGATTTCAAGGATGAGTTCCAAATCTGGGTTAGTATTGGATTTAACCAGGGGGCCCACATACTAAAAAAACTGGGCAGGGCAAGGTTCTCCTGGACTTGCACTTCGAATGTTCTGCCAATGAGTCCTCAACTGAAATAGGGAGAAATTCTGAAAAGGAAATGAGGAAATCGGGGGGCCGTAGTTGCAAGTAAGCAGTAGGTTCCACATCCAATGAAAAAGAAGAAGAGAGTTTTGGGATTTTTTTCCTCAAAGAAATCCGACAAGCTCGAGCAGAGAGAAGGAGATGGATGAAAGGTGCTATCTATCGCTGCCGGGCTAGTAAACGATTTTACAATATTAAAAATGTCTTTAGCGGAATTATCTGAGCTCTCAATGCGACTTGCAAAATATTCCCTCATCTTACTCCGCATTCATTTGCAAAATGTTTTCAGAGCCTCTTTATAGGCACTTTTTTGCTACGGGATTATAGGACTTTCTCCAGCACCGCTCTAACTTCTTACAGAGGCTCTTCTCCATTCTTAATTCAGTCCAGGACCAAGGGGCCGAAGGTTTAAGTCTGTTGGATGTAGCTACCTTAGCGGGGCAACTGTGTCTAAGACTGTCGTAACCCACAAGTTGAAACAGGATGAGTCACTGTCAGGATTACCTGTCAGCCTTGGCACAGATTCTTGAAACACCGGCCCTAGGGCCTCTTTGGTGACTTTCCTCCAGTTCCTCCTTGTTTCCACATTTTTCCTATGTATTAAAGGCCTGGTCTCAAAACTAAAAGTGAATGGTACCAGGAAGTGGTCCGTCCATACCAGATGCAGGGGATCTCCCACTCTAATATTTTGATTATTTGCAAAAATTAAGTCCAACATATGACCCGCTCTGTGGGTTGGTGAGGTTACCAGCTGAGTGAGGTTAAGGCCATCTAATGTCGATGTTAGCTGGGAAGTCTGTGGGCAGCTAGGACCATCAACATGTAAGTTGCAGTTTCCCTGAACTGTCAAATTGGCATATTGTTATGATAGCTGAGCAATAGTATCACAAAGTTCTGGCATGCAGCATCCTTAAATTTAATCTACCATGTAACTTTGCATTATTTCTCTTATCTCCCTACCTTTCTATTTGAAAGCACGCAGATTCCTCTTCCAAGCAGGCTAGTCCCACCATATTTCAAGGATGTGCATGGCTAGAGACATGGCTGCACGTCATTAAGAACTGATTAAAGGAGATAAAAAAGAATGGTAGGAATTTGAGGCACCACCCTGCTCTTTTCTGTATTCAAATAGTACTGATTAGCTGAAGGAGGACTTCTACTTATAACATGGATATTTGTTGTGGTGTTTTCCGTGCTTAGTTTTTGAAAGCAAAAGCTATTTTGCCCTCTTCTTTGTCTCAAGATAATAACAAAGGAGTAAAATAATAAATGTATTATTACTGTCTCCTCTGTGCCCCTTCCTGCTCTCTCTGGTCATAGGGAAAAAAGCCTGCTGTGGCATTTATATGCACGCTGTTGGCTGTATGACCTTTGTTGACACTGAACTGTACCGATGTATGGAAAAACAGCCAAGGTAGTAAAGAAACGTTATGACATACAGAAGATGTTGGCCATTTGACTATGTAGATCACATTGTAAATGAAGCCAAATAGTGTGAGATAGGTTGTGAACTGCTAAACTTAGGAAGACCACAAAGGAAGATATGGGTACTTTCATGTAGATTTTCTCTCCTTCTCATGTATTTTTTACATTGTTGAGATGTTCCCATGGGATTTTGTGTTTATTCTGAAGCCAGTATAAGAAGTGCTAAACGTTGATTGATTTCTACATGGCATGTGGGCCTATTTAAATATGAAAGCAGTGCAGGGACTATTGTGCTCCTGCTAGGCATATGGGAGGTTTCCACCAGCTACTTTATTTTTGTTTTCTGTACAGAAATTGCTACACATTCACTATTGTGGTGCATTTTCAGAAGCACAAAGATACCACTCTGCAAGGTCATTTTGTGGTGTATATAAGATGTAAACATTAACATAAATATAAGCATTTTCCCTCTTTCGTAGATGGAACAAGCACAGCATGATATGTTGAATTACATGCAGTCACGGCAGTATGCAGATAATCACAAGATGAATACAGATGAGGTGAGACATGCTCACATAAAGGCATGAATAAGGAGAAAAAAGGAGTTGCCGGGGGACCATGGTCTCTGGTGACAGCCAAAAGGACACATTTGTTGGCTCTTCGTGGCCCACAAGTGTGGCATAGTGAGAGTATTAATTATGAAAAAGTAGTTATATATAACTGCTGCACTTTTACTATTTGACAACACATGGCACCAACGCTGTATAAATACAGAAAAATTCAGTGTATTTCGGTTTTCATTGCAAATATTCTCTTTGGTGGGGTTTATCAGTTATAAGTGGTTTAGCTGAAAACCTGAAACCCTGATTGTGGTACTTTCCCCCCTGCTTTGTAAAAGGCCACATTTCAAGGTAATTTTTGAAGGTCCATGCACCTTTAAAGGACTCTGCCTAAATATTTACGATCATCTCAGTTACACCTGAACTATAAGCAAGCAGGTAAACTCAACTTTTGCCTCCACAATATAGGTAAAAGGCTCGAATATTTCTGATTTCTGAAGTGTAATCCAAACCATCAATTCCTCTTGAATGGACCTAATAAGTAAACCTCTCAATGATTAAAGAGAACAACTACAGTTTTATGACACAATTCTGCAAGAATTAATACTTTTTTCTGGCTTGAAGTTGTTCTTCCCAACCCAACTGACTCTGTTCTCTATTGCATCTTAGTCACTGGTCCTACAAATTAGAGCAATTGACGACTTTGGTTTTTGCCAACCAGACAGGGTACAGGGATACTTATCTCATTCAGCATAAATCACACACATTAATAATTCTTTCTAGAGAAAATGTACCACCTAGAGTCTAAATGCATACTCTTTGACACTAGGGTTATTTACCAACGTTGTTGTATGGGTGCCACTTGAATACTTGTGCAACCATTAGTAAATATAAGCCTAGATGTGACAAGAGTTTTTCCCTAGAATAAAATGTCTGCTTTGGTTTATTAGCACAAAATTACTCTTTGCCATTTTTAGGTCGCAGCCTACCAGACAGCACAGCTGTGTGGTATGCGAAAGACATCTTGGGGAGTTTCAGAACGTTGACCCTGGATTGCATTCTGCCTATTGCTTGCCATTGGCTTTGTAGCTCCTGTTTTCAGGCTTTCCATTTGCTGGCTTTATCTGCTTTAGGCTCCCCAGCTAGAGCTCGTACATCCCCATGGCCAAGCCATGTTTACAGTTTTCTGTAATGAACAGGCCTGCAAATCTTGTTCTTAACTCATCACATTTGCTCGGCATTCAAAGACCGAGGTCAAATGTCAGGCTGTGTCTTTGAGGGAGCCTCGTGTTTATTTTGCTTTCCACTGACTTCAAAGTGAGAGTGTTTACAGGAAAGAGAAACGCGTCAGACTTTCTCCATGGAGCCTGTTTGTGCCCTTTTAATTTTTTTAAATATTTTATACATAGCCATCTCAAAAGGTATCTCGTTCTTCAGCTGCACAAAATATTTGCTTTTCATTCTTGGGGCATGAAGTTCACCATTGGCATTGTCAGGGTGGGTGGAAGCTGAATGTTTGTAAAATCATGTTTGAAAACTATCACTTACAAAAAAAAAACATTGCACTCATTTATTGTTATGTAGTCGTTACTTGCTTTCTCTCACATTGATTAACTTGTAAATAAATGCTTGTCCATTTTCAACAGCGTACCACATGCGAAGTTCAGGAGGGTGCTTGCGGACTGCACTGATTTAGCCTAATGTACTATTATTACTAAGATGAAACATTCACTGTCAAGCACAGGATAAGGTCATTTCACACTGTAATACTACTTAACGATGCTCAGTTTTCACTTTGATGTGCAAAGCGTATGCTTTATTTATGACATCTGTGGCAACTCATTTTGGAGAGTTGGATAAGTTTAAAGGCACTTTTTATTAAAGCTTTTGTGTTTATGTTTAGCTACACAATAATTATGTATTCTGTCTGCCACTGAGCTTTTTTCGGAACGCATATATCACTGGATATAAACGATTTCCTCATTTGTCCTTGAAGGCACTAAGGTCATGATTTGAATGGTGGAGCAGCTGCAGTGGCACAAGGGCCAAAATGTTTGGGAAGCCCACTGAGCACTGATTATTGCTATATTTTACTACTAAACAAGCAGTCACAAATGAAATTAATTACCTTGCAGGCACTAGGGCCATGATTTGAATGGTGCAGCAGGTGCAGTGGCACAGGGTCTAAAAGGTCGAGGAAACCCATTGAACACTGATTATTGGTATGTTTATACTACTAAACAAGCAGTCTCAAGTGCAATTACCTTGCAGGCACTAGGGTCATGATTTGAATGACGCATCAGGTGCAGTGGCACAGGGGCCAAAAGGTCTAGGAAACTCACTGTATCCTGATTATTGCTATATTTTGCTACTACTTCCAACTCAGAACTAGCTATGGCCAATATCTTCCCACAATAAAAAATCCCTTGGAGAAATCAGTTCATTCTATCAAAACATTCCACACTTCATTCCATTCGAACACATGTATACATCTACATCCGTCTTTAGAGGGACCCAAAAGACAATTCTTAAACCAATTAGTTTTTAATATATCACTACAAGTGAAAAAAGTTTATACAATTTACATAAAATTCATACGTATTTTTTTTATAAAAACAAGTTAAAAAGCCAATAATAGAAAAATATTGCACAAAGTGTCATAAAACATTAAATACAATAATATAGGTATGTGTATAGAACAAATTCAGTCTGTACACGACTGGGGATTCCAACATAATTTCAGTAGGCTTAATGATGTGCCCACTCTTTTTTTTTATCCCCATCTTCGTAATTAATCTTCAAAGTCCAAGTGAGTGAGACCAACTTTGGTCCTCAGTGTGCCTCACCTAAAGAAACAGTTGGTGAGTGAATTTCTTTTGTACCGAAGCATGACTGTGTAGGAATGCTGAGTAGTGAAAGTTGATGTGAGGTTCTACATACCGGTCTTGATTGGGGCTTTTTTGACAATTTATGTTTTTAGGAACAGGTTGTTTTTGGTATTTAAACATTTTAGTATATAAGTGTAATTTGAATTGATTTATTAAAATGTTAGATGAATGTTTTAAATCAAGAAACTAATAATGAGGAATGTTAGAAATGGGGGTCTCTAGTTGGCAGTGGCTGGCCACTGTCCAAGTAGGGACCCTTCTTCCTAAGTCAGGGTAAGAGGGCCACACCCTTTGATAACGCCTGCTCAACCCTGTGGTAACGTAGCACGAGCAGCTAGGCTTATCTCAGAGGCAGTGTGTGAAGCATCTATGACCATACACAGTAACACAGTGAGGAACGCTACAAAGGGACACCACACAAGTAGTTATCAAAAATAAGTATCTTTATATATAGACTTAGCACAAGACCAATAACGATAAAAAGCCACAATACTGTCAAATCGGATCACTCTTGAAATGCTGCAAAAATAGTTCAAAGTGCGCAAAGAGGAGCTCAGTTCAAAGCAGTGGTCTCTGCGACCCTGTTACTTACAAAGTACCTGGATTTCGTAGCAAATGTAACAAATTGTCGAAAAGAAGCTGTAGCGATGAATCGCTGCACGCGAGGCCGGCGATGCGATAAATCCTTGCCGCGAGGGAGAATGATGCGCCGATCTGCTGATGCGTGTGGAGACGATGCGACAAGCTTCTGCATGCTAGACTGTTGGTGCGATGACTCCTTGCCGCGAGGGAGGACGCGAGGCGACGGTCTTGTTGCGTGTGCGATCGGGTTGCGATGCGAAGAAGTGGTGCTCCGCGAGGGAGCGACGATCCTGATGCGATGCGATGAGAAGGGCGGACGCCCGGCGTCCGCGCTGCGATGTCGTGAAGCGATGATCTCGGTGTGATGATCTCTGGAGTTAACGATCACTCGGCGGCCCGCAACGTGTGATGAGTCGATCTTTGGTAGCGAGCACTCGGCGGCAGCAGCGCGATGATTTTCTGGGCGCTTTCGGCTGCGGCGGCTCGCAGACGTGCGTTAGCTACGATTTCAGACACTCTCTTCTCCATAGTAGAACTAGAGGCCCTGGAACTCACAGGAGCCTTACCTGCAGATAGATCCTCGCTGGAAGGAATCAGGAGGCTGGTGGTGAAGTCTGATGTGCCTGAGACTTCAACAGGAGGCTAGCTCTCTCCTAGCCCTTGGGTGATTGCTTTAGCAAGATTAATAAAAGTTCTCTCAAAGTCCTTTTCCCTCTTCTTCCAAGTCCAATGGTAACCACTGCAGGCCAATCCAAGAAACAGCACACAAGCACAAGGATAGTCACCTCCTGCAGATTCCTTCAGTTACACGGACAGAGGTTCGTCTTGATGTCCAGGAGCAACACACTGTAGGGGTTTTTAGCACAGATATTTATACCCCAAAAGTCTTTGTTCTCAGAAGCTACAAGTCACTGAGCCCAGCCAGAACCAGTTCTGCTCAGTCCTGGAGCACTTTGTTTACCAGGCTGCATCATTCCTTTCAGAAAGAGGGGGTCTGCCATCAGACGCACAGTAGGAGGTGGAGCCAGCATTCACCTTGCCAGGCACAGCCCTATTCAGGTCAAGGAGCTACCCCTCCCCATACTCCAACTACAGATCTCTCTATTCAACCCAGGTCTGACTCAGCCGGCCCTGTCCTTCCAAAACCAGACACCCAATACACATAACAGCAGAGCACACTGGAAGGCTTGGGCAAGAAAAAACCTACTTTCTAAAAGTGGTATTTTCAAACACAGAATATAAAAATAAACTTCACTAAAAGATGTATTTTAAGATTCTGAGCTCAGGCATACTAAATTCGTTTTTCTACTATGTTCCTGGGGTCAGTTAGGACTATAGAATGTAATAGTCAAACTTGCCCATTCTGGCCTATGGAGAACAGGTAGCCTTACAGTAGTGAAAACGAAATTGAGTGTAAGTCACTACCAGGACATGCTACACACACCAAGGCATGTCCTACCTTACACATACAATGCACCCTACCATAGGGGCGACTTACATGATGCCAAGGGAAGGTTCAGGAGCTGGGAAGTGGGTGCACTTCACAGCCAAGATGGCAGTTCTGGACTGCACACAGACTCTGCAGTGGCAGGTCTGAGACACAATTTACAAGCTGCTTCTGTGGGTGGCGCAAACTGGCGCTGCAGGCCCACCAGCAGCATTTGGTTTACCAGCCCTGGGCACACACAGGCCACGCTACTAGGGACTAACAGGTAAACCAAATAAGCCAATCATGGATATACCAATTCACATGTCATATTTACACAGGGAGCATTCGCGCTGTGGCACTGGAGGGCAGTGGCACAGCGCCCAGAGCATCTAACACCAGCAAAAACAGGGGGGACAACAGCGAAAAATGGAAGGGAGACCCACGCCAATGGTGCCAGGTCTAACAAGGAAATATTGAACTGATAGATTGTATATTTTAAGATATGGAAATCAACCTCTCTGATACATGTTTTGTCTTTATGCAGGTGATACTGCATATTCATATAGAGGGAAAAAAATATCTGTTGTTGTCCTGAGGAAGGTGGCCCCATTTTGTTAACCCACCGAAACGTGTCGATGATTTGTTTTCTGTTAAATTTGAGGAACAATGAGCTGTATAGTAAAAAAAGCTCAGAGAATATGAATTTTTATTGATTCTACTCAAGTTAACATCGTTCACATGACAAATGTGTGTGTCCTATGTATTGTCTCTCTTGGTAAAATGTTTTATTGGATTTTTAACTTGTTTTTATAAATAAAATACGTATGAATTTTATATAAATTGTATAAACTTTTTACACTAGGAGTGATATATTAAAAACTAATTGGTTTAAGGATGTCTTTTGGGTCCCTCTAAAGACGGATGTAGATGTTTTAAAATTGAATTTACATCTGTTTTAAAATTGAATTTGCATTTGTGATTACTAGCGGCACTATCGCACTTTAGAGGAGTGGCTCGCGCTACTCTTCTGGCATAATCCCAAGATGGACAACTTAGGCCGTCATTTTAGGCACGGCGCGCTCTAGTTGTTTTGGGGGCTCTGCATTGAAACATGCGCGTGGCGCGGACGCGCCGCTGGCGCGCCGCTGGCGCGCCTAAGGCAAGCCCGTCTGCGCCCGTCAGCGTCCTGGAAGCGGCCAGCGCTAGCCATGCTGCCCGTCTCACGCTGGATGCACATGGACCCCGTTACCTATACAGCTGCGCTGAACTGCTAGCGCTTGATAAGCAGGGGGGTAAGTGCTCCAACTCATGGAGTGTTTTGGACAACTCTGATATGATTTGTGAGAACTGTCATTTTAGCCTCTGTTCCAAAGAGGCGGAAGTAGTTCGTTCCGCTCACCTATCTAGAGTTACCACTAAGAGTCAGTGCATTCAGGCCGCCCTGATTAATGCTCGTTCATTGGTCAAAGGATGGTAGAGGTGGAGGTACTGATGTCGTTTTTAGGGACAAGTGGACTCTCCACCGTGGCGAGGTTTCGGGAATTGGGGATGGGGAGGCTCTTGATTTTTCAATCATTATCTCGCCACACTTCACGCTGGGAGGGATTTTGGTCTATAGGCCCCCTGGCCCTGCCGGACCATTCCTGAAAGCCTTAGAGGAGGTGATTGTTCCCAGGGCCCTTCAATTTTCTAACTTCTTTCTTCTTGGGGATTTTAATATCCACTTGGATCGAGTGGAGGCGAGTGATACCAGGGAGCTTTGCGACTCACTGAGCCTAGCCCAGCTCTCCCAGTGGATAAGCTCATCGTCGCACCAAGGGGGTCACATCTTAGATCCGGTCTGTTCTAAGTTCCCGCTATGTGTTAAAGAACCTCTGCAGGTAACTTGGTCGGACCATTTCCTGATTCAATTTTTATGGACCATTCTGTTGTCCAAATCAGCTAGTAGCCTCTGCCAGAGTAGGCCGTCTCATAGAATAGACCCTTCTGCCTTGAGTTTGGCCTTGCTCGAGGCGCGGCCTCTTATCGCAAAAGATCTGGGTGGAGCTCTGGAGAGTTTCTCAAGTTGGATCTCGCAGGCGGTGGCTTCACTATCCCCCCCCCTCGCTCATAAGCGAGCCAGAATCTCTCCCTCAAAACCCTGGTTCTCTAGAGAGCTTAAAGAGCAAAAGCAGCATTGTAAACAATTGGAAAGAAGCTGGAGGGTGGCCTACTGCCCCCTCGCTAAAATTGCTCTTAGAACGGCTCAGAAAGCCTACTATGCTGCCATCGGTATAGCCAAAAGCTGCCATTATGCGGAGCGCATTTTCCAGTCCAAAAATAACGCTAAAGAAATGTTTTCAATTGTTTAGAGTTTTGTTTCCCCATGTGCTGAGCACATTACTCTTCCTACCTCAGACACATGGTGCGAAAAACTGTCTAGGTTCTTCATTCATAAAATCCAGATGATTCAGGCCAGCCTGGGACAAGGAATTATAGGCCAGGCAGGACTTCCCTCTACGACTATCTCCGGTCCCAGTGCACTTCCATCTAGCTCATCTCCCTCCTTAGCGGAATTTTCTTTGATTACTCTCCAGGATTCACTGACCATTCTTAATTTGTTAAAATCGGGATCTCCGGTGGACCCCTGTCCTGCCAGGTTGTTAGCTGCCATGGCGGAGGTAGTTAATCCTGAGGTTAATACCCTGATTAATATGTCCCTTCAGACCGCTATTGTATCCTTGGAATGGAAGCAGGCCAAACTCCTTCCCCTACTTAAAAAGCCATCATTGGACATATCCTCCCCGGCTAGCTTCCGTCCCATCTCACTTCTGCCTGCCATAGCAAAAGTGTGTGAGAAAGCGGTGTTTAAACAGCTGTCCAATTTTGTAGAAACATCTGGCCTGTTGCACCCAGCCCAATCAGGGTTTAGGGCTACGTATAGCACCGAGACGGCGTTGTTGGAGATGTCGGAAGCGATCAGAGAGTGTCTGGACGCTGGTGGCAGAGCGGCCCTGATTTTATTAGACCTCTCTGCTGCCTTCGACACAGTACCACACTCTCAGCTTCTTGTTCGCCTCGCCAACATCGGCATCTCGGGTCGAGCATGGAATTGGCTCAAGTCATTCCTAGAAGATCGATCACAGCAAATATGGCTCCCTCCCTCCTCCTTGGTCCCTCAAAAGGTGTCTACAGGAGTACCGCAGGGATCTACGCTGAGCCCTCTGCTGTTTAATATTTACGTCACCCCGCTGATTTATCTTGCAGAGGAGCTGGGAGCGAAGATCATCGCTTATGCGGATGACACCCAGCTCCTCTTCACTTGGAGGGAGGCGGACACATCTCCTGTCCAGGCCAAAGCCTGTCTAACGGCAGTTTTTAAATGGCTCGCTTCAGCCCAGCTGAAGTGTAACGAGGAGAAGTCTGAGGTTCTTCTGTATGGGTCTTTTCCTCCGCAGTTTAGGGAAGCCCTCTGGCCGATGAACTGCCCTCTACCTAGCTCTGTGGGTCAGCCAGTCAAAAACCTAGGTGTTTGGTTTGATGAGGACCTTCGGTTCTCCACACAAATAAAGAAACTGGCCGGGCAGTGTTTTGGTACACTGAAGACTCTCAGGAAGTTTCTGCCCTTGCTACCCAGGGCAGCCAAGGAAATGGTCACGCGGGCACTGATTCTTTCATGCCTAGACTATGCCAATGCACTGTATATAGGCCTGCCAGGCTTCCAGCTAAGGAAGCTGCAAGTTGTACAAAATGCGCCAGCCAGAGCTCTGCTAAACATCCCCGGAAGAACTAGTGTGAAGCAACATTTGCTTGACCTACACTGGCTTCCCATGGCCCAACGGGTCAAATTCAGGCCCTCACCCTGGCCCATGCAGCCCTCCATGGCTTGGGTCCTCCGTATCTGAGGAATCGCTTCAGCTTCTATGTGCCACAAAGACTGTTGCGTTCAGCCTCCCAGCGGCTGGCAGTGATCCCTCGGTTCCGTCTGGTACGAGTGGGGGGCAGCTCCCTCTCTTTCAAGGCGGCTCAAGCCTGGAATTCTCTGCCCTACACACTACGGAACACTACTAACCCAAGGTTGTTCAGGAAATTGTTAAAAACGTGGCTGTTTGCCTAATGTGCCGCTCTGTCCAGCTCCTTCCCTCCATCATTTGGCTTTCGCGCCGGGACACTCTTGAGTAGACGCGCGCGCTATAAATTATATTAACATAACATAACATAACATGTATACATGTGTTCGAATGGAATGAAGTGTGGAATGTTTTGATAGAATGAACTGATTTCTCCAAGGGATTTTTTTATTGTTGACAAACAAATTATACATGGAACCCTGTCTCTTGGAGTAGAGTGGCCCCTCTCTTCTAGTTTGAGCAATATGTTCCCACTTCTTAGTGACCATCTGCCATCCCAGTGCTCCATGTGGCGCAGTGCAAGCGCTGTCTCCCCCACGCTTCCTGACCCTTCCTCCCTCCCCTCACGGTCTTCCTTTCTCAGGCTTCCTCTTGTGCTCAACTACGACAATGGCTTCCTGAGGAAGACCAGCCATGATGTATAGTGAATAACACTTGATCACAGGGTCGAAATGTCGATGACATTACGTTATGTTCTATGTCAGCTATCCTTGAAATATGTAAAGAAGATATAAGGATACACTGAACAAAACATTTTTGGAACATTTTGATTATTTGTGGTTTCAAGTTCTCATGTTTGTGTGTGTGATCACCGGGAGATTTGTGATTTTCACTATGTATATGTTAATGTGATGCATTGTTCTTTATGTTCTCTGGACAGCCGTTGAAAAGAGAAATATGAAAAGAGATAGATATACATTTTTTGATATATGAAAAATAATATATTTAAAACAAGTTAATGGTTGTGTCTTGTCAGTGGTTTTTAGATATCATTTTTCTTTAAAGATTTGTGCATTTTGAACAAGGAGCTGCATGCAAAGGTCAGCAGTGTTTTTGCGACCCCAGACTATAGATCTACCGAGACGTTATAGTATAGATTATATTGCAGCATTGGCTTCAGTGCAGCATAGCTACAGGTAAAAAAAAACCACACACTATAACGCAGTCAATGCTGGCTGTGTCATAAAGCTTTTTATCTTTACTTTTAGTCATTTGCAACATGGCTAAAAAACATTGACAAAGCCAATAGATCTTGCATAGGCAAGACCTATTTGCTTTGCCAAAGCTTGTTTTGTATGGAAACATGCTTCTGTATGACAAGTAACAGTCAAGGTCGGAGAATATATGTGTGTGCGCAAGTCAGGCTGAACTTCAGTGTGTCTCCTGAATTTCATTGGGAATTTTATATTTGTTTATGTATTTATCGAGTTTCTTATAACATGAACTTGACCTGAAGGTATCAGAGCGCTTTACAGAGTTAGCACAGCAGCAGTCACAAGAGTTACATAAAGAGTAAATAAAAAGTGCATAGTAACGATACAAAAAGGAGTTTACAAAAGACAGTAGTATATGTAAACTATATATTAGCAATTACATTTGTTACATAAAGAGTAAATACAAATACATAGTAACAGTATATAACGAAGTATACGATAGACAGTAGGATATGCGGACAATGTAGTTCTGAGGTATTTATCATAGGGAGTTGCGAAGGTGGGGAGAGTAGAGGCACAGTTTTCCCCGAGGTAGTGATACTCAAATTTAAGTGGAAGGTGTGGGATAGAGTTTCAGGCCAGAAAGATGGTTTAGAGAGGAGAGTTAAGGTATTGGTTGAGAAGCAGAAGTTTACGTTTCTTCCTGAAATGAGGGAATGATTGATTGTCACGTAAATCATGGGGCAACGAGTTCCAGATTCTGGGAGCATTCCCGGAGAATGAGCCAGTTTGAGATTTTTCTTTCTTGAATTTGGGCGAAAACAGGAGTAGACTTTTAGAGCTTCGAAGAGGTCTCTTTGGCCGGCTTTTGAGGTAGACTGGTTTTTCCGTGTAGAGAGCTTTGTGGGTTATACATACTGTTTTGAGTATACATCTTGCCTCGATTGGCAGCCAGTTGACTTTCTTGAGAGTCGGAGTGATGTGGTCAAAGCGACTCTCCCCCAAAATTAGTCTGCCCGCTTCGTGGAGTGTAGCTTTCATGGGGGTTAAGTGTGTTTTTGTGGTGCCCGTGATTTCTGCGTTACCGTAGTCCAGCTTGAAGAGGACTAGGGATTGCATCATAGTATTCACCACAGTGAATTTCTGTAAATTACTAAGAAGATGGAAGGAGTTTTCTATATTATTTGTTTACTTTATTTGTGTAAACCATTTCAAATCAAACTCCTGTTAGCTAGAGGCTTAGATTCATTACTTCATACCTTTGTGTCAACCTACCTTGACTACAGTAATGGTCTATGTTCAAAGCTTTTTGTGTTTCTGAGTAGTAAAATCCAATTAGTGCAGAGCACACAAGCGAGCATGCTAGAAAGAGTCTCTCACAACCAGCAGATCCTAAATGATCTCCACTTCTTACCTGTGATGTTTAGACTCACACTGAACGAAGGTGATCTCTATAGGATATCGATGCGACACGCACTAGGCCCGTGGTGGTTCTCTGAGACAGGAACTACATAAGATGTGAGGGAGACATTAGGGTGTGGTCTAGGAAGTATGATGTAATGATCAGAGTGTGAATGAATGTTGGAGAGTAAAGATATGCTCAACTGCAGCTCCTGTGTGTGGTATAATCTATATTGCATGCTCCAGGGCTAGGGAAGATGCTACATCTTGCAAAGAGTAGGGGATACCTGCCTGTGAAAAATAACATGACTGCTGTTGCTGAGAGCTTGCAGCAGTACGGCAAGCTGCTTGTGCACCCTGTGTGTGCCAGAATCGATGCAAAACAGTCTGCAATTGGCACAGGTGGAGTGAAAGCCCCCCTCCTGCCCATGCACAGCCATGGAGGCAGTCAGAGGCCCTTACGGAGGAGCGTGTGCAAAATGCCCACCAACACCGCCAATGAGGTTGTCAGCAAACACGCTGCATTGCTCCCTGAAAAAACAGCGACTAGGGAGCTGCCTTGAGCAGAGCATTGCTTGGAAATCACCAAACTCACAGAAGCGGCCTGAACTCTGCATGGTGACACGCGCGTGTGTATCCTGAGAAATGGAATCGATCGAAGAGTGTGCGATGCACGAGTGAGAAGCATAACAACCAATACTTTGCTTCAGCAAATAGTCAGGCAATGTAAGGGAAGAAACAATAGCCTTAATATAGTACAAGAGATAGAAAGCAAAAAAGAGCATACACACGTTCATTAACAATTGGAGTGTACTGCACCACATGCACCTGCACATGGCTGACGATTCCAGAACTTGATGAGCCACACTGCACAGTGTAACATGTTGAGAGACACATGCTGACTCTATGGCACAGGAAGGGAGCACAAAGTACAATGCAGCAGCGTTCTTAAAACCACTGCCCCCATTTTACACAGCTAAGAAACAAAACATTGGTGCCAGGTGGGCTGCGTGCATTAAAACATTCAATTACTTTGTAGATGCGCTTGAGGAGGAGGATGATAATAAAGTCATCAAGTAATTAAAAATTCTGGCTGGGGAAGGAGTGCTAAAGAAAGTTCCATGTACTGACGCAATATCATACCGAAAAGTGAAAGAAGCATTAAAAGCCAAATACAATCTAATGCCGAATGTTGATTAAGAAAGGCATATTTTCAACAAAGCACAACATCAGACTGGCGAAACAATGGATGAGTTTGTTCAGAGAATTGACTAGCTTATCAAACATTGCAAATTCTGTGACTTCACTGATGTTTAGAAAGACACTCAGTCTAGAGAAAATGCTGATGACTACAAGCAGAGGAACAAGCAGAATGACAAGCTGCTGGCATGGAAGCAGGGACTGCACACAGTGAGTCAGCATTGACTGTGAGAAGTAGGCTTAAGCACAGAGCGGACACGTAAATCGACGTCCTCGAAGTAGGCACAACTATGCTTCCGATGTGGATTTTCTTTTCCCCATGAGGACAAGTATCCAGGTCTAGGACAAATCTGTAAGGGTTGCGGGAAAGAGAAACACTGTGTGTCGAGCCAGAGAGAAGTCAAGAGCGTCAGGACAAAAAGAAAAGATGGACGCTAGAGTCAGCCAAAATCAATCTTGTCACGCTCATAAGACCAAAAAGCAACATCAACTACGCCAGGTAGAGATCAAGCAAAGACATTCATCATCAAGCTCATCACGGAATGTCACTATCAAGTTACAAGTATCAAGAGGATGGGTGCTTGATGATGATGTATAGCAAAGGACAATATGCACATGTGGGCTTAGCTGCCAGTGAGGAAGATCGAGACCAAGAAAAAGCTAACCAAAATAAAAACAGAGCTTCACTCAGACACTATCACAGAATTGCACTGAAGGTAAATGGTCACCTCATAATGTTCATCATTGACAGTGGGGCGTCAATGAATATCATGCCAGTGGATAAGTTCAACAGCCTCTTGCCTGTTCCATGCTTCACTCATTCTGACATGAAAGTATATACCTGGGCGGACTTTAAACCATTAAAAATCCAAAGGTCATTCACGGCAACAATGCACAACAAGACAACGTCAACACAAGCCCCCCATTCATGTTCTACAAGGAATCTTGTCTAATGCATGTCTACTCAGTTTTGCCACAGCGGCCAGCATGAGGTTGATATCCCTCAAATACAACGTCTGTTCTTAACGTGACATCACAAGGCAATTCCCTAGCTTTTTCATGGCATGGGGAAACTCAAGAAGACGAGAGTACAGCATCACATCAACTAAGACATTCATCCTGTTGCCCAGCAGCACCACAGTGTCGCTTTTCATTTGCAAGAAGCTTTGGAAAAAAACTTGCAACACTTCTAAAGAACAACATCATTGGGCACTCCACAGGTCCAACGCTATGGGTCTCGCCGATAGTCCTGACACCAAAGAAAGACACTAATGGAGTGGTGAACATTTGTGTCAACATGCGTCAGCCAAACAAGGCCATAAAGAGGGAGAGACATCCTCATCCTCAAATAGCGGACATGATAATGCAACTGAACGGAGCTAAAGTCTTTTCTTGCCTTGACCTAAACAAGGGTATCACCAGCTTGAGATTGAAGAGAACTGCAGATATAGTACCACTATTTCCACTCATGTTGGTTTGTTCATGTACAAGAGACTGAGCTTTGGAGTATCTTCGGCTGCTGAGACATTTCAATATGTTATTCGCAGAGTAATTCAACCTGTTTCACATGCTTTCAACTACAGTGATGACATACTAGTTTTTGGAAGCACACAAAGAGAACACGACAAAGCTCTCACCTGAGTATGCCAGTTACTTGCCAATGCTGGCCTTACCTTGAATGCAGTGAAATGTGAATTTCGTAAAACCAAACTCAAGTTCTTTGGGGACATATTCTCTGATGGGTGCATGACCCCAGATCCAGACAAGGTGCAAGCACTGTCATCCACTTGCCCCCCTCAAGATGTTGCCAATTTGCAGTCCTTTCTAGTCATGGCCAGTTATTGCTCATGATACTTACGCAAGTTTGCCACTGGGAGTGCCCCATTGAGATACTTAACAAAGCAGAATGTTCCCTTTCAGTGGTCTCCTGAATGTGATCAAAACTTTAAAGGGATAAAACATGCAATTGAGAATGAGACTGAAATGGCCTACTTCGACCCCAGGCTACACACCGAAGTCACGGTAGATGTAAGCCGGTGGGGATAGGGACTATTCTTGCTCAACAAAGCAGCAATCCCAATGCTCAGAGATAAATTGTGGCCTTTGCCAATCAAAACATATCTGCAACATAACATGCCTGCTCTTAGCCTGGGAAGGAGAGTCTGGCTGTGGTGTGGGCCTGCAAACATTTTCATGCATTCCTCTCTGGGAAACAATTTACT
Organism: Calotriton arnoldi; assembly: GCA_963921515.1. Lineage (NCBI taxonomy): Eukaryota > Metazoa > Chordata > Amphibia > Caudata > Salamandridae > Calotriton > Calotriton arnoldi. The sequence continues at coordinate 257,255 of CAWUFW010002656.1, read as the reverse complement.
GTCATCATGGACCACCAGGCATTGCTCACCATATTTGGAAACCTGAAGGCCAAGATGCCTCCTTGCTCTGAAAGGTGGGGGTTGAGGTTGCTGGAGTATGACTATGAGATTGTACACAAACCTGGGATGTATCAAAACCCAGTGGATTACTTTTCACAAGCACTGCTATATCGTACAGGATCAACATCAAGGATGGCTGAAGAATATCTCAATTTCATCATAAGGTCAAGTACGCCTGCGGCTGTGGACCAAATCATTGCTGACACCAATGAGGGCAAAGACATGGCCATAGTCAAAGAACTCAGTGAGACACAGTCATGGAGACAAAGCACCCAGTCTTTGGCTGACGATACTGAATTCCAAAAGTTAAAAAACGTACAGGATGAGTTAGCAGTCACCCAAGAAGGAATAATACTGAAGGGCTTGAGGATCGTCATGCCTGAAAGCCAGAGACAATGGGGTCATAGAATTGGTCCAAGAAGGACACTGTGGCATTGTAGCCACAAAAAAGCACTGTGAGAAAGGGTGCAGTGCCCTCAACTAGATGAGCGAGTAGAAAAATTGTTGAAGGCCTGCCACATTTGTAATTGCTTGTCCCCCAAGGCAACTCAGCATGCGGTGTCAATGGCTGATCTCCCTGCCCATGCTTGGGAGAGAGTGTCCGTTGACTTCCTTGGACCATTAGGAGATGGACAGTATCTCATGGTAGTCTTAGACAAATATTTTCATTTTCCCTTGGTAGATACACTTTCTTCAACAAAGGCATAGAAAGGCTTGATGACATCTTTGCAACCTGGGGCATCCCAGAGATCCTCAAGTCAGACAATGGTCCACCATTCAATAGCAAAGAATTTAAAGAGTTCCTTACATGACTCAACATCAAACACCAAAATAGTACACCTCTCTGGCCTCAAGCCAATAGTGTAGTTGTAAGATTTATCGGCACTCTTAAAAGGGTAATTCAACATGCCTCATTGAAGGGATAGAATTGACCCAAGCACTGTACCAGGTCCTCCGGGCCTATCGATCAACTCTTCACTCCACAACAGGCGAGAGCCCAGCAACATTGTTGTTAGGAAGATCAATGAGAAAAAAACTACCTCAATGGACCACAGATCAGTTAGTGAATACTGACAAACTTCGTGACGTGGAAGCTGCTCATAAGAGTATAATGAAAGTGTATCCAGATCAGCACCGACATGCCCAGGAAACAGTCTTTGAAAAAGGGGTCTGGGTACTGGTGAAGTAGAGATAAAAACAGAAGACAGACTCCCCATTCGCTACTGATCCTTTACAGCTGGTGGCATGCAAGGGACGCATGGCGACAGCACATCGTCCAGCGAAATCCATCACTCGAGACACATCACATTTTAAACACCTACCTCATCTCTCACCAGCCCAGGAAGCTACCCCGAAAGAGAACACACCTTCATGTCTGGCTCCCAAGCCTGAGCTCCCGTTGCCCAAGGAGGGTGGACCTCAACCGGTTTGGATCACCTGGGCCGGCAGACAAGTGCGAGCTCCTTGCATGCTGATTGAGGAGATATGATTTAACTGATGCCTGCCACTTTTTCTTAACTGGGAGGAAGGTGTAGCATATTGATGCGACGCGCACTAGGAACCTGATGATTCTAGGCGTACTCTGAGACACGAGCTACGCAAGATGTGGGGAGGTGTTAGGGTGTGGTCTAGGAAATATGACTTAATGATCAGAGTGTGAATGAATGTCAGAGGATAAAGATATGCTCAACTGTAGCTCCATGTGTGGCGTAACCTATATTGCATGCTCCAGGGCTGGGGAAGATGCTATAATCTCTAAAGCTTTGCCTGATCACACATAGCCGATTGTAGGCGACCTTTAAACCTTTGCCTCATCACAGAGAGGCAATCATTCTGAGGGCTGTGTGATAGCCATTTCGGTCTGAAATGTATTTCCTGGCCAAATAGATAATTACTGACATGCTGGAAAACCTATTACTTCTGACCTCCCGGATAACCATTTCACTTAGATTAATTTGTTAAAATGCTTGGGTGTGAAAAGTCCTGAAAACGGTGAATTGTTGTGGAAATCGGATGCACTAATTCCTATTCATGTGATAATTTCCTACTTCCTAGGCAATCCGTGGACAGAAAGGTGGAATACATGTGTATTCCCGCATCCCAAAATAACCAATTACCCATGTCAATGGTAATTTTTGATGCTGCAGTTCTGCATTTGTATTCCCAGTCCTCTAAGAATTAATGCAATGGTTTATTTGTCCCTGCTTTGTAAGGACATGTTCTTAAACTGAAGGTGGATCTTGAGGAATGCTATTCTTTCCTCCTTAGCCTAAGATGTATATCAACACTAGGGGGCAGATTTATGACGACTGGCGCATCCCTGCAAATCAGCAGGGATGCGCCAGGTAAGATGCGTCACGCAAGTTTACCCTTGCGCCACCACAGATGCGCCGCATTTACAATGCGGCGCATTGTGGCGCAAGGATAAACAGATGCGTGACGCATCTCCCGTCGGAAAGGTGGCGCATTGCTGGAGTCGTGTCGCAAGCGCGACGCAACTCCAGCAATGCTCGTGGCCTGCCCATACATAACGTGCTGCTTCAAGCAGGCGCAAGGTTTTGACGCAGCGGCGTCGGAAAAGTGACTGAGTGGAATCTTGTAGATTTCACTCAGGCACTTTTCCAAGGCTTTACTGCGCCGGAACGCCCCCCCCCTGCGCCGGAACGCCCACATGAAACCTGACCCAGGTTTCATGTGGCGCAGGGCTTTACAACATGACGCATCTCCCTAGATGCTTCACGTTGTAAATAGGGCGCAATGTGGCGCATGGTTTACGCCGCCGCTGCGTCACAGAAGTGACGCAACGGCGGCGCAAAAGTGGCGCAAGGGGCTCGTAAATCTGCCCCTAGCTGTGTTCTGGTACGCTATTGGATCTGTACCATGGCGACTTTACAAGCCAATAATATCAAAGCAGGGGCTAAATAAAAATCATCACTGGTTGATTGCAACCCCTTAATGTGGGCCTGATTTGAGATCCCTGTAGTAACTCACAAATCTGCTCCTTTAGGGTTACACTTATGTTTAGACTAGATTTTATAGAATGCACAAATATTCCCAGAAGTGTCTTGAAAATGTACAAAATTCATTGATTTCATGGAGTATTCCAATGCAAAAATGTACCTTTATGAAATTCCCATACTTTGGAAAAGACCACATGAGTAAATGATGCAGAAATGTAAATAGGCACACATAATTGTTTTTCTAGTGTATGGTTTTTCCACAGTGAAGAACTCCTTTTCTTTAAATCTCCATGCAATATTAGTGTATTCCATACCGTTTCCCACTCGTCACTTACACCTGCCTTTATCAGTTGTTTGCCATGCGATTTCAGGGGAGTATATCTACCCGCATTTTGTGAAGAGAGACAGACTGGCAAGCTTTTGGGCGTTCATTGCGATATTTAGGGGCAGATTTACAAGCCCCTTGCGCCACTTTTGCGTCACTTTTAACATAGGAAATGTGACACAAAAGTGGCGCAAGGGGCTCGTAAATCTGCCCCTTAGTACTTACTCCAGAAAATCAATACTTTCGACCTCGCTTCTCCATGTACGAATGAGAAAATTCATTTTACTGATAAATGTTCTGCATTCATAACAAACTGATGAGATTCTGTGAATCAAGATGCTAAAAGTATTTTTCAAATTATTGTTTTTGTTTTTGTTCACTTCAATCTAACTTAGGCCGCTTCTGAAAATTAGGTCCTGTGTGCCAACAGTTCTTACTCTGCTGACAAAGCTTGTCAAAGGGATGATTACCGCATGTATTGCTCTTTGCTCCTCCGGTGAAAGACCAACCCATGGTTGCTTGTGAATTTCATGTGATCAATGGCTAAAGGTAATGGAAACACTGCACTTCTACAGCACGTATCTCTTATAAGACGCAAGCGGAAGAGTTATGGTAGCGTAGTAGCCAGGTTCTGATGGTACAGAGAGTGATCCATCTTTCTCTGTTTTTTTAGCTAGGGGCAGATTGATTTCCTACTCCACACACGAGGATTGACCAACTAGTCCACGTAAGACTGACAACGCAGAAATAATGACCGATCAATCTCTTTTTATTTATTGTGAACAAAGAGCCTGGAGATTAGATTGGCTTTCTGTCATTCATTTCGAGTGAACTCTTTAGACAGAACGACTATAGTGAAACAAGATTATAAAAGAATGCTCCCTGTGGACCCGGGGTCAAGATTGAGATGTCTGTGATGGAGCCCCCTGAGTGATAAGTTGTTGTTTACGAAATCTGTAGTTTAGCACCAGAACAGCGAAACAACAACAATGGGGATCTCACCATTCCCAGATAATTACCTAAAAGTGGTGCAGCTCTTTTCTTGTATAAATTTAATGACACCATATTACTTTGTCTGGAATGTAAAGTTGGGTTTTGAACTTATAAATATAAAATTGTATGAAAAACGAACACACACACACACACACACACATATATAATATATATATATATGAAAATCTTTGGCGTCGTTTGACGAATCTTCGTGAAATTTCAAAACTAATGGGGCGCTCCAGTCAGCTCCTGTCTTGAAGGTTTCGGGGTGATTTGTGAAGCGGGGGCCGAGTAAAAAGGGGGGTCCCAAAACGCGTTTTCCCCATGTTAATTTCCATAGGAATTTTGCAACAGGTTACAGCCCGAACTGCTGAACGGAATTACACCAAATTTGGCAAAAAGGTAGCCCTTGGTTCAGAAAGAGACTTTTTTTTAAATGGTGTAAATTCGTTCAGTAGTTCCTGAGAAATTGAAAAAAGAAAAATATCGATATCTGAGCACCGAGGAGGGTTTGTGAACCCTCCTGGGCACGAGCTTCACTCTGATTGGCTGCCAACACTCCAAACCAGGAAGTGTTGGCAGCCATCTTGTGACTCGGTAACCGAGTCACAAGAAAAGAGTGGAAAAAAGGTTGAAAAAGAAGAAAAGGGGGCAGGGTAGAAACACCCTGACCCCCTAGGCCTGCTCAGGGGGTCCCACAAGGACCTTTTTAAACAGCAGAATTCGCGTTGGGGTCACGAATCCTGCCGTGAAAATTAAAAAAAACAAAGCGCAGGCTCTCGCGCTTCGTTTTCAAAAAGCCCCTGGGTGGGCCAGGTCCCAGGGCAATCGGTGATTAATTTGCGAGGGCCCGCGACCTCCCCAGGGCTTATTAATTTGAATGCGGGGGGCACGTGGCCCCCTCGCAGCCCCGGGGACTGCCACCTCCCCGGGGCTTTGTTTATAAAGGTGTGGGGGGGTCCCAACCCCCCCACGCTGCCCGGGGACCGCCACCTCCCCGGGGCATTCAAATTTAAAAGGAGGGGGGCCTCGCTGGCCCCCCCAAGCCCCGGGGACCGCCACCTCCCTGGGGCTGCAATTAAAAATAAAAGTGTGGGGGGGAGGCTCCTGCCCCTCCCACACTGCCCCGAGGACCACTACTTCCCCGGGGCATTGAATATTTAAATACGGGGTCCGTTGCAGACCCCCAGCCCCGGGGACCACCTCCTCCCGGGGCTATGCAAATGGACGGAGGGGGGCCGCGCGGCCCCCCTCCTGGAGCCCTTGATGGCCCTGGGGACCGCCACCCCCCAGGGCCGGCTCCTGCAATGTCCCGGGGTGCCCACCCCCGGGACATTGCTGTGCCGCCCTGCCATAGCACACTCTGCTTTGCTTTGTTGAAGCGAGAGCAGGGAAACCTGCTCTCGCTTCAACGAAGCAAAGCAGATGATTGCTTTTGAGGAAGGGGAGCTGCATGTTAGCAGCTCCCCTTGCTCAAAAGCAATGCTGGCTCCCGCAGGAGGTGGGGAGCCGGCAGGACCGTGGGGGCATTGGGGCTCCCCCCATGGTCCCCAACACAAAGGGCCAGCCCCGGGGGATGGGGTCCCCGGGGCCAGGAGTGGCCCGGGAGGGGGGCTACGCAGCCCCCCTCCCTCTAATAAATAAATAATTGGGCATGCCCCGGGGATGGGGTCCCAGGGGCCAGAACTGGCCCAAGGGAGGGGGGCCACGTGGCCCCCCTCCCTGATTAAAAGAAAAATAAATAAAATATAGAGGCACAGCCCCGGGGGAGGGGGTCCCTGGGGCCAATAAAGGCTCAGGAGGGGGGCCACGCAGCCCCCCTCCTTAAAAAAAAATATTAAATATGTGGCCATGCCCCGGGGGATGGGGTCCCCGGGGCCGAAATTGGCCTCGGGAGGGGGGCCACATGGCCCCCTTCCCGTTTTTTTTAATAGTTTTTTCTATAAAACCGGGTCAGGCCCTGGGGGAGGGGGTCCCCAGGGCCCAAAAAATTGTAAAAGAAGGGGGGCCACACAGCCCCTCTTCTAAAAAAATAAAAAAAATAAAAAAACGGCATCTCGTTGGAGGCCCTGCCCCCTCCCTGCAGCACTCTGCAAACGCGCCCCCTGCTGCGTTCTAAGTTGGGGTATTAAGTCCCCTTCATTACTGAGGGTCCCTGGGGGCCAACTAGCCCACCAGGTACCTCCAGTATGCGCCACAGAGCTGCGTTGCAGAGAGGTGGTCTGAGGCCACGCCCCTTTTTACACCACTCTGGAAACGCGCCTCTTGGCGCACTGGTGGTGGGGCGATGAGGTCCTCTTGTGTCCTGAGGACCTCAGGACACAAGTGGACTTCATCCCCCGAGCAGCAGTGCGCCAGGAGCTGCGTTTGCAGAGTGGCGTAGAAAGGGGGCGTGCCCTCGGACCACCTCTCTGCAATGCAGTTCTGTGGTGCATACTGGAGGTACCTGGTGGGCTAGTTGGCCCCCAGGGACCCTCAGGAATGAAGGGGACTTAATGCCCCAACTTAGAACGCGCCAGGAGGCGCGTTTGCAAGTGGTGGGGAAAGGGGGCGTGGCCTTTGTCCACCTCTCAGCAATCCCACTGTGTGGGGCTTACTGGAGGTAAGACGTAGGCTAGTTGGCCCCTAAAGGACCCCCAGCAGCGAAGGGGACTTCAATCCCCATCCAAGAGCGCCAGGGAGTGCGTTTGCAAAGTGGTGGGCAAAGGGGCGTGGCCTGCTGATGAACAGCAATCCTGCTGTGTGGGACTTACTGGAGGTAATAGGAGGGGTAGTTGGCCCTCAAGGTTGTCGTTGGTGGCCAACTACCCCTCTTGTTACCTGCAGTAAGTCCCACACAGTGGGTTGCTAAGAAGTCTAAGGAGGACATGCCCCCCTTTCTCCAACACTCTGCAAACGCGCCTCCTGGCAGACTACGGGATGGGAGATGAAGTCCAATTTACTCCGGAGGGACTTTGGGGGCCAAGAAGCCCTCTTGGTACCTTGTCTAAGTCCTATGCAGCGAAATTCCTGAGCACCCTTTCTCCACCACTCTGCAAATGTGACTACTACTTAAAGAAGCGTCTTTCTGCACCTCTGACTTAGAGGTAGTTTTAATCCCCCTGCCCTATTATGTACTAGGGCCTTACAGAGGAGGTCATGCCAATCACAGGGGTACCCCAACGCATAGTGTTCCCTAGTGTATGTAGGTGTTTTCACTGTATTCTAAGTGTCTTTTAGCATAGCACTGGCTCTAGGCCTGGTTAGTCAGAGTCAGTTACCACCAGTACCCGTCAGCAAAAAGTTGGGGGCACAGGATGACTTTGCAACAAGGCCTCTTTCTGCTCCTCTGTCAGTTCTTTGTGCAGATCTCCTGCTTCTTTCTGCACCTTTCTTTGTCTTTCTGGACTTCTGTTGCCTCTTTCTGCATTTCTGTTGCTTCTTTCTGCGCCTTTCTTCCTCTTTCTGCACATGTCCTACCTCTGTAGGCATAGTTAGAAATTAGCATTATAAAACCTTTGAAATTCACTGAAAAAACCATAGGTTTCAGGGATGTTATAGTTAGAAATTAGCATTTAAAAAACCTTTGAAATTCACTGAAAAAACCACAGGTTTCAGGGACGTTATAGTTAGAAATTAGCATTTAAAAAACCTTAGAAATTCACTGAAAAAACTACAGGTTTCAGGGACGTTATAGTTAGAAATTAGCATTTAAAAAACCTTAGAAATTCACAGAAAAAACAACAGGTTTCAGGAACGTTATAGTTAATTGGACATTTCACTCGTACAAAACCAGTGAAATTCGGACGTTATAGTTAGTTCAGCTAACTATAACTCGCGCCCCCGCAATGCACTGCTGATGATGTCACATATTACATCACTCATGACATGGTCAGTGACATCACTGATGACATCACTGATGACATCTCAAATGACATCACTGATGACATCACTGATGACATCACTGATGACATCATCCACGTGATAATTTGATGCATCTTCTCACACCCTAATATAACCATTTATACACCCACTCTAAATTACAGACTGCCATTCTCAAAACCATAGACACTCCAACACCAATAACTACATACCCACTCACTGATTCTTAGGTCTACACACCCATCCACTCCCTCACCCATACAGTCACTCATACTTTCGGTCACTCATCAGTACAGGACTATCATATGCACTCATACACCTATATAGACACTCACACACTGCCACTCATCCATAGAGTTACTCACACACCTAGTCAGTCATGCAAAGAATTAATCACACTCCCATTTACTCACCTATACAGTTATACACATACCACCTCACTTACTCATACAGATACTAACACATACTTACGCTCTTATACAATCACTGATACAAGCACACACTCATCCATACAGCCACTCTCACAATCACTCACTCTCACTTATAGTCATTTATATACTCCAACACTCACATATACTGCCTTTCACATATGTAGTTACTCACACATGTACCACTGAGACATCCATTTACTCACCAACACCCATACACACACTCAGCAACCCATACAGTCCATCACAGATGCACTCTTGAATCCATACACCCAGTGAATCACCCACTCACACATCTATGCACAGAGTCACACACCCCCCACCCACACAAACACTCAGGCACCCATACAGATACTCAGACAACCAATCAATAATCCATATAGACACTCATGTGGCTGTTCACAAACCTATGCAGCCGCTTACACACCAACAGACAGACTGATACAGACATTCACACAGTTTAGTCACTTACCCATGCATTCAGTAAGATACCTTAATCACTCACTTATAGAGTCAGTCACGCACCTACTAAATCATCCATTCAGACACTCATACACCCACTCATTCTTCAATACACCTTGGCCTATATATATTAAACATATTTAAACTTTACAGAAACACACAGTCACTGGATGATGTTGATCCAGCGGTGTACTAATAGCAGATACTCCACTACCATATACTCACCTGGGCCCATATAACTACTTCCACAAAACACCAAGTAGACCGCTGGAAACTTAGTTTATGATTTTCATACTTCAAGATCTAGTTATTTCTTTTCCCTAACTAAACCTTTCACTGATCAATTAGATCTTTCCTCTGGTCAATGGACCATTAGTTGGAACTAGTTGATGGTGATAATTAACATAACTTATTAAACATTTCTCGATTAAAATAAAATAATCACAGACTCGGGAAGTTTTAAAATCTTTATCTAAATTAATTGAGTGTGTATCATCTCAAACGTTTCAGTACAAACACCCTCATTCGCAGGAGTGTCAATTCAATCAAGTTTCAATAGGCAAATAGCAATTCAGATCCACACAATAACTATGCTCAGAAAAAAGAGGACAGAGAGAGAAGAACATCTATCAATACGATGAATTTATAATTACCAAGTATGGTGTGAAGGCCAACCCCCTGGCCAAAGGGCTGGTAAGGGTCCCCGGGATAGATCAGGAGACAAAGACTTCAGGACAGGAATCAGGACAGGATACTTCACCTCTCTAGATACCAACGACTGCGTCGCACCTCTCTCTGACACTCTCTTCCTCCTCGTGGTTCTTCCGCGATCTTCTTTCTAACCCAATTAACTTAAATAGATGGTTCTGCATTCGATTTCTTCATCAGCATCTCACTGCATCAGCACCACCCCCAGCACCGACAGCATCCCGAGCTCTAGACTTCCAGCATCGACGCTTCTCCCCGTGTCTGCTCTGCTCATCATCAGCTTCTCTAACTAACTAAAACTACCCCAATTATACCTTTTCATAACCATGTACCACCCATTAATGTTTCAATTTCACAAAATACTAACTCTGATTGGACAGGCGAGGAAGATGATCATCACACCATGCTTTCATTTCACTTATTTCATTAAACCATTGTTTTCAAATCCCTCCCCTCAAACTTTATTAAATCATTTCCTTTCCCATACATCTCCAAACTTTATTAATACAAAATGATGCAATGTCATGAATAAAGCTCCTTCATATGAACTCTTTGTGAGAAGTTGGCCTGGCATATGCTGTCCACTAGTTATAGTGGGCACCTTGCACCAGTCCAAACGACCCTTATTGATGATAGGTTTAAAGACAACCTTTATTGAAAGCTATCATAGTGGTAGCTATGGAGAGCAGCCTTCAGGCTAAGTCTTGAAGGAGTGTAAAGCAGCTTGGTTTACCAGATTATAACCTCTTGAATAACTAAATGAAAGGAGAACCACACAAGATATATATAAAATATATGTATTTATTTCTAAACACTAACTACTAATCCCTTTATGAGATTAGAGTTCAAGATACACAGTATCACAGTATTAAAATGACAGTAAATAGCACAATACACAGTGGGCTCCAGGGGGAGACCAAACCATATACTAAGAAAGTGGTATAAGAACCACGACTTGACTAGACACAGTGCCTAGAGCACGTAGAATCGCTGGGACCCCAAGGAACCACCCAAGGTAGTGACACAGGAGACCCACGGGGGACGTGTGCAGTGTGAGAACACAGCCGCGAGCGCCGTAGGATTCAATGCGGAAAGTCGCGGTTGGAATTTTAAAGATAAAGGACACTTAGGAGAGGACTTTGAGCAAACCCCTTTAGACTTAAGGGGTTCTAGGGCCAACACCCATGGGAGCACCGGAGTACTCGAGTTACCTCACCCAGGGAAGCCGGGTGCATAGGTGTCAAAAGGTGTCGGGGATCGTCGTCGCTTTCAATGGCGATCTGCTGCAAAGTGCTGCTGCCGTGAAGGAGAAAAGTGTCCGGTGTGATCCAAGCCTGGATCGAAGATGTGAAGAACCTGAAAGCAGAGGGGACAGAGTCTGGGTCACTAGCCAGTGACCAGGAGCGGAGCAATTGAATGCCCAACGATGTCGGGTGCTTCAGGTGCGAAGAGGTGAAGCTTGACTCTGCAGCCACGGGGTCTTGGAGATGTCGACAACAACCAGGAGCCGGATTCGAGCTGTCTTACAAAGGATGTCGAGTGCTGGGGTGGCGGTGATCATATTGACCACAACAAGCATTGGCAACAGCAACCCACGCAGGAAGAGAAAAGATGCTTCTGTGCAGACCAGCAAGGTCCTGGGGACTCCCCAAGCAATGGAGAGTCTGGAGCAACCAGGAAAGCCCAATAAAAGTTAGAGTTGCCTTCTTGGGGACCCACAGGTCAATGGACCAGGGATCATGAAGGGTCCTCAAGAGGAATCACAAAATGGCGGCCCACGGAACACTCGTTGAGTGTAGGCCTACAATCTTTGGTGCAATTACTGCTCAGGGTCAGGGCTACAAGAAACCGAAAGCTCAGCCTCAGGGGTTGCCGGAAAGCTGATGCTTCTGCAAATGGTTGCGGTGTCCAGGGGTTCGGGTTGCATGGTCTCCACGAGGGATATGGGCCTCAGACTTGCTGTGGGCACAGATCAACCTCAGAGACCTTGGAGAACCCACCTCCTGTGTGGCAATAATCTTGGGAGTCCGTCGGAGCTCGGAGATGCCAACCGGTCAGTTGCGGTAAAGGTGCCTGCCTTGCAGGGAAGTAACTCCTTTACTCCAAGGGAGATTCTTCGGTCATCCAGCGTAGTGTAGATCGTCAAAGTACTTGGTTTCTGGTATCAGAGTTTAGTCCAGGTGTAATCTAAAGTCCTGTAGTCAGGGTTTCCTACTTTATACCCAAGGAAGGGGTGGGACAAACTCTGGGGACCCACCTATGGGAGGGTCAGGAAAGAGGGGTGGCTACACCCATTTCCTTTGTCCAGTTTCGCGCCAGAGCAGGGGCTATGTGCCCCTGCAACCGGTTTGAGCTGGACTATGCACAGGGACACCAAATGTGCCCCTAGCGCAGACTTCAAAGCACTCTGAGAGTGCACCCACCCATCCCCAATACACTAAAGCCTGTCTGGGAGGAGGTCACACCACCCTGTGACAGGAAACCTATTGTCCAGGCCTCCCCTGCCGGAGTTTCGTACAGCAGCAGGAGGGCAGACTCGTGTCTCTGGCTGCAGCATCCATTTTGTGATGCCAGGGTTCTGCTAAGCTGGTACCGGGTGTACCGGTGGTGCCATGTTGCTCCCTCTAGAAGGGAGGAATCATACCTCCCACCCCAGTACTGGGGTGGAGGTATGATTCCAAGGTGTTTGACACCAAACACAACAGTTTTCCATGCAGCCTTTCTCAAGTTAGCATTTACCGCGGGGTTATAATGCACTTAAGAGTCTATGGTCTGGCTGCATCACAAACAACCCCGGAATAAAGATTCCGAAAGCTGCAGAGGGGCTCTACTCATGTATGGGCACCCTCTCACATGAAACCCAGCACCCTGCCTTCAGGATTGTTAAGGCCTGCCATAGGGGTGACTGATCGGTTTACATGTGCAGTGATATGGAGAGATATAGGGAACCTATATCTCAGTAAGGGGTGGATACACCACCTTACACAGGCTGCTGTAGCAGACCTATTGTGTCATTTTAAAAGGCTTCCCAGGGGTGGCACAATACATGCTGCAGCCCCTGGTAGGCCTCTGGGGTACCTATGCCCTGGGTACATAGTATACCATATACTAGGGACTCACAAGGGTACCCCAGAATCCAATATGGAGTGTACCTAAAGTACATACAATCAATTTAGAGTAGAAAGCAGATAGACTGGGGTCCTGATTAGCAGGGCCTCAGTCTGGCTAAGTCGAAAAACAGTGAAACATCAGCAAAAAGTGGGGGTAACTATAAGAAGCAGATCCTACTCTCCTACACAACCCCCCAAACGTCAGGACATTAAACTAACCTTGACCAGTTGAGTCTTCATGTTCTAAGTGGAAATATCTGGAGAGTCCATCTGCATTGGCATGGTTACTCCCAGGTCTATGTTCCACTGTATAGTCCATCCCATGTAGGGAAATGGACCACCTCAAAAGTTTGGGGTTTTCACCCTTCATCTGTTTTAGCCATAAGAGGGGCTTGTGGTCTGTCTGAACAATGAAGTGAGTGCCAAACAAGTATGGCCTCAGCTTCTTCAAGGCCCAAACCACAGCAAAGGCCTCCCTCTCAATGGCTGACCAACGTTTCTCTCTGGGGATCAACCTTCTGCTAATAAAAGCTACTGGCTGATCCTGACCTGCATCATTCAATTGTGATAACACAGCCCCTACCCCCAACTCAGATGCATCTGTTTGGACAATGAATTGCTCGGAGTAATCAGGACTTTGCAGAATGGGAGCAGTGCATATGGCCTGCTTCAGGTCATCAAATGCCTTTTGACAGCTAACTGTCCACTGAACTTTCTTTGGCATTCTTTTAGAAGTTAAGTCATTCAAAGGGGTCACTATGGATCCATACCCTTTGACAAATCTTCTATAGTACCCAGTCAGGCCCAAGAAAGCTCTGACCTGAGTCTGGGTGGTTGGAGCAACCCAGTCCATGATGGTCTGGATTTTGCTCTGCAATGGTTGAACCTGGCCTCCACCCACAAGGTGGCCCAGGTACACAACCTGACTCTGCCCTATCTGGCACTTGGTGGCCTTGATAGTTAGGCCTGCTTTCTGCAGGGCCTCCAAAACATTTCTCAGGTGGACCAGGTGATCCTCCCAGGTGGAGCTAAAGACAGCAATATCATCTAGATATGCTGCACTATAGGCTTCCAGGCCTGTAAGGACTTTGTTCACCAACCTTTGAAAAGTGGCAGGTGCATTTTTCAAACCAAAGAGCATCACCACAAATTGGTAGTGCCCACTAGGGGTAGAAAATGCTGTTTTGACTTTTGCATCCTCAGCTAGTCTGATTTGCCAGTAGCCAGCTGTCAGGTCAAATGTGCTGAGAAACTTGGCTGAGGCCAAAGTGTCTATGAGCTCATCTGCCCTTGGTATAGGATGGGCATCAGTCCTAGTGACTGCATTGAGACCTCTGTAGTCTACACAAAACCTCATCTCTCTCTTACCACCCTGGGTATGAGGTTTAGGCACTAAGACTACTGGACTAGCCCAAGGGCTATCTGAGGGTTCAATCACACCCAAATCCAACATCTTCTGGACTTCAGTCCTGATGCAGTCCCTGACATGGTCAGGTTGCCTGTAAATCTTATTTTTAACAGGCAGACTGTCCCCAGTGTCCACTTCATGAGTGCACCAGGTAGTCTGACTTGGAGTCAGAGAAAACATATGTCTGAACTGATTGAGAACTCTTCTGCAATCAGTTTGCTGCTGGTCAGTGAGGCTGCCTGTCAAAGCTACACCATCTACTGAACCATCATCAGGGTTCTGAGAGAGCAGGTCAAGGAGTGGATCACTCTCTTCCTCCTGTCCCTCATCAGTAGCCATGAGCAAGCCCATGTCTTTAAAACTTGCTATGGATCAGGGAAAGGATGCGGTACTGGTTCTGTTGGATCTGTCGGCGGCGTTTGACACTGTCTCTCATGATATTCTGAGAGACAGACTTGCATGCAGTGGAATTATTAACAAGGCACTGGCCTGGATTACATCTTTTTTGGAAAATAGGAAACAGATTGTAACACTGGGAAGATATAGATCGCAAGAAAGAGGGCTGGCATCAGGGGTCCCTCAGGGATCGGCCCTGAGTCCAACCCTCTTTAACCTTTACATGGCACCACTGCTTTATCTGATGGACATCTATGATGTGGAGTGCATCGCATATGCAGATGATACTCAACTGATCCTTACCCTAGACAAAAAATTCGACAGCGGCTGAAGAGAAATTTCTCCACTGTCTAACAGCAGTGATGGATTGGATGAAGCTTAATCACCTGAAATGCAATAGCTCTAAAACAGAGATAATGTTGTTTGGCAAGACCAACGTTTTCAGACCGGACCAATGGTGGCCGCCCAATTCGGCCCCACCTCCCACTACAGTAGATACTGTAAGAAATCTGGGAATAAAATTCGATCAGACATTATCCTTTCACAAACAAGCACTTGTTGTGGCAGGTACCTGTTTTCAAGTAATAAAAACTCTCAGAAAATTGTTCGATTTTCTCCCAATGTCAGCCAAAAAGACAGTAGTAGCAGCTTTAATTCTATCCCGCCTGGACTACTGTAATAGTCTCTATGCAGGAACTAATAGAAAAGTCCTACAGAGACTACAGGTGGTCCAGAATGCCGCAGCGAGGTTGGTACTCAATTTGCCTAGAGATTCCTCCTCAGAAATAGCATTAAAAACCCTTCACTGGCTGCCCGTCCATAAGAGGGTTCTCTACAAGGTTTTGACCATCATTTATAAAACAACTAATAATACTGGACCTGAATATCTCAATGTCAGAACTAAGCCATACATTACCCAACGTACTTTAAGGTCATCCTCAGAAAACCTTTTAATAACACCCAATTTTAAACGTAAAACCAGGGGCGGAAAGACACTGGCGGCCATAGGGATCAAAGCCTGGAACTCCTTGCCAACTCAACTTAGACATACACAAACTGAACTCAATTTCAGGAAGTCCTTAAAAACAGGGATTTTTGGTATTCCAGATAATATCGCTTGGGCTTTTCTCTGAACCTCTACTATCTAAATTTACGTCAGCTCTCTCTCCTGGTAGGTGCTCCCCTTTCCGCATACAGCGCCAAGATACTCCTTGGAGTGAACGTTGCGCTATACAAAAACTCATTCATTCATTCATTCATGTCTGCCCTGTCAACATATGGTTTCAGTCTGTTGACATGGAGCTCCCTGTGGGGGCTCCTGGGAGTTCCAAGGTCTACCAGATAGGTAACCCCTCCCTTCTGTTCAACAATGGTATGGGGGCCACTCCACTTATCTTGGAGGGCTGCTGGGGCCACAGGCTCCAACACCCATACGTTCTGTCCTGGCTGATAAACAGTCAACACAGCCTTTTGGTCATGCCAGGCCTATTGTAATTCCTGGCTAGCCTCAAGGTTTTTAGTTGCCTTCTTCATGTACTCAGCCATCCGGGAGCGGAGACCAAGTACATAGTCCACAATATCCTGTTTAGGGGGTTTGAGAGGTAACTCCCATCCCTCCTTCACTAGACACAATGGACCCCTAACTGGATGTCCAAACTGTAGCTCAAATGGGCTGTAACTAACCCCCTTCTGTGGAACCTCTCTGTAGGCAAAGAGAAGGCAGGGCAAAAGTATGTCCCATCTGTGCCTAAGCTTTTCTGGTAGACCTTTAATCATGCCCTTCAAGGTTTTGTTGAACCTCTCAACTAAACCATTGCATTGTGGGTGATAAGGGGTGGTAAATTTATAATTTACTCCACACTCCTTCCACATAGCAGTCAAGTAACTAGACATGAAGTTGGCACCTCTGTCTGATACTACCTCCTTAGAAAAACCCACCCTGGAAAAGATTCCCAGGAGGGCCCTTGCCACCACAGGAGCTGTGGTGGTCCTGAGGGGAATTGCTTCTGGGTACCTAGTGGCATGGTCCACCACCACCAGGATAAATCTGTGCCCAGATGCTGTTTGAGGATCTAGGGGACCAACAATGTCAATCCCTACCCTCTCAAAGGGAACCCCTACCACAGGTAGTGGCATCAGGGGGGCCTTTGTGGTGCTACCTGCCTTACCACTGGCTTGACAGGTAACACAGGAGTGACAAAACTCCTTGGTGTCTTCAGACATATGAGGCCAATGAAAGTGAGGGACAATTCTGTCCCAAGTCTTGTTTTGGCCTAGGTGACCTGCCAATGGGATATCATGTGCTAGGGTCAATAGGAAGCTCCTAAACTTCAGAGGTATAACCAACCTCCTGGTGGCTTCAGGCTTGGGGTCTCTACACTCTGAGTAAAGGAGTCCATCATCCCAATAGATCCTATGGGTACCACTAGCACTCCCAGCAGCCTCAGCAGCAGCTTGCTGTCTGAGGGGTTCAAGAGAGGCGCAGCTCAGTTGCTCCTGGCTCAGATCTGCCCTGGAAGGGCCCCTGTCCCCAAGAACTCAACCTGATCAGGCTCAAGCTCCTCTGGGACAGTTCCTTCTTCAGGACTGAGATCATCTCCCTCAAGAGACTGATCTGCATTCTGAGGCAGGGGGGAAGACACTGCCTTAACCCTACTGCTCCTCCTCTTGGGAGGCACCTGGTCCATTCTTCCAGAATCCAGGGCCTGTTCAGTTTTAGACATTTTTGCCTGTTACCTGGTCATAGCAAACACATCTGCAGGGATGCCCAACATTTCTGCATGGGTCCTGAGTTCAACTTCAGCCCAAGCTGAACTTTCCAAATCATTTCCAAGCAAGCATTCAACAGGGAGGTCTGGACTTACCACAACCTTCTTAGGGCCAGTTACCCCTCCCCAGGAGAAATTAACAACTGCCAGGGAATGGTCTGTCCTGACATTGCTAGCATTGGTCACTTGGTACATTTCACCAAGTATGATCTGCTCAGGGGCTACAAGATCTTTTGTCACCATTGTGACACTTGCGCCTGTGTTCCTGAATGCCAAAGCCTCTCTTCCATTAATTAAGGGCTGCTGTCTGTATTTGCCCAGATTACTGGGACTCACATAGGAGGACATATCCATGCCTCCATCACAGACCAGTACAGCCTGAGTTGGAACTCTGACTAGGCCAGAGTCCATCTCAGATCCCAGGGTCAACCCTACAACACCCTTATTTGGAACACCACCACTTGGAGCTGAACTAGGGGGAACAGTTGCCATAGGGGCAATGGTGGCTGGAGTTGAGTCTTTGGTCTTTGTACAATCACTAGTCCAATGGGTTTTCTGCTTACAAATTTTACACCATGGTTTCTTTTGGCCTTTTCCTTTGTTAGATTGGGACTCCCCACCAGATGCAGATTTTTGGGGCCCTTGAGAAGACTTCTGGTCTTTACCCTTCTCCCCACCCTTATCAGAGTTCTTAGAATCTTGCTTCTTAGAGTCACCACCTTGGTTCTGAACCTTCTGTCTCACCCTGGTTCTGACCCACTTGTCTGCCTTCTGACCCAATTCTTGGGGAGAGGTCAGATCAGAGTCCACCAGGTACTGATGCAACAGTTGATGTTGACAGTTGTTAAGGATCTGCTCTCTCATGATGAAATTATACAATCCTTTGAAATCACACACCTTACTGCCAAGTAACCAGCCTTCCAGAGCCTTAGTAGCACAATCAACAAAGTCAACCCAGTCCTGAGTCTGTGCCTTTTGGGTATCTCCGAACTTTAACCTGTATTGTTCAGTGGTTAGGCCAAACCCTTCAATCAGAGCACTCTTCAGGACTTTGTAATTGTCAGCATCCTCTTCTCTTACAGTGAGGGGCTTGTCTCTACCTTTGTCTGCAAATGAGAGCCACAAGATTGCTGCCCACTGCTCCTGAGGGACCCTCTGTACCTTGCAGGCCCTTTCCAGTGCTGTTATCCATTTGTGGATGTCATCCCCACTCTGGTAGGGAGGGACAATCTTGTTCAGGTTCCTATGGTCATGAGTATGATCTCTACCTCTAGGGACACTGCTGCTGCCACCATGGGACCCTAGTCCCAATTTCTGTGAAGCTTTCTGAAGCTCCAGGGATGCCCTGTCTAAGGCCAATTGCTCTCTCTTCATTCTGAGCTTAGCTCTCTCAAACTCAAGCAGTTGGCACTTCTTCTCATAAGAGGATGCCCTTTTATGAGAAGCAGAGGACCCTATAGAAGTACCAGAATGATTATATTCCTGAGAAGGAGATCTTGATCTTCTTGGTAGACTATTAACCCTTCCAGGTGGGGTAAAGAGAACCCCACTGGGGTCTCCTTCCTCACCTTCAGGAAGAATTGGATTTTCCAGGTGGGAATCATGTTGATCCCCCTGGCCAGCATCAGAGTCTGGGTCATAGTAGTTTTCACTGCCTGGCCTTTCCTCTTCTACTGCCCCACCCAATTTGCCTGTCTCATCAGACCCTGGTGTCTTTCTGAGGTCATCTAACAGTAAAGCATCTATGAGGCGTTGAGTGCTTGCATGTCTCCCTGTCTTCAGTCTCCTAGCGGTACACATATTTTTCAATTCCTGGAATGTGAGATTGTCATACCTAGTGAGCAAGGAGTCACTGACTTCAGGCCTTGAAGACATTCTAGTGTGGTGTGGTGTATGCACCTACCTACTCTAGTGGGAACTGAAACTCTCTTGAGTTGTAGAAAGGGTATGCTAAGCCCTTGACACACAACTCTAAGTTCAGTAGAACTTACTGTATTCTAAACTTGATTTATATGTACCTATGTACCTATAGTGGTTTTCAGTTAGTCACTTCAAAGAGATTATCTGGTAAAGCAATAGCAAGCTTGAATCCAACCGCTGCACACCAATGTGAGAAGTTGGCCTGGCATATGCTGTCCACTAGTTATAGTGGGCACCTTGCACCAGTCCAAACGACCCTTATTGATGATAGGTTTAAAGACAACCTTTATTGAAAGCTATCCTAGTGGTAGCTATGGAGAGCAGCCGTCAGACTAAGTCTTGAAGGAGTGTAAAGCAGCTTGGTTTACCAGATTATAACCTCTTGAATAACTAAATGAAAGGAGAACCACACAAGATATATATAAAATATATGTATTTATTTCTAAACACTAACTACTAATCCCTTTATGAGATTAGAGTTCAAGATACACAGTATCACAGTATTAAAACGACAGTAAATAGCACAATACACAGTGGGCTCCAGGGGAGACCAAACCATATACTAAGAAAGTGGTATTAGAACCACGACTTGACTAGACACAGTGCCTAGAGCATGTAGAATCACTGGGACCCCAAGGAACCACCCAAGGTAGTGACACAGGAGACCCACGGGGGACGTGTGCAGTGTGAGAACACAGCCGCGAGCGCCGTAGGATTCAATGCGGAAAGTCGCGGTTGGAATTTTAAAGATAAAGGACACTTAGGAGAGGACTTTGAGCAAACCCCTTTAGACTTAAGGGGTTCTAGAGACAACACCCACGGGAGCACCAGAGTACTCGAGTTACCTCACCCAGGGAAGCCGGGTGCATAGGTGTCAAAAGGTGTCGGAAATCGTCGTCGTTTTCAATGGCGATCTGCTGCAAAGTGCTGCTGCCGTGAAGGAGAAAAGTGTCCAGTGTGATCCAAGCCTGGATCAAAGATGTGAAGAACCTGAAAGCAGAGGGGACAGAGTCTAGGTCACTAGCCAGTGACCAGGAGCAGAGCAATCGAATGCCCACCGATGTCGGGTGCTTCAGGTGCGAAGAGGTGAAGCTTGACTCTGCAGCCACGGGGTCCCGGAGACATCGACGATGACCAGGAGCCGGATTCGAGCTGGCCCACAAAGGATTTCGAGTGCTGGGTGGCGGTGATCGGATTGACCACAACAAGCCTTGACAACAGCAACCCACACAGGAAGAGAAAAGATGCTTCTGTGCGAACCAGCAAGGTCCTGGGGACTCCCCAAGCAATGGAGAGTCAGGGCACATCTGGAGCAACCAGGGAAGCCCAATAAAAGTTAGAGTTGCCTTCTTGGGAACCCACAGGTCAACAGACCAGGGATCGCAAAGGGATCTCAAGAGGAATCACAAAATGGCGGCCCACGGAACACTCGTTGAGTGTAGGCCTACAATCTTCGGTGCAATTATTGCTCTGGGTCAGGGCTACAAGTAACGCAAAGCTCAGCCTCAGGGGTCGCTGGAAAGTTGATGCTTTTGCAAATGGTTGCGGTGTCCAGGGGTTCAGGTTGCACGGTCTCCACGAGGGATACGGGCCTCAGACTTGCTGTGGGCACAGATCGACCTCAGAGACCTTGGGGAACCCACCTCCTATGTAGCAATAATCTTCGGAGTCCATCGGAGCTCGGAGATGCCAACCGGTCAGTTGCGGTAAAGGTGCCTGCCTTGCAGGGGAGTAACTCCTTTACTCCAAGGGAGATTCTTCGGTCATCCAGCGTAGTGTAGATCGTCGAAGTACTTGGTTTCTGGTATCAGAGTTTAGTCCAGGTGTAATCTAAAGTCCTGTAGTCAGGGTTTCCTACTTTATACCCAAGGAAGTGGTGGGAAAAACTCTGGGGACCCACCTATGGGAGGGTCAGGAAAGAGGGGTGGCTACACCCATTTCCTTTGTCCAGTTTTGCACCAGAGCAGGGGCTGTGTGCCCCTGCAACCGGTTTGAGCTGGACTATGCACAGGGACACCAAATGTGCCCCCAGTGCAGACTTCAAAGCACTCTGAGAGTGCACCCACCCAGCCCCAATACACTAAAGCCTGTCTGGGAGGTGGTCACACTCCATGTGACAGGAAACCTATTGTCCAGGCCTCCCCTGCCGGAATTTTGTACAGCAGCAGGAGGGCAGACTCGTGTCTGTGGCTGCAGCATCCATTTTGTGATGCTAGGGTTCTGTTAAGCTGGTACCGGGTGTACCGGTGGTGCCATGTTGCTCCCTCTAGAAGGGAGGAATCATACCTCCCACCCCAGTACTGGGGTGGAGGTATGATTCCAAGGTATTTGACACCAAACAGAACAGTTTTCCATGCAGCCATTCTCAAGTTAGCATTTACAGCGGGGTTATAATGCACTTAAGAGTATATGGTCTGGCTGCATCACAAACAACCCCGGAATAAAGATTCTGAAAGCTGCAGAGGCGCTCTGCTCATGCATGGGCACCCTCTCACATGAAACCCAGCACCCTGCCTTCAGTATTGTTAAGGCCTGCCATAGGGGTGACTGATAGGTTTACATGTGCAGTGATATGGAGAGATATAGGGAACCTATATCTCAGTAAGGGGTGGATACACCACCTTACACAGGCTGCTGGAGCAGACCTGTTGTGTCATTTTGAAAGGCTTCCTGGGGGTGGCACAATACATGCTGCAGCCCCTGGTAGGCCTCTGGGGTACCTATGCCCTGGGCACATAGTATACCATTTATTTTATTTTTTATTTATTTGAGTTTTATATAGCGCTGGCTAGACCCGGAGGTATCAGAGCGCTTTACATAAGGTTCCACAAAATTACATCAGTTACAAGTTACATCAGTTACAAGAAAACATTTCAAGTAGCGTCGGAAGATTAAATAAATGGAGCTTAGAAGGGAAAGGGGGTGGGGTAAAGGTGTAGGAGGGAGAAAGGATGGAGATAGGATGGATGGAGAGACGAAGGAGAGTCTGCCCAAAGTCCGGCTGGGTAGGTGACGGCCGAGGGGAAGTCCACAGCCCATCTCCTCTATAGCTATCAGGTAGCTCCACCGGGCATCAGTCAAGCGGCTAGGTCTCAATGAGAAAACAATTAGAGAGCAAAGAGGAGGGATAAATGGAGCATAAAGGAGAAAGTGGGTGGAGTAAAGGGGTAGGAGGGAGAGTACGACGGAGAGACGAAGTAAGGTCTGCCCAATGTCCGGCTGGGTAGGTGACGGCCGAAGGGGTAGTCCACAGCCCATCTCCTCTATAGCTATCAAGTAGCTCCACCGGGCATCGGCCAAAAGCTAGGTCTACCATATACTAGGGACTCACAAGGGTACCCTAGAATCCAATCTGGAGTGTACCTAAAGTACATACAATCAATTTAGAGTAGAAAGCAGATAGACTGGGGTCTTGATTAGCAGGGCATCAGTCTGGCTAGGTCGAAAAACAGTGAAACATCAGCAAAAAGTGGGGGTAACTATAAGAAGCAGAACCTACTCTCCTACACTCTTCACCCTCATGTTCCCAGGGCACATCTTCACTGGCCTTGGACGCGTGACAAGTCCTTACTCATCTTTCTTTATTCTCTCTCTGGTGCGCATGCGTGGGGTCAAGTCAGTCAGCTCAATTCAGACAAGTGTGGAGGGCCCAAATGCGCACTGCTAATAAAGTCAAAAGAAGAAATGTTATTTTCAAAAATAAATGGTTTCACTGTACACCACCAACCTCTACTCTAACCCACTCTGTTTATTATTACCCTATCTGCATTTGCATTAGTATAAAACTTATTTTCTATTTCAACCAAGCAGGTGCCATGCATGCGAGCTTTCATGCGGCCATTTTATCGTCTTTTGCGCAGGCGCAAGATTTTCCCTCCAAGCATTAGTACCTCATACTACGTAGATGTAGTAGACGCATGCGCAGTAAAGATCCCTTGTTAAAGTGCGTTTTAGTCCTTCGTTCATGTTATTGCAGTTAGTAAACACATTGGCAAGCTTCACTGTCCCGCGTGTCTTTTTCTAAATGCGAATTATTAATTACAAACACGTTGTTAGTAATTCATTAATGTGTTAAAAACGAAAGGATTGTGTTGGACTTGGCCCTTTTTCTCTGAATTTTTCGCTTACCCCCAGCCTTTTACTGACATGGTGGGTCTGAACTGAAAATAATAAATGCTGTGCAATGGTGTACACACCTTTATTTCCACCAGTGTAGAAATGCACCTTTGTAAAATGTTACTTTTAAAATGGACGCCCTTCCTGTCTGCACATGTGCCGCCTGTCTGAGGTGAGTTGGCGGTCTAGTTGTCTGTTTCCCAGCACCCCCAGCTTTTGGAGGGAAGCCTGGCACCCAGGGTGCTCTACACCTCCCCTAAACCAGTTGGGACCGGTTTCCCAGGGAACCTTCCAGAAGCTTCCAGCCCTTTCTGGTAGGTGGGGTGAGGGGGGCTGTGCCTCCATGTGCTCAGACGGAGCGTGGACTAGATTGAGAGGGGACACTCTGCCAGGAGGTACCGCCACATTGGGCCTGTGTGCTGGGCCCTGTGCTCATCTGCACCCCTCCGCTGTCCACAGGGCCAGTGAGAGCCCTTTACTGGAGTGAAGACTGCTGTGTCAGGAGGAGTGCCACTTTATGGGAGATGACTGCTTCTAGGAGCTGCTGTCCTGTTCTGATGAGTACCCACTGCCTGCTGATCTTGCCCAGTATTGCCTGCCTGCTCTCCTGCCGTCCTAAGCCCAGCACCTGGTGAGCACTATATCTTACTGCCAGCTGCCTGCTGCCTAGAACCCTGTGAGCACGTGGTCTGCCCAGGAGAAGAGAGGAGCTGATGCCTGCAGCGCTGTGCTGCTAAAGCGCTATAACTGTGCCACAGGGGAAGAGGAGCGCTGCAACTTTATTTTGTGGGACTTAGCGCTACAACCTTATTCCTGCACCAGGAGAGCGCTGCCTCCAGCCCTGCCCAGGAGAAGAAGGTGCGTGGGTCCTGCAGCGCTGGGCTGCCGGAGTGCCATATTTGCATTGACTGTGCTCTGCTTGCTGCGAGAGCGCTATAACTGTGCCCAGCAGAAGAGGAGCGCTACATTTGAAGTGACTGACCATCCCTGCCTGCTGGCTAGCGCCTGGAGAAGAAGAGCGCTTTATCTTATTGCCCAGGAGGTGAGGAGCTGACATCTGCAGCGCTGTGCTGCGAGAGCGCTATATTTCCAGTGACTGTGCCTTCCTGCCTGCTCCCTAGCGCCTCAGGAGGGCTATATTTCATTGCCAGTGAAGGGGAGCGCTACCACTTTATGGTGTGGGACCTAGCGCTTTGTGGGCGCTATATGTAAATTGCCAAGGAGGAGTCCTGCGGCGGAGGGGGCCCGACGCACATTGTCGGTGCCTGCCCCTCCGCGCTGCTGACGAGGAGAAGGCTCCGCTGAGGGTGAAGCCAGGAGAGGTCCCAGAAGCGGGACCTGTCGGGGCACATTGCCGGTGCCCGGAGACTGCAGAGACATCCAGAAGGGCCCCAGACTGCCGGTGAGTGGGGCTCAGTCATCCTGTGGTTGCGGGTGTGTGTCAGGGCACAT
This sequence comes from Calotriton arnoldi, assembly GCA_963921515.1. Taxonomy (NCBI): domain Eukaryota; kingdom Metazoa; phylum Chordata; class Amphibia; order Caudata; family Salamandridae; genus Calotriton; species Calotriton arnoldi. The sequence goes on along the minus strand of CAWUFW010002656.1, from coordinate 232,288 downwards.
TGTCGGTGCCCGCCCCCGGTGCCAGAATTCTTTGGAGGGCATTGGTTGTGTTTAGAGTCCCATAGGAGGGGGGCTCCAACGTGCCCAGTACTTGTTTCCTCCCTCAGCTGCACGACAGAGGCATTTTGGGAAATTCTAGAGTCCCAGAAGAGGGGCTCCACCGTGCCAGTGTTCTTGTGGGCAGATTCCTGTTAGAGCTGCGAGTGGGGCTCCCATCGCTGCATGGTTGGCGCCAGTGCTTGTTGGGTTTACCCAGCTACCCCGCAGTACAGGGGGCAGCTGCCACGCATCGGGGGCACTGTATTCCTCAGGAGAGGAGAGAGAGGAGTGAGAGACACTCCTGCCCGGCCCCAGCGCTTTGCGCACTCTTGCTTTGCTGCTCTTGCAGCCAGCCCTGATTATGGCCTAATGAGATGCCCAAGGAACTTATGTTGATGCTGTTAGGATGCATAATGTGCTTATATGCCTAAGGTGAAGCCTCATGCCGTACAACAATGTTTTCATGCTGAGGTTATGCATAATATGTTTTACACTTCAGGCTCATGTGCCTATTGAACTGCCTCATGTGTTATGGCCCATGCTGAGGGTGTTGCCTTTTAGGCCTAAGGTGGTTATACTCCAGGATTGGTGCCTAGTGTATTTGATGTATGCCTAACGTGTCTTTACACTGATGATATTGTATCTATGCCTCATTTGTTCTACTGCCCAAGGTGGCTGCAGGCTAATGCTATGCGTAAGGTGTTTCAAAGCCTAAGGTTGATGCCTGACGTTCTTTTTCCCCCAAGGCTTATACTGTTGGTGTTCTGCCTAATAATTTCTGCCTCGCGCTAATGTGTCCATGCCTCAAGTCATGCTGCGGGGTACTAGGTTCATACCAGATTACGTTTTATGCCTAATGTGGTCCTCTGCCTAAGGTTATGCCCACAAGGATGCCTAATCTAAGGTTGCCAAAAGCTAACTGGATATATGCCTAGAGTGATTTTATGCTTATGCGAATATGATGCATACAGTGTTTCTATGCCTGACCTAAAGCATTTATGTTAATGAGGTTTATGCAGGGGCGTAGCTAGGCCGCAGGCTGCCCGGGGCGGCCCCTGCTTTTGCCGCCCTCGGCAAAATGATAGAAGAGCGGGGGGGGGGTGGTGGTAGCGGCCGATTCTTGCGGGTGAAGGGGGGCCACCCCAAAACTCGTGCCGCCTGGGGCGGTCCGCCCCCATCGCCCCCCCTAACTAAGCCACTGGGTTTATGCCTATTTTTGTGCACCGTGGGCTTTGATGCCTATTGTGATTTATGACAATGAGGTTATGATGCTACATGTTTATGCCTACTTGATTTATGCAAAGGCGATGTTGCTACGTGCATGGTCTTGCCAGTAGGTACTGGCTGATGTACCCTTATTATTACTACTGGGCTTTCATTTGTTCCTTACGCCTACATTACTCCTAATTATATTGTGATGATGTTGGCAGCGGCCCGATTGGCCCTGCCCTGTAAATAACCCCATGTAAATGATTGCTGGGTGTCAGTTGGCACCGTGTTCATACCTGTGATAATATCCTAACGTGTTCTGCATAATACATATGCTGTTTTTTCATGCAACCTGGTGTGGAGTCTATTTTTGTAGTGTGCCTGGTGTGTCGCCTGTGTGTGCTGCGCAGATGCTTTACACATTTCCTCCGGAGTTTGGCCCGCCCGCTCTGCACCACGCTACCCGTTTCTAACATTGGTGGCAGCGGTGGGATAGGACTTGTGTTTGCGCAGTACCAAAGCGACAACGGGTTGCACTGCAAACTGAGCATTTGAAATAATCACAGGTTTTGGGGATTATTTTTCCTGATTGTGTTGCGCCCTGAAAGTGTCGTTTTGAATTGTGCACTCCTGTAGGCAGCTCTTGCACCTAGGTCCCTTATCTTGCACTGTGTTGAGGTTTCTTGCCAAAATGGAATCTGCCTTTGATTTGGACAATCTGTCTAAGTACAGTGTGTTGGAGTTGAGGGGGTTCTGTGAGGAGAGAGACATAATAGTAAGTGGGTCAGACACCAAGCCAGTCCTTCAGGGATTTCTGATCCAATGGCAAGAGGATGAGTGGGACCGGGAGCACTATGAGCATGAGAGGGCCCTGGCCGTATGCCAGGAGAGTGGCCCTAAGGATCCCGAACAGGAGGTACAAAATGATAGGGCAGAGACGCCAGTAGCTAATGAGGACACCATAGACAGGGAGTCCCGTGCTGGGTCCAGCCCCAGGGGTAATGCCCCATCCCTTTCCCTGTCCCCAGAAGAGTGGGTAGATAGGAGGGAAGAAAGGGAGCACCAGCTGGCTTTGGAGAGGCTCAGGTTAGGGCACGCCAAGGAGATAGCGCAGCTGAGGGTGCAAGAGAAACAGCTGGAGACCGAAAAGGTCCTTGCACAGGAAAGGATGGCGGAGGCGGAGAGGGCCTTCGCCAGGGAGAGACTAGCTCAGGAGGGTAGGTTGTCCCCTGAGAGTGGTTTCAGGAGTCTGGATTCACCAGTGAGGGTGGGATCCAGTGGTGGTAGCGAGAGTGATTCCAGTGTGGGAAGTCCCACTCCCAGAGCCCGGAATATAGTGCCTGATCCCCAAGAGGAGGGGGGCAGGTTGGAATTTAGGGGTGACAAGAAACTGTCCCATCAGTCTTGGGGGGAGTATGCGGATGTGTGTTGGACTGCATTGGAGGATTGGGTGGTGGATGGCGCGGTGAGTGATTGGGAAGGGCTGTTCCATGTACTTATCAAGGAACACATGCTAAGGAATTGTTTCCCAAGGTTGCGCCAACACCTGTTGCAGTGTGGGCTCTCTGACCCCAGGGAGCTTGCACGGGAGGCAGACCTCTGGGTGAGTACCAGAGAGTCTGAGAGGGCATTGGGGAGTGACCCGGAAGGGAATGGTGCAGGGATCTTCCAACCCAGCGAGGTGGGAGAGGTGCAGAATAGCCCAGCTAGGTCCCAGGGTAGTGAGAGGGTTGTAGGGCCTCACGTCCTATCTACAGGAAGGAGTGAGACGGGGAGGTGTCCCGAGGTGCCCCAACCGCAGTCTCAGGGCCTGGAGAGTTCCATAAGGGAACCCCAGGTTGGGAGCCTAGGCTGTCCCGAGAGGCCATCCATTGAAGGGGAGCCCCTAGTGTCAGGAGAACCCGGGCGTCTGTATTCAGAGCTCCAGGGGTTCTGGGGTCTGCTCAGTCACAGGGTTTAGATCCTGGGCTGGGATGCCAGGTTCAGGGACTGCCTGACCTGGAGGGTGGGACACCTGTAATCAGGGTCCCTACCGGTTTGACTTCCAGGGGTACTTCTCCAGGTGGGAGGGTGCGGAACTCTGGAAGGGGGTGCCGAGGAGGAAGGACTCGCCTCTGGCACCGGCTCAACCACAGGGCTTCGGTCCTGGGTTGGGAGGCCCGGTTCAGGTATTGCCTGACCTGGCGGGAGGGACGTCTGTAAGCAGTGTCCCCCCGGAGTTGACTTCCAGGGGTACTTCTCCAGGTGGGAGGGTGCGGAACTCTGGAAGGGGGTGCCAAGGGAGGAAGGACTCGCCTCTGGCCCCAGCTCAACCACAGGGCTTCGATCCTGGGTTGGGATGCCAGGGACAGGTACTGCCTGACCTGGCGGGAGGGACGTCTGTAAGCAGTGTCCCCCCGGAGTTGTCTTCCAGGGGTACTACTCCAGTTGGGAGGGTGCGGAACTCTGGGAGGGGGTGCAGAGGGAGGACTCACCTCTGACACCGGTTCAACCTAAGGGTTTAGACCCTGGGTTGGGGGATCGGTTGCAGGGCCACAGCCCTGGACGAGTGAGAGAGTGGTGTTCTGAGGGTGCCCCGCATAGGAGGAGAGGGCGGAACCCCAGAAGGAGAGGTAGGGGGAGGAGAGCCTCGCCCCGGACTGCTGGTCAGCCTGAGGGTGCGGACCCTAGGTGGGAGGACCAGTGGCAGTTTGGCACTGCACGGAGGAGAAGGAGGGTGGCCGACGGGTACTACGGGCCTGGGGCTACTGCCCCCCACTCTGTGAGACAGCAAGGGCCAGAGACTTATGGACGGCCTAGCGCCTGGTCCTGGCAGCGGACAACTAGGGAGCACCAGTGGGGTGGCTTAGTTGGTCCAGGGAGGTTTGAGAGAGGGAACCATCGAATTCCAGAGTGGCGGAGACCCTGCGGGTGCCCCTGCAGTTGCGGGCCTGCATCCACATTTTCTCGCCCCAAGCAGGGAAGCCCATCAAGGCATTGAGTGGTCTACCCTGGCTTTTGGCTGGGAGGGGGTTGTGTTGGACTTGGCCCTTTTTCCCTGAATTTTTCGCTTTTCCCCAGCCTTTTTACTGACATGGTGGGTCTGAACTGAAAATAATAAATGCTGTGCAATGGTGTACGCACCTTTATTTCCACCAGTGTAGAAATGCACCTTTGTAAAATGTTACTTTTAAAATGGACGCCCTTCCTGTCTGCACATGTGCCGCCTGTCTGAGGTGAGTTGGCGGTCTAGTTGTCTGTTTCCCAGCACCCCCAGCTTTTGGAGGGAAGCCTGGCACCCAGGGTGCTCTACACCTCCCCTAAACCAGTTGGGACCGGTTTCCCAGGGAACCTTCCAGAAGCTTCCAGCCCTTTCTGGTAGGTGGGGTGAGGGGGCTGTGCCTCCATGTGCTCAGACGGAGCGTGGACTAGATTGGAGAGGGGACACTCTGCCAGGAGGTACCGCCACATTGGGCCTGGGTGCTGGCCCCTGTGCCCATCTGCACCCCTACGCTGTCCACAGGGCCAGTGAGAGCCCTTTACTGGAGTGAAGACTGCTGTGTCAGGAGGAGTGCCACTTTATGGGAGATGACTGCTTCTAGGAGCTGCTGTCCTGTTCTGATGAGTACCCACTGCCTGCTGATCTTGCCCAGTATTGCCTGCCTGCTCTCCTGCCGTCCTAAGCCCAGCACCTGGTGAGCACTATATCTTACTGCCAGCTGCCTGCTGCCTAGCACCCTGTGAGCTCGTGGTCTGCCCAGGAGAAGAGAGGAGCTGATGCCTGCAGCGCTGTGCTGCTAAAGCGCTATAACTGTGCCACAGGGGAAGAGGAGCGCTGCAACTTTATTTTGTGGGACTTAGCGCTACAACCTTATTCCTGCACCAGGAGAGCGCTGCCTCCAGCCCTGCCCAGGAGAAGAAGGTGCGTGGGTCCTGCAGCGCTGGGCTGCCGGAGTGCCATATTTGCATTGACTTGCTCTGCTTGCTGCGAGAGCAATATAACTGTGCCCAGCAGAAGAGGAGCGCTACATTTGAAGTGACTGACCATCCCTGCCTGCTGGCTAGCGCCTGGAGAAGAAGAGCGCTTTATCTTATTGCCCAGGAGGTGAGGAGCTGACATCTGCAGCGCTGTGCTGCGAGAGCGCTATATTTCCAGTGACTGTGCCTTCCTGCCTGCTCCCTAGCGCCTCGGGAGGGCTATATTTCATTGCCAGTGAAGGGGAGCGCTACCACTTTATGGTGTGGGACCTAGCGCTTTGTGGGCGCTATATGTAAATTGCCAAGGAGGAGTCCTGCGGCGGAGGGGGCCCGAGGCACATTGTCGGTGCCTGCCCTCCGCGCTGCTGACGAGGAGAAGGCTCCGCTGAGGGTGAAGCCAGGAGAGGTCCCAGAAGCGGGACCTGTCGGGGCACATTGCCGGTGCACGGAGACTGCAGAGACATCCAGAGGGGCCCCAGACTGCCGGTGAGTGGGGCTCAGTCATCCTGTGGTTGGGGAGTGTGTCGGGGCACATTGTCGGTGCCTGCCCCCGGTGCCAGTATTCTTTGGAGGGCATTGGTTGTGTTTAGAGTCCCATAGGAGGGGGGCTCCAACGTGCCCAGTACTTGTTTCCTCCCTCAGGTGCACGACAGAGGCATTTTGGGAAATTCTAGAGTCCCAGAAGAGGGGCTCCACCGTGCCAGTGTTCTTGTGGGCAGATTCCTGTTAGAGCCCGGAGTGGGGCTCCCATCGCTGCATTGTTGGCGCCAGTGCTTGTTGGGTTTACCCAGCAACCCCGCAGGACAGGGGGCAGCTGCCACGCATCGGGGGCACTGTATTCCTCAGGAGAGGAGAGAGAGGAGTGAGAGACACTCCTGCCCGGCCCCAGCGCTTTGCGCACTCTTGCTTTGCTGCTCTTGCAGCCAGCCCTGATTATGGCCTAATGAGATGCCCAAGGAACTTATGTTGATGCTGTTAGGATGCATAATGTGCTTATATGCCTAAGGTGAAGCCTCATGACGTACAAAAATGTTTTCATGCTGAGGTTATGCACAATATGTTTTACACTTCAGGCTCATGTGCCTATTGAACTGCCTTATGTGTTATGGCCCATGCTGAGGGTGTTGCCTTTTAGGCCTAAGGTGGTTATACTCCAGGATTGGTGCCTAGTGTATTTGATGTATGCCTAACGTGTCTTTACACTGATGATATTGTATCTATGCCTCATTTGTTCTACTGCCCAAGGTGGCTGCAGGCTAATGCTATGCGTAAGGTGTTTCAAAGCCAAAGGTTGATGCCTGACGTTCTTTTTCCCCCAATGTTCTGCCTAATAATTTCTGCCTCGCGCTAATGTGTCCATGCCTCAAGTCATGCTGCGGGGTACTAGGTTCATACCAGATTACGTTTTATGCCTAATGTGGTCCTCTGCCTAAGGTTATGCCCACAAGGATGCCTAATCTAAGGTTGCCTAAAGCTAACTGGATATATGCCTAGAGTGATTTTATGCTTATGCGAATATGATGCATACAGTGTTTCTATGCCTGACCTAAAGCATTTATGTTAATGAGGTTTATGCCTATTTTTGTGCAACGTGGGCTTTGATGCCTATTGTGATTTATGACAATGAGGTTATGATGCTACATGTTTATGCCTACTTGATTTATGCAAAGGCGATGTTGCTACGTGCATGGTCTTGCCAGTAGGTACTGGCTGATGTACCCTTATTATTACTACTGGACTTTCATTTGTTCCTTACGCCTACATTACTCCTAATTATATTGTGATGATGTTGGCAGCGGCCCGATTGGCCTTGCCCTGTAAATAACCCCATGTAAATGATTGCTGGGTGTCAGTTGGCACCGTGTTCATACCTGTGATAATATCCTAACGTGTTCTGCATAATACATATGCTGTTTTTTCATGCAACCTGGTGTGGAGTCTCTTTTTGTAGTGTGCCTGGTGTGTCGCCTGTGTGTGCTGCGCAGATGCTTTACACATTTCCTCCAGAGTTTGGCCCGCCCGCTCTGCACCACGCTACCCGTTTCTAACAGATTGCTTCCGAGCAAGTCTCATTTACGAGTCCTTGCTCCATCAATCCCCTCTCTGATGGCATCTTAAGCCATCACAAAATTACCCATCCCATCCCAGATACCAACTTTAGCACTTCTCAGTTTTCTCTGTTTCTCCTCTCAATTTTTCATCAATCAACTAATTTCCTTCTAAATCCCTCATTTTCTTGTATATTCTGCCTTTCATTTCTTCCAGCTGTATTTCATCATATTTTCTTTTTCGTTTCTGTCCCTTTCCTTTTCTTTCAAAATGTACTTTCTCTTTCCTTCCTCTTCTACAACACTTATATGTAATCATTATTATCATCACTACTGTTATTATTATAACTAATGGTATTATTATTTGACCTAGGAAACCCTTCCCAAAATCAACAAACCATTTCCCTATTGATGTTATACTTTTTGTTTGTCTTCCCCACACACTGTCAACCTCCAGTTGAGTCAAGTCTTTATGCATTCTTGTACTGTTTTCAATATATCCTTTAATTTCTCTGCTCTTGTCCGGAATATAAGTGCAGCAATGTTGAATTTTCAACATGCCACAGACTCCACCTTCGTTTGCTAACAATATATCAAGAGCAAGACGGTTCTGTAAAACCATAGACCTGATTGCAACCATTTCTGTGTTAATCATTAAGAATCCTCCTGCAGTGTCTGTAGAAAGACGATCAACTATGGTTGATAACTTACACATTTTCTGTGAATTCAGAATGACTCCAACTGAGGGTATCAGTGCACTAAAAATGTCTCCTACAATTTCAGAAAAACTAGCTCTTCTTCTAAGTGTTAGTCCATTAGAATTTTCATTGGTTCCACTGATTTTATCTACATGATAGATCTTTGGAAAAACTATTCCAAAGTAGCAACTCCCATACCATCTTGCAGGTAACCTATAATAGGCGTTGCTCCCACAAACATAATACACTCCTGTAAACACAGGAACAGTTCCCCCTTTTAGTCCCCACCCTCCTAGAATTAGGAAGTTGTGTTCACATTCACTAGAACCAATGTAATTATTGTTATAATCTGTCTTTAATCTATGGAGGCAGAATTTTCCCCTTTTCACAAAATCCAGGGACATCGCAGCATGAGCCTTGCCACTTGCATAGATTCCCTCCTTCCCAACCCATGGAGGTACATGGGTTTTCTGTTCAGTTGCCTTCTTTATTAAATCCTGTCTCCTGTCTTCTACTGAATCAAAAAAATCTTTTTCTTCTTTTCTTAATGTACATGTTAGATTATCTTTATGTTCCTGAACTAAATCTATTGAACTCATTGTTAAGAAAAATTCACCCATAAACTGTGCATTCTTACTACTAGCTACTGGAGTCATATTCTTTCTAATAGGTAATTCAGAAAATACTACAACTATATCTGAATAAAAATATTGCAGTCTCCCTGTAGCATAAAATAAACTTGATAAAATACTACATGACACACCATACGTTAAAGGTATATGGTGATATGTCATCCCTTCTGATACTGATGAGGGTAACTTCATACACACGTAGCAATTATTAATCTCCATAGTACTAACATATTGAAATAACAATTTAATAAACACATTAGAAGACGTATTATAGTCTGATTCATTATGATAGTTTGCTTCATCTTCTACCCCTATTTCTATTTCAGTTTCTTTTATTCTATCCACCTTAACATTAGTATCTGTATTATTCTTGTCACTTGTTTTCATTAACAAAGGTACTCCTACTGTTAGGAATAACCATACTAATGCTGCTAATAAAATACTACAAAAACAAAATCTAAACCACTTTCTTTTTAATCCACATTTTGGTTTCCCGGTAACTTCAATTTCTGCCATTTTACTCCTGAGAAAATGTCTTTTCTCTTATCTTTTCTTTTCCCGTTTGACTTTCCTTTTCGTTTTTAAGGAGGCCTCAATTTGCTTTCATCAATCTGAACAATATGAATTTCTTCTGTTTCATCAGTCAGATCTAGGGATTCAAATTCCTCGAGTATGACGTAAGTCCATTCAGGAGCCTTGTATCTCCTGTTTACATTTCTCAGTCTTGGACTTCTTCGAGTTATTTTTGCCAAAGTTTGTTTAGATTGTGTTTGACTTGTAACTTCGTTTACTTGTTCTGGTCTCTTTTCAGATTTTCTCAAGTGATATTTTAGTTTCTTTACTCCAGTTGGCCAATTGTCTCTCTTTCTGATTCTTTTGATTTGCACTGCGTTTTCACCTTCTTTAACTCCTTGTAAAGTTCTTTTTATTTCATTTATTCTAGGCACAACCTGTTCTGATTCTCTGTTTTCTGTGCTTGTACCTTCTTTTACTTCCACCTGCTCAGGTCTTACCGTATTTTGTTCTTCTTCTTCCTGAGCTTGTTCTTATAATTCTACCTGTTCAGGTCTTACTTCAAACCTTTCTGCTTCTGCCTGAACCTGTTCTTCTAACTCTATCTGATCCTGTTCAGGTCTTAATTCAAACTTTTCTTCTTCCGCCTGAACGTGTTCTTCTATTTTTCCCTCCTTAGGTTCGTGAAAGTCTTTTTTATTTTCCACCTGAGTGTGTTCTTCTTCCCCTGTCTCTTCCTGACTACTTTCCTGGCTTTTCAGTTCTGCTCTTCTTCTTGTTTCAATAACATCATCAATTATTTCAATCAATGGTATCCACTCTTCCTGACTTGTACTTGGCTGTTCGTCATATAGTTGTCTTTCAGAATCTATTACTCTAGATTCTTCAATCTCATAGCTTACAACTCCTGACGCTTCAGCCTGTTCAGTCAGTGGTTGCTCTTGTTGTTCTGATGGGCTCGGAACTCTTCTGGTATGGCTGGCATGAATCCAACTGGGCAAACCTGCACACTTCACTGCTGTGGTAGTGACTAGTATGACTTGCCACGGTTTGTCCCACCTTGGTGCTAGGCACGACTTTCTTGCGTGTTTCCTCACCAGCACCCAATCTCCGGGATTCAAATCATGCGCTTGGTCTGGCTGTCTTTCAACTGCGTCTTCTCCAACCTGGCGAGAGACAGAACGCATCATTTCAGGCAATCCTTTGCAATAGTCCAATACCAGATCATCAGTTATGCTCATTAGTTTATTTCCAGGAATAAATGCCTTTCTAATGGCTCTTCCCATGAGAATCTCATGTGAGCTCATTCCTGTCTTTCTGAATGGAATACTTCTGAGACCCATCAATACAAGAGGAAATGCATCTGGCCATTTCAGCTTTGTGGATGCACACACCTTCCCCAATCTTGACTTTATTGTGCCATTCATTTGCTCAACAATTCCAGAAGCCTCTAGACGATAAGCACAGTGCAGTTTTTGTTCAATGTTAAATGCAGCACAGAATAATCAAATTATTTCATTATTAAAATGAGGGCCTCTATCTGATTCCAAAGTGACTGGAAAAATAAATCGTGGAACTAACTCCCTCAACAACTGTAAGACTGTCATTTCTTCGAGTGGGATAGGCTTCCACCCATCTTGAGAAAAGGCATACTATGACAAGTATATATTTTAGTCCATTACATGGGGGCAATTCAATAAAATCCAACTGTAATCTAGTGAACGGTCCTTCTGCCTTTCCAATCTTTCCCCAGCTTACCACTGTCTTTCTACCTGGATTTTGCTGCTGACAGGTTAAGCATCTTTGGCAAAGGCTTTCTGCGACTACCCTGAATTTCGGATTGTACCAACTCTGTCTGAAAAGCCTGATCATTGAGTCTCTCCCTATGTGTGTTGCTCCATGATACACTCTTGCCATTTTTTAAAGCAAACAATCTGGGATGACTGGTCTTCCGTCTAAGTACACCCATACCTCATCATGTGGTCTCTTTGTAGAGGCTGCCTTTATCCAAATTTCCTTTTCCTTTTCCTCAACTTCTTCCTGCAATTGTCTAATCTCATCCCATGTTTCTGGTACTGAGAAAAACATAAGTTGGCATCTGGTTTCACCCGTTTCAATTTTTCTGTTTATGGCCACTGTATTTTTGGCACAGTATTTGGCCACTTGATCAGCATAATTATTGCCAGCAGTCACATAGTCATTTCCTGACCGATGTGCAGCGCATTTTACAACTGCTATCTCTTTTGGCAATTGTAATGCTTCCAACAAATCCTTCACAATTTTGCTGTTTCTGATAGGAGATCCTGAAGAAGTCAGAAATCCCCTCTACATCCGGAGCTGGCCGAAGTCGTGCACAACCCCGAACCCATATTGACTGTCCGTAAATATGGTTACTCTCCAATTTTTCCCCTTTTTGCATGCCATTGTTAAGGCAACCAATTCAGCTACTTGTGGAGACTTGACCCCAGGTAAACAGGATGCTTCGATTACCCCAGATATTTTACAAACAGCATATGCAGCACTTAGTCCTCCTTCTTGTGTTCTGAGGCAGGAACCGTCTACAAATAACTCATGGTTAGCCTCTTTCAAAGGTGTCTCTTTTATATCAGGCCGGGGCTTCGTGCATAACTCAGTCACGTCCAAACAATCATGATCACTCTCATCTCTCACTTCTTCATCGCAGGGGTCTGGCAGTAGGGTAGCTGGGTTCATAATCGTACACCTTATCACAGTCACGTTCTCAGCTCCCAAAATCACTCTTTCATACTTAGTCAATCGACTAGGGGTGAGATGCTGTGTTCTTGTTCTTGTCAAAAGAATCTCAACTGAGTGTTTGAGGTTTTTGTTCCACCTTTACCGGATGTCCCATCACTATCGACTCACTTTGCTCCAGACTCATACAAGTAGCAGCTACTGCTTTTAAGCAGCCAGGCAATGCTGAAGCCACTGGGTCCAATGTAGCTGAGAAATATGCCACTGGACGTCGACTCAATCCATGTCTCTGTGTTAGGACTGAGAGTGCACAATTCTCTCTCTCACAACAAAACAATGCAAAGTCTTTTGAATAATCAGGCATGCCCAAAGCAGGAGCCTCACACAAACAGTTTCTTAATTTCACAAATGCCTCTATGCAGTCATCATTCCAATCAATCGGATCTTTTGCTCTTTTCCGGATCATCTGTATCAATGGCTTTGCTAACATTGAAAAACCATTAATCCATTGCCTACAGTATCCAACCACTCCTAGAAACATTCTCATTTCTTTCTGAGTCTGTGGCAATTGCATTTCTTTGATTATTTTCATTCTTTCTGGTGTCACTTTTCTAACTCCTCTTTCTATTTTATGTCCTAAAGACTAACTTCTCGTTGACAGAATTGTAATTTTTCTGGAGACACCTTGTGTCCTCCTTCAGGCAAATGGTTCAGCAATGCAATTGTGTCTGTGACACAATCTTCTCGTGTTTTTGATGCCACGAGTAGGTCATCAATGTTCTGGACCAAAACAGATTTTCCAGGCATAACCAATGATTCTAGCCACTTTTTCAAAATCTGATTAAAAATTGAAGGACTCTCTGTGTACCCTTGAGGAACTCGACACCATGCGTAAATATGATCCTCAAACTTAAATGTAAAAAGATACTGGCTGTCTGGGTGCAAAGGAATAGAAAAGAACGCTTGGCATAAATCAATTACTGTAAACCAACCTGCATTCCAGGGTATCTGATAAAGGATCACTGCTGGATTTGGCACTATTGGACAACATGGCACTACAATTTTATTTATTTTCCGTAAATCCTGCACTATTCTGTACTTTCCGCTATGCTTTTTCAGTCCCATTATTGGCAAATTGCAGGGACTACCCATCACTTCTTTTAAAATACCTTGTTTAACCATTTGTTCAATTTCTGGAATAATTCCTGCTTTTACTTCTGGACTCATCTTGTACTGTCGGGTGTTTGGATACACTGCACCTTCTTTCACTGTCACTTTAACTGGGTCTATATTTGTCATTAGCCCAATGCCTTTTTCCTGTAAAATCCCACACTTCTGGATTAACTGTGGTTCTCAACTCTTCTGGTAATTCATTCTCAGTTATTAGTGAAAACATTTCATCTACTTCTGTTCCCTGTTTGGCTAGCATCATCTTGTATACCACGTCTTCATCAGGGGTTTGGAAAGCGTCATCTGATTCATCATATCCTGCTGAGTTCATGTGTTTCGTTTTCTCCTTACACTTTCCTCCAGACTGTTCCTCAGCCCTTAACACTGGATATAAACCTTCTGATACCATAGCTCTCCTCCATTGTTTCATCTGCCCTTCGCGTGACTCGTGCAAGTGTCTGGGAAAGAATCCTCTTTACCTTCTACCTCTGCATTTCTCTCGTTCATATGACTCAGTCTCCCATTCTTCCAAAGCCTCATATTGAGTTAACCTAGGTCTAGGTTCCAAATCATTCATTTTCAATCTCAAATTCTGAAGAATTCTCCCATTAAACGTACCATCTTTAGGAAATGCTAGCACTCCATCATCCTTTGTATATTCTATCCAGTTTTCCAACCACACGCAAGTATGATATCCTCTTTCTATCATCATAAAAGATGCTGGTGTCTTCGGTGGCGGAATAGGAATTCCCCCTCTAGTCAATATAGGCTTATCCTTTACAAAGAAATTCTTAACTTTCTTTAAAAATGACATCTTTCTTTTCTCTCCATACATCCTTGAGGAACGATGTAGGAAATTGTGTTCTGCAAACCCTTGAAATCTTCCACCTGTACGTCTTGCACTAACAGTCAAATCAAAATCCTGCATACAATCTTTCTCTCCACCAATCCTAGCGCGGCTTCTTACTAGCTATCCAATCAAATCAGGCTCACGCCCGTGATCTGACCAATGCCAGCGCGGATTTTCCTGACGTCAGTTCTGCTCCTTACTACTGACCCCTCCTTTACAAGGCTGCTCCTGTCACACGCCCGCTGTTTCTACCAATTACAGCGCAGCTCACTGTGACGTCAGTACCACTCCGGCAACTGACCCTCCCTTCACAAGGTAATACGAAAACTTTATTTCTCAATATTTTCTTTAAAATTCTTTGTTATTAACGACATAAAGCATTCACTACTCTGTCTGTTCCGCTAAATCAAAGGATAGTTTCTTTCTTTCTACTGCGAGTAAAACCTTCCGCTTACTCTTCATATAAGCTCCAGAGATCCTGCTACTCCTCCGGTGTCACCCGTTTGGGAAATTTGAGACCAAAGTTTCACCAGCGAACTCCTTTTGCTGTCAATCTAGCTTGGAAGAACCTGCTACTCCTTCAGGGTTACCCTTTCTAGGTGATATAATGCCTAAAGTTTCACTAGCGAACTCTTTGCTATCAATCACTCTCACTTTTACACAAAAAATAGTCCCTACTTTAACACTGCCAGCCCTACCTAGCTTCTCAGTGTTATTCCAACAGACGAGTAACCTCACTGCAGCGTGGTTTGTATCGCCACCCGCTATTCATTCCCCGGGAATTTTCCAGACAACATAAAACAAGGATGCTAACTCTTTTGTTAAAACATAAATCAATAATCAATAATCTATACTTATCACCAAACTAGTCAATAATAACCATCCTCTGCTACCAGAAAACTGATCCAGCGGTGTACTAACAGCAGATACTCCACTACCATATACTCACCTGGGCCCATATAACTACTTCCACAAAACATCAAGTAGACCGCTGGAAACTTAGTTTATGATTTTCATAATTCAAGATCTAGTTATTTCTTTTCCCTAACTAAACCTTTCACTGATCAATTAGTTCTTTCCTCTGGTCAATGGACCATTAGTTGGAACTAGTTGATGGTGATAATTAACATAACTTATTAAACATTTCTCGATTAAAATAAAATAATAACAGACTCGGGAAGTTTTAAAATCTTTATCTAAATTAATTGAGTGTGAACCATCTCAAACGTTTCAGTACAAACACCCTCATTCGCAGGAGTGTCAATTCAATCAAGTTTCAATAGGCAAATAGCAATTCAGATCAACACAATAACTATGCTCAGAAAGAAGAGGACAGAGAGAGAAGAACATCTATCAATACGATGAATTTATAATTACCAAGTATGGTGTGAAGGCCAACCCCCTGGCCAAAGGGCTTGTAAGGGTCCCCCGGGATAGATCAGGAGACAAAGACTTCAGGACAGGAATCAGGACAGGATACTTCACCTCTCTAGATACCGACGACTGCGTTGCACCCCTCTCTGACACTCTCTTCCTCCTCGTGGTTCTTCCGCGATCTTCTTTCTAACCCAATTAAGTTAAATAGATGGTTCTGCATTCGATTTCTTCATCAGCGTTTCACTGCATCAGCAACACCCCCAGCACCGACAGCATCCCGAGCTCTCGACTTCCAGCATCGACGCTTCTCCCCGTGTCTGCTCTGCTCATCATCAGCTTCTCTAACTAACTAAAACTACCTCAATTATACCTTTCCCTAACCATGTACCACCCATTAATGTTTCAATTTCACAAAATACTAACTCTGATTGGACAGGCGAGGGGGGATGATCATCACACCATGCTTACATTTCACTAATTTCATTAAACCATTGTTTTCAAATCCCTCCCTCAAACTTTATTAAATCATTTCCTTTCCCATACATCTCCAAACTTTATTAATACAAAATGTTGCGATGTCATGAATAAAGCTCCTTCATATGAACTCTTCACCCTCATGTTCCCAGGGCACATCTTCGCTGGCCTTGGACGCGTGACAAGTCCTTACTCATCTTTCTTTATTCTCTCTCTGGTGCGCATGCGTGGGGTCAAGTCAGTCAGCTCAATTCAGACAAGTGTGGAGGGCCCAAATGCGCACTAATAATAAAGTCAAAAGTAGAAATGTTATTTTCAAAAATAAATAGTTTCACTGTACACCACCAACCTCTACTCTAACCCACTCTATTTATTATTACCCTATCTACATTTGCGTTAGTATAAAACTTATTTTCTATTTCAACCAAGCAGGTGCCATGCATGTGAGCTTTCAAGCGGCCATTTTATCGTCTTTTGCGCAGGCGCAAGATTTTCCCTCCAAGCATTAGTACGTCATACTACGTAGATGTAGTAGAATGATGCATAGTAAAGATCCCTAGTTAAAGTGCGTTTTAGTCCTTCATTCATGTTAATGCAGTTAGTAAACACATTGGCAAGCTTCACTGCCCCGCATGTCTTTTTCTAAATGTGAATTATTAATTACAAACACGTAGTTAGTAATTTGTTAATGAGTTAAAACTGAAAGGATTGCTTCCGAGCAAGTCTCATTTACGAGTCCTTGCTCCATCAATGTCATCAGTGATGTCATTTGAGATCTCATCAGTGATGTCATCAGTGATCTCACTGACCATGTCATGAGTGATGTAATATGTGACGTCATCAGCAGTGCATTGTGGGGGCACGAGTTATAGTTAGCTGAACTAACTATAACGTCCGAATTTCACTGGTTTTGTACGAGTGAAATTTCCAACTAACTATAACGTCCCTGAAACCTGTTGTTTTTTCAGTGAATTTCTAAGGTTTTTTAAATGCCAATTTCTAACTATAACATCCCTGAAACCTGTGGTTTTTTCAGTGAATATATATATATATATAGCGGGATTGGAAGTGTATATGTGGCGGAGGTTGGCTCTGCATTCTGGCATGCCCCTCGGTCTGGAGCTCCGCGTATGGCCGGCAAATCAGTGGTTTTGGTGCATGGACTGCACAACGCGGCGCCCCCCCGGCCTGGACTGTGGTACAGGCATTGGGGAGAGGGAGCAGATTGACTGCTGAGTGGGTTGCCCAGCAACGATGGAATCCGCCATGACGACCCCGCAAATCAAAAGGAGCAGGCTAATCAAATGCATTATTGTATGCAAGGGCGGGTCACTGTACCTGGCTCGGGACTTTGGACTGTCCTGTTCCTTATGTGGGACCTTTGCACAGCGCACAAGGAACCTTGGCAAGAAAGAGGCAAGTACTTACTTGAGGAACTTTCCAAGTCCTCTTTCTGTTATTACATTCTTCAGCCAATGGGATTCCTCGGCATGATTTTTAACAAAGCCCCGTGAAAACCTACAGTTTGGGACACTCAGCGAATACCCGGCATTGAGGAAGGCATCCGCCGAAACGCGTCTGCCAGGGGCTGATGGTGTGGACATCGCGTTGATTTTATGGTGCATCTTGGTGGCATTAAACCTGTGTTGGGCAACCCAAGCATGTGTCAGACCCGTTTTTAACAATGCGGAATTGGAGGTGTATATGTGGCGGAGGTCGGCACCGCATTCTGGCACGTCCCTCGGTCTGGAGCTCCGCGTATTGCCGGCAAATCAGTAGTTTTGGTGCATGGACTGCACATCGCGGCGCCCCCCCGGCCTGGACTGTGGTACAGGCATTGGGGAGAGGGAGCAGATTGACTGCTGAGTGGGTTGCCCAGCAATGATGGAATCCGCCATGACGATCCCGCAAATCAAAAGGAGCAGGCTAATCAAATGCATTATTGTATGCAAGGGCGGGTCACTGTACCTGGCTCGGGACTTTGGACTGTCCTTTTCCTTATGCGGGACCTTTGCACAGCGCACGAGGAACCTTGGCAAGAAAGAGGCAAGTACTTACTTGAGGAACTTTCCCAGTCCTCTTTCTGTTATTACATTCTTCAGCCAATGGGATTCCTCAGCATGATTTTTAACAAAGCCCCGCGAAAACCTACAGTTTGGGACACTCAGCGAATACCCGGCATTGAGAAAGGCATCCGCCGAAATGCGTCTGCCAGGGACTGATGGTGTGGACATCGTGTTGATTTTATGGTGCATCTTGGTGGCATTAAACCTGTGTTGGGCAACCCAAGCATGTGTCAGACCCGTTTTTAACAAAGCGGGATTGGAGGTGTATATGTGGCGGAGGTCGGCTCCACATTCTGGCACGCCCCTCGGTCTGGAGCTCCGCGTATTGCCGGCAAATCAGTGGTTTTGGTGCATGGACTGCACAACGCGGCGCCCCCCCGGCCTGGACTGTGGTACAGGCATTGGGGAGAGGGAGCAGATTGACTGCTGAGTGGGTTGCACAGCAACGATGGAATCCGCCATGACGATCCTGCAAATCAAAAGGAGCAGGCTAATCAAATGAATTATTGTATGCAAGGGCGGGTCACTGTACCTGGCTCGGGACTTTGGACTGTCCTGTTCCTTATGTGGGACCTTTGCACAGTGCACGAGGAACCTTGGCAAGAAAGAGGCAAGTACTTACTTGAGGAACTTTCCCAGTCCTCTTTCTGTTATTACATTCTTCAGCCAATGGGTTTCCTCAGCATGATTTTTAACAAAGGCCCGCGAAAACGTACAGTTTGGGACACTCAGCGAATACCCGGCATTGAGAAAGGCATCCGCCGAAACGCGTCTGCCAGGGGCTGATGGTGTGGACATCGTGTTGATTTTATGGTGCATCTTGGTGGCATTAAACCTGTGTTGGGCAACCCAAGCATGTGTCAGACCCGTTTTTAACAAAGCGGGATTGGATGTGTATATGTGGCGGAGGTCGGCTCCGCATTCTGGCACGCCCCTTGGTCTGGAGCTCCGCGTATTGCCGGCAAATCAGTGGTTTTGGTGCATGGACTGCACAACGCGGCGCCCCCCCGGCCTGGACTGTGGTACAGGCATTGGGGAGAGGGAGCAGATTGACTGCTGAGTGGGTTGCCCAGCAATGATGGAATCCGCCATGACGATCCCGCAAACAAAAGGAGCAGGCTAATCAAATGCATTATTGTATGCAAGGGCGGGTCACTGTACCTGGCTCGGGACTTTGGACTGTCCTGTTCCTTATGCGGGACCTTTGCACAGCGCACGAGGAACCTTGGCAAGAAAGAGGCAAGTACTTACTTGAGGAACTTTCCCAGTCCTCTTTCTGTTATTACATTCTTCAGCCAATGGGATTCCTCGGCATGATTTTTAACAAAGCCCCGTGAAAACCTACAGTTTGGGACACTCAGCGAATACCCGGCATTGAGAAAGGCATCCGCCGAAACGCGTCTGCCAGGGGCTGTTGGTGTGGACATCGTGTTGATTTTATGGTGCATCTTGGTGGCATTAAACCTGTGTTGGGCAACCCAAGCATGTGTCAGACCCGTTTTTAACAAAGCGGAATTGGAGGTGTATATGTGGCGGAGGTCGGCTCCGCATTCTGGCACGTCCCTCGGTTTGGAGCTCCGCGTATTGCCGGCAAATCAGTAGTTTTGGTGCATGGACTGCACATCGCGGTGCCCCCCCGGCCTGGACTGTGGTACAGGCATTGGGGAGAGGGAGCAGATTGACTGCTGAGTGGGTTGCCCAGCAATGATGGAATCCGCCATGACGATCCCGCAAATCAAAAGGAGCAGGCTAATCAAATGCATTATTGTATGCAAGGGCGGGTCACTGTACCTGGCTCGGGACTTTGGACTGTCCTGTTCCTTATCCGGGACCTTTGCACAGCGCACGAGGAACCTTGGCAAGAAAGAGGCAAGTACTTACTTGAGGAACTTTCCCAGTCCTCTTTCTGTTATTACATTCTTCAGCCAATGGGATTCCTCTGCATGATTTTTAACAAAGCCCCTCGAAAACCTACAGTTTGGGACACTCAGCGAATACCCGGCATTGAGAAAGGCATCCGCCGAAACGCGTCTGCCAGGGACTGATGGTGGACATCGTGTTGATTTTATGGTGCATCTTGGTGGCATTAAACCTGTGTTGGGCAACCCAAGCATGTGTCAGACCCGTTTTTAACAAAGCGGGATTGGAGGTGTATATGTGGCGGAGGTCGGCTCCGCATTCTGGCACGCCCCTCGGTCTGGAGCTCCGCGTATTGCCGGCAAATCAGTGGTTTTGGTGCATGGACTGCAACACGCGGCGCCCCCCCAGCCTGGACTGTGGTACAGGCATTGGGGAGAGGGAGCAGATTGACTGCTGAGTGGGTTGCACAGCAACGATGGAATCCGCCATGACGATCCCGCAAATCAAAAGGAGCAGGCTAATCATATGCATTATTGTATGCAAGGGCGGGTCACTGTACCTGGCTCGGGAATTTGGACTGTCCTGTTCCTTATGCGGGACCTTTGCACAGCGCACGAGGAACCTTGGCAAGAAAGAGGCAAGTACTTACTTGAGGAACTTTCCCAGTCCTCTTTCTGTTATTACATTCTTCAGCCAATGGGATTCCTCGGCATGATTTTTAACAAAGCCCCGTGAAAACCTACAGTTTGGGACACTCAGCGAATACCCGGCATTGAGAAAGGCATCCGCCGAAACGCGTCTGCCAGGGGCTGATGGTGTGGACATCGCGTTGATTTTATGGTGCATCTTGGTGGCATTAAACCTGTGTTGGGCAACCCAAGCATGTGTTCGACCCGTTTTTAACAAAGCGGGATTGGAGGTGTATATATATATATAAAATCAAAGAGCGCCAAGACATTGTGGTCAGATTGTCAGATAAGGGGGGCAATGTGGTTCTCTGGCCACTAGAGAACTACAATTCGGAGGCACTGAAACAACTCGGCGACAGAGAATGCTACAGTCGCATAGCCCCGACAAGCATCATGGGCATAAAAGAGAAATACCATAAAGCGCTCTATGAATGGAGAAGCACCAGTCTGATTACTAAATCTGAGTTTGAATATTTGAAAACAGCTTACCCTATGACCCCGCAATTGTACTTAATCCCGAAAATCCACAAGAACGCCACGAATCCACCAGGGAGGCCGATCATTGCAGCTATCGGAGGACTATTTGAAAATACCTCTCGCTTCATTGACTATTTCCTGCAACCACTAGTCTGTGAACTGCCATCTCACATAAAGGACACGGGTGACTTTTTGACTAGGATATATGATGTTAATTCGCATGATAATTGTGTATTAATGACACTAGACGTCAATACATTATATACCAGCATCAGGCACAAGGATGGTCTAAATGCCTTAAAACACTACTTGGATAAGAGACCGATTCATCAACATGGACACTCTTTGATGTTACTACAAATGGCGGAGTGGTGCCTTGAGAACAATATTTTTATCTTTGATAAATTGTATTATAAACAATTACAAGGCACAGCCATGGGTACTTGCTTCGCCCCCAGCTATGCTAATTTGCATATGGGCTGGTGGGAGGAGCAAGTACTCGTGAAGACACAAAAAAAGAGCTATGATTGAAAATGTGGCACTCTATGTCCGTTATATTGATGACATATTTATCTTATGGCATGGGACAATTGAGAGTGCAGAAATGTTTGCTATGGAACTCAATAACAACAATTTGAATTTGTCTTTCACGAGTCACACCAGCAAAACCTGTATACAGCTCTTGGACATAGAAATGTATATAGAAAATAACTGTTTGCAGTCCAGAACATACAGAAAGACTACAGCAGTGAATGCAATACTGCACGCAAACAGTTTCCACCACAATAGTGTCAAGGAAGGTATCCCCTATGCTGAATGCCTTAGAATGAGACGCAATTGTAGCACAGAGGAAGGCTTACAAAAATCAACTAATGAGCTCTTTAACAGACTAGAGAGGAGGGGGTACAAATCAGAAACTCTGGCCAAAGCCAGAAGCGAGAAAGTAACGAGAGAAAACTTACTGTTCAACAGCAAAAACAGAAGTCAGAAAAAGAAAGATGTAACAGATATTCCCAGGTTAATCACGGGGTTCAATGCATACCACACCACATTGAGGAAGATACTTTACAGACACTGGAACACCGTACGTAGTGATCCAGTATTGGGCCCTACGTGTCCAAAAGTCCCCTCAATCAGTTTCAGAAGGGCAAAATCTATGCGCCAGGAGTTGGTGCGTAACGCGCCAACTATAGTTAGAACTCAAAACTGGCTACAATCACCCAAGGGGTTCACTAAGTGCAGTAGGTGCAAAGCCTGCAGACACGGCACAAACAAGAAATCAATAACTATGCCTTTCAGACTGACACCATATATCATACGTGGCAGCTATAACTGCAAGACAGACTTCGCTGTGTATGTCCTTCAATGCACATGCAACAAACTATATGTAGGGAGCACCATCCACCCTGTTCACGTCCGCATCCTGCAGCACCTGAGGGCCATTACGAATGATGACCAATCATACCCAGTTGCAAGGCACATTAACGCTTGCCATGCAGGAAATGCACAAGACCTCTCCTATTTTGTCATTGACAATGTTCCTAAGAACCCAAGGGGAGGCAACAGACAACTGGCATTGAGGAGATTGGAATCGAGATACATCATTCTCCTCAACTCCAAAATCCCACAAGGGATGAATGCCGATGAAGCGCTGAATGTCCACCTGTAATAAGACTGCACTCTTCTACATACCATAGAGATCCATTCCTCCTAGCGTAAAGTTCTCCCTTCCGATATCATTTTGGTATTTTTTACTTTTTCCCATTTCCCAACACACTACTATATTTGATCTATGGTTTATTGTTGTAATCACATATGGACATTCAATCCACGTTAGAAACGCAGGCCCACTGGGGCAGCACTTTTCTGCGACACCTCCCTCTCTCCATCAGCCGCCTCACAGTACAGCCACATGAGCTATTCTTCTCCCTCTACCACCATCCCACTATTTGGGAAATACAAGCACAGTTTACTTGCATCAGCGCAGGCTGTACCTTAGACACAGTTCAGGGTTTACACGCAAGCGCAGGGAGACACAGCTATTATATGCCCTGGGAATGTTTATTTTCACTCCCAGTAAGGCAACATCAGTGATGGATGTAATTTCCTTTATTTTAGTGCTATTCTTTTTCATCACTGTATGTGAGGCCAACACGATTTTATTGTAATTATGGAGAAAACGGAGGTGTATCTCACAATTCAACTTGTCACTTCTATGTCCATGGCACTCGATTCTATGTGCCGCTCAAAGCAAGATCAAATCATGTCTGCAGGTCGGAAATTAGTGACAGCACACACTTTTCATTTTTCTCACTATGAGATACATTTGAGTGATATATTTAAACTCAAATTAGAATGTGTGTTTTATTTTCGTTACCTGTAAAACCTTTGTATATTATTTCTTTTGCTTTATTCTGCATTGTCATGGTACACAGCCGTAGATTAGCTTCTATGTCTATGGTTGGTTCCGGTTGCTACGGCAACCTTGGGAGAATGTTGAACATGTATTTAAGATGTAAAATGGCAGAGCTTTTTATGCAGTGAACAAGGCGGTCTTGCCACCGAAACGCGTCTGACCTTTGTTGGAATAAATCGCCATCTGTGCCAAAATTCTCATGGAGTCGGTGCCTGTTTGATTGACGCTGTCAGGATGGAATAATATATATATATATATATATATATATATATATATATATATATATATATATGTATATATATATCCCACAGCTGAGCGTGCAAAGCCACGCAGTCGCCTCTCCCCTGCCTTCATGCGGCGGTGTTCCACAACGGGACGGCGAGTCCCAAAATCTCAAAGAACCAATGCTGATCTCCTCATTCAAAGCAGCACACCGTGGACACAAATGTTGCCAAGTGATAATTTATTTTGCTTTGGCAAACTCAACGCGTTTCGGGGATGACCCCTTGATCACGAGTGAAGTTGTTCGTGTTACAATCGTTTAAATAAACATACCATGTGATAACATAAACATAATAGACAGCCTTTCCGAGTTACATCACTCGAAATCTCACCAAAATAACATAGATTGTTTCATTTCTGCAACCATTTAAATGATACTTATTGTCATTACGGAACATTTCTTTATTTAAAGTCATATTTAGACCTATTCGTAAAAGACCCTTCTCAACAAAACTTTATTGTTCATTTTGTCCACATATTACTGCCTAAGTCACCAGCCAGTAATCCATTGAATCATGCCACTCTTAATGTTGATTAACATCTTACTGAAATAAGGTGGGTTAGCCCACAGGGGTAGAATTGACACGTTAGAACGAAAGATTGTGGACCCCTTATTGCGTATTTTGCACGAAGTACATGCGACTGATCTTGAGAAACATTGAACTTTACTATTCTGTTAAACTGAAGTTGCTCTGAACCGGGCTTTGTAACACCAGTTTTTACCTACTGGTTTTAATTAATTCTCACTGTATTGTATTAAGAAAGAGGATTTAGTGTTTATATGTACACTTTTATGATCTATGTTTCTAAATCAGATCAAATAAAGTTCAATGAATTTAATTGAAGTCTCCCAAGATGGCCACCAGAGAAAAAGGAGCCCAAATGTAGCACAAATATCACCCAGATGTAGCCCACGTATAGCCCAATGACAAAAGTGTGGAAAACACTTTTTATCCTTTGTTTTTTTGCAGTTTTATATAGTGCAGGCTGGTCAGATATTGGAGTGCTTTACATGAGCATTGGTTACATCATACAAGGACAAACTCATTTTGGTTGTAGGCATGGGGAGATTAAGTGGTTTGACCAGAATCACAGAATGTCGAGCTGAAGCAGAAACTCCAACTTGGTTCCCCAGTTGCAAAGTCTGCAGCTCTGGAAGTAACACCACATTTTCTCCCCAAAGCGTAACATTTAATCAAGTGGTCAACTGGATAAAAAAAACATAAAGATAACAAATAATTTAAAAGTGCTTTGTCGCTATTTGAGAACTCAGAAAATATGTCCTCATTTTAGTTTTTTAGAGCACTAACCATAATTTCTATGCAAATAAGACCCTCTCATTTCTATAATTTCTAAAGGAAATGCTTTAGGTATTACAGTTTTGATTACATCAAGATGACGTCAGGTGTGCCACACTTTTGTAATAAATATAAAATGTTAGCAATCTAGTTGTCTCTTGTCTCTTTCTGCACATCTCTTGCCTCTTTCTGCACCTCTCTTGCCTCATTCTGCAGCTCACGCTCTTCTTTCTGCACCTCTCTTGCCTCTTTCTGCACCTCTCTTCCCTCATTCTGCAGCTCACTCTCTTCTATCTGTACCTCTCTTGCCTCTTTTGCACCTCTCTTGCCTCTTTCTTCACCTCTCTTGCCTCTTTCTGCACCACTCGTGCCTCTTTCTATACTTCTCTTGCATCTTTCTGCACCTCTCTAGCCTCTTTCTGCACCTCTCTTGCCTCTTTCTGCACCTCTCTTCTTTCTGCACCTCTCTTGCCTCTTTCTGCACCTCTGTTGCCTCTTTATGCACCTCTCTTACCTCTGTCTGCACTTCTCTTGCTTATTTCTGCAGCTCACTTTCTTCTTTCTGCACCTTTCTTGCCTCTTTCTGCACCTCTCTTGCCTCTTTCTGTAGCTCACGCTCTTCTTTCTGCACCTCTCTTGCCTCTTTCTGCACCTCTCTTCCCTCTTTCTGCAGCTCACTCTCTTCTTTCTGCACCTCTCTTGCCTCTTTCTGCACCTCTCTTGCCTCTTTATGCACCTCTCATGCCTCTTTCTGCACTTCTCTTGGTTCTTTCTGTACCTCTCTTGCTTCTTTCTGTACTTCTCTTGCTTCTTTCTGTAATTCTCTTGCCTCTTTCTGCACCTCTCTTGCCTCTTTCTGCACCTCTCTTGCCTCTTTCTGAACATTTCTTCCTCTTTCTGCACCTCTCTTTCCTCTTGATGCACCTTTCTTGACTCTTTTTGCTCTTCTCTTGCCTCTTTCTGCAGCTCACTTGCTTCTTTCTGCACCTTTCGTCCACTTTCTGTACCTCTCTTGACTCTTTCTATACCTCTTACCTCTTTCTGCACCTCTCTTGCCTCTTTCTGTACCTCTCTTGCCTCTTTCTGCAGCTCACTCTCTTCTTTCTGCACCTCTCTTCCCTCTTTCTGTAGCTCACTCTCTTCTTTCTGCACCCCTCTTGCCTCTTTATGCACCTCTCCTCTTTATGCACCTCTCTTGCCTCTTTCTGTACCTCTCTTGCCTCTTTCTGCACATCTCTTGCCTCTTTCTGCACCAGTATTGTCTCTTTCTACACCTCTCTTGCCTCTTTCTGTACCTCTCTTGCCTCTTTCTGCACCTCTCTTGCCTCTTTCTTCACCTCTCTTGCCTCTATCTGCACCTCTCTTGGCTTTCTACTCCACTCTTGCCTCTTTCTGCACCTCTCTTGCCTCTTTCTGCACTTCTGTTGCGTCTTTCTGCACCTCTCTTGCCTCTTTCTGCACCTCTCTTCCCTCATTTTGCAGCTCACTCTCTTCTATCTGTACCTCTCTTGCCTCTTTTGCACCTCTCTTGCCTCTTTCTTCACCTCTCTTGCCTCTTTCCTCACCACTCGTGCCTCTTTCTATACTTCTCTTGCCTCTTTCTGCACCTCTCTTGCCTCTTTCTGCACCTCTCTTCTTTCTGCACCTCTCTTGCCTCTTTCTGCACCTCTGTTGCCTCTTTATGCACCTCTCTTACCTCTGTCTGCACTTCTCTTGCTTATTTCTGCAGCTCACTTTCTTCTTTCTGCACCTCTCTTGCCTCTTTCTGCACCTCTCTTGCCTCTTTCTGTAGCTCACGCTCTTCTTTCTGCACCTCTCTTGCCTCTTTCTGCACCTCTCTTCCCTCTTTCTGCAGCTCACTCTCTTCTTTCTGCACCTCTCTTGCCTCTTTATGCACCTCTCATGCCTCTTTCTGCACTTCTCTTGGTTCTTTCTGTACCTCTCTTGCTTCTTTCTGTACCTCTCTTGCTTCTTTCTGTAATTGTCTTGCCTCTTTCTGCACCTCTCTTGCCTCTTTCTGCACCTCTCTTGCCTCTTTCTGAACATTTCTTCCTCTTTCTGCACCTCTCTTTCCTCTTGATGCACCTTTCTTGACTCCTTTTGCTCTTCTCTTGCCTCTTTCTGCAGCTCACTTGCTTCTTTCTGTACCTTTCTTCCTCTTTCTGTACCTCTCTTGACTCTTTCTACACCCATCTTACCTCTTTCTGCACATCTCTTGCCTCTTTCTGAACCTCTCTTGCCTCTTTCTGCAGCTCACTCTCTTCTTTCTGCACCTCTCTTCCCTCTTTCTGCAGCTCACTCTCTTCTATCAGCACCTCTCTTGCCTCTTTCTGCACCTCTCCTCTTTATGCACCTCTCTTGCCTCTTTCTGCACATCTCTTGCCTCTTTCTGCACCAGTATTGTCTCTTTCTACACCTCTCTTGCCTCTTTCTGTACCTCTCTTGCCTCTTTCTGCACCTCTCTTGCCTCTTTCTTCACGTCTCTTGCCTCTATCTGCACCTCTCTTGGCTTTCTACTCCACTCTTGCCTCTTTCTGCACCTCTCTTGCCTCTTTCTGCACCTCTCTAGCTTCTTTCTGCACCTCTCTTGGTTCTTTCTGTTCTTCTCTTGCTTCTTTCTGCACCTTTCTTCCTTTTTCGGCATTTTTCTTGCCTCATTCTGTACCTTTCTTCCTCTTTCTGGACCTCTCTTGCCTCTTTCTGCACCTCTCTTGTCTCTTTCTGCACCTCTCTTGCCTCTTTCTGCACCTCACTTGCCTCTTTCTGTGCCTTTCTTCCTCTTTCTGCACCTCACTCTCTTCTTTTTGCAACTCTCTTGCTTCTTTCTGTGCCTCTCTTGCTTCTTTATGCACTTCTCTTGCTTCTTTCTGTGCCTCTCTTGCCTCTTTCATCACTTCTCCTGCTTCTTTCTGCACCTTTCTTCCTCTTTTTGCACCTCTCTTGCTTTTTTCTGCACTTTTCTTGCCTTTTTCTGTACTTCTCTTGCTTCTTTCTGCACTTTTCTTGCTTCTTTCTGCGCCTTTCTTTCTCTTTCTGCACATGTCTTATCTATCTAGGTGTAGTTAGAAATTAGCATTTAAAAAACCTTAGAAATTCACTGAAAAAACCACAGGTTTCAGGGATGTTATAGTTAGAAATTAGCATTTAAACAACCTTAGAAATTCACTGAAAAAATCACAGGTTTCAGGGACGTTATATATAGAAATTAGCATTTAAAAACCTTAGAAATTCACTGAAAAAACCATAGGTTTCAGGGACGTTATAGTAAGAAATTAGCATTTAAAAAACCTTTGAAATTCACTGAAAAAACCATAGGCTTCAGGGACGTTATAGTTAGAAATTAGCATTTAAAAAACCTATGAAATTCACTGAAAAAACCATAGGTTTCAGGGACGTTATAGTTAGAAATTAGCCTTTAAAAAATCGTAGAAATTCACTGAAAAAACCATAGGTTTCAGGGACGTTATATTTAGTTGGACATTTCACTAGTACAAAACCAGAGAAATTTGCCCGTTATAGTTAGTTGAGCTAACTATAACTCGCGCCCCCTCAATGCACTGCTGATGACGTCACATATTACATCTTTCATGACATGGTCAGTGACATCACTGATGACATCACTGATGACATCTCAAATGACATCACTGATGACATCATTGATGACATCATCCAGTGACTATGTGTTTCTGTAAAGTTTAAATATGTTTTATATATATATATATATATATATATATATATATATATATATATATATATATATATATATATATTCCAAGGTGTATTGAAGAATGAGTGGGTGTATAAGTGTCTGAATAGATGATTTAGTAGGTGCATGACTGACTGTATGAGTGAGTGATTAATCGTGTCTTACTGAATGCATGGGCTAGTGACTAAACTGTGTGAATGTCTGTATTAGTCTGTCAGTTGGTGTGTAAGCGGCTGCATGGGTTGGTGAGTAGCTACATGAGTGTCTATATGGGTTATTGATTGGTTGTCTGAGTATCTGTATGGGTGCCTGGGTGTCTCTGCGGGTGGGTGGGGGGTGTGTGACTCTGTGCATAGATGTGTGAGTAGGTGATTCACTGGGTGTATGGGTTCAAGAGTGCATCTGTGAAGGGCTGTATGGGTGGCTGAGTGTGTGTATGGGTGTGTTGGTGAGTGAATGGATGTCTCAGTGGTACATGTGTGAGTAACTACATATGTGAAAGGCAGTATATGTGAGTGTTGGAGTATATAAATGAGTATATGTGAGAGTGAGTGATTGTGAGAGTGACTGTATGGATGAGTGTGTGCTTGTGTCAGTGATTGTAGAAGAGAGTAAGTATGTGTTAGTATCTGTATGAATAAGTGAAGTGGTGTGTTTATAAGTGTATAGGTAAGTAAATGGGAGTGTGATTGATTCTTTGCATGACTGACTAGGTGTGTGAGTAACTCTATGGGTGAGTGGTGGTGTGTGAGTGTCTGTATAGGTGTATGAGTGCATATGATAGTGCTGTATTGATGAGTGACTGCATATATGAGTAACTGTATGGATGAATGAGTGGACATGTGTGTAGACCTAGGAATCAGTGAGTGGGTATGTAGTAACTGGTATTGGTGTGTCTATGGTTTCGAAAATGGTAGTCTGCATTTTAGAGTGGGTGTATCAAAGGTTATATTAGGGTGTGAGGAGGTGCATCAGATTATCACGTGGATGATGTCATCAGTGATGTCACTGACCATGTCATGAATGATGTAATATGTGACGTCATCAGCAGTGCATTGCGGGGGCGCGAGTTATAGTTAGCTCAACTAACTATAACGGGCGAATTTCTCTGGTTTTGTACTAGTGAAATGTCCAACTAACTATAACGTCCTTGAAACCTATGGTTTTTTCAGTGAATTTCTACGGTTTTTTAAAGGCTAATTTCTAATTATAACGTCCCTGAAACCTATGGTTTTTTCAGTGAATATATATATATTTGTACTAATTTTGCTCAACTTTTTCCTACCTGTGATTTGTTCTTGTGATTCATTCTTTAGATTCATTCTTGTTACTTCTTATGTCTTCTTGAAAAACTCAATATAATGTATTGAAATGAGAAAAAGAACTCTAATGCAACAGTACTGAAACCACCTACCTCTCCAATCACTTTTCAACTGTATCCTTTACTTGGGCTCTGTACAGCACTCTGCTGTTTAGCTAGGTTCACGCTGTACAAATATCACATACATAAACACATGCACACAACTATTATTCAACCTCAATTAATTTATTTAAAATATGCTTCATACAGTGATTAAAATTAAGCTAAAATGCTATTTATTTTGGAAAGTGCAAAGAAAAATTATAAGTGGATATCTTAAAAAGAGAAATACTAGGAAATTACTCTTAATCAGTTTTTAAAGTCATCCTGCAAGAGAGGGTTCTTTGTCTGGTGTAGACTATGGAGTGACAGGTGGCAAAATACGACAAATGACAGAACAAGTTCTGTAGGGCAGAGAGAAGATACTATTTGAGATTACCAGTCCATTGGGTGGCAATGTCAGCAGTATTGGTAGTCTATGATTCCAATGACAGTATAACTTTATGACTAGTGGTCAATCCTAATGCGTTAACTACTAGCATGGTGTGAGAAATTAGATCATAGGTTGAATGAGGTGTGAGCCCTGGTCAAGCAACAGCCACAATACCTTGCAAGGTAGACCACAAAAAGTCCCTAAATTAACCTGTGCTTAACTATGGGTAGCTTGGCACAAAACACAACCAGGCTTAACTTAGAGGCAATGTGTAAAGTATTTATGTAGCACACAAACAGTAATAAAGTGAAAACACAACACAAGAAAAATCCCAAACTAATTTTGCAAAATAGAGTACATTTTATTAAATTTTTGACACCAAAACAACAAAAATCCAACTAGTAGTACATGAGTTATTAATTTTTGTAAAGTTTTTGGTAAAAAGTATGAGCCTAAAGGATCAAAACACCAAACATGAACATCTAGTTGTGCAAGATCAGGTCAAAGTCGAAAGTTAAGGCTGACCGCGATGGAGCGTGTTTCGAATACAAGAAGTGGATTTGTCCCAGTCAGCACTTACATTGTGAAGAAAAATGTTGGAGAAGGTAAAGTTCAGCCGTGCAAGGCTGCAGGAGGTGTCTGAGGAGGGAACCTCATCATCGGATGGCCTTGGGTTGAAGTTGCGGTGAAGATTTCTACGTTCAGACTACGTCACCAAATTCAAAGTTGAAAAACCCCAGCAGGATAAAGCAGAGGGCTGTAGCCGAAGACAGTTCCAGAAGGTCAGATACCCCTTTGGCAAAGGACCCCTGAAACAGGTTTTCTTCTGTGGAGAAGAATGTTGCGGGAGAAGCCGTGAAGTCAATCCGATCAGTGATGCATCTCGGGTGGATAGGCGAGCAGGTTGGTCCTGGTCTCCTCTTTGTTCTCAGAGCACTTTTTGGCAAAATTTGGTCTAAGTGCGGATGGAGAACATGGCGGCCAACCAGCAGCTGACTGCGGACTTACCAGGAGTAAAGGGGTCGCTCTAGATGAGGAAAGCAGTGGAAAGAGGCAAAAACACCTAAGTATGGTATGGCGGAGAAAGAGGCTTACCACATGTTAATACAGTAAACATTGTGGAGGGCCTCAGGATGAGACGGCATTTGATGACGTAACCACTGAAGAGGTGTGTGAGCCAGGAAGAGTTAGCGCCATGGTGGGAGGTGTTTGGAGAGCACTGGAAAAGGTCAGCCCAGAAGTGAGGAAGGCACATAGACTCACTTCCAGGGTCACGCTGAGAGGGCGGAGTGGTTGTGGGAAAGACACCACCAGCAGGTCTGCCCTGGAACCCTCCTGCATGTCTGTGGCTGCAGCTGTGGCAGAGAGGAGACAACTGATGGGCGTGCCTTTATGCAGCAAGAAGGAGGCAGAGAACGGAAGTGCGGAAGAAGGGAAAAAAGCCAAGTTTGTGGATTCCAAGGTCGAAAGACAGCTGGGGGCTGACCGATGAGGGGAGATCTCAAAAGCCAATTAGATATGTGCTCAGGAGCACAGTGTGTGTAGGCGGGTGTGATGATGCGGAGCCTTAATCTTGATTTAAGGTATTTATTATATGGACACAGAGCAGTCCATTTGCTTCCAGCATCCCAGTCTCCAGCAACTGACTAAACTAGAACCCCTGCAGATTCTATGTGGCCATGGCTACACAACCACAGTTCTAACGATGACATCACTACATCTTCTCCCTTCTTAACAACAAAAGATATTACAAATAGCAAATGACAAATAATAAAAGAAAATAAATCATTAATAAGAGAAATAAATCATTAACATTGTTCAATCAGTCTTTGAGGTTTTTTGTATCCTTTCTGTTCTTCTAAGAGGAACACAAACGTTAACACCATCCTCTTCTGTATGAATTTCATTTGGGGGCTTATAAACTTTTTAAAATGTGCCTTATTTCTTATTATCACTTTATTCTCACTCCGAGCAGTGACAGCTGAACCTTTCACCTTAGTCACTTCCAAAGGAGATGGGTGAAATCTGGTCATAGATTTTCTTGTCTGATTTTGCCTTACCAACACCAGATCTCCTATTTCATAGTTTCCTCTGCGAACATACTTTCTTTGTTCCGCATTCTGCTTCATTTTTTGTTTCATTGTCTCATCTCTCTTTGCAATTTGTGTATGTTCTTTAGGAGGTCTCAAAGGCATTTGTGGCAAACGCGTTTGTCTAGACTGGCCAAACATTAGCTCTGCAGGAGTCTTTCCAGTCGAACCATGAGGTGTATTCCTGTAATCACGTAATACTTGACACACAGCTTGATTTACAGAAATGTCTGTTAGTTTTGCTCTCTGCACACTTTTTTTAACGTGGCCATCAGTCTTTCCACTATAGCATTTGCTTGTGGCCAAAGTGGGGTAATCTTCCTATGTCTCACACCCATATACTCAAGAAATTTCGTAAATTCTTTTCTATTAAAAGGTGGGCCATTGTCTGTTTTCAAAACATTGGATATACCCCAAGCTGAAAAAATGTCATCAAGAATAGGCAAAATCACAGATGCAGAAGTAGATGACACTGTTTTTATGATTGGAAATCTAGAATATTCATCAATCAGAACAAACAAATAACGCCCAGAATCCAGAGGTCCATAAAAATCACATGCCAATTCAGACCAAACAGCATCTGGCAATTTAGACATTTGCAATTCTTCAACAGTTCTTTCTCTTGTAGTGCACTGACAGAAATGACAAGATTGCACAATTTCTTCTACTTGACTATCAAGCCTTGGAAACCACACTTTTTCTCTTAAAAGACTTTTTGTTGCTGATATTCCTCAATGACTTTCATGTGCAAGGTTAATAACACGTCTTTGCAGACTGCTTGGAATAACTATCCTGTTCCCTCTTATAAGAACACCAGAAGTGGCTATTGTCAATTCTGCTTGAATATTTTTGAAAGCAAACATGTCTCTTCTGCATACTCCTGGTTGAAACTTCATTGAAACATTGACATGCTTCCATCTATTTAAGTTTATTATTCTTTTCACTTCCACTAAAGTATTGCCTTTATTAGATTCGTGAATTAGTTCTTGTTCAGATATCACTTCAGGAACCGTTGACTTAATAATGAAATTTATGTTGTTTTCTGTATCATTCATTTCAATTTTATCCTCATCTGTTGGATGCCTAGACAAGTAATCAGCTGGATTATACTCTTTTCCTGGTTTATGGATTATTTTAAAATTGTAGTTCATTAACCTCAAACCCCATCTCTCAATCCTAAGGGGTCTTTTCGCTTTCGGATTTCCAAAGATAGTCATAAGAGCTTGGTGATCTGTCACTATCACTAATGTTTTTCCATACAAAAATCATGATAGTGCTCACATGCCCAGACTACTGCCAAACTTTCTTTTTCCGGTTGAGAATATTTTTTTTCTATATCCATCAGGCTTCGGCTAGCATGTGAGACCAAAAATCTTGGGGCATCTTTTTCTTGTCTATGTTGAAACAGAATAGCACCTAGTCCCACTGGACTTGCATCTACCACAATTTCTGTGCACAAATTCGGATCAAAGTATTTCAAATTTGCTGCTGCTGCTATATCACTCTTTATTTTCTTAAAAGCATCATTGCATTCCTTACTCCAAAGGAATGTTTTATTCTTTTTCGTTAACTCTCTAAGAGATGAACTGATAGTAGCATAATCTTTAATATAACGAGAACAGTAACTGGCCATTCCTAGAAAAGAACGTAATTCTGTAATGTCTTTTGGACAAGACATTGCCACTAGAGATGACACTTTCTTTGGGTCCGGTCTCATTCCTTTACTTGAGAATATATGACCATAAAACGTCAACTCCCTTTTACCAATTTCACACTTTTCAGAGTTCAGTGTTAATCCAGCTTTCATAAGCTCTTGACAAACTTCTCTTAGTGCTTGATCATGTTCACTTTTGTTTTTCCAAACACAAGAATATCATCACTGTAATTCATTGAATTTTTACTGGTCTGATAACATTTTTTATAATTTCTTGAAAAATCTCTGCAGCTGAGCATATTCCTAAATTGAGTCTTTTATAACGAAATAAACCCATATGTGTTGAAAAAGTCGTAATATATCTTGAGTTCTCATCGATTTCCAATTGATGATATCCTTTACAGAGATCCAATTTCGAGAAAATTGTCGCCCCATTCAAAATACTAATCATGTCGTTCAAATGGGGCCCAGGATGTCTCTCTCTCTCTATTGCAGTATTCGGTATCCTCATATCAACACAGATTCTAATCTGGTTTGTGTCCTTTTTTGGCACTACAACAATCGGAGACACCCAAGGTGTTGGACCTGTAGCAGGTTCAATTATGTCTTGTTTGAGAAGAGAATTTATTTCTTCAACTTTACTCTGCATGTGAATTGGAACTCTCCTGTGCATTTGTGCTACTGGTTTCACTTTCTCATTTATGTGCAACGAAATGGTCTTCCCCTTCAACTTTCCAAGACCTTTTGTCAGAACAGGAAACTCTTTTAAAATATGTTGTTCCGTTGTCATATGAAATGTCATAGCCAACAGTCCCATTAACTGAGCTGTGACATTGCTTAACAAACATGGCCCAGCAGTTTCTCCTTTCAACACATGTATTTCTTCTTTCAGAGATACCTCTCCATACGACAGATTTTCTTCAAATTTCCCTAAACATGTTACAGGTTTTTTTGCACCCCATTGGAAAACTTTTACATTTGATGAAATAAGAGGAGGTTAGTTTTCCATTTTGTCATATTCAGTCGTACACATGATATTACAATTTGCTCCACTGTCTAGCACAAAAGGAACTTTTTGGGACCCTACTAATATGTCAACAGAAGCTGTTTTTTCAATATCTTCTTTTCTTAACAAATTAATTTTTTCACCCTCATTTCCTTCTGACATTAGATACAGACTTTCTTGTTCAAATTCATCAGCAGAAGAATCTTCAAAACTTTCCATTTGTCTGACATATCTCGTATTTCCTTGACGTTTCCACATTTTCCCACTATCCTTTCTTTTGAATCTACATACAGCAGAGAAGTGATTCATCCTTCCACACTCTGCACTGTTGTCCGAAGGCTGGACATGTATTCATATGTGGAAATGGTTGTCCACATCAGTAACATATTCTTTTTTCCTTTCTAAAACTTGTTGGCTTTTCCACTTCCTTTCTGAAGTTTGTTGGCTTTTCCACTGTTATTAGTTTTTTCATCCTTCTTTTTATCTTTTTCTTCACTTTTGTTGTCTTTTTTTGTCATTTGGTGAACTTGTTCTAATGCTTTAACTCTTCCTTGTTCCATGTTATTTGCATGTTTTTTCGCTTGAGCATCAGTACGTGCCATACGTAAAATTGTTTTCAAATCGTAGGTTTTTTCAAGTTTTTTCCTGAACTCTATTGAATTACATCCTTGAATGACCCTTAACCCTTCAGCCTCTTCATTATTACATTTATCAAATTCACAAAACATGACTAATTTTTTTAATTTGGTCAGAAATTCATCAATGGTTTCATTATCTTTTTGACACGTCATGTTAAAAGTGTATCTTTCAAAGTCTACGTTTCTTTGTGGGTCAAATCTTTCATTCAAACTTTTCATGATGCCTTCATACGTGTTTTTATATGCATCTGGGAATGTAACAATAATATCTTCCACTTCATCACCCACTAAATTGAGTAGTAGATCTTTTGCTTGCTCATCAGTATACTTTTTGCATGTTGCCTTAAGAAAATTTTCAAATCGTCTTGTCCATTTTTCCCATCTTTGAGCAATTGTTTGCTCATCTGTAACATCAAATGGTAATGGTCTTCAATAAATAGTACTAGACACACTTTCCTCTTCTTGTTCATCCATGTGTCTGTGTGTTGACACACTGTTTGAATGTTCACCTTCTTCTACTAATATAGTATCCATTTTATGTTGTTTAATTGTTTATTCCTGTTTGATTTGCTTAAAACTGAGTTAAACTGATTTTTTGCCTGACCTTAATATGGAGTCATATAGTATTTAATTACAATGTCCCAAAACTTGCCTGACTCCAAGATGGCCGCCAAGATTTCTAAAGTCTCACGTTATTTCCTTTTTGCCTGAATCCAAGATGCCCGCCGATTATTACACATCAGGCGAAATCACGCGAGATTTGCTCTGCGCATGCTCGCATTTATGGGAATCGGTTTGCTCCTCGCGCTGTACCGGTAAGCAGTCCTCTTTCATCAAATTTATTTCAAAGCGCGATTGCGCGATATTTACTCAGCGTTTTACACAGGCATATCACAGGCATATCATTGACCTCGCCGATTTTCTATTTTAAACAATTTCAGCAAGCGCTCTAACCGTCATCATAAGAGCGAGATGCCAAGATGAGGCAGACGTGGGTTAGCATCAGCTCGTCGCCAATCTGTGATGATGCGGAGCCTTAATCTTGATTTAAGGTATTTATAATATGGACACAGAGCAGTCCATCTGCTTCCAGCATCCCAGTCTCCAGCAACTGACTAAACTAGAACCCCTGCAGATTCTATGTGGCCATGGCTACACAACCACAGTTCTAACCATGACATCACTACAGGCGGGGATTGTGACAAACTCTGGGATCAACGCCCCCCCCGGGCAAGGGCACGTTAGCGGTTGATCCCATAAAAGTACAAGCGAAGGCTCCAAGGGAGGGGAAGAAAACCAGTTCGGAGCTGATTAAGGAAACATCTTTGGCTCCCCTAACACCACAAGGTTTGCCTGGCCAAGTTCCTCTGCGGAAGGCATCTAAAGTAATTTCGACAATTAAGGATCACTCCATCTCTTGGATCCTTTTTCAAAGTACGCAATAAGAGTCCAGAGTCTGGAGAGGTGCTTCTGTCTCCAGATACCCCCCGACACAGCCTGCAAAGAATCTTGTTTCAAGGCCAGGGGCCATAGTTTCCTTAATGGATAGAAGGTCCAATGATATATCAAAAGGGCAATATCAAGAGAGCTGCCAGGCTAAAGGTGGTAACAGCCTAGATACCCCTGGGGCCAAACCGGTATCGTGTTTGGCAGACATGGGAAAGCCAGTGGCGGGCGCAGGGCCAATGCCAGATGGGGGGACTAGGGTTAATACGCCACCAGCACCAGTGACATCTAAATCGTCAGTCGGCCCAGGGTTCTGGGAGTTCTATGGCAGCTTCATAGGGGAAGAGTTATCCCTCACAACCCGTAGTCATATCCAAAATCTCTGTGCCACAGACTAGTTCACTGGAACAGCTATTGAAGTCTCTCGTAGAGGAGGTCTGAAGTGGTTTTTCCATGTCTCAAGCTAACCAAAAGGACATACATTGGGTTTGTGAGGGGCTGGCAGAGAAATTGGATCCTTTGTCTCAGAGAACCCAAGTATGGAGGACTCAGTGGCGGAGCTAAAAGAAAAACCGCCCGCAATAGGCAAGAAATAGATGGGCTGAAAACAAAATTCAAGAAAAGCCAGGACAAACTGGAATCACTGGAAAATAATGGGAGAAGAAAGAATATCAGGCTGTTGAATATGCCGTAAGGAAGCGAGGGGGAGGATATCAAGGCCTTCATAGTGGATTTATTGAGGGGGAGCGGCGCATGGCAAGGCCCAGAAGAGATCTTGGTTAAAGACATCCAAAAGGTCCACTGGGACCCCTTTAGGAAAACTGTGAACAAAGTCAAACTACGCAGAATCCTAGTGAACATTCTTACATTTTCATTAAAGAGCGAATTCTGAATATGGCTTTGAAAACAGGTTTCCTAACCGGGAAAGGTTTTTCCTTTGAAATCAGATCGGTCATCTCTCATGCCACTCTGAGCAGGCAGTGGGAACTAGGGACATTCATTGTACAGCTTTTTCAGAAATCGTTCCCTGACTTATCGGACTGGGATTGGGATTCACAGATACAACAAGCGCATAGACTCCCACCATTTCTAAGCCATGACTCCAGAGCTAATAGGCAACACCCGCGCCCTATGATTATTTACGCAAAAACAACAGTTGATGGACAGAATGCAGAACAATGTCATACATTCACCCCAGTACAGAGATCTGGGCCTAAATCCATCGTTTTTTTGCTCACCATGCCATTCCAGTTTGAACCCAGCCATATGCAAATCAGTCTTGACCCTGTGCCTCATGGGAACAGTCCAGCCCGAACTGCCAAGCCAGGTCCTCCCTGGACTGGAAACAAGCATCCTAGGACCGGTTTCGGGGTTTCACCCCTCTTCAGCCAGGATAGCTTGATTCCAGTGGCATGGAGAGCACGGGACCCACGTCTGGGCATACCCGTCCCACTCGGGTTGACAAATGCAAAAACAACAGTTGATGGACAGAATGCAGAACAATGTCATACATTCACCCCAGTACAGAGATCTGGGCCTAAATCCATCGTTTTTTTGCTCACCATGCCATTCCAGTTTGAACCCAGCCATATGCAAATCAGTCTTGACCCTGTGCCTCATGGGAACAGTCCAGCCCGAACTGCCAAGCCAGGTCCTCCCTGGACTGGAAACAAGCATCCTAGGACCAGTTTCGGGGTTTCACCCCTCTTCAGCCAGGATAGCTTGATTCCAGTGGCATGGAGAGCACGGGACCCACGTCTGGGCATACCCGTCCCACTCGGGGTGACAAATGCAAAAACAACAGTTGATGGACAGAATGCAGAACAATGTCATACATTCACCCCAGTACAGAGATCTGGGCCTAAATCCATCGTTTTTTGCTCACCATGCCATTCCAGTTTGAACCCAGCCATATGCAAATCAGTCTTGACCCTGTGCCTCATGGGAACAGTCCAGCCCGAACTGCCAAGCCAGGTCCTCCCTGGACTGGAAACAAGCATCCTAGGACCAGTTTCGGGGTTTCACCCTCTTCAGCCAGGATAGCTTGATTCCAGTGGCATGGAGAGCACGGGACCCACGTCTGGGCATACCCGTCCCACTCGGGTTGACAAATGCAAAAACAACAGTTGATGGACAGAATGCAGAACAATGTCATACATTCACCCCAGGACAGAGATCGGGGTCTAAATCCATCGTTTTTTTGCACACCATGCCATTCCAGTTTGAACCCAGCCATATGCAAATCAGTCTTGACCCTGTGCCTCATGGGAACAGTCCAGCCCGAACTGCCAAGCCAGGTCCTCCCTGGACTGGAAACAAGCATCCTAGGACCGGTTTCGGGGTTTCACCCCTCTTCAGCCAGGATAGCTTGATTCCAGTGGCATGGAGAGCACGGGACCCACATCTGGGCATACCCGTCCCACTCGGGGTGACAAATGCAAAAACAACAGTTGATGGACAGAATGCAGAACAATGTCATACATTCACCCCAGTACAGAGATCTGGGCCTAAATCCATCGTTTTTTGCTCACCATGCCATTCCAGTTTGAACCCAGCCATATGCAAATCAGTCTTGACCCTGTGCCTCATGGGAACAGTCCAGCCCGAACTGCCAAGCCAGGTCCTCCCTGGACTGGAAACAAGCATCCTAGGACCAGTTTCGGGGTTTCACCCCTCTTCAGCCAGGATAGCTTGATTCCAGTGGCATGGAGAGCACGGGACCCACGTCTGGGCATACCCGTCCCACTCGGGGTGACAAATGCAAAAACAACAGTTGATGGACAGAATGCAGAACAATGTCATACATTCACCCCAGTACAGAGATCTGGGCCTAAATCCATCGTTTTTTGCTCACCATGCCATTCCAGTTTGAACCCAGCCATATGCAAATCAGTCTTGACCCTGTGCCTCATGGGAACAGTCCAGCCCGAACTGCCAAGCCAGGTCCTCCCTGGACTGGAAACAAGCATCCTAGGACCGGTTTCGGGTTTCACCCCTCTTCAGCCAGGATAGCTTGATTCCAGTGGCATGGAGAGCACGGGACCCACGTCTGGGCATACCCGTCCCACTCGGGGTGACAAATGCAAAAACAACAGTTGATGGACAGAATGCAGAACAATGTCATACATTCACCCCAGTACAGAGATCTGGGCCTAAATCCATCGTTTTTTGCTCACCATGCCATTCCAGTTTGAACCCAGCCATATGCAAATCAGTCTTGACCCTGTGCCTCATGGGAACAGTCCAGCCCGAACTGCCAAGCCAGGTCCTCCCTGGACTGGAAACAAGCATCCTAGGACCGGTTTCGGGGTTTCACCCCTCTTCAGCCAGGATAGCTTGATTCCAGTGGCATGGAGAGCACGGGACCCACGTCTGGGCATACCCGTCCCACTCGGGGTGACAAATGCAAAAACAACAGTTGATGGACAGAATGCAGAACAATGTCATACATTCACCCCAGTACAGAGATCTGGGCCTAAATCCATCGTTTTTTGCTCACCATGCCATTCCAGTTTGAACCCAGCCATATGCAAATCAGTCTTGACCCTGTGCCTTATGGGAACAGTCCAGCCCGAACTGCCAAGCCAGGTCCTCCCTGGACTGGAAACAAGTATCCTAGGACCGGTTTCGGGGTTTCACCCCTCTTCAGCCAGGATAGCTTGATTCCAGTGGCATGGAGAGCACGGGACCCACGTCTGGGCATACCCGTCCCACTCGGGGTGACAAATGCAAAAACAACAGTTGATGGACAGAATGCAGAACAATGTCATACATTCACCCCAGTACAGAGATCTGGGCCTAAATCCATCGTTTTTGCTCACCATGCCATTCCAGTTTGAACCCAGCCATATGCAAATCAGTCTTGACCCTGTGCCTCATGGGAACAGTCCAGCCCGAACTGCCAAGCCAGGTCCTCCCTGGACTGGAAACAAGCATCCTAGGACCGGTTTCGGGTTTCACCCCTCTTCAGCCAGGATAGCTTGATTCCAGTGGCATGGAGAGCACGGGACCCACGTCTGGGCATACCCATCCCACTCGGGGTGACAAATGCAAAAACAACAGTTGATGGACAGAATGCAGAACAATGTCATACATTCACCCCAGTACAGAGATCTGGGCCTAAATCCATCGTTTGTCTGAACTGGGGTGGCGTGGTGAAGCAAAATAACGATGGATTAAACCCAGATCTGTGACTGGGGGTGAATGTTTGCCAATGTGCAGCATTCCGTCCATCATCTTGTGTGTTTTGCATTTCGCCCTAAGTGGGAAGGGTATGCCCAGACGTGGGTCCCGTGCTCACTACGCCACTGGAGTCAAGCTATCCTGGCTGATGAAGGCTGATAGCCTGAAACCGGTCCTAGGATGCTTGATTCCGGTCCAGGGAAGACATGGCTTGGCAGTTCGGTCTGGACTGTTCCCATGAGGCACAGGGTCAAGACTGATTTGCATATGGCTATGTCTGAACTGGGGTGGCGTGGTGAAGCAAAATAACGATGGATTAAACCCAGATCTGTGACTGGGGGTGAATGTTTGCCAATGTGCAGCATTCCGTCCATCATCTTGTGTGTTTTGCACTATGATTATTTACAACGTGCACTCTATGACTCACGGACTACCTCAATGCTGCTCAGCACACTTGGACTGCCGAACCTATATGTAGAATCCTGCCTTACTGTATCAACCCCAAGACAACGTGCACTCTATGAGGTTATCTCAGGACTCATGCTCTACCTCAATGCTGCTCAGCACACTTGGGGCCTGATTCACAGAACTAACTTACGTCAAAAACGTAAAGTTAGTACTTTTTGGTATTCACAGAATACACTTACTCATTTTGGTATTCACAGAATGAACTTACTCATTTCGGTATTCACAGAAGTTAGTAGTCCTAACTTTAGGACTCCTAAATGCCTTCTGTGAATACCGAAAGTCTTAAAGTTAGGATTTTTCTCAGTTTAGGAGTAGTAAGTTAGGACTCCTAACTTTAGGACTCCAAAATGCCTTCTGTGAATACCGAAAGTCTTAAAGTTAGGATTTTTCTCAGTTTAGGAGTAGTAAAGTTAGGAGTCACTTTACTACTCCTAAACTGAGAAAATCCTAACTTTAAGACTTTCGGTACTCACAGAAGGCATTTAGGAGTCCTAAAGTTAGGAGTCCTAACTTTACTACTCCTAAACTGAGAAAAATCCTAACTTTAAGACTTTCGGTATTCACAGAAGGCATTTAGGAGTCCTAAAGTTAGGACTACTAACTTCTGTGAATACCGAAATGAGTAAGTTCATTCTGTGAATACCAAAATGAGTAAGTGTATTCTGTGAATACCAAAAAGTACTATATTTACGTTTTTGACGTAAGTTAGTTCTGTGAATCAGGCCCACGGACTGCCGAACCTATATGTAGAATACTGCTTATTGTATGAATCTTGCTCAAAAACTGTTGTGAAGCGCTCCGATACCCTCGGGTCAGGCTAGCGCTATATAAAACTCCTTAATAAATAAATAAATTTACTTTGGTAATTTTCTGTTACGTCAAGCTATCTTTGTTCGGGCTCGCCCCGGCATAGCCAGCTCGTTATCATTCTCTGTTAGGTCAGATCTCTGTAAGGAAACTATGACAAGACGCTGGAAACTTCGCCAGTTGATCGACCCTATGAAAGCTGCTGGGGCTCAAGTTTTCTTCAAGAACCTGCACGTCTAAAGGTTATACGGAATGGACACACTTGGACTCCATATACGGCTGATGAGGCCCGGCAGATACTTAGCTCTTGGGGGGTCCCCGGTTAGGAAGGATTCTCTGAAAAGCTGTCTTCTGAATTTTGTTAATTGATTATTGGTTATTGGTTTAGCTTCATAAGCTTCTTATTATAATGCTTACTAGAAGCTAGAAGTAGTATGGATGTATCAGAAGATGACTAAAGATTGAAGGGGATGATATGATGGGGGCTGAGATCGGTATTTTCTTTCCTATCTTTCCCACTTTTTCTTACTTTATGCCGTAAAATTAGGATTAACTCACTGTCTTGTGGGATTTTGAGGGGTCTTATTTTTTCACGCCTTGGGGGCAATCTTCACAACGGGTAGCACGGTGGGTACCTCTGCTCTCTTTCAGCTGTCAGATCACCGACAGCATAGGTGGGATGATTTCTTCTTCAGGAAACTGGGGTGGGGAGGCGGTTTTCTTGGGGGTGGTGGGGAGGGTTTCAGTTAGAGACAGGGTTAAGAAGGAGGGGGATATAAATAAAAAAAGATCGAAGGGAATAGACTCACGTTTGATTATTGGAATGGCTGACATGGCTTCAAGCAGGATTTTTCGATTGGGTGTGAATCTTTTGTTAATATTATTTCTTGCTCAGGTATTAATGATAGTAGGGGAGCTAAGCATATTTTCTCTTGGGTTTCTGCTTCTAATGCCTCATGGAGGTTATTAAATGTCTGTGCTGGAATGTGGCTGGCTTAAATTCTGCCAACAAACGACATATGGTCCGGGAGGAGCTTAGAATTTATAAGCCTCATATAGTTGCCCTTACTGCGACTCATCTAGCTTACAAAGACAGACATTTTTTAAGGCATTTAGGCTTTGAGATACTTGACTGCACCTCTCAGACCATATCTATTAGAGGAGTAGCTATTTTTATAGATAAATCATTCAACTGTACCCTCCTCAAGGCTTCACATGGTATCAGCGGCAGGTGGATAATCGTTCAGGTTTTGATAAAAGATCAAAAGTTTGTATTATGCACAATTTTTGGACCAAATTCTGATGAACCCCAGATGATTGATACCCTAGCAAAAGAACTGTTAGATTGGCAAGGTGAGCTAATTGTTATGGGCGATTTTAATTGTATCCTTGATCCTAAAATAGATTCTACTAATCTGTCTGCCTCAATTAGGATGAGGAAAGTCAGAGCAGCAATCTTAGAGATGGCGCGTCTGCTTAATCTTAAAGATATATGGCAATCATTATTTCCTTCGCTGCCTGGCTACACCTATTATAGTGCACCACATAAGTACTATTCTAGGATCAATATGTCCTTTGTTAACAGCAGAATTCTGAGTACGGCCAGGTGTGAGGTATGCCCTAAAATTGTATCGGATCATAATCCTATTTTACTGTCATTTTCGATAGGCTTCGCCAGTAGGCAATCACGTTTGTTTTCTTTCCCGCAATATCTGCTGGCTGATACTGACTATGCTGTGTTTGTTAAAAACAGTATCAAGGATTTTTGGTCTGACAATGAAGGTACTGCCCCCCACCGGTAGTCTGGGATACACTCAAGGCCCATATAAGGGGGGTCACTCAACAGTACATCTTTCGGCAGAATAAGAGTAAAAACACTGCTCTTAAACTGGCTAGTGAAGCGATCCTGCAGCTAGAAATAGCTCATGCTGCAGAGGCTAGGATACAAGGCGTGACGCAGTCACATTCGCATACATACC
Source organism: Calotriton arnoldi (assembly GCA_963921515.1). Taxonomy (NCBI): domain Eukaryota; kingdom Metazoa; phylum Chordata; class Amphibia; order Caudata; family Salamandridae; genus Calotriton; species Calotriton arnoldi. Next base: position 187,752 of record CAWUFW010002656.1, on the reverse strand, counting down.
TGTCTTTGACTGAAAAAAGGGCGACATTGGGGAGGATATTCAAGGAGAAAATAGCGGCTAGATATAATAAAAATCAGGCTATGCAATATGAGTATGGGGAACAAATTGGCATGGTCTTAGCATATCAACTCTCTGATATAAGTGTGAGGCGTGAGATAAAAGCTATTAAAGGCGAAGGTGGTCAAGTGTATACACAACCACAGTTAATAGTAGAAGAATTTGCCCGCTACTATAAAAATGTATTTGGTAGCTCTGACTTGTTTGATGAAAGTAAATGTTTAGAATATATTGGAAATGCGATTTACCTAGGCTCGAGGAAGAACAGGTACGGTCTTTGAACATGGCTATCATTAGAGAAGAAATACTTGATGCAATAATGGCTCTCCCGTCGGGCAAAGCTGCTGGCGACGATGCAATACCTGTTGAGTTTTATAAAACATTTAAGAACTGTATGGTTCCTTTGATGATTAAAGTGATACAATATATTAGTGAGAATGGGGATACACCCAAGTCTTGGGAGACAACAAATATTGCTTTCTTCCTTAAAAAGAATAAACCATCAGATGAGTGCAGGTCGTACCGCCCAATCTCACTTATTAATGCAGATGCTAAGGTATTTGCAAAAGTATTGGCATCTCGACTAGCATCTTTTATGTCACAATTGGTCTCACAACATCAGCACGGTTTTATACCGGGTAGAGATACCACAGCACATGTAAATGCTACTATAATAGCTTTTGATGCCGCAAAAAATCTAAAGTTGGAAATGGGAATGGTCATGCTCGATGCGGAGAAAGCATTCGACCGAGTTACTTAGGAATGTCTTTGGGCCACTTTAGCAGGGTTTAATATCCATGGTCTATTTCATACCTGGGTCAGGGCTCCTTATAAGCAGCTGAAAGCCAAATTAGTTTATCAACAAACACAATCTACTTCTTTTTCGATATTAAGGGGCACTCGTCAGGGTTGCCCCCTTTCTCCTCTTCTCTTTGCTTTATACATAGAACCATTTATAAGGTCGCTCCTTGCTAATTCACTCATACTTCCGGTTCAATTAAAATCAGGCGAACTGAAAATAATGGCATATGCAGATGATATAGCCGTATTCTCTGCAAAGCCCACGGAAGCTGTAGGCTTAATTCAAGCAGAAGCTAAAAGGTTTGGCACCTTTTCCGCCTATAAGTTAAATATAGATAAGACGCAGGTTCTTCTTAATTTTCATACCAATCAGATAGTATCTGGGGCCTGCTCGGTCGCAACATATTTAGGGGTGCAGATCTCTCCAAATACTGAACAAATCATACGTTTAAATTACGATCCACTCTTAAAGTCGATTGTCCTAAAGATGAATTGGCATAAATTGCCAATTAGTGTTATAGGCCGCTGTAACATTATTAAAATGATTATTTTGCCCAAATTTCTTTATTTGTTTTGAGCAATTCCACTATGTGTTCCAAACTTTTTTTTAAAGAAATTTGAGGGGGCACTTAGTAGTTTTATTTGGGGCTACAAACAGCCGCGTCGTGCAATAAAGTATTTTAAATTCTTGTACAGGCAGGGAGGGCTTCAATTACCTGATTTCAAATATTATTACTGGGCCTCCTTTGCTGGGCTACTTAGTAGTCTTCAATCTGCTGGTACTCAAAGCTGTCTCTATAATCTTGCAATCGGCACCGACAGTAGAATGTTCCTATATAAGATAAACGATCCTAACTATTTTAAAAGAGTCCGATTTAAGACTCTTCGAGACATAGCTTATATTTGGCGAGAAATAGTCTTGAATTGTTCCCTACCCGAAGTACATGGTAGTGTCCCATTGTGGGGCAATCCTCAATTTCCGGAAATATTTCATGACACACAAGCGAAACTGTGGGCTAGGTACGGGCTGAGCCAACTAAGGCACTTAAATGATATAAATGGGTTTCACACTTTTGATGATTTACAAAGGGGAGCTGGTCTCCCTAAACAGATGTTTTATAAATACTTACAAATTAGAGACTATCTTCGAGGACACAGAGGTTTAAGAACAATTGTGGAATCTGACATAATGACTTATTTACACTAATTAACAAAGTTAACTATCAGCCAAACTTACCAACTATTTTCTCAAACCTGGAGCAATGACAATTTGAAATTGGCATCTAAGTGGTGTGAGGCATTGGGGCAGCAGGTTACTCCTGCACATATCGAAAGTGCACTGTGTACGTTAGATGAGGCTGTGTGTTCCACCAACCTAAAACTGAAACAATTCAAAACCATTTGCATGCTATATTATACCCCGGAGCGAATAGCTCGATGGTCAGCCGGCAGGGGGACTGCCATGGGTGATAAGGCTAAGTGCCCTAAATGTGGATTAATTGCTGCAGATATCCTGCATATGTTTGTTACCTGTCCCGATCTGACACTTTTCTGGAAAGAGATTGATCAGATAGCTACAGATCGGTTGGGTCTTAACCTGCAACTGACTGAGGCGGAGAGAATGCTTGGTTATAAGCATATGTCTGATCAGGGGTTAACACTTTTTCTCTCTGTCATTATAGTCACAGCTCGTCTTTGTATTACAAGAGCATGGATTTCGAAGGTGGCGCCCAGGGCACCAGAGTGGTGGGTAATGCTAAATGAAATATGTGAAAGGGAAAGAGCTATAGCTAAAACTTGGGGGGGGGTCGATCTGAGCAAATATTCCATCGTATTTGGGGACTTATGGTTAATACCAGACAGCCAGATTCCTAGGTATTCCTAGGTGTTAATTCTCACAATAAGTAGCTATGTGTGTAATTTGTTAGCAATCATACTGTTTTCCTGCCTGCTATGGTTATGCTTTTCTTTCTTTTTTTCTTTCCCCTTTTCTTTTTTTTTCTTTCTTCTTTTTCTCTTTTTTCCGCTTCTATTTTTGGCACCTGTATTCTCATGTTGTACAGAATCTATAATCATTTGAGATGTATGCCTCTGCTTTCTTATTGTTCTGATTTTCTCTTTGTATTGCTGGAACATTGTCTCTCATCTTGTCTATTCCTGGAGATAAATAAAAAGCGAAAATTAAAAAAAGGGAACTAGGGAAAAGGATGGAAGAGGTTAAGAAGATGGGGATGTCAGCCCAGTGGAGATTTTCGGCTACCTTAAGGGTGATGTTCAAAAATAAAATGTACAACTTAAAAGATCCAGAAGAAGCGGATGAGTTGCTTGAGAAGCTTAGGTCTAATCAAGATTCATAGTAGGGCCAGTGGTAGAAATTTATGAATAAGCCCAGGTGAATACTTAACTGCAGTTAAGCCACAAATGTTTTTTTACATTATGCACGTGTTGTCACTAGTTTTTTTGATTTTCTTTCTTTAGAACTAGGTAAATGCCCCTCTCTATTCCTGGTTGTGCTTTCAAAACCTGGTTAACTTAGCCAAGCAGAGTCACAGGAGGGTTCTCCGGGGAGGGCGGGAGATAGGGTGCAGGGTTGGGGAGCACAGGGTGAGGAGCATAGAGGGAGAAAATAAAATAAAAAAGAGTCCTCTACCTTTACGGGACCTCCAAGGAAGTGCTGTGCTTTGTTTAGTGCTAAGCCCCAAGGTACACTTAGAGATGGGGGTAGATCGTAAAACAATACAAATCCTATCCTAGAATGTCAACAGGCTGCGAGACAGAAGCAGAAGAGCAAACATTTTTCAGTATTTGAGGGATGCTTCTGCCAAATAATTGTTCTACAAGAATCCCATTTGACTAAATCTGAGTGTCTAGATATATTCAAGTCCCAGAAATGGGTGCAGCAGATGGTGTGCAGGGACCAACCTAGTCGTACAAAATGAGTGCTTATTCTGATTAGAAAACAGTCACGGGTCTCTATTCAGGAGTATATGGTCGATAAGAAGGGCAGATGGGTCATCTCAATTATGAAAATATTCGATAATAACTACACGTTGGTGGGATATTATGGCCCGAATGTGGATGACACAGAATCACTTCAAAACTTATGTTTGGAGCTGGTACATACTCCCCATCCGATAATATTATCAGGGGATTTTAATGATGTGATGGATAGTTTCTTGGACGGGTTAAGCAACAAATCACAAATTTGCTCGAAAAATGCAAGAATATACTAAACCCCTGATGAAACAGCTGGATCTGTGTGATATTTTGAGAGAAGAGGTGTAGAAAGAGGATATACATATCATAACAAGAAGTATAAGCACCAGTCTAGGTAAGATTATTTCCTGGTAGATCAGTCAGATAAGGCAGATATCCAAAATGTGTAACATCTAGCTGCTCATCTGTCTGACCATATGGCAGAGGTTTTAGATCTGAAAATAGAGTCTGGCAAAAGTACAAGAAGGTGGACTTTAGACCGTTCACTAGTAACAGATAAGGAAGTGATAGAGATTCTAAGAGATTTTTCAAAAACAATATAAATTTTGCATTTCTACACATATTATGGGACTCTTTTAAGGCTTTTATAATGGGCGTTCTGATATGTCTTTCTGCCCAGAATAAGGCACACCGAAAAGTGTTTGTGGAGCTAGAGTAGGAGATGCCATCTTAGAAAAAAACTCTGGGATCAGCATGGCTTTGAGGAGTCAAATGAGGCTCTGTTCAGGCGCAGAAGGTCAGCTCGGCTGCTGTCTTAGAATCTAGGGTTACAGCTCGTTGGGAGGCTAGTAAGTTAGCACATTTTGAGTACAGTGAGAACGCGGGGAAACGTCTGGCCTGGAAAATCAAGACGAAGTCAGTGAGGAATGAGGTGAGGGAGGTAAAATGTAGGACCACAGAGAAAAGATTTGTGGAGATTAAGGAGGTGGAGCATGCTTTTTCAGACTTCTTTGGTGCCCTTTACACAGAGGATCTGAATACCACAGAGGCCCAGGTCAATGAATGGTTGAAAGGTCTGACAGTTGTAAAGCTCTCAAAGGAGGAGAAGGAGAGCCTAGATGAGGAGATGACCTTAGGAGAGGTCTGGCAGACTATCCATAAGAACAAGAAAGGGAAGGATTCTGGGCACGATGGGCTTCCAAATGAGTTCTACTTCACGCTAAGGGATGTAATAAGTCCGGGTATGACCAAGCTTTTTATAGGAATTCTGAAAGAAGGAGCCCCCCCTCCTGAAGTCTTGGGAAGAAGCAGTAGTTACTATAATTCTAATTCCAGATAAAGACCCCTTGGTGTGTGAGTCCTATAGGCCAATCTCTCTCCGATCTCTCTCTAGGCTGAGTAAGGTTGTCGGAGGGGTGACAGCAGAGGATCAAAAAGGTTTTGTGAAAGGGAGGTTTATGAACATCTAACCCATGAGTTAATAGGGACTATCAACTTGGCAGCAGCAAATAAGGTCCCTTTCTCTATTCTAATGTTGGATGTCACCAAGGCGTTCGATAGTGTGAATTGCCAATATTTGAATACCCTCTTGGGTTATTACGATCTGGGTGACAAGTTCTGCAGGGTAATATGGGAAATTTACACGGCTCACTCAACTAGAATTCTGCTGAATGGCAACTTAACAGCAAGTTTTAATATAACAAGAGGGACCCGACAGGGCTGCCCACTTTTTCCATTATTATATAACCTGTATATTGAGCCCTTTGCTGAGAAGATCAGAGGGGAGTGGGAGATCAAACCTTTTACATATGGTTGTTGGAAAAAGAAAATATCACTGTACGCCGATGATGTGATGATCTATATGATGGATCTAGCGATTAGAGATTGAGAGATATCCTTTTGGGTTGAATAAGTTACTTGTACACTTGCATTCCTCTATGCCAAGTACTACATAGAGTATGCCATCCCTAAAACAATTGACATATATGTTTGTAAAAGCATAGAGCCTGTCTTTCAATTACAGAGACAGCTACAGAAGCACTAAACATTCAATCACTCACCAGAAGCTATTTATGCATGCATCAGACTCAAAGGTAGTTGCAGTAACACCTGCATAGCTCTCTATTGCCTAACACAGGTACTGAAATATTTATGCAGCCACTTACATACACATTTAGGCAGCCAAAGAGGTACTCTAGCAGGCAGTTACGTACCAGCACATTTACTTAAACATCTTATAGCACTGATAGAGGTATACTCCTACACTCTCTGAGATATAGAGGCAAGTACTGACACAGCCTTCTTAACCATGTGCAGAAATATTCCTACAAACATGGGTGATAACTACTGGTGCAGATGCTGTCTGTGCTCTCTTACTGCAAGCTTCACTTGGCATGTTATAGGTATTTCTTAAGTGTCAAATCCACTCTAAAACCCATGCACCCAGTCGCTGACCCACTCAGACACTCATGCACCTACTTAGATATCTACTCAGTCAGAGACTTACTCAGACAGTGATACACCCACTTACACACCCAGTAAGACACTTCTGCAGGTAGTCCCAGACAGACTCAGACACACACACACCCAGTCAAATGCCCATTGAGATACTCATGCACTCAGTCACACACCCACTGAAGCACTCTTGCACTCACTCACACATTCATTCTCAAAGGTTACAGGTAGGACATCAAATTTTTTTAAAAACTTAGAAATTCACAGAAAAACCAAAGGTTACAGGAAGTAATAGTAAGGAAATAAAATTTAAAAAACCTTAGAAATTCACTGAAGAAAATCAAGGTTACAGGGACATTATATTTAGCCTCACATTTCACTTGCACAAAACCAGTGAAATTCAGCAGCTATAGTTATCTGAGCTAACTATAACTTAAGCCCCCGCAATGCAATGCTTATGACCTCACATATTACATCACTCATAACATGGTCAGTGACATCACTGATGATATCTCAAGTGACATCACTGATGATATCATCAAGCGAGTGTGAGAATTTTCTAAAAGTTTCTGAGTGTTAAAGATATATACTAAGATGCTACAAAATGTTAAAAAGTATAGTTTGTGTACTACTAAAGAGTAATATCATTTGTAACACATAATATGTGAGTGGCTGTGTGACTGTGTGTATCCGTGTGTGAGTGGTTGTATGAGTGAGTGAGTGGCTCTGTGAGCGGCTGTGTGAGTGGCTGTATGGGTGAGTGAATTACTGTGTGTGTGGGTGTAGGGGTGAGGGAGTGGGTGTGTTAGTGGTATATGGATGAGTAAGTGGGCATGTGAGAGGCTGTATTGATGAGTGATCGGGTGTGTGAGTGGCTGTATGGGTGAGTGAGTGTGTGAATAAGTGGTGTAGGGATGAGTGTGTGGGTGTATGAGTGGCTGTATGGGTGAGTTTGTGCTTGTGTCAGTGACTGTATAGGTGAGTTTGTACGTGTGTTAGTATCTGTATGACTAAGTGAGTGGCTGTATGAATAACTGTATGGGTGAGTGAGGGACTATGAGTGAGTAAGTAGGTGAATGATTAGCTTTATAGGTGACTGACTGAATGTGTGAGTGGCTGTATGGGTGAGTGGGTATACTAACTCACCCAGTGGCCATATGGGTGAGTTAGTGGTTATGTGAGTGGCTGTGTGAGTGGCTCTATGAATCAGTGAGTGGGTGTGTGAGTACATGTATGAGCCTGTGAATGAGTTTGTAAGTGGTTGTGTAGGAGTGGGAGTGGGTGTATATGGGGTTGTATTGGGATGTGAATGGGTGTGTGAGTGGTTATGTGGATGATGTCATCAGTGATGTCATTTAAGATGTAATCAGTGATGTCACTGACCATGTCATCAGTGATGTAATATGTGAAGTCATAAACAGTGCATTGCGGGGGTGTAATTTATAGTCAGCTCAGGTAACTATAACTGCTGAATCTCACTGGTTTTGTATGAGTGAAATGTGAGCCTAAATATAATGGCCCTATAAACTTTGTTTTTTTCACTGAATAGATATGTGTGTGTGTGTAATTACTGAAAAAACAAAGGTTACAGGGACGTTATAGTTAGGCTCAGATTTAATTCATAAAATACCATAGAAATTCTGCAGTTATATTTACCAGAGCTAACTCTAACTTACGTCCCCATAATGCACTACTTATGACCTCACATATTACATCACTCATGACATGGTCAGTGACATCACTCATGACAAAACTGATGACAACTCAAATGACATCAATGATGACATCACTGATGATATCATCCAGTGGGTGTATGTATTTTGTTAATGTTTCTGAGACTTAAAGATGTATATTAAGCTACTGCATAAGTTAAATTAATATTCTGAGTGATACTATTTCTGACATATGTGATCTGAGTGGTTGTGTGACTGTCTTTATTCATGGTTGAGTGGTTGTGTGTATAGTTGTATGTGTGTATGAGTGGCTGTAAGGGTGTATAAGAAGGTGTGTGAGTGACTGTGTGGGTGGCTGTATTGGTGAGTGAGTGGGTGTGTCAGTGGCTGTATGGGTGAGTGAGTGGCTATGTGAGTGGTTGTATGGGTGAGTGACTGGTTGTATGAGTAGCTGTATGGGTGGGTGAGTGGGTATATGAGTGACTGTATGGTTAGGTGAGTGGGTGTCTGAATGGCTATGAGTGAGTGACTGGGTGTGTAAATTGGTGTATGTGTAAGTGAGTGGCTGTTTGAGTGGGTGTTTGGTTAAGTGAGCTGGTGTGTGAGTGATGGTGTGAGTGCTTGTATGGTTGAGTGAGTGGCTGTGTTGAGAGACTGTATGGGTAAGTAAATGGGTGTGTGATTGGCTGTATAGGCGAATAAGTGTGTGCATGAGTAGCTGTATGGGTGAGTGTGGGACTGTGTGAATGGCTGAGTTAGTGGTTAGTGGTTGTGTGAGTGGCTGTATGAGTGAGTAAGTGGCTGTGTGAGTGTCTCTATGGAGGAGTGAGAGTTTGTGTGAGTACCTGTATGGGTTTGTGAATGAGTATGTGAGTGTTTGTGTGGGTGTCTGAGTGGGGGTGTGAGTGGTTCTGTGGATGATGTCATCAGTGATGTCATCAGTGATATCATTTGAGATGCCACTGACCCTGTCATGACTGATGTAATGAGTGATGTCATAAGCATTGAATTGCAGGGGCGTACGTTCTAGTTAGCTCAGGTAGCTATAACTGCTGAATCTCTATGGTTTTGCTAGAGTGAAATCTGAGCCTAACTATATCATCCCTGTAACCGTTGGTTTTTTCAGTGAATTGCCAACGTTTTTTTAATTCTATTTCCTAACTATAACGCCCCTGTAACCTTTGTTTTTTTAGTGAATTTCTACATTTTTAAAATTCTATTTTCTATCTATAACATCCCTTTAACCTTCATTTTTTTAGTGAATCTCTCAATTTTTTTCCAATTGTATTTCCTATATAAAACCTGTAAAGTTTGTGAGTGGCTGTATAGGTCGGTGAGTGGGTCTGTGAGTAGCTATTTGGGTCTGTGAGTGGGTATGTGAGTGGCTGTATGGGTGTGTGTGGGGATCTGTGAATGGCACTAGGGTCTGTGTGTAGGTGTGTGAGTGGTCATGTGGGTCTGTGAGTGGGTGTGTGACTGCCTTTGATGGTCTGTGACTAGGACTGTGAGTTGCACTATGGGTCTGTCAGTGGGTGTGTGAGTGGATGTGTGGGTCTGAGTGGTTGGTTTAGTGAATGTGTATGTCTGTGAGTGGCTGTGTGAGGGCTGCTATGGGTTTGTGGGTGGGTGTGTGAGTGGCTGTATGGGTCTGTGAGTGTGCGTGTTTCAAGGGTAAAATGGATTTTGGGAATTTGCATACTTAGGGTATTTAAAAAGGAGAACCATGCACTCATCACAGTCATCCAAGTTCAGATTGTGCTCCAATAGATTAATGATCCATTCACATCTATTAATTTCAGATCATTTTTAACTTAGAACTTTATAGGTAACATATTTGCTTTGCATTCTCCAAGCCCAGAAAGCTAGGATTGTTTTCACTTTACTCAAGTGGCGCTTCACCTGGGGCACCTGCTATGTTTATATTTTGTAAATGCTTCCTGTTGAGATTTAATTGATGTGAAATGAGCATCAGGGCCATAATAGAACCTCATTTTTTTTAGAAGAGTCTACAGTTTTGCCTAAAAGATGTCTACCCAACAGCAGTACTTTCTACTGGCAAATTAGTAAATGGTTTCCCATTGTGTAAATGCCTAGTGTATATTGTACACTACAGATGCGAAATGGACCACCTATTTACATATTTCTCTGTGTCTCTCCTTGCCATCTTGTTTTTCAAAATGTTCTATTCGTTGTGAATTCTTCGCAAATTATCACGCAATGTATGTTCCGGTTTCGCAGAAAAGTTGCGAAGATAGCGTGCTTTAGGAAAAGTGTAAAACACATTTATACACATATTGTAATTAATGTTTGTCAAAAGCTATTTACTAATATAGTGTTTAAACTTGTGTTTGTTTAATTAATATTCATGTACAGCAATTTTTATTGCAATTCGTGGCATTGCAACAGTCTTCGCGATGACATCAGCATTCGCGAAGATTATGTGGCCTGGTATCTAAGACATATAATTGGAGGAGACACTTTTAATTAACCTTCAAGGGAAGTTCCCATCTATTTCTTCCTTCTTGAAGGTTCCAGTTCCTATTTGGTTCATTCTTGAAGGTGTGCTGCACTTGGATTGCAGAACTGTGGTTTTGGTATTTTTGGGGCATTTTTTCTAAAATAAAATGGCATTAGAAAGAGGTGAGGAGGATGAGGAGGAACTCCATCAAGAATCTGAGGAACAGGAGGTACCAGCATGAGCAGAAGACTCTCTTGATGAGGAACCACCGGCCAAGAAACAGAGCATAGCTTGGGATTTTTTCACCATCCCATCTGGTGAATCTAAAACAGTGGCGAAGTTGGTAAAGTGCACCTTGTGCGATAAAACCCTATCAAGGGGCACTGCAAAAAAATACAATGTATGTAAACTTATCATAAGAACAATCTTAAAAGGGCACAGAAGGAAAGAGCTGGAGAGGGGCCTTCAACCTCTAGGGCTGTACCACCTGCTCCTGAAGAGAGAGTACCAATGGAAGTAGAGAGCCACCTGCCACAAATATATCCCGAATTTAGACTCCCACTGAACGTCACAGCCGGCGAGCAGTCTGTGGATGTGATTTTGGAGATTGCTAGAAAATATACCTGTTAATTAAAAAACAAATTACACCAATTTTTCCACTGTTTTTGTGTTTGTGGATACAATGTTTTTTTCCCTTGTTGTCATTTTATTTGAGAAAAAAATACAAAATATTAGAAAAAAAATAAAAAACACAGTTCCAGAATAAAAGAAAAAAAAGGTTCTTGTCAGAACTGCCTTTCATGGTTAAAAAAAAGATAAACTGTATATCTGAGTATATATAAAGAGGAGTGGTTGTATAACTGTGTGACTGAGTGTGTCAGTGGCTGCATGGGTGAGTGATTGGGTGTGTAAGTGTTTATATGGGTGAGTGAGTGGCTGTATGACTGAGTGACTGGGTGGATGAGTGCCTGTATTAGTGTGTGAATGACTGTCTGAGTGAATGAGTGAATTTATGAGTGGGTTTATGAGTGAACAAGTGGGTGCATGAGCTGCTGTATGAGTGGGATAGTGAATGAGTAAGTGCCAGTATGAGTATGTGAGTGAGTGTGTGAGTGCTTGTATGAGTGAGTGAGAGGGTGTGTGAGAGGATGTATCAGTGAATGAGTAAATGCATGCATGAGTGCCTCTATGGATAATTGAGTGACTGTGTGAGTGGCTGAATGCATGAGTGAATGGCTCTGTAAGTGGCTGTGTAGGGGAGTGAGTGAGTGTCTGAGTGATTGCATGAGTGAGTGATTAGGTAGGTGAGTATCTGTATAAGTGAGAGACTGGGTATGTTTGAGGGTCTAAGGGTAAGTGTGAGTAGCTGCATGAGTGACTGACTGTGTCAGTCGCTGTTTGAGTCAATGAGTGGAGGTGTGACCCACTATATGAGTGAACTAGCGGGTATGTGAGTATCTGTATGAATGAGTGACTGGTTGTGTGAGAGGCTGTATGGGTGAGTGACTGGTTGTGTGAGTGCCTGCATGACTGAGCAACCGTGTGTGTGAGTGTCTATATGGATGAGTGATTGGGTGTGTCAGTGGTTGTGTAAGTGAGTGAGTGGTTGTCTTAGTGGCTGTATAGGTGAGTGGCTGACTGTATGAGTGGCAGTATAGGTAAGTGACTCAGTGTGTTAGTGGCAGTATGATTTACTGACTGGGTGGGTGAGTGTCTGTGTAAATGAGTGACTGGGTGTGTGAATGACTGTGTGAGTGAGTGAATAGGTGGGTGAGTGCCTGTATTAGTGTGAGAGTGACTGTATGAGTGAGTGAGTATGTGAGTAGGTTTATGAGCAAACAAGTGGGTGGATAAGCTGCTGTATGAGTAAGATAGTGGGTGTGTAAGCGGCAGTATGAGTGTGTGAGTGAGTCTGTGAGTGCTTCTATGAGTGAGTGAGAGGGTACATCTGAGGATGTATGGATGAGTGAGTAAATGGATGACTGTCTCTATGAGTGAATATCTAAGTGGCTGCATGGGTGAATGAGTAGCTGTGTAAGTGGCTGTACAGGGGGTGAGTGGATGTCTGAGTACTTGTATGAGTGAGTGATTAGGTAGGTGAGTATCAGTATAAGTGAGTGACTGGCTATATTTGAGGCTCTAGGGGAAAGTGACTGGGTGTGAGTGGCTGCATGAATGAGTGACTGTCTTTATCAGTTGCTGTTTGAGTCAACAGATGGGGTGTGACCCACTCTAAGAGTGAAATAATAGGTATATTAGTGGTTCTATGAGTGAGCAAGCCACTGTGTGAGTGGCTATATGTGTAAGTGACTGGGTGTGTGAGTGCCTGCATCACTGAGTGAGTGTGTGTGAGTGTCTATATGGGTGAGTGAGTGGGTGTGTCATTGACCTATTGGTTGTGTCGGTGGGTGTATAGCTGAGTGATTGGCTGTGTGAGTGGCTTTATGGGTAAGTGACTGGGTGTGTGAGTGCCTGAATATGTGAGTGACTGTGTGAGTGTCAATATGTGCAACTGAGTGACTATGAGTGAGTTACAGGCAATGTGAGTAGTGTATGGGTGAGTGAATGCTTGTGTGATTGACTGTATGATTGAGTGAGTCATTGTGTGACTGACTGCATAGGAGAGACACTGTGTGTATTAGTGCCTATTTAAGCTAGTGATTATGTGGGTGAGTTTGTGTATAAATAAGTGACTGGGTATATTAGTAGCTGTAGGGATGAGTGAGTGGCTGAGCAAGTTTGTGTATAAGTTAGTCACTGGATAGGTAAATGACAGTATATATGAATGAATGGGGGTGTAAGAGACTATATTTCAGTGGCTGGAAGTGTGAGCAGTTGTGTGGGTGAATAACTAACTGTGTCAGTACCTCTCAGGGTAAGTTAATGTGTGTGTAAGTAGCTCTATGAATGAGTCAGTGGCTATCTCAGTGTTTGCATCAGTGTGTGTCTGGCTGTGTCAGTGGCCATATTATTGTGTGTATGGGTGTCTTAGTGTATATAAGAATGTGTTCCTGAGTGTATCAGTGTATACACAAGAGTGTGTCTGGATGTGTCAGTGAATGCCTGGGTATGTTACTGTATGCATTAGTGTGTACTTGGATGTATTAGTGTATGAATGACTGTGTGCATGGGTGTGTCAGTCTATGCATGAATGTGTTTCTGGGTTTGTTACTATCTGTACAGTGTCTGTCTGGGTATCATACTGTATAAAGCATTGTGTGACTGGGTGTTACATAGTCTGTATCTATGTGGAAATGAGTGTGTGAGTATCTTTATAAATAAATACGCGGGTGCGTGAGTGTCTGAATCAAAGACTAATTGGTTGTATAGGTGACAAACTGACTTAGTTAGTGACTCTATGAAATATTGAATATGTTTGGCAGTCGCTGCATGAGTAACTGATTGGCTGTGTTAGTAGCTGTTTACTTAAGTAAGTATGTGTATGCGCCATTGTTGACATGAGTTAGTGGATCTGTTTCTAGCTGTATGGTTGAGTGACTGGATATATCAATACTTACATGAGAAAGTGACTGAGTATATTAGTGATTGTAGGTATGGCTGGCTGGTTGTATAAAGTACTGTGTAGGTGACTGAGTGCAATTATTTGTACCTGTATTAGGAAGTACCTAAGTGTATGAATATCTGTATGGGTAAGTAAGATCATGTAGTAGTAAATGTATTTGTAAGTGAGACGTGTGTTAGTAACTGTATCAATGAGTTAGTGGCTTAGTGAGTAGTTAAATGGATGAGCCTCTGGGTGTATGAGTTGTGCAATCAGTATATTTGTGAATGTGTCAGTGGTTGTATAAGACTACCTTGGTGTATAGTTTTACAGTATAAATTTTCTGAAATACACTGCAAGGTATAATTACAAAATGGATTAAACAAAGTGGTGGCAAGCTATACTAAATGCTCTTCATGTATTAAAAAAACTCTCTACAGGTATGTCTAAAGAATATTTCCATGGTAGAACAAGCCTTTTGAGACATCTAAACGTGCACAACTCCAGCCACTATTGAAAAAGAGAAATATCATAAATATATGTTAGTATTTCATTTTGAAAATTATAGAAACATAACAATACATATTGCTTATACTGTAACACTAAATCACAAGATAGTAAAACATTTTGTTTTCCCTTTTTTTTTTTACTGTTCTCAGCTTTCATACTTCTTCACCATAAACGATGGTCTGTATGAAGCATCATCCTTGAATAGTGAGGAAAACACTATCAATAGATTGTAAAAAGAAACCCAAAACTGCACAGTACTTCACTGTAAATAAGTGACACTATGCATTGCACTCACTACAATTCTGGAATCAATTGTTTTATTTGTAGTTACTACACTAATGTAAACAAGCCTATGTAAGAAATATTTTTTAAATTATTATATCTGGTACAATACTACAATTAAATTTAAACCACATTTTAATTCTGGAGATCCTCTTGAAAACATCTCCCCTGGTAGGCCAAATGATGTGTAAACTGTTGATGATCCATGTAGAGAAAATCCCACACAGTAGTTTTTTTCCACAAATAGTATGTAGAAGTTTAGCTGGAGAAACAAAAGGGGACAATTTCTTAGTTTCGAAGGCAGTTTTTGCTTTCAACTTAAGGCTGCTGTAATTGGATTATGTCCATCCAGTTTCAGACTTTAATTAGACAGTGTAGTATTTAGATGTGTTATTAACTCCTTTCTGGAAGATAAAAGGACTGGTAAATTACTTTTGAAGAACTTTTAAAGACATTACCCCAAATAGGCTCAATAATGTCAAAACACAGATGAATCAAGTACAACAAACACAGTACACCACATTTCATCCAGGATTCCTCCTTAGAACTTTGGTTGAGAAAAGAAAAGATAGGAGTTTGGTAGTTTGAAAGGAAGTTTTGGTTTGAATTTTAGGTTGATGAAATTGCATTCCGTACTTCAAGTTTCACTTTTAAATAGGCAGTGTAGTGTCCAGAGGTTGTATTAATTCCTTCGTGAAAGATGATAGCCAAAGAAGTAAAAGTTCTTCCCGAAATAGATATTTGTCCAGCTTTGAAGTTTGTAATTTGAGTTTCTAATTTGAAATCATCTGCTTTGCATCGTTGTAGCATTACTATAAGGTATTTTCCGGTTGTTATTAGGATTAACATGGACCTAACGTCTGATCTGCAGTTTGGGCAGGTCATATTTTGGTAAACCTTCTTTTTGCAATCCGGTAATGTTAAATACAGAAAACGCTCTGAATTTATTTGAGTGGTAGATGAATAATCAGAATCTTCAGAGTCGCGGTTCCATGTGCAACTCAGTCCGACTAAATCATCAATATTTACATCTTCATCTAAAACTCCAAACATAACCATAATAAATTCTTGTGTGTCTTGTTGAGTGTTGAGAGTAAATATTAGTGATCCACTACATATATCTAAAAGATCTCAAATAGAAGAAGCAGAATGCATCGCAGTTCTGTCAGTCAGTAAACGTTGAGGTAAATGATACAGTGTAGAACACAATAATTTATCTGGTCTTTGTTGAATTTGTTTTTCTAGATGTGGTGAATGAAACACTACATTGAGAACAACATTCGCATAGCAGTTGACACCTGAATTTTTTCAAGCTGGTAACCTACAGTATCTCTGTCTTTTTCCAGTTTTCTCTTCTTAACAGATTCTAGTTTGTCCTTGCGCCCTTTCTTTTCTTCAACATCTGTACACTCTTTTGTAATCTTCTGCTTTGGACAGATTATCAGTTTCTCATAAAATGGGTATTGGCCTAAATGAGGAGTGTGCACTTCTTAACTGATTGTACTCTCTTAAACCACTTGCATCAGCACTAACTTTCTTATCATCAAAATCAATCAAAAATAAACTGGACAATGTTCTAACTTACAACAATGCTACATATGGCATTCCTTCTTTAAATACAATATTTCCAATATTAACAAAAGCTGCATCTACACTTAAACCTTGTGATTTATGAATAGTTGCAGCATATGCTAGAGAGAATGGGAACTGTTGGCGTCGCACATATAAGTCTTTTACTAGCAAAAAATGTACAATACACCAGCTAATCTACTTCACGCCATCAATCTGATCAAATTTTATAGCCAAGTATTCAACCTCATCTCTATTCGGAAAATTAATTAAATCAATAACTTTACCCATTGCACCATTTACTAACCATTCCTCAACATTTAAATTATGTCATAAACTTACTTGACTGCTCTTGCACACGTGTAAATGCTTTTCTAATCCTGCAGTCCTGGATACAGATTTCTCCAAAGTATCTAATTTTGCATGTAGTTTTTCTGTGAGCAGTATTGTCACTCCCTGATGTTCCATTTTATCGACAGTTGTAATTTCCAAAATCTATTCTTTCTCCAGTTTTAGTAATTGTTCATTGAAGTTGGAGTACTCTTGCTGGGTAGGCATTGAACTGACTATGGATTTGTTTGTTCTCTTAAATGAAATTGTGCATACGTTTTGCTGCTGTAAAGTTATATAGAAATAGTTTCCTGATAAGACGACTATTTAAAGCACGTTTTCCATCATTTGTTAGAACTCCTATTCTAATGCCCTTAGGAATATTTCTATAATCCACATGCATAGTTTTCACCAGTTCCTTGTATTCAAGGTGTAACCTAATATTTACATTGCCAATACTCCCCAGAAAATGTCTTCTTTCATTATGGACAAGTGTTTTGAAAACAGGTCGGACTTTTATGGGGGTAAATTGCAATGGGTCACCAAATACAATCAAATGCTTTCCTCCAAGGAGAACATCGTAGTTTGTTCTTAAAATCTGCTGCATTTTTAATTGTATGAAAGCAAGCAAGTTGGATACCATGGTGACCTCATCAATTATTAAAAGCTTCGGTTTCTTCAATACTCTTCATACCTCATGGCAAGCGTCACCAGATATTTTTTGGCATTCCAGTTTATTGGCATGTTCAACAGGTAGCATTAGTAGGTGATGTAAAGTAATCCCTTTAATGTTATGTGTGATCCTGTTGGTGCTATTACACATGACAAATGTGATTCTGTAGTCTTCTGTAGAAAACTAGTCAGAAATTTAATTAGAAAGCTTTTTTCAGTGCCAACTTGACCACTGATGTATAGTAATATTGATTTATATGAAGACCATTCATATTGTTCCTTCTCATGGAAAAATCCATGCTCTATTTTAACTTTAACTTCGCTAAAAATGTCTGTTCATCATTCAGTTGTTCTAGTAACTGTTCGAAATGAACAGTCTACTCTCCTGCTTGCTACATTGCACTCTCCACCTCATTCATAGCTATATCTGCTTAATTTTGAATAATTGGTTCTCCAAGAGGATCTTGGGTCAGCTGTCCAGAACTTTGGCTTCTTTGTGAACTCTCCTTGGCTATTTCAGGAGCAATGGTTTCTTCCTGTACAATCTCATCTTTCAACATTTGCAAGTAGGTTGGAAAGACTGAACACTCAATTCTATATTTCACAGCATTGAAAGAGTCTTCTTAACAGTCATACCAAGTAAATCTGATTCACATACCCTGGCTTGAATAACTGCAAAAGTGCCAAGTAAAAATCTCTCTTCTCTCTGGAGTTTGGCAAGTAAGCTTTTGGTGCATATCTTCCTTCTTCTATGTTTTCAGTTACATTAATTCTATATGTGCAATAGTGAAGTACTTCATAGAGACATATGTTTTGAAGATGTGGACTCCTTCTTGGGTAGTATGTATCCAACATATTCGTTTTCAGAATATCTCTACTTTCTGGATCGAATTCTGTGAGATACTGTATTTCTGGGAAATATTTTAATACTCTATTTCAACTGCTTGCAAGGTCTAAGCTTACCCTCACAATTCCTCTTGACTTTTAGAACAAACTAGCCGAGCTCAACGGGTCTGGGCACTCATAGAAACCTTTTTCTGTGTGGGAAAGCATATTCAAGCTGAAACTATACAATTTCTTCGTAAGACTGATTTCTGCCAAAAATCTCCTCTCTCATCTCTTTCATGTCTGTTTTCTCTGATTATATATATATGAAATGACATAGCGAGCAATAGCGATGGAGCTGTCTACAACAAATTGTAGATCCATATTTGCATTTCACATCTCCAATATCACAGGGTTGTAGTCATTAATGTACTTGGAAGCCTCTTTTCTTCTGAGATTGTATGTCGTTTTTTGGTGATTTCAATGTTAGTGTATGTCTGACTGCAGACAAAAAGTTGTTTACTCTTCCTTGTGAAATGATGGGTCGTGGGAATGACATCTTGTGTAAAATTTTCCTTTGCATCTGTATTTTTGTCAACAGTATTTCCCACATCTATGAGTTTGGAAGCGCAGAGCTTGCTGTCTCAAGTCCTTTTCACCATCATCTTTTGGGATGGCACATGTCACATACTGTTTTCCGAAAGACAAATCAGACTCATCCCTGTCTGTTCCAAATGTTGGTGCATCTTTTACCCATAGCAACATGTGAATATGAGGAGTACCTCTTGCTTAAGACTCTTTATGCCAAAAGAAATCAGTTACTTCACCCAGAGGAGGATTACTTTTGTTGCAGATGAAAGACATCGTGGCTTGAAACCTATGGTTGAAATATTTGCAAACATTTGCAGGAACCAATGAGCAAAGTTCTCCAGCTATCTTCACATTGATGTCCTTTATGTTTGAGTTTGCTTCTTGCAAGAATTCAAGCAGGTCATCCACTCATACTCAGCACAACTGAGTGTTAGAAACCAAGTAGGTGTTTCTAGGTTTCTCAACATGCATTTCAGCTCACCGTGACGATGATACCAATTGCAGGCCATCAAATGAATCAAGCTGTATTCCATGTTTTCATCTTTTCCTTGCACTTTGTCAACAAAATGCTTTGCTGAGAAATTTTGCAGATTCACTCCTGTTTTGAGAATGTGATTTACTACATAGGATAGGCCTGGCAAGTCACTCTCAAATAGTAGATTACATATATAGGCAATACACTGGTGAAATCTAGGATCGTCTGAATATAGTCTAGTTGATCTGTACTCAGCTGCTGGCATTTGTACAGGCCGGTCATAATATCTATCACCTACTCCAGTAGGAAACAGATGTGGAAAACAGCAAGCTTCTAAACATTTCTTCCACACACTCAAGGGATCTCCTTTTTCTTCTTTCATTTGAAAGAGATCAATAACATCACCAATACTATCTTTAGAATGTAGAGGATGACTACTGTAGTGTTCATAAATTTCTTCTGATCTGCATTGATCTACCTTTTCAATCTGACCTCTTGATGATGATGAGTCATCCTCCATATCGGTTATATCTTGAAGAAGATCTATTTTTTTTTATAATATATTATGTTGTACCAGATATAATGTTGTTTTTATTCTGCTAACATCCACTAACTCTTGCCATATTTGTTTTGCTCTTGTTAGGGACACTATTGACTAGAATAGGAGTTTTGCCATAGGAAAGCCTATTAACTAAATTTCGTATTTTTGAGTGGTGTATAGCTAGCATTTTGAAATGATGACAGGTGTTTTGGCACACTTTCTTTGATAGACATGCTAGTGAGTGTCCCTGAAAATTGGTACTTTGTTACTTTGCATGGATCTAATCCTTTCAACGTACCTATTTTCTGTTTCAAACTTCTACAGGGAAACATACGTAGGAATTTTTTCAAAATATCAATAGATTCCTGACGAACACTACAAATACTACTACAGTTCCATTTATATACAGGGTCCTGTCTATGCCTTCTCTGTACTTCTTCATTTATCACTTTCTCAACATTTCTAGGTACCATCACCTCTTTTGGACTAGGACTACCATCCCTCTTCTCATAACATCGTCCAGATTCTACAACTGCATGCAGTAATATGTTCTCTTGGAAATAGCTTTCTTCATTAAAGAAAGGCTCAGTACTAGAAGTATGTCTCCAGTCACTGCTGAAAACTTTGCAAATGTTTCTTATTTTGACAAGTCTTTTCTTTTGGTTTTGTTTCCTCATAGACAACACTATTTTATCCAGTGTCCTCATTCTGTTTAGAATCAAACTAAATAGCTTCCTCTTGAGAGCAAAGGACTTATCCTATAGCCTCAACACAACTCAGCGATGTGGCGAGCGCCAGGTTAGTGGTTTTATTAATTTTTTTATTTAATTTTACCTATCCCGTCGTCTGTCGACTTCCCCTACACCCCGCCCTACCCCGTCTACCCCACTGCTCTTACCTGTGCCGGCCGCGCCTGCTAAACACTTCTAATTTCTAAAAACTGACGACTCTCTCTTTAACAGCCTTACCCCAATACAATCTTAGCAGAGTCTCTATAGCAACCCACTAGAACTAGTAGGTCACAAGTTCTCAGCACATTCTAGAAGGACCATTTTTGTTACAAAATCAACTGCAGCAGGTGTGGTTGACTATTCAGAATTAAAACCATATCCAAGTCTGTATTTTTTTTTGAGTGTTTGAGTGGCTCTGTGAGTGGGTGTGTGAGTCTCTGGGTGGGTCTGTGAGTGGGTACAATGATCTCTGAGTGGGTATGTGAGTGGGTGTGTAAGTCTGAGTGGGTCTGCGAGTAGGTGTGTGGGTCTCTGAGTGAGACTGTGAGTGGGTGCATGAGTCTCTGAGTGGGTCTGTGAGTAGGTGTGAGTCTCTGATTGGGTCTGTGAGTGGGTGCATGATTATCTGAGTGGGTCCATTAGCAAGTATATGAGTCTTTGAGTTAATCTGTGAGCGGGTGCATAAGACTCTGAGTGGATGTGTAAGTGTGTCCATGAGTGTCTGAGTGGATGTGTGAGTGAGTGCATGAGTCTCTGAGTGGGTGCATGAATATCTGAGTGGGCCTGTAACTGGGTGTGAGTCTCTGAGTGGGTGTGAGAGTGGGTGTGTGAGTCTCTGAGTGGGTCTGTGAGTGGGTGCATGAGTCTCTGAGTAGTTCTGTGAGTCAGCGCATGAGTGTCTGAGTGGGTCTGTGAGTGGGCATGTGCATCTCTGAGTGGGTGTGTGAGTGGGTGCATGAGTCTTTGAGTAGGTATGCAACTGTGCATGAGTCTCTGAGTGGGTGTTTGAGTAGCTGCATGAGTCTCTGAGCGCATCTATGAGTGAATGCATTAGTGTCTCTATTAGACTGTGAATGTATTTTTTTTATTATTTCACTGATATTTGTGAATTTGTCATAACGTTACAGGGGAGGCTGCGCTGATGGTTGCGGTGAATTTGTGTATATTGCTCGTAAAAAAACTGTATTTTTAAATATATTATATACATCAGGGGTCCCTCAAAGACCCCATTATTCCAACCAGGGGCTGCAACTCTCTGCTCACGTTGCGGCCAGCTAATCACAGCAATCCTGTTGACGAGCACATTCGTGATTCGTTGCAAAATCGTCACAAATTATTCACGGTCCTAGATATGCAAATTTGAATTTCCTTAAATTTCTCGAAAACTACTGAACGGATTTACAATAAATGGCAATAAGCACAATCTGCAGACCAAACGAAGACCAAAATTGTGTCAGCCGACACAAAACAGGAGCACACTATAGTCCGTGAGTAATTGTTTTTTATTTCATATACAACCCCCCTCAGCGCTGACAGACGCGTTTCGCCGCTCTGGCTTTGTCAATGTCAGTTTGTTTAACAAAGTACAACCATTTTTAAAGTGAAAAAAGTGCAAGTGAAAAAAAGGGTGAGCATAAAAGACAGCTCAATACATGCATAATGCCTTGTTTTTTGTGTCGGCCATCTTAACATTTGTTGCAGCATTATTTTAAAAAGAAATGGTAAACAGTTTGCTCAACCTCTGTGTATATGGAACAAAATATCTTAATTCCAAAATCTCAACCATATTCGTTGTTAATATAAACCATATTTAAAGAGAAAGCAAATATTTCTTCTCTCTTTTATATATTCTTTTCAATCTTTTTTTAATATTAATGTCGTGTGCGAAGCCATCTTCGTTAATAATTATGCTTCGCAGTTTTCTTTGGAATTATGGCTGTTATACCCAACATCAAGCCCTGAATGGGCATTCATGATCCAAAACAAGAGGATCTCCAATAAAGGAGAAAAGTGCAAGAAAGGAGGCTATCTCACCCTCAGTTCATACAGTTGTGTCTCTTCGTTACATAACTAATCTAAAAAGAAAGGAGAACAAAAGGCATACTTTCAGAAAAATAAATAAAGTTATAAGAGAGGAACCACCCGGTCAAAATATAATAACAGTTGTATACAAAGGAAGGATATCAAGAGTGACAATAAACATCTATCTTTATCCCATCTGAGCAGCCATCTATCTAAGTTGTTAGTAGTTTCTTTAACTGTATAGATCGCAAATCAAATTTAGTCATATAGTGTAAACAATTCATAGTATGACTCATGGTCTGGAAGCCTAAGAGGCATGGACCTCATTCTAAGTGGGCCCATAATTCCTCATCATTGTTCAGGCCTTGAGGGGCCATGGTACCAAGTTCAATGATGTACATAGATTATAGGGAACGTAATTTCTTAACCCTGTCTCCCCCTCTCTCATTTTTGGGGATCTGATCCAAACAATAAAAGGCCAACAGGTCACGATTACTCATATGGCAGTCTTCAAAGTGGCGAGCCACAGGATAATTTCTATCTTATTTGGCAATCGCCCGCATGTGCTTCTTGGTGGGATTTATAGTGCTGCCGATATACCTTTTTACAAGGGCATTCCAGACAGTATATAGTAAATTCAGAATTGCAATTTAGTAATTTATTGATGTTTCTGGTGGCTTTAGAGTCTTTTCCTAGTAACTCACAGGTGTTCTTTTTATGACTATATTTGCATGCCTTGCATTTCATACAAGGAAAGAACCCCTTTATTGGTTCTTTCAATCTAGTAATAGATTGAAAATGACTAGAAACTAGAAGATCCTTAATAGATCTGGATCTTCTATATGTTATCAGAGGCTAAATAGGAATTTGATTCTTCAGAGTGTTATCGGTTTTAAGAATATACCAATTCTTTCGGAACATTTGAACTCTTTTGGAAGACTAGGTACTGAAGCGTGTAATCATGCGTGTTGGTTCAGTTTGTTTAGAGATTTTATTACCATTAGTAGCTTTAGGGGCTAAAAGTTCCTCTCTAGATATCCCTTCAACTTTTTTTATCGCTGTACAAAGGGAATTATTTGAATAACCCCTCGCTTTAAAACGACTACAAGCTTCATTCCTTGCTACAGCATAGTCTTCTTCAGTAGAACAGTTTCGCTTCATGCGCAAAAGCTCCCTATAACGGATATTATTAATCATGCTCTTAGGATGAAAGCTTTTGGCATGTAGCACAGCGTTACCAGACGTAGGTTTCCTGTATAATCGAGTTAAAATCTCAGAGTTATCAACATAGACTTCCAGGTCCAGGTAGAAAACCTGACTGCTGCTTACTTGGCCGCTGAATACTAGGTTAAGGTCATTGGAGTTCAGAAATGTTATAAACTCCTCAGCCGAGGATTGTGAACCCTTCCATACGATGAAAAGATCATCGATGTAACGGGTCCAAAATACAACTTTGTCCATCCACCTTTCAGGTACTTCCCTCCAGGCCACGTGCTCCTCCCACCAGCCAACAAAGAGATTCGCATAGCTGGGGGCGAAGCACGTGCCCATCGCGGTACCGCGTTGTTGCCTGTATAGCTGCCCTGCGAAAATAAATATATTATTTTCTAAACAGAATGCTAGCATTTTAAGAAGCATTTCATTGTGTTTTTGGAACTTGAGAGGGCGCTTATCTAAAAACCACTTGACCGAAGCAATACCTTGATCGTGGTTTATACAGGTATACAAAATGGTAATATCAAGTGTAATAAGCAGCATATCAGGTTCCCACTTTATACCTTCAATTAACCTTAAAAAGTCTTGCGTATCTCCAATATAGGAGCTAAGATTCTTTACCCAAAGTGCCAAAAAAGAGTCCAAATAAATGGAACAATTTTCAAGAAGGCTGTTTATATATGCGACTATTGGTCTTCCAGGGGGCCAGTGTAAATCTTTATGGACCTTGCGGAGGTGATAGAAAGTGGGTAACGTGGGGTATTCACATAATAAAAAATTTAATTCATTAGAGTCCAACATTCCCTCATCTCTCCATTCTTGTAGGTTCCGATGGAAAGTTTCAATGCAATTGGAGTACTGTCTTCTGGTCGTGGGCAAGTAACATTCTCGGTTTTCCAGTTGGTTTAGGGCTTCTCTGATGTACTGTTCCTTTGGAAAAACCACAATATTTCCCCCTTTATCGGAAGGTTTTACTACTATTGAGTCGTCCTGTTTCAGACTTTGAATGGCCTGCCATTGTTTCTGAGAGATATTAAAGTGCTTGTCCTTGTTGATTTTATATTGGAGATTTGTCAAATCCTGTATCACAGCATCATTAAAGACGTCTATGGCATCATATGGCATCTGAGGACAAGTTCTTGATTTCCTTTTAAATCCACTGTTTCCGCTAGCCTGTTCTATTCCTGCATATGGAAGGCTAGATTGTATCCCTCCTGCATCATAAGGGTCGTCCATATGTTTGGATGTCTCCAGATTCTGAAGCAGTATTAGTGATTCTAGATCGCTGCCAGTAAGAATGTCCGTGTTGTGGGTCATAGTAGATGTTTTAGTGTCTTGGGCTTTTTTAGGATGCATCAAGTGCACTTTCTGAAGCTTTAGCTTACGGATAAATTTAAACAAATCTACCCTTGTTTCGACATAGTTGAAATCTGTCGTAGGACAAAATGTTAATCCCAATTGCAGTACTTTCAGTTCATCTTCATTTAAAATCCGGTCCGATAAGTTGATGACGCTTTTTTCAATCATCGTTTGCCCCTGCTGCCCTTGCTGCGGGTCACCCTGGATGTTGATGCTTCCTCGCCCTCTCTTACAGCATCTTGTTTTGCGTTTCTTTTTGAATTCGGAGGATGCGCCCTTTGTGCCGGCCTTTGGCGATTCTTGCGGGTTAGTTTGAACTCTTGAAAAAATGTAGGTTCCGCATCAGTGTCTCTTGTTTCTTCATTTGTTGTTTGCTCACTGCCGGAGGTTTCTACTTTAGATTCAGAAGTCTCCCTACTAAAGAACACACCAGTTTTCATTTTGGACATCTCCTTTCTTGGCAGATCATATTTGCGGGCGAAAGTTAAAATGCGCCCCTGCTGGTAATCTTGTTCGTCGCGCTGAAATTTGGTTTGTTTGAGATGACGTATTCCGTTTTCATACTCCTTCAGCCTATTCTTCATGGCTGCTCTCAGTTCCTCACTTTGTTTAGTGACTTTGTCTTTGTTTATCAATTCCTCCAAGTTCTTGATTTCTTCCAAGAGTTTTTTCTGGTCTCTCCATGCGTACTTAACCAGAATTCTCATCATCCCTCTTGCTGACTCCGTTGTAAAATCCGATCAGTCTTGTAATAGCAGGGGGTCAGGATTCTCGTAAGAGGGTACAGTAAAAATACGCAGGCCTCGTGGGATACGTCCCACCTCTAGATATCTTTCAAGAGATGTTCCTTCCCACCATTTTCTTATTTCTTTCTCTATCGTCTTTTCCAGGGTCTGATAGAGAATTTTCAAATTACTTGGAGGATTAATGGGATGGCTCGATTCTTTAAGGATGCCTTTCGTACGTGTGACTCCTTGTTTAAAAACATCTAGGGCAGCCTCCTCTCGCTCCGTGACTGTAGACATGGTTATGCTGCAGTTGATACTTCAACAAGGGCTGAGGGGGGATACATTATATCCAAAACACGGCTCTTATTTTCAGGGCTAACGCTGGCAGTAATTCAATCGGGCAAAACACAAAGAAGGAAGCAGCACTCACCGGGAGCTCCGTGCAGTGAACGCGGGTCCTCCGATCCGTGCACTCCTGGATGTCCCAACCGGCGCCGTGTCGTTTCACCGTGCGTTTACTCCGAAATAATTTCACGTTCAAATTCGCTAATCCTGCATAAGCGGAGAACTCGGAAATCCTTCACAGCATTGGGGCAAACAATCAAAATAATGAAGAAACAGAAGTTCACCATCATTGCAGCCACACTCCCTGGGTGCCTCCTTGCGCGGTGGTGAGCCGCGTTTCACAACACAAACGGTCGAAGACCAAAATTGTGTCAGCCGACACAAAACAGGAGCACACTATAGTCCGTGAGTAATTGTTTTTTAATTCATATAGAACCCCCCTCAGCGCTGACAGACGCGTTTCGCCGCTCTGGCTTTGTCAATGTCAGTTTGTTTAACAAAGTACCACCATTTTTAAAGTGAAAAAAGTGCAAGTGAAAAAAATGGTAAACATAAAAGACAGCTCAATACATGCATAATGCCTTGTTTTTTGTGTCGGCCATCTTAACATTTGTTGCAGCATTATTTTAAAAAGAAATGGTAAACAGTTTGCTCAACCTCTGTGTATAAGGAACAAAATATCTTAATTCCAAAATCTCAACCATATTCGTTGTTAATATAAACAATATTTAAAGAGAAAGCAAATATTTCTTCTCTCTTTTATATATTCTTTTCAATCTTTTTTGAATATTAATGTCGTGTGCGAAGCCATCTTCGTTAATAATTATGCTTCGCAGTTTTCTTTGGAATTATGGCTGTTATACCCAACATCAAGCCCTGAATGGGCATTCATGATCCAAAAAAAGAGGATCTCCAATAAAGGAGAAAAGTGCAAGAAAGGAGGCTATCTCACCCTCAGTTCATACAGTTGTGTCTCTTCGTTACATAACTAATCTAAAAAAGAAAGGAGAACAAAAGGCATACTTTCAGAAAAATAAATAAAGTTATAAGAGAGGAACCACCCGGTCAAAATATAATAACAGTTCTATACAAAGGAAGGATATCAAGAGTGACAATAAATATCTATCTTTATCCCATCTGAGCAGCCATCTATCTAAGTTGTTAGTAGTTTCTTTAACTGTATAGATCGCAAATCAAATTTAGTCATATAGTGTAAACAATTCATAGTATGACTCATGGTCTGGAAGCCTAAGAGGCATGGACCTCATTCTAAGTGGGCCCATAATTCCTCATCATTGTTCAGGCCTTGAGGGGCCTTGGTACCAAGTTCAATGATGTACCTAGATTCTAGGGAACGTAATTTCTTAACCCTGTCTCCCCCTCTCTCATTTTTGGGGAGCTGATCCAAACAATAAAAGCCCAACAGGTCACGATTACTCATATGGCAGTCTTCCAAGTGGCGATATATATATATACATATGTTCAAAAAAGAGTTGCCTCCAAAGAAAAGGCCACACACGGCAAGCGTTCACCATTTATTTTGAGGATTGCAGGATTAATCAGGCCAGCCGCTCCAAAACAGAAAATGTCAAGCCAGACGCGTTTCAGGCGTTCTGCCGCCCTTGTTCACTGGCAATGTGGAGAAAACAGCAGCAAGCGAACCACCTGCGCATATTTAAATATCCTGCCCCGGTGGGCGTATGCGCGATTGCATTGTGGTTACTGTAGTTCACTTTAAATAAAAACCCCAGTGGGTGCCGCCGTGCCCCAAAATGTCACAAGTTCTTACCCAAATGGGTTGATTGAAACTGCCAGGGTTGCCATCCTGCCCATACACCATCCTCAAACCGGACCTGCCATCCCTGCAGCATCTCTTTGTTCCTGGTGCTGCGGACCCGCTTTAGCAGTGGGGCCTTCTCGTAGCTAAGGCAGGCCGCACGATATGTCCAAAAAGAGTTGCCTCCACAGAAAAGGCCACACACGGCAAGCTTTCACCATTTATTTTGAGGATTGCAGGATTAAGCAGCCCAGCGCTCCAAAACACAAAATGTCAAGCCAGACGCGTTTCGGGCGGTCTGCCGCCCTTGTTCACTGGCAATGTGGAGAAAACAGCAGCAAGCGAACCACCAGTGCATATTTAAATATCCCGCCCCGGTGGGCATATGCGCGATTGCATTGTGGTTACCGTAGTTCACTTTAAATAAAAACCCCAGTGGGTGCCGCCGTGCCCACGAATGTCAGAAGTTCTTACCCAAATGGGTTGATTGAAACTGCCAGGGTTGCCATCCTCCCCATACACCATCCTCAAATCGGACCTGCTGTCCCTGCAGCATCTCTTTGTTCCTGGTGCTGCGGACCCGCTTTAGCAGTGGGGCCTTCTCGCGGCTAAGGCAGGCCACACAATATGTCGTTTGTGTTTTGGAGCGGCTGGGCTGCTTAATCCTGCAATCCTCAAAATAAATGTATATATATACACCATACACACACACACATATATATATATATATATATATATATATATATATATATATATATATATATTATCTACTGGCGGTTGCCAGTAGATAGTTATAGTTAAGACCTATTTTCCATAGGAAATCCACAACATTCTATTTGAAATAACTTTGGCGCCGGTTGACGATTCCTCACGAAATTTTCAAAACTTATGGCCCGCTCCGGTCCGCTCCTATCCTGAACGTTTCGGGGTGATTCGCTAAGCGGGGGCCGAGAAAAAAGGGGGGTCCCTAAACATGTTTTCCCCATGCAATTTTCCATAGGAACCTTTCATCGCAGCTACAGCCCGAACTGCTGAACGGAATTACACCAAATTTGGCAAAAAGATAGCCCTTGGTTCAGAGTCGTGCCTTTTGCTTAAATGGTGTAAATCCGTTCAGTAGTTCCTGATAAATTTGAAAAAGAAAACACATATATATCTGGGCGGAGCCTAACCACACATGTCATCGTGAGATCTGATTGGCTGTCAGCACTTCATCCTGGAATTGCTGGCAGCCATCTTGGGACCAATATAAATGATAGTACCCCATTGAAATGCATTGTAGTGAATCGAAGATTTTGAGGGTTACCAAAAGGAGAACTATAAAGGGTGATAACAGACTTTAGTTACATTAGAATTCATTTGTTGATGGTACCATACTAATTTCAGGAATTGTGGTGTGTTCTAAGGTGATTTTACCCTGTGAAAAACCTTCTGCTGGGATATCATGAATCATGTTTGAGAGAAAACTATTTTCACATGCTTGTCCCATACAGTTTTGGAAGGTGCTCCAGAAGCTAAAATGACAGCATATTTTCTGTAAATTCACATTATCTTTCTCAGTCATGTGAGAATGAAGTCTGACATTCTCAGTAAAACATGTACATCCAACAAGGGCAGAGACTGTCAGTTGATTCCTTTGTGTTCTACTGCAGCTTCCCAGAGTGTTCTAAAGAACAACTAGAGTGCTAACAGCCTTACTTATGACAAAAGTATGGCACACCTGAAGCCATCTTGATTGGAATAAACTGGTAACACTTAAAACATTTAATTTAAAAGGAACAAAATGATGGGGTTCATTTTGTCATAGCAATTATGGTTAGTGCTGTAGAAAGAAAAATTAGGACATGTTTCAAGTGTGATCTCAAATATCTTCCTGTTATATTTCAACAGGAGCAGCATGTCAGTTGATGCCTTTGTGTTCTACTGCAGCTTCCCAGAGTGTTCTAAAGAACAACTAGAGCGCTAACAGTCTTACTTATGACAAAATTATGGCACACCTGAAGCCATCTTGATTGGAATAAACTGGTAACTCTTAAAACATTTAATTTAAAAAGGAACAAAATGAGGGGTTCATTTTGTCATAGAAATTATGGTTAGTGCTGTAGAAAGAAAAATTAGGACATGTTTTAAGTGAGATCTCAAATATCTTCCTGTTATATTTCAACAGGAGCAGCCTGTCAGTTGATGCCTTTGTGTTCTACTGCAGCTTCCCAGAGTGTTCTAAAGAACAACTAGAGCGCTAACAGTCTTACTTATGACAAAATTATGGCACACCTGAAGCCATCTTGATTGGAATAAACTGGTAACTCTTAAAACATTTAATTTAAAAAGGAACAAAATGAGGGGGTTCATTTTGTCATAGAAATTATGGTTAGTGCTGTAGAAAGAAAAATTAGGACATGTTTTAAGTGAGATCTCAAATCCTCTTCTATTTCACTAGAAAATTCTGACATGCAGACTAAAACAATCACTTTCAATACCAGCAGTAGACTTCCAGTTAACTCCCTGGTGAGCAGTAGCTTTACTACAGTGATCTAATGAACAACTAGAGTGCTAACATTCTGAATTTATGGCAAATGTGTGACACATCTGAATGCCTTCTTGATGGAATCAAAGTAAAAACTGAAAGCATTTCCTACTGAGGAGACTGCAGTAAATGACGAAATTAGGAAACTTCATAACAAATAAGTCTCCCAAGATGGCCACCAGAGAAAAAGAGCCCAAATGTAGCACAAATATCACCCAGATGTAGCCCACATATAGCCCAATGACAGAAGTGTGCAAAACACTTTTTATTTATTAGTTTTTCTGCAGTTTTATATAGTGCAAACTGGTCAGGTATTGGAGCGTTACATCTTACTTGGACCCCTTATTGCGTATTTTGCACGAAGTACATGAGATTGATTGCGAAACATTGAACTTTACGATTCTGTTAACCTGAAGTTGCTCTGAACCGGGCTTTGTAACAGCCGTTTTTACCTACTGGTTTTAATTAATTCTCACTGTATTGTATTAGTAAAGAGGATTTACTGTTTTTATGTACACTTTTATGATCTATGTTTCTAAATCAGATCAAATAAAGTTTAATGAATTCTATGGCAGGACGGAGGCGAGGATTATGCATATCTTTCCTCACTTTATTTGCATAGCAGTTCAAAGAAAACGTAACACAACAATCATTAAACAAAAGACTACACAACCCATGAACCATTGGGGTGTAGTCTCCAAGGCAACTATAGTCCAATCATATCACAGTCCATCGTATATAATGTCGTGACGTCCCTTCCGCTTCCTCTTTCTTCACTGCTCGTCAGTTAAGTGCATTCCTTACATTCTTGGCTTAATCTGACGTTGTTACTGTTTGTATAGCGGTTTCTTGTGCACGTTATTAGCATTATTGCCTTGGTATTGTTTCATATTCCCTGCGCAGCAGGCTCCTGCCCGAGCGCGTTCTCCCCCTCGCAGTTTCTTCCGCTGTGTGCTCTGCGCGCGGTGAGATCCTGTCAGGCGCGTCTGGTCCGAGCGAGGCAGCTCCGTCGAGCGCTCCCGCTGGTCTTTACGCGCGTTTGGGAATCCGGTCACTCCTTTAGTGTCCGCTTGATTCCCGACCAACCCTCGCCTAATTTTGACACCGCTACGCGGTGATTTTCCCACACGGCCACGTTAGTGACCAGCGCCACCTGGTGGTGGTAATTGGTATTGCGCCTCAGTCTATTCTTATAACAGCTTCGGGAAAGCCCAGCTGTTGGAGCACCGGCGAGGGGGCTGTCTTAAGGATTTTAAGGGCATTTGTTCTGTGCTCACACCCTCTGCTATCATATCTTCTCCAGAAGACCATTTTTACTCCTCCTACCAGGAAGTGGAGGAGGAATGGCCCCCAACTTCTCCCTCCAGCAGTGGACCAAGCCCTCTCTCTGGCTATTTCTAGGGCGCTGGCTCCTCTTAGGGATCAGGTTGATAAGCTGGCGAAAAGCATCCTTGGGGTGTTCAGTGACCAAGATCTGGTGGTGGCGGGTCCAAGTAGCTCCCAGATGGGGAATAAAGGGCCGTTAAGCATAACGCGGGGCACTTGGAAGGATTTGATAAACTTACGGAGACCTTCCTCAAGAGTGCGCGAACAGCTAAAACATGCACCCTGCGGGAGGAGGAGGGGCCCGGAGAAAATTGCGACACTGTCACCACTATTGTAGACCCCGACGGTGGGTTTCCCTTAGAGGGTGAGGATGTATCGGAGGACAATTTCTCCTCCGATGAGGATAAGGACTCGGGGCGTCCCTGGCGTCCAGAGTCCCACTCCTCTCAGTCCCCGGTTGGGGACGTGGTCCACTCGGACATGTTCGAGCCTACCCAAATTTACCATCCTAGGTCGGCAGAGTGGACACCTGACGCCAAAGTGGCAGAGTATGTGGTGGGGAAAATCCATCAACCCCTTGAAAGGGAGGTCAGGAATAGGATGAGGGGAGAATGCCCCAGGCCCTCACTGAAGGGGAAGGTGGCACACACGCCTGAAATTGATGAGAAACTATGTACCTTTTTCTCCAAATATATGAGGGATCCCAAGAAAGGAATTGATAGGTCTTGGACGTGGTAGGGCACTTGACCCAAATTATTCAATTGACGGAGCGTTCCAAAGAGTCAGAATCCCCTTTGTCCACGGATATTGTGGCTGGTTGGGCGCACTACCCTAAACCCTAAAACACTACCCCCTCCACTACCCAAACACCACTGCACTACCCTAAACCCTAAAACACTACCCCCAGCACGACACCCTACACTACCCAAACATAACTGCACTACCCTAAACCCTAAAACACAACCACCAGCACGACTCCCTACACTACCCAAACACCACTGCACTACCCTAAACCCTAAAACACTACCCCCAGCAATACTCCCTACACTACCCAAACACCACTGCACTAACCTAAACCCTAAATATACCCCCCAGCATGACCTCGCACACTACACAAACACCACTGCACTACCGTAAACCCTAAAACACTAATCCCAGCTTGACCCCCTACACTACCCAAACACCACTGCACTACCCTATACCCTAAAACACGACCCCCTACACTACACAAACACGACTGCACTACCCTAAACCCTAAAACATTACCCACAGCATGACCCCCTTCACTACACAAACACCACTGCACTGCCCTAAACCCTAAAACACTACCCCAGCACTACCCCCTACACTACCCAAACACCACTGCACTAACATAAACCCTAAAACACTACCCCCAGCACAACCCCCTACACTACACAAACACCACTACACTACCCTAAACCCTAAAACACTACCCCCAGCACAACTCCCTACACTACCCAAACACCACTGCACTACCCTAAACCCTAAATCTACCCCCAGCACGACCCCTACACTACCCAAACACCACTGCACTACCCTAAACCATAAAACACTACCCCCAGCATGACCCCTACACTACTCAAACACCACTGCACTACCCTAAACCCTAAGACACTACCCCAGCACGACCCCCTACACTACCCATACACCACTGCACTACCCTAAACCCTAAAACACTACCCCCAGCACGACCACCTACACTACTGCACTACCCTAAACCCTAAAACACTACCCCCAGCACGACCCCCTACACTACCCAAACACCACTGCACTACCCTAAACCCTAAAACACTACCCCCAGCATGACCCCCTACACCACCCAAACATCACTGCACTACCCTAAACCCTAGAAAAGAAACCCCCACCCCATGTCCAATCCCCCTTACCTCTCACTCCTCATGGTTCCTCTCTCCTCGTGGTTCCTGCTTCACGTCATCTCTGAGGGGCGGTGCACGTCGTTGTGAGGAAATGGAACAGCCTCTGTTTCCTTACAACGACATGGATCGTCTACATGTTTTTAGAACGCATGGTCATTTACCATACATACCTTTACAACAAAATTCGTTGTAAAGGCATGCGTGGTAAATGACCATGCGTTCTAAAAAATGCGTAGTAATGACTTCGTGATGTACAACGCATGCGTGGTAATGCATGCATTGTAATGGTATCGCAAAGTAAAAAAGTCGGCGGCTGTTTACCGATCGAAGCTGGCCCCTGTTCTTCAGTGAGACGTTTATTTGATTAATTAGGAGGAAGGAATGTGGTTTTTTTTTTACCGAAAAGTGCATTCCCGGCTGTTGTATTGTGAAAGTGTCCGCGTGGCCTGGTTTCACTTCCGGTGAGAGAGTGGAAGAGTCTGTTTGGATCTAAAGGAGTTCTGTTGTTGGACGGGGCCGGCGCGACATGTCATCAGAAAACATAGCTAATGGAAAGCGTCCTCCCTGAAGTGTGGAGCAGTGCCATGAGAGGTCAACGAGTGTGCGTCCCACCGCAGTATGACCGTACCGCGTGACCCATGTGCCGCCTCCAGGGTACGGGAGGCAGAATCGGCATTGAAGGTCCTCTTGAAGACCGTTGTAGCACTAATTCTACATTTTGGTACTAGGGCATTTTAACTTTGTTGTTACTGCCAAATACAAAGAGAAGATCCTGTGTTATTCAGTGCCCTCGTTACCTTTTTTGTGGGTTGTGGTGCTTGTCACTTCGCTGCCCCGCCGGTGCACACGACTGGGCACCCCACCTCGTGTGCCATCTGCAGGGCCTATGCCCTCGGATCACTGTTTTCGGTTTCTGGAGTGGCAACATAAACAGTTGCTCCCAAAGGTCTAGCCTGAACACTTAGGTGAATATCCCCTGCACCAGCATTCCACGGAAATTCTTTCCTAGCTCTCCCACGTCAACGAGCACGGCTCCGCTCGCGACACCGTATGACGTCATCGGAGCCATAAGAGGACCTCGTCGGCGTGCTGACGTCAGTTCCACCCATTTTTTCCGTGCCACCGAGGCAAACAGGGGACCGAGACATTTTCACATGTATACATAGTATAATAAATATATATATATTCACTGAAAAAACCATAGGTTTCAGGAAAGTTATAGTTAGAAATTAGCATTTAAAAAACCTTAGAAATTCACTGAAAAAACCATAGGTTTCAGGCCCGTTATAATTAGAAATTAGCATTTAAAAAACCTTAGAAATTCACTGAAAAAACCATAGGTTAAAGGGGCATTATAGTTAGTTGGACATTTCACTCGTACAAAACCATAGAAATTCCCCCGTTATAGTTAGTTCAGCTAACTATAACTTGCGCGCCCGCAATGCACTGCTGATGACGTCACATATTACATCACTCATGACATGGTCAGTGACATCACTCATGACATCACTGATGACTATGCATATATATATATATATATATATATATTTGTATGGAAGCAGAGAACTCTGGGTAGTTCCCAAGTTTATTATAGAGCACCCTACAGCACCAGCGACGCTCTGAATTTGCTCACCTCAAATGCCTGCTTTTCTATCAAAGTTTTTAAACATAGGATGAGCATATTGCCATCCACGGCGAGATAGAAAGGGGAAAAAGCGCCTAATTATGAGTTTGGTGTGCCGAGGACCGCCAAACTCATGGTGGCACAGCGGTGGCAGTCCGGCCACGGCTGCACCGGCGGTCCGACTGTTGGATTACAACTTGGGCGGTCAGACTGCCATGGCATCATTGCAACCGACAGGGATCGGAGATCCCTGGTGGTGGTGCAGCAGTCTGAGGGCCGCAATATGCTTGGTGGTGCCCTGCAGCACCACCAAGCATATTACGACTTTCCTCACCAGGGCCCCCTCTTGGCGCTGTGCATGGGGTGCATGCAGGGGAGCACATGTTGTGCCCCCCTGTGTGCATGCACCTCACTCTTGCACGGCATGGACTACACAGTCCATGCCATGCAGGAACGTGCACTGTTGGTCCCGTTGCGGTGCAGTTTAAGGCTCACACATGAGCCTTTAAACTGCACCGCCGCCAGACCACGATAATACTGGTAATCTGGTGGGCGAGTGATGGGTCTCTTTGGCGGCATGGGAGCGGGGCGGTGGCATTGTGGCCAACTCCCACACCACCAAACTCGTAATCGGGCCATAAATCTTTTGCCATTTCTACAGCAAAGTCTTTAAGCATAAGATTAGCAAAACACGTGTCATGGGTTGCATTTATTCATTCCAGGTTGGCTTGGATGATATTTTACCAATCCATAGCTGTAATACTGTGTCTGGAGTGGTATAAGACTTTTGTCATTTTACAGCCAGGCATGGATGGCACTGTGATAATCCTATGCTTAAAGACTTTGCTGTAGAAATGGCAAAAGACTTTGTTTGGGGGAGATGGGATTGTATTCCTTGGCATGAGGAACACGTCTCCAAAATGGAAGGGAAAGGCGCCGAGGGGTTCTTTTAGTAAGCTGCCCATCATCCTGGTAAAAGGGCAGAAAGACATTGCATACCACTAATTTATATAGGGCGGGCCAAAAGGCTGGGCTTGTAGGCAAGTAAACATACTTCTAGTTTGTAAAACAATCTCTGGTCTCAGCAGCAGATGTCAAGAAAGAACCCCCTCCTCACAGACACCATATGAGATTTTGCGCTTGAGAAAAGCAAGGAGACAAACACTTTCATCAAGGATTACAGATACTTTTTCGCAGTGGAAATCCAGAGAAAACACACTTGCTTTGCCTTGACCATGCCCACCAACTTAGGATGATTAGTTATTTACAGAAGTGGAGTTTCAACTCTGGCACCTGCTTTTTTTATATCTGTAAGTGCTGCCTATTTAGGTTACATTTCTGTTAAAGGAGCATCGTTGCAGAATGAATGCTGCCATACCTATTTATCCAAGAAGAAACCAGTGTTTTGTGCAACACCTCTATCCTACTGGAGTACTTTCGACTGGCTAATTAGTAAGTGCTATCTTGTTGGCTAAATGTATAGTGCATGTCCTACACTAGAACTGTATAAAGGATGCCGAGAAAATGTCTCCAGTGACCTTGTGTGTCTGTAAATTTGCCTATGTGATTGTTCCTCGAACGTCTTCACCAGATATCTTTAGAAAGTGGAACTGCAGAGAAATCACACCTAGGAAAATGATTGCATCTCCCCCAAAGAAACAAAAAGTTACTTCTGGAGAAGTAACTCTTTCTTTCTTTGGAGTGAGATGTGATCATATTCCTAAGCTTGAAGAAGGCATCTCCAAAATAGACAGGAAACGCATTGGTGGTTCTTTTTGTAAGCTGTCCATCATCTTCGGAAAAGGGTGAGAAGATGTTGCATACCGTTAATGTATATGGGGCAGGGTGAAACGAGCGGGGCTTGCAGGCAGGTTTACATACTTCTAGTTTGTAAAAGTTTAGAACACAATCTCTGGTCTCAGCAGCAGATGATAAGAAAGAACCCCCTTGTCACAGGCACTATATGAGATTTTGCCTTTGAGAAAAGCAAGGATGCAAACACCATCATCAAGGATTACGAATAACATTTCACAGTGGATATGAAAACATACTTGCTTTGCCTTGCCATGCTCACGAAGATAGAATGCTTAGTACTTTACAGAAGTGTGCTTTAACTTGGACACCTGCTTTATTATACTATAGGGAGGGGGATGGCACGGCCCCCCTCCCTGGGCCGATTTTGGCCCCAGAGACCTCATCTCCTAGGGCCTGGCCTTTTTATTCTTTTTTTTTAATGCGGAGCGGGGTAACGCTGCCCCCCCTCTCCAAGCTGATTTTAGCCCCAGGGACCCCATCCCTTGGGGGTCTGCCCAGGGTTTCGTGGGTGCCCCCAGGTGACCCAGTCTGCATTGGGACAAAGGGGGGAGCCTCAAGGCCCCGGTGGTCCCTGCTGGCTCCCCGCCTCCTGTAGGAGCCGGGACTGATTTTCCACAGGAGATAAGAATGAAGCTCCCAGTGTGTGGAAGCAATTCGTCTGTTTCCCTGCTTGCCTGAGACCGGGCATGGAAACAGATGAATGCTCCGCTTTCAGCAAGGCTCGCTTGCTGAAACCAGAGTGTTTGCTGTGGGTTGGCAGGAGTGGTTAAAGCTCCCGCCAAGCCACAGCAAACAGCTATGTCCCGGGTGTGGGCACACCAGGACATAGCGGGAGCCGGCACCTGGAGGGTGGCAGTCCCCAAGGTCATCTATGGCTCCAGGAGGGGGGCCTTGACTAGTTTGTGTATGGAAAGTTTCAAGGTGATGTGTCAAACAGGGGCCGAGAAAAAAGGGGACCCAAAATGCAAAATTACCATGCATTTCCCATTGACTTTTTGAGAGAGGGCTAAAGCAAAAACTGCTGCACAGAATTACACGAAATTTGGCAGGAAGCTAGATCTTGGTCTGCAAATTGTGCTTTTTGTGATTTTTTATAAATTCAGTAGATTTTGAGAAATTAAGGTTCACGCATATATTAATCTAGACAGTTGGGTCCCTCGAATCCGATTTTAAAAAATAGAGCTTTCCGATTGGCCAAGAGAGCTTCCTTTCCACTGGAACAATTCGTTCCTGTGGGAGGGCCCCCTCTCAAAGTCATTATAGTAGTCAAAAAGCAGGGGGTAATGAGTCCCGATCCTTTGCCAGCCTTTAGTATTAGAGCCCAATGATTGTAGTTCACTTGTTCTTGACAATGGGAGACCCCCTCCCCATTATTAGTGCTGAGCTTGAAAATGTGCCAGAACAAATAGAGGTCATCACTCTTTTTTCAGGAAAAAATTCCAATTTAATGCTTTTTTCAGAGGTTTTTATGATGCTGGACTCTTGCCGTACTTTAGAATCATGTACAGCACAAATGAATCAGAGATCCATAAAGCAACATCTGACCGACCCTGATGACTTGTCAATGACCGGACGTTTTCGATTCCAATTTTAAATGTATACCTCTCTCGAAGCACCAGTAAAAGGGATACTCCCTGAGATCATAACCTATAGAATCACGCCCTGAGGAAGCCCCGGGCCAGATGGCCAATGTAAGGGGGCGAAACACGTCAAAGCCATTATAGGCCCCAGGAAGCCTACCCCCAGGCCTGAAATGTTCAGAAAAGGGAAGGGGGCAGTTCAAAATTAGGTAAAGAAGCCATATGGAAGTTACCTACCACTATGTAAACTATAAAACAAACTAGTACACTCATTGGATGATGTAATCTGGGCGGTCAGGGAACATATCTCTCAGGGGCGTCCATATTCGGTGCCTGTATGAGTTAAATCCGGCTCCTTCATGCTCAGTGTCTGTTAGCGTGGTTGCTGGAATGTGAGCTTGGGCACACCCTGCGTTAGTCTGCTCTCCAATAAGGTTACTTAGCAGGCTTTCAATATCACCCATGGCTAGGTTGATTCCTGCAGTGTTCTTTTTGAAGCATGAAAACTATATCCCTGCTCCATCCAACAATGACGGTAACTTTGTCCTTAACCCCTCTTTATCAATCTGAGCCCTTGGCACCTATATAATCCCTGCCGTGCCTCTTTGTAGTAGAGGCTACATTCTTATTTCAGGTAACTCTACGGGTTTCTCCCTAACATGGCGTTCACATCTTTTTAGACATTCCTGCATGTAGTGGAAGTTTCACTTTGGATCTCCTCCTCCATGTTGGATGCAGTTCTCCACTATATCCATGTCCTCTGGTTCAAATGATCCTTCCTTCGTCCAAGGTCTATTATATTGGTTCCTTTGCTCAGGCTAATAGTTGGCAGAAGGGGCGCGCAAAGATCTCACCTTCCTGTTTGCTACTATTTCCCTCGGGATTAACTTGCCTTTGTCATGCACTCGTACATCCTCATTGCTGCTCCCCTCATGTGCAAGCAAAGGCGCAATCCTATTTTTCCTGCATCTCGTTTGGGTTAGTACTAGGCTGCCCTGGTCTTTAAATTCCTTGTCAGCCCCTCTCCTTTGTCGACCGATTGGTGAGGCTCTGATCTCTACTAAAACCCTCTAATCTATTTCTGCCTCCGATTCTTCCCAGAGTGGTGCCCTGTTCCAACCCCGCTTCTCTCATGTGAAGAACACACTGCCTTGTGTTCTTGCTGCACTTCCTGGGCGCGTCCTCTTTCTCTCTCTAACCTTAGCTCACTCCTTTCTTCCTCCCCATCTAGTTTGTCTCCTTCTCTTTGAGCTATGTGCTGTTCTTTTTGGCCAGACTTCACCTTCAAACTCACTCTCTGTGGTCTCCTCAGCTACCTGGGCAAATGCTGTAGCCCTACCCTCATCATCAGTTCCCAGGGGAGTAGAATTCCCTTCCTCACCCCCACTCGTTGAATCGCTATCTATAACCGCCACAAACCTCCCTGTCACTTGTGTATGTCCACCTGAATTAGTGGAATCGTGTGTTCAGTTTGAGGTTGAAGTTCTATGTGTTTTGCGTGGTAGACGGGGGGTCGAGCTTTTGGGGACCTTTCCAAGAGACCTAGGCTGCGCTGGAAGCATCTGGGCTCGCTGACCTTTTGGTTCCTTCTGTTTGGGCCTAACTGTCTGTCTTTCGGTGGGGGTGGAACGGCCGGCTCCTACTATTAGCAGATTGGAATATCCTAATGTGGGGGGAGCTGGTGTGAAGACTGCCATACCTGCATATGGTGGGGGAGGTGCTGACACCTTGCTTGCTATCGGCATAGTAGGGCTATTGCTCTGGGCCTCTTCAAAGATGGCCCATAGTTCTAGTAATGCTGCTCTCTTGTCTCTCTATTCACCTGTATATTTAGTTTTTATGTGTGTTTTAGTGTGTTCTATTAGGTTAGTATCAAATGTCCCGTCCTTGGGCCAGGGAAATGTGTGTGCCTTCGTGTGTGCGTGCCACTCTTGGCAAAGCATAATAAGTTTCTTTACCTGTGTGGGGAACCGGATTTCCATGTGGTTTAATGGGGAATCCATGATAACTCTAGTGGTTTTGTGGACAAAATATGACTCAAATCTTTTGGGAGTTTTGTTTGCACTAATCATGGGGACAAACGTATGCAGTGCACGCTTAGAATTTTATGTACTATAAGCTCAGCGCTATTCACAGATGCATCAAACAATTCAACTGGAACAATTCAATAAACACAGATAACAATGCATATGAAGAGCTGTAACATAGGTAAAAAATGGAATATTAAAAACAGTATCTGAACAATATCAACTTTTTGCGACAAATACAGTTTGCAAGAAAGAACAGCATCCTCATATGAAGCATTGAGACAAAGACGAGAAAGTGCAATATTTATGACAGTCTCTGATCAACTCTTGTACAAAATACAGTTTGCAATAAATAATAGCATTGTAACATCACATGTACATTACACCAAATTAACAAAGTTGACAGAAAAAAGTGATTGCTTTGTCAAAAATGTCTTAGCCCGCTCCTAGTGCATGCTATCCTGTAACAGGGGAAGGTCTGCGTGATACACGGTGCTAAACGAGCCGATAGTCTGCCAATATCTGCTCGGGCACAAAGGTATTAGTAATAGATGTGGAAAAAAGAATAACTCATGAACCACAGGCTCCTCTTGGCCACACACAAGTTACACCCTGTTTCTCAGGTCCAAATCTTTTTCCCTAACGTCCGAATCACACCCTGTATCAAACCCAAGTGTCCCATCTGTGTCACACCCAATGGTCCAAGCGTAACGTCTGTGTCACACCCAGTGTAAAAAGCGTACTGTCTGTCTCATGCCCATCGGTCTAAGTGATTAACACCTCTTACTTCTTTCAGATACCACCGGTGTTAAGAAAGCAGTGGCACTAAGAAAATATTTTAGACTAAAAAATGAGATTGAAGTGCTAACTCTGCCCAATCAGGAACAAAATCAGCATCCTGGGAGCTATCAAGGGCTATACAATAGATATTCACCATTCCTAGCGAGCTAACTATAAAAAAATGACTTACGCAGGATCGCCTCCGAGGCCGCCTTAAGTTTTCTCAGTTAGGGCATGTATATTGGTAATATGCCAGATTCTGTCAGTGGAAGGGCGCTCAGGTTACCTTTTCACGCTTTTCCCTAGTTCACCATATGCCAAATGCTTTAAATTAGGTTCTGATGTAGTCTGTCACCCTCTGTGACGGCTGCTTCAGGACCGCGGATTCAGCAGAACTTCCAATCAATTGCGGTGTCTGCTAACCTTCCTTGATCCACAAATGTGAAT
The DNA here is from genome assembly GCA_963921515.1 of Calotriton arnoldi. Taxonomy (NCBI): domain Eukaryota; kingdom Metazoa; phylum Chordata; class Amphibia; order Caudata; family Salamandridae; genus Calotriton; species Calotriton arnoldi. The sequence continues at coordinate 145,874 of CAWUFW010002656.1, read as the reverse complement.
ATGTCCGGGCTGGGTGTCCTTCCTATGGCTGCAGTCAGTTTCGAGGTACCAATCAGCTCTGATGGTGGCTTGCCAAAATGTTACTTGAACATGAAATTTCTTGATAAAAACAAGAAACAAGAGGCGTTTGGCAAAACAGGAACCGGTTTTTAATTAAACATAGCGGCCAGGAGAACAGTTACAGGCACAGGGTCTGAGGACTGTCTCAATTTACAATTGATCTGCGACTTTCTTATATACAGTTCATCACAGGTAATAAAAATTTCCGGTGATCCTTTTATGGTGAGGAACGTACGTTGCTGCCTTTGGAGTCATAAATTAGATGTCTAATGGATAATAAAGGTGGCCTTGACCTTGCGTGGACACAGTGTGGCCAGTGGGTAACATATCCAGAAGTCTGGCATGGGGAGCGGCATGGTCTGGCATGGTGTTTTAGGAGCGTGCGTACCCCCTCTGGCGATGTGTGTCCTTTATTGGGGCCAATCTCCCTTGACCATTGTAGTGTTGCTGCGCTTATCTGTGGGATTGGTCTAAGGTTTCCTTAGCGTGAACCCCACCTGTGACCTATCAATCGATAACCTTGGGCATAGATCTAAGTGCTTGCCTGACTACGTATTTGCGAGTCGGGGTTGATGTGGAGTTCACTAAGGGCAAATTTGTTAATAAAGACGTGATTTCGTTCGTGTTAGACCTGGCATCCTTGGCGTGGGTCTCCCTTCCATTTTTTTATAATGCCTCCACGGTTGCCGATATGTTTTTGCTGGACTAGATGCTCATGGGCACTTTGCCGCTGCTAATCAGTGCCAAAGTGCAAGTGCTCCCTATCGTTAATTGATACATGTATTAGTGACTCCATGATTGGATGATTGGTTTACTTGTCAGTCCCTAGTACAGTGCACTCAGTGTGCCCAGGGCTTGTAAATCCAATGCCGCTGGTGGGCTCGCAGCACTGGTTGTGCCACCCACAGAAGCGGCCTGTAAAATATGTCTCGGGCCTGCCATCGCAGAGCCTGTGTGCAGCCTCGGGCTGCCATGTCGACTTGGTGAGTACACCCACTTACCAGTCCCTAAACCTTCCCTTTACTGCATGTTGGTCACCCCTAAAGTAGGCCCTAGGGCAGGGTGCATTGTAAGTATAAGGTAGGACATGCCCTGGTGTGTGTGGCATGTCCTAATAGTGAATTACAGCCATTTTCGTTTTTCACTATTGCAAGGCTACCTGCTCCCCATAGGCCAGAATGGGCAGACTGACTATTACACCTTATAGTCAGAACTGACCCAGGGAACCTGGTAGAAAAACGAATTTAGTATGCCTGAACTCAGGAGGATAAAATACATCTTTTAGTGAAGTTGGTTTTAACATTCTGTGTTCGAAAATACCACTTTTAGAAAGTGGGTATTTTCTTGCCTAACTATCCAAGCCTGCCTCTGCTAGGTTGTGTATTCCTTGTCTGGAGATTGAGTGACAGGGGCTGGGGGTGGCTACAGGAGACAGGGTGAGTCAGCGCAGGTCTGAATAGGGCTGTGCCTGCCTTCCACAATGCTGGCTCCACCTCCTGCCGGGCGGCTGAGCACTCTGCCCCACATTCTGAAAGGAAAGAAGGAGTCAGAAAAACAAAGTGCTCCAGGACTGACCAGAACTGGTTTTGGACTAGGCAGAGGCCTCTCTGCCTCCAGAGAACAAAGAGAATCAGGGTATAAGAGGGGCACCCAGACCCCAGGAAGATTAGATCACTTTTGGGAACAAGAAGAAACCTTTACTGAGGAGCGGAACCAAGAAGAAACTGAGGAGAAACTATCCCTAAGCCTGAAGTGCTGCTTGGGGGATTGGCCTGCAGTGGTTTGCCTGACTGCCAAAGAGAGGAGAAAGGAACTTTTGCTTTGCTGTGACTTTCATCAACTTGTGAAGGATCTCCAAGGGCTTGGAAGAGAGCTTGCCCCCTGACCGAAGTCCCAGGACCATTGGACTTCACCCCCTTTGTGAATTGCTGCTGGAAACCTGTTTCAGTGGCTACAGAGGTAGGGAGCTGTGACCGACTCTCACGACCGACTCGGTGTCCTGCAAGCACCGCATCGAAGCACCGTCTCGCCCTGCAACGCACGGCCCTGGTCTCACCGACTCCGTCAACGAGCCGCTGCCTGCACCGCATCGAGGGACAACGCGTCCTGCAACGCTTCGCTACGCCGAATCGAACTGGTCCGACCGACACGGTCACTGCTGCTGAGTTCGAGTCCTGTGACCGCACCGGAGTTGGGCACCGCTCGCACGCTTTGCGACGCACCGCCCGACTCGCACCGCTGTCCGGACTGATCGACGCCAGCTCCTGAATCCGGCTCCGTCGCCGCACCGCAACCTGCCAGCACCGCATCGAAGCACCGTCTCGCCCTGCAACGCACGGCCCTGGTCTCACCGACTCCGTCTCGACGACGTCAACGAGCCGCTGCCTGCACCGCATCGAGGGACAACGCGTCCTGCAACGCTTCCATTTTTGCATCGCGACCGCGACGAACAGCCATCCGGCTCGCACGCCCGTGCCTGCCGCTTCAAGTAAAGGTACTGTGACCGAGTCTGTCTACACTGTGTTGGCCCGCCTCGACGCGGTCAGCTGGATTTGTTAGACTCTGTTTGTTCTCGACATCGCCGTAGCCGGAGGAGGCTACCGACTCGCACAGAACCTTGAATTAAGCCTTTTTGATCAGAACTAAGTATTCTTAACAGTATTGTGGATTATTTTTGTCGTTTATGGTCTTGTGATAAATCTATATAAAGTATACCTATTTTTATAAATATATAACCTGTGTGGTGTCCATTTGTAGTGTTGTCACTTGATTACTGTATGTGTTCACAAATGCTTTACACACTGCCTCTGAACTAAGCCTGTCTGCTCGTGCCAAGCTACCAAGAGGGTGAGCAGGGGTTATTTCGAGAGTGTACCTACTCTCCCTGACTAGACGCAAGGGTCCCTATTTGGACAAGGGTACATCCCTCTGCCAACTAGAGACCCCCAAATCTAACATTGGTGGTCAGCGGTGAGGATTCTGGACTTGCATTTGTGACTCATGTACAGTGATTGGTGAACACTACTTAGTGAGTGCAGACCAAAACGCAACCACATACTTTAATAGCATTTTTTCTGGGATTTCCTATTTTTGCAAATGCCAAGTTCAGTCACTATGGAGAAACCAGCATCAGTAGCCTCTGTTGAATGTGATTGGGAAGAAGAGAGGCTAGAATGCTACACCCTTAAGCAGCTCAAGCAATTCTGCAAAAAGTTTAAAGTGTCCATGACCGGGATCTCCAGGAAGGAGGACCTCCAAAAGGCGCTGAGGGCCTGGGTCGAATCAAGGAGTGCCCCTGTGGAGGGGCTGAGAATGCAGAAGGGCAGCTGGAGGGGCTATTGGGTCTAGGGGCTAGAAGACCACCTTCCCCAGTAGGTAGCAGTGTTTCTGCCAGAGGACTGTCTCCAGAGGAGTTGGAGGACAGGAAAGAGAGTAGGATGCACGAAATAGAGCTGACCAAACTCAAGCTGAATAAGCAGTTAGAATTCGAAATGCAAACAAGGAAATTAGCCCTAGAGGAAAAGAAAATGCAGTTTGAACATGAGAAAGTTTTGAGGGAGTTGGAATTGAAGGCCAAGAGCTTAGAGATTACTCCCTCTGGTGGCAGTGTACCGCCTGTGCCTGTTGAAGCTAGGGTGTATATTCCCAAAGATGTGGTGAAGGAGTTTTTAAAAATGACGACATAGGGCAGTGGTTCAAAGCCTATGAGGTAGCCATGTCTTCCCACCGGGTCCCTGAGAAGGATTGGGGAGCGGGGTTGTGGGGACGGTTCCTCAGTGAAGGGCGGGATACCTTGTTGGATTTGCCCTCTGAAGTCTATAATTCGTACAGCCACATGAAGGATGCCTTAATGACTAGATATGGTTTGACCCCTGAGCTTTATAGGCAAAGGTTCAGGAACTGTAGTAAGATTGAAAGCAGTACCTGGGTTGAATATGTGACCTTCTTTTGCAGAGCCTTGGATGGTTGGGTAAAGGGTAGCAAAGCGACTGATTTTCAGGCGCTCTTTGATTTGATTGCCTGGGAGCACTTGTCCGGTAATTGTTTTCCTGAGCTACGCCAGCACCTGATTGATAGTAAGCTGACTAACCCTAGGCAGCTTGCTGAGGAGGCGGACCGCTGGGTGAGTACCCGGGTCCACAAGGGTCACGTGGGAGACTCCGCCAAGGGTGGGCAGGGTCCCCAGCAGAAGAGTGGGGGGACAAGGGTAAACAGAAGGAGTTCCATAAAGGGCCCCAAAGTAGACCCCAAGGGAACCAAGGGAAAGGTTCCCAGCCTCCCCTGAGAAGAAGCCAGTGGCCCTGACAGGCCCCCTGTTCACCAGGGACCACTGGTATGTTACAAGTGTGGCGCCCCTGGCCACAAGGCAAACGATCCTCGTTGCCCTTTGCATGGAAAACCAGCACCCACCAGTGCAGTCCCCCGGCAGTTGGCTAGTGTAGCCCTGGGGGAGGAGTTGGGTGCCCAAGGTGGGGGATCCCACAGTGTTTTCCCTTGTCTCATTAGGAGACTCTGAGATGGTCCCTAGGACCCCGCTGCCTGAGAACACTAAGAAATACAGGCAGTGGGTGACCATCAATGGCCATAGGGTGGAGGCTCTGAGAGACACAGGAGCCAGTGTGACAGCTGTCAAGTGTCACCTGGTGTCTAAAGAGCAGGTTATCCCTGATGCATTCTATCCGGTTGTTGCCGCTGACAACACAGAGAGTCACTGCAAGGTGGCTCAGGTTCCCTTTGAGTGGGGGGTCTCGGGTACTCTTCAAGTAGCTGTGAGGCCAGCCATGCCTGTTGACTGTTTGTTAGGGAACGATTTGGAGAGCTCACCTTGGGCTAAGGTGGAGCGGAGTGCGCATTTAGAAATGTTGGGCTTGCCTGATTGGGCATGTGTGACCACCCGGTCAATGGCAGCTAAAGGTGTTCAAGAGGACCTGGAGCCTGAGAGGGAGGCCCAGGTGCCTGCCGGAGAGAGAGGAGGCAGGGGGCGCGGGAAACCGGCCCCCGAGGTTCCCACGGTCCAGGAGGAGGCAGACCCTGAGGGGGATGCCCTGGAACCTACAGGGGAACAGGTAGCTGAACTGGGGGACCTACCTGAGCTGACCCATTGGCAGCAAGAAGGAGGACCCTCCAGGGAAGAGTTCTGCAAGGAGCAGAACACATGCCCTTCTCTCGTGGGTCTGAGGCAACAGGCCACAGACCAGGCAGCAGGTGATCAGTCTGGATCACATTGGGTTTACTGGGAGAATGGTCTCCTGTATTCAGAGCCTAAGGTTGCTGAGCCTGGGTCAGCCCGTGTGCTGGTGGTACCCCAGCGCTTCAGAGCCTTCCTACTGGGGTTGGCTCATGATGTACCGTTAGCGGGACATCTGGGGCAGGACAAGACCTTTGACAGGCTTGTTACCCATTTCTATTGGCCCCAGATGCGCAGGAGTGCCGCCACTCACTGCAGGACATGCCAGACTTGCCAGGCAAGTGGAAAAAGTGGGAGGAAGCACAAGGCTCCTCTCCAGCCATTCCCTGTGGTCAGCACCCCCTTTGAACGGGTGGGTATTGACATTGTGGGGCCACTGGACCCCAAGACAGCCATGGGCAACAGGTTTATCCTGGTCTTGGTGGACCATGCCACCCGGTACCCTGAAGCCATCCCTCTGAGGACAGTGACGGCCCCCGTGGTGGGACGGGCACTGATGGGAATTTTCTCACGTGTGGGATTCCCTCAAGAGGTGGTGTCTGACAGAGGTACCAACTTCGTGTCCAAGTACATGAAGTCCCTGTGGCAGGAGTGCGGTGTAACTTACAAGTTCACCACTCCTTACCACCCTCAAGGAAATGGTCTGGTTGAGAGATTCAACCGGACCCTCAAGGGCATGATTATGGGTCTGGAAGAACCCATGAGGCGTAAATGGGACGTCCTCTTACCATGCCTGTTGTTTGCATACCGGGAGGTGCCACAGAAGTCTCTAGGGTTCAGTCCCTTTGAGCTCCTCTATGGACACCCGGTGCGAGGACCTCTGAGTTTGGTCAAGGAAGGCTGGGAGCAATCTCCCAGGAAACCTCCCCAGGATGTATACAGTTACATGCTGGCCTTCAGGAACCAGACTAGGCGTTTCAGAGAGCTTGCTGAGGCAAATCTGGAAGCCAGCCAGGAGGAGATGAAGCGGTGGTACGACCAGAATGCCACTCTGGTAGAGCTTCAGCCTGGTCAGAAAGTATGGGTCATGGCCCCTGTGGAGCCCTGTGCGCTCCAGGACAGGTGGACCGGCCCTTTTACGGTGGTGGAGCGCAAGAGTCCAGTTACCTATTTGGTGGACTTGCAGTCTCCCAGGAACCCCTTGCGGGTCCTGCATGTGAACCGCCTGAAGCCCCACTTGGAGAGGTCCCAAGTGGGCATGCTCTTAGCTACAGATGATGGAATGGAGGAGGAGACCGAGCCTCTTCCTGACCTCCTGTCAGCCCGAGAGCAAGATGGGTCAGTGGAGGGAGTAAACCTCTCTACCTCCCTGACACCTGAGCAGCAGGGTGACTGTCGCCAACTGTTGGGACAGTTCCCTGACCTGTTCTCCCTGGTTCCCAGTGTCACCCATTGGTGCGTCCATGATGTGGACACTGGGGACAGTCTTCCTGTGAAGCACAAGGCTTACAGGGTGACTGACAGGGTCAGAGCCTGCATCAAGGAGGAGGTCTCCAAGATGTTTGCGCTAGGGGTGATTGAGTCCTCTAACAGCCCTTGGGCCAGCCCCGTGGTCTTGGTTCCAAAAGCTGCCGCGCCTGGTGCCACACCAGAACTCCGGTTCTGTGTGGACTACAGGGGACTCAATTCCGTCACCAGGACTGACGCCCACCCCATCCCCAGAGCTGATGAGCTCATAGATCGGTTAGGGGCTGCGCGGTACCTCAGCACGTTTGACTTAACGTCTGGATACTGGCAGATCGCCTTGACTGATGGGGCAAAAGAGAGGTCAGCATTCTCCACACCAGATGGGCACTACCAGTTCCGGGTGATGCCCTTTGGGATGAAGAATGCCCCTGCCACCTTTCAGAGGTTGGTCAACCAGGTGTTGGTTGGACTGGAGGATTTCAGTGCCGCCTACCTGGATGACATCGCAGTGTTCAGTGCCCGTTGGGAAGAGCATCTGCGCCACCTCTGGGAAGTGTTGATGGCGCTGCGGAGGGCAGGCCTCACAATCAAGGCGAGTAAGTGCCAGATTGGGCAGGGTTCTGTGGTGTACTTGGGACACCAGGTTGGGAGCGGCCAGGTGGCGCCCCTCCAACCGAAAATTGAGACCATTCTGGCTTGGGAGCCCCCCAAGACCCAGACAGAGGTGAGAGCCTTCCTAGGACTCACCGGGTATTACCGGAGATTTGTCAAGGGGTATGGCAGCATTGTTGCCCCCTTGACCGAGCTGACTTCCAAGAAGCAGCCCAGGAAAGTGATTTGGACTGACGCCTGTCAAAAAGCTTTTGACACCTTGAAGACTGCCATGTGCACGGCGCCTGTGCTCCAGGCACCCAACTTCTCCAATGAGTTCATTGTTCAGACCGACGCTTCAGAGCATGGTGTAGGGGCTGTTCTATCACAGATCAATGAGGAGGGCCTAGACCAACCTGTAGCCTTCATCAGTAGGAGGTTACTTCCCGGGAACAGAGATGGAGTGCTATTGAGCGTGAGGCATTTGCTGTGGTCTGGGCACTGAAGAAGCTGAGACCATACCTGTTTGGGACTCACTTCCGGGTTCAGACAGACCACAGGCCCCTCAGATGGTTGATGCAGATGAGGGTGAGAATCCAAAGCTGTTGAGGTGGTCCATTTCCCTACAGGGGATGGACTTTACGGTGGAACACCGCCCTGGTACAGAACACGCCAATGCTGATGGACTGTCCAGATTTTTCCGCCTTAGCGATGAGAACTCCCTAGGGGTAGGATAGTTCTCCCCACATTTCAGCTGGAGGGGACACGTGTTAGACCTGGCATCCTTGGCGTGGGTCTCCCTTCCATTTTTTCATAATGCCTCCACGGTTGCCGATATGTTTTTGCTGGACTAGATGCTCATGGGCACTTTGCCGCTGCTAATCAGTGCCAAAGTGCAAGTGCTCCCTATCGTTAATTGATACATGTATTAGTGACTCCATGATTGGATGATTGGTTTACTTGTCAGTCCCTAGTACAGTGCACTCAGTGTGCCCAGGGCTTGTAAATCCAATGCCGCTGGTGGGCTCGCAGCACTGGTTGTGCCACCCACAGAAGCGGCCTGTAAAATATGTCTCGGGCCTGCCATCGCAGAGCCTGTGTGCAGCCTCGGGCTGCCATGTCGACTTGGTGAGTACACCCACTTACCAGTCCCTAAACCTTCCCTTTACTGCATGTTGGTCACCCCTAAAGTAGGCCCTAGGGCAGGGTGCATTGTAAGTATAAGGTAGGACATGCCCTGGTGTGTGTGGCATGTCCTAATAGTGAATTACAGCCATTTTCGTTTTTCACTATTGCAAGGCTACCTGCTCCCCATAGGCCAGAATGGGCAGACTGACTATTACACCTTATAGTCAGAACTGACCCAGGGAACCTGGTAGAAAAACGAATTTAGTATGCCTGAACTCAGGAGGATAAAATACATCTTTTAGTGAAGTTGGTTTTAACATTCTGTGTTCGAAAATACCACTTTTAGAAAGTGGGTATTTTCTTGCCTAACTATCCAAGCCTGCCTCTGCTAGGTTGTGTATTCCTTGTCTGGAGATTGAGTGACAGGGGCTGGGGGTGGCTACAGGAGACAGGGTGAGTCAGCGCAGGTCTGAATAGGGCTGTGCCTGCCTTCCACAATGCTGGCTCCACCTCCTGCCGGGCGGCTGAGCACTCTGCCCCACATTCTGAAAGGAAAGAAGGAGTCAGAAAAACAAAGTGCTCCAGGACTGACCAGAACTGGTTTTGGACTAGGCAGAGGCCTCTCTGCCTCCAGAGAACAAAGAGAATCAGGGTATAAGAGGGGCACCCAGACCCCAGGAAGATTAGATCACTTTTGGGAACAAGAAGAAACCTTTACTGAGGAGCGGAACCAAGAAGAAACTGAGGAGAAACTATCCCTAAGCCTGAAGTGCTGCTTGGGGGATTGGCCTGCAGTGGTTTGCCTGACTGCCAAAGAGAGGAGAAAGGAACTTTTGCTTTGCTGTGACTTTCATCAACTTGTGAAGGATCTCCAAGGGCTTGGAAGAGAGCTTGCCCCCTGACCGAAGTCCCAGGACCATTGGACTTCACCCCTTTGTGAATTGCTGCTGGAAACCTGTTTCAGTGGCTACAGAGGTAGGGAGCTGTGACCGACTCTCACGACCGACTCGGTGTCCTGCAAGCACCGCATCGAAGCACCGTCTCGCCCTGCAACGCACGGCCCTGGTCTCACCGACTCCGTCAACGAGCCGCTGCCTGCACCGCATCGAGGGACAACGCGTCCTGCAACGCTTCGCTACGCCGAATCGAACTGGTCCGACCGACACGGTCACTGCTGCTGAGTTCGAGTCCTGTGACCGCACCGGAGTTGGGCACCGCTCGCACGCTTTGCGACGCACCGCCCGACTCGCACCGCTGTCCGGACTGATCGACGCCAGCTCCTGAATCCGGCTCCGTCGCCGCACCGCAACCTGCCAGCACCGCATCGAAGCACCGTCTCGCCCTGCAACGCACGGCCCTGGTCTCACCGACTCCGTCTCGACGACGTCAACGAGCCGCTGCCTGCACCGCATCGAGGGACAACGCGTCCTGCAACGCTTCCATTTTTGCATCGCGACCGCGACGAACAGCCATCCGGCTCGCACGCCCGTGCCTGCCGCTTCAAGTAAAGGTACTGTGACCGAGTCTGTCTACACTGTGTTGGCCCGTCTCGACGCGGTCAGCTGGATTTGTTAGACTCTGTTTGTTCTCGACATCGCCGTAGCCGGAGGAGGCTACCGACTCGCACAGAACCTTGAATTAAGCCTTTTTGATCAGAACTAAGTATTCTTAACAGTATTGTGGATTATTTTTGTCGTTTATGGTCTTGTGATAAATCTATATAAAGTATACCTATTTTTATAAATATATAACCTGTGTGGTGTCCATTTGTAGTGTTGTCACTTGATTACTGTATGTGTTCACAAATGCTTTACACACTGCCTCTGAACTAAGCCTGTCTGCTCGTGCCAAGCTACCAAGAGGGTGAGCAGGGGTTATTTCGAGAGTGTACCTACTCTCCCTGACTAGACGCAAGGGTCCCTATTTGGACAAGGGTACATCCCTCTGCCAACTAGAGACCCCCAAATCTAACAGTTCGCATAAATGAATGTATCGTTTTTCATATCAGCATCGACTTTTTCCATGTTACCACTGATAGGCAGGCTTTAAAGGCCCCTTAAATGCGAATGCTGCCATGCAAATTTATCTACATCCATAACTTTGGGATTACTGTGTCAATTTGTACAGCACTGGTCATGTATTTCATGAGCAGTGGAGTACTATCACTGCAATTCACACAGGAGGTATTTCTGTCCCCCAACTGCAAAGCAGTTTTCCCAGTGTCATCCCTCCAACTGTTTTGGGGTTGCACCAGGAGAGAGGGAAGGTACGCCAGTCACCCATCCTTGGTTTAAGGATGCACTGAAATCTGCAGTGTCATCAGAATGCACATTTTGCCCTTTGGAGTATCAGACTGAAAAATAAATGCGTACACACACTGCAATTTGTGCACGTGTTTTTTACAAAATGCACTTTTTGCCACTCTATGCTAGGACAGAGCAAGGAGGAAAACAATTAATAAATTGGCGCAATGTTGATTTCCCCCTGTAGTAGTTTTACTTTGCTGTTATACTCATATTTTATGTGTTTCGGTACACAAATAGAACCACCGATGCAAGTTCCGGATTTAAAGGCACAGTGTACTCAATCCCTGCCAGCTGAGACTTTGCACGTTCTCTAATTTGCATCTGGTAACAGCCCTGCCAGTGACCTGCAGTCTGACAAATTCCAGCACACTTTCGTTTTTGTACTTTAAATCTATCTTTGTGTATTCAGGTGACAGGCTCCTCCGACAACCTATCTGTAGTAAAAACGAAACAATCATCGAAAGGATTTCCTTCCTAACTCTTTCCATGCTGGCACCCTGGCGCCCAAGTAGGCCGGGAGAAGGCTCTTAGAAAAAAAACACTTCACAAATAAATTACAAAATACACATTCTGCAATTCATACAGCAGCAATGTCTGATCAGAAACTCCAATAAAATCCTCTCGCCAAAGACAATCAGTGGCCAAGTGTTAAAAAATGTATAGGGATTAGTTTAAAGAGATTGAATTTGGGAGCTTAACTATATCAAATTGTCGGGAAAATGATGTGATTTAAATCGGCTCCTCATTTTGCTTACATCATGCGACTACTAATTTTACATCGACCTATGCACTTAGCAAATACAATATTTAATGCTTTCGACTCTTAACAGAGAAGCATTACTTACTGTCGAATTTTGAGGATCTCGTTTTGGTGCTGTCGCCGTTTATTCGGAGTGCTTATGAACGCCTCTTGATAATGAAATCCATTTTGCAGCAGATTTCCTTTCCGCTGCTACTAACTTCTCCTGCTGGGTGGTTTGCTTAAGTGAGCACTGATGGATGTGTTTTTTACTGCACCCGCCCATGATTGCTGGCTTATGGCATGCTCTTCAAGAAAGCATCCGCCCTCTGTTGGAAATTCGCTGCAGCCAGCATAATAACCTCCTCAGTAATTGGTTCTGCCTCAGTGTTTTCAGTGGTACCCAGCTGCCCGGTGTAACTTTCTGTTTCGTTTCTGGCAGTTTGTGAAGATGTGACACCAGCTGCAGTCGCCGCCTTTTGTGGGATATGCACCACTGCTGTTGAGAGCATCCCTGTCCTGCTCCCCCTGTCTCCGTCTCGAGATCGCCTTCAGCCCATTGGGAACCCGAAGAAATATCCATTAACTACTCTGCTTGCTGCTTCGAAACCTTTCTACATTTGAAATCACAATGCTAGCCTGATGGAATGATCTTATGTGAACTCAGGAACCCTCTCTCCTTTTGGTTCCTGTTTTGTGTACACGACTCATCTTTTTTTACTGCTCTTTCGCAGAGGCTTTAGCACGTCTTCCATCTTCTTTGTCACAGTCCTTAAAGTGTGAATATGACTTTTCTGGGAAATGAGCAACTGTGCTATCCCTTAAAATTTCAAATAATAATGTTAGCCCCTCCCCTTTCCCTGTGGTACCTGCTTGGTCTCTCACCAGGAAGTCCTGTTTGCCTGTCCCCCCTAAGGCAAACTCCTCCTTAGATGCTGCTCTGTCTCGAGTTAGGCCTCCTTCTTAGTTTGTTTGCCTTCAATTTTTGAATTGTTTTATATGTTCTTTGGAGAGGTTCTTCCTTTGCAGGCTTCATGTGATCATATCTGCAAGCCATCTAGCTTTTCTTGATTCATAAGGATGGGCCTAGCAGTGCAGGCTGAGACCCTGAAATCTGGTAATCTTTTGGAGTGCAGGTAGAACACTACACTACAGGCGGTGATTGGTTAGAAGAGTCTTGATTTGCAGAGTTGTCTATGTACAAAACATTTTGGTGGCATGCTTAATGGCTTGGGGAGCGGATGTGGTCTAACAGGCTAGGGCGGTCGACCTCAAATCTGGGGAACCGGGTTCGAGTCTCGGCAATGACACTCAAGATCCTGTGATTCTGGGCAAATCACCTAATCTCCCCGTGCCTAACAAAAATGAATGTGTCCTTGTGTAACGCAACTGGTGCTCATGTAAAGCGCTCTGATACCTTCGGGTCAAGTTTGCGCTATATAAAACTCTGGAAAAAAAAATGGCCAGAGTGGTGTCCATATCCCGGCATGGGTCACTGCCTAAAGCCTATAGTGGAGGCAAAAGTCATGAAAGATAGACACATGAGCTTTATATTAATTTGTAATGTCTGGTTGAGAAGTTGCTGATTATGAGTGTGACCTATGCGGGAAGAGTTTTGATTATGAGGATATATGAAATCAAGGAGAGAATGAGTTTAGGGAAGGATAGATGTGAAAGGAAAGTGAATAGCAGGGTTTCAGGTCAAGGCCCACAGGGAAGACACCACAAGAAGACGCCCTTAACCTTTATCTCCTTTACCTGGAGACCTGAGCTGGGTGCCCTGGGATGTAAGGTCAAGAGGGGGTGGGAAAGAAGAAGAGAATGACTTAAAATGGAGGGGCAAAGCCAAAAGGTAGGAAGTAGGGGAAGAGCACAGCAGAGGTGTGTCACGGGGTCAGCAAAGAAACCACCTTTTGCATTGAAGTGTGGCACTTGGGAAGATAAAGTCCTTGTAAATAAGCATACAAAACACATCCACCTTGTGCCACAAACGTACAAACACAATCCCGAATAAATATGGTGAGGTAATACCATTTGGGAGAATGGACACTCCCTTGCTCAGAGCCTTGTGAGGAATCGACAAGCGTGATGCTTCCTCATCATTTCAATAAGAATATGACTGGCCTGAGTAGGCTCCGCTTTACAGACATCAGAAATTTGGGCTTCAGACCTGAAGTGCAGATCCTACTTTGCAACATATGTGAGCTAAGTTCAGCTTGTTTCTGGTTCCAACACCATTCCGTCTGACATCCCCAGCGAATCTCTATGTCCTTAGGACCGGAGGAAAGAATTGCATGTAAACTTGACTGAGATTCAGGGCTGTCCCGATGGAGCCACAAATCAGACACAAAGGCCTCAATTACTCCTGTTTACAAGGGTGTCAAATTTATGAGTTTATCATATTTTATTGCATTTGGTGTAATTACTAGATGCAATAAAATCCAACAGTAGGAATTTTTCCACGTCAAACTTGAGTGAATTTACCCACAGGCTGGGAAAATAGTGGGAAATTTGGATTTTGGCATGGAAGGCACCAACATCTGAATGTTATGCCCCATTTAGATTGGGAAATTCGTAACTGGCAAGATTTATTGCACTCAAAAAATTATGAACCCCAGGGTGTCATTATTTATCCAGTCAAATAAATATTGCACCAATACTGAGGCTCTCTTAATGGAAGCCCAAGTCTAAATCTAACAAAAGGATATAGAAGGTGTCTCTCCTTAATGTTGGATCTTCTACCAATTTATAATTTTTTTACTTGAAAATATAGGGTCTCGTCGATTCGCCTCCTCCATTATAACACATTTAAGCCAATGGCTGAGGTTATCAATAGGCGCATGTGTCAGCGTGGTGGGAATCTCGTCATTCTTCCTCTTCCCCAGCTTTATCACAAAAGTTAACCATGTTCTATAGCTAAGCCCAGGCGGAATTTTTTTTTTACACTTGTCTAATTTTGCATAATATCTGGCATTTTCCATTATGCTTGTCATATGAATTGCCTAAGATTTCGCATTTACATCTTATTGCATAAACAAGTATTCATTCTGGTAAAAATCTTTTCACAGGAAATATGCTAGAAGGTTTTACGGAATGCTAGCAGCTTTAGTATGCACTGTTGTTTCCTGCTAAACACTGTCTATTGAGCAAATTGATTATGAGTTGATTTTGTGTCTGAGAGCCCTATTCAGGACATTGTTTAGCTCAAAGTTCACTTTTTTTACAAGAGAAGTGCCATAGAGCATCTGCCTTTTCCTGTTGCGCACGCTCCTTCGTTTTTTAATGAGTTCTTTGTCATTTTGGCCCATAATTATTGAAAAGTGGCGCAGTGCAGCAAACCACCTTGCTGCGCAGTGTCACAGGGAAAGGGCAGGAATGCGCCATATTTATCCCAATACGGCACATTCCTGTCCTTTCCCCAGCACTAGTGCACAACGGGCTGTCTAGCGCGAGTGCACACACCCTTGCACCATGGTACAAGGATGCATCCGTTGCATGCAGGATTGTTTTTGTGCAGAAAGAGGCACCTTCCTGCACAAAAACAATGCCCTGAGGCATATTCCTCTATCTATGTGCACTGCAGAATACAGCACACATAGAAAAAGGAAGTAACGAGGAGAAATAAAGGTATTTCTCCTAGTTACATCTCCCCTGGTAAGGCGTAGCATTGTGGCGCATTCCTAGGTTTACCAGTGCTGGTAACTCTGGGAATGCGTCAAAATGCAAGCAATGAGCCCCAGGCCCGAGCTTATTGATTAATTGGTCACAGTTGGAATAGCACGTAGCCATCAGACAAACACACGAACAGGAAACCTTAGATCAATCCCACGGATAGGCGCAGTGACATTGCAATGGTCAAGGGGGATTGGCCCCAATAAAGCACACATGGGGGGGAAATGCACGCTCCTATCACACCATAAAGCCAGATGCCACATAAGGTAGGAACATATAGGCAATCAGGACACAGCACAAACAGTGATCCCACGCTCCTAATGCCGGACATCTGGACACATTACCCACTGACCACATTGTGCCCACGCCAGGTCGAGGCCTACCTGTATTTTCCATTAGACAATTAATTTATGACTCCAAAGGCAGCAACGTACATTCCTCACCTTATATGGATCACTGGAAATCTTTATTACCTAAATGAACTGTATAAAAGGAGGCCACAGGTCGATTGTAAATTGAGACAGTCCCCAGACCTTGTGCCTGTTACTGGTCTCCCGGCAGTTATGTTTAATGAAACTAACTGTTCCTGTTTTGCCAAACTCCTCTTGTCTTTTGTTTTTTCAAGGTATTTCCTACTCAAGTAACATGGAACTACCCACGCAATCCCCATGGAACACTTTCATAGGGCAGAGTAATGCAATGCACCGATTTGTACTGCGTTGCGTTACTCCTGATTTATGAAGCCTCTCAGGGCCACACAAAGTGGCCTTGCGTGGCTTCAGAAATAGAATTTTTGAGTTGTGCTGCGCATGTACTTTTTTGTGTGGTGCAAGCGCAACGCAACTGGGCTCATAAATATGGGCCTTTGTATTTTGATTCTGGAGGGAACACATCCTTCACCCTTTGTAATCTGTGCTGCGTTATCCACCTTTGGATTGTTTTGTATTATTTTTAAGAAAATCAAGCACGTTCAGTTTAGAATTTTGAAAAATACTTTATGTTTGAGGGAGGGCAGGAACCACCAATTATTTTCACTTTTTGGATTTTTTTAAATTACGTCTATCTCTGGATAGCCTAGATTTTGGACTTGGGATGCAAAGCATGCTCATGTGGATATTAAGGGTTAAGAGTGGAAAGGTAATGAGCATGTTGGGGTGTTGTAGGCCTGGCAAAATATAACCGTTCATTTTCGTTGTTTTATTGTATAGATTTGTGATTATACTTTGGTGTTTTACTGTGTGGGGCCTAGTCCATTGTAAGCCATTGATGTTTTTCTCGGTTGAATTTTTTGCATTCTTGATGTGCTACAGATATTTTAGGGACCTGTGGATGGGCTATAATTCATTCCATATTTACCTTATTTTTTGTCTGCATGTGGCTGTAAGTGATGCAAGTAGTGTTACAAGAGTCCACGCCTAGGTAGCCAGTTATTTTGCCTTGTTCTCAGACACATTTTCTCTGTGTGTTGGTCGACCATTTTATTTTTGTTTGAAAAAGAGAGGTATTTGTTTAATGTGTATTATTTTTCCATTTTAAAGGTCTTTGGCTGATGTAAATGTTAGCTAGGACTGTTTGTGTTTGGGGTATTTTTAAATGTTTTAATTCATTTTTTTCAGTTTCCTTGGTGCTGTTTTGTTAATATTATTTGTCTTAATTGATTTTTCATATTTATATTTTGCTTTACTAGTATGGCATGGGTCTGTGTCTAGGACTAGGCATACTTTGTGTATATATTTGTGCAATGCTTGCCCTCAATACAGCATGTGTTTGTTGGTGGTGGGGGAAGGAAGGGGCTCCAGGGCAGGCAGCTATTTTGCCTTTGTGCTTCTCCAAGAATTACTTTACATGTATTTGTCAATTATTTTGAGAAGCCAGGGCAACGCAGAGGTTGGTTTGATCATACATGTACCTCAGCTTCCAATCAATTTAAACAGGCCCTGCACTGTCAACCTAGAGATACCGCTCTGATCAAGACCCTTTGGTCTAATTATGAAAAAGCTCTTTGTGCCAGGAAAAAGGAGCTACAAGAGGCAGCATGGGACAAGTTGTCTATGGCTGCAGACACTGCTGACTATAAACTGTTTTGGGAAACAGTTAACTCTTCTTTTTTAAAGAGTGACTCTTTCCCTGAGCTGTTATCTCATGTTGCCTGTGATGCCTGGGTAGCCTATTTTACAAACATCTTTAATCCATCCGACGAGGAAGCGGGTGTACACAGAGGGAGACACAAAGGGACTGGCCCACCTACTTTTAAACATCGCGATTGAAGACATACAGTTGAGACTGAAGGGAAGTGCTGGGGGGAAAGGTCCGGGCCCAGATGGGGTCTCAGTGGACGTTTATAAAGCTGCTATCGATTTGTGGGGACCAATTTTAACTAGGGTATTTAAATCAGCAGCTATAGAGTGGATCCCTCCTTCATGGGGATGTCAGTTATGGTTGTATGTTAGAACAACGAGTTCCTCTACCCCGCAAACCTTAACAACGCAGTCTCTATAACGACTGCGTCTTAACCACGAATTGCTTTACCACACATGCCTTTACCATGAATTTTTGTGGTAAAGGCATGCATGGTAAACGGCTATGCGTGGCTAAGGTTACCACTCCCCCGAGCCCTAAATGCAACCCCGCCCTCCCCATATCCCTAAAAACTACCCCATCTCCCTCCCTGAGCTATAAAAGCAACCCCTTTAAAAAATATCCTGAACCCCTCTCTGAAAATTTTCACGAACCACCCTCCACCCCCTAAAAACCACCCGAAGCCCCACCCCCTAAAAACTATCCCGAACACCCCCACCCTCGAAAACTACCCCGAACCCTCACCCCTGAAAACTACCCCAATCCCCCAACCCCTGAAAACTTTTCCTGAATTACCCTGAACCACCCTCCACCCTTGAAAATTACCCCAAACCCCCCACCCCCTAAAAGTACCTGAACCCCCACCCCTAAAAACTACCCTAATCCGCCAACCCCTCAAAACTACCCCAAACACCCCACCCCTGAAAACTACCCCGAACCCCCACCACCCCTGAAAACTACCCCAAACCCCCCACCCCTGAAAACTACCCTGAATCTCCACCCCCTAAAAACTACCCCAAACCCCCCCACCCCTGAAAACTACTCCAATCCTCCCAACCCCTAAAAACTACCCCTGAATTACCCTGAACCCCCTCCACCCTTGAAAACTACTCCGAACCCCCACCCCTAAAAACTACCCCGAACCCCCCTAAAAAATCCCCCAATACCCCAACCACTAAAAATTACTCCAAACCCCTCACCACTGAAAATTACCCTGAACCCCTACCACTGAAAACTAACCAGACCCTCCACCCCCCCTGAAAACTACCCTGAAACCCCACTTACCTGTCCGTGTCCGCTTTCCGACTCTCCTCTCTCCCTGCCCATCCCGAACACTAGACAGACTTTGCCTTAACCACGCACAAGCATGGTTAAGGTTAAGTCGTTGTTCGGGCAAGTCGTTGTTTGGCTTGCGGGCTTCTGGAACTCGTGGCTCTGGCCTTGTTGTTCCGGATGTTTCCGGTCAGTTATTATACTCATTTATAAAAAGGGTAATAAATCAGATCCAAAAATCTATCGTCCAATATCGCTTTTGGACTCATCTGCAAAAGTGATGAGCAAAGTTCTATTAATGAGACTAGAAGAGTGGGGAAATGAAAATGCTATACTTTCCCCGGTGCAATTTGATTTCAGAAAAGGAGTGGGGACAATAGAACAATGTGTAAACCTGGATCTGTGAAATACACCTGTGCCAAAGGAGGGAGACTATATCTATGATGTTGATCTTAGTAGCGCCTTCGATCTTGTTGACCATTCTATTGTTTGGCCGACTTCACTTACCCTTGGTGCACCTAGACTGATTATATGTTTCCTCGCAAGGCTCTATGAGATCCTGTCAAGTAAAGTGCGATTTGGACCTGAGGGCAAATGCACGCCAAATTTCGATGTGAAACGATGCATACATCAAGGTTGTGTTCTTGCCCCACTTCTCTTCTCATTGTTTATCAATGAGGTGGACAAGGTTTTAAAAGCGGTCCAAGCAGACGCCCCGCAAATCTCTGGGAGCCCCACCCCAGTGCTACTTTATGCTGATGATGCCGTTTTATTATCCAGTACCTCAGTGGGCCTACAGTGATTAATTAACAGCTTTGGGGACTTTATCTCCGCAAGGAAATTGGTAGTCAATAAATCCAAGACATATACCAAGATATGTGGGCCTAAATCAAAGAAATGCAAAACTTTTTATATTGATAATACTCCGGTAGTTACTGTTGATACGTTTTGCTATCTGGGAGTAACCTTTTCAGGTAGTAGGACATGGTCACACGAAATTGCCAATGTTCGATCCAAGATGAACAGAAGTGCTCATGGGATCTTCAGGTTTGCGGCAAAATTGGGCAATCGACCAATTAGAGATATGTTAGCCATTTATAAGGCCAAAGCTGTTGCCTCCGCTACTTATGGAGCTGGACTGTGGGGCTACTATTGCAGCAAGGCATTGCAGACTGAAGAAAATTACTTTTTAAAGCGTCTTTTAAGTCTACCCTCTTCAGCCTCTACAGAAATAATACATCGGGAGTTAGGGCTACAGTATTTAGCAGATTTAATTTCAGTGCATCCCTTGTTGTTATGGAGGTCTATCTAGGCCAAAGAAGAGACTAGCTTTACAAAGTCAATGATTATGGATTGTCTGTCCTTGGACAAGGCAATGTGTATCCCCTGGCTCAGATATATTAGCAACACATATAGCAAGTTGTTCGACTTGTGAATCCAGCCTACTCCCGCACAGGTGACTGTTTTAACCAAATTGCCAATTAAGGATAATTTTTTTGATTCACAACATGGAATCTCATATCAATCAATAAGGGGTTTGTAAAGCACACAACTCACCCATAAGTGTCTCAAGGCGCTGGGGGGGAGGGTGTGCAGTACTGTTGGGGTCATCTGAAGAGCCAAGTCTTGAGGTCTTTACTGAACTGGAGCAGTGTGGGGCTTTGCCGGAGGTGGAGGTCATTCCAGGTCTTGGCTGTGAGGTAGGAGAAGGACCTTCCACCCCCTCTGTTACTGTAGAAGCGTGGGATGGTGGCTAGGGCGTGGTTGGCTGAACAGATGTTTCTCTTGGGGGCTTGGAATGAGAGACGGTTGTTGAGGTATTTTGTGGTGCGATGTTGTGGAGGGCCTTGTACGTGTGCGTGAGCAGCTTGAAAGTTATCCTTCTTTCGACAGGGAGCCAGTGCAGATCACGGAGGTGTTGGGTGATGTGGTTGTCCCTGGGAATGTAAAGGATTAGTCTGGCTGAGGCGTTCTGGACGGTCTGGAGCTTGAAGAGGAATTTTTTGTTGATTCCGGCATAGAGGGCGTTGCCGTAGTCTAGTCTGCTGATGATGAGGGTGTGTGTGACCGTTTTCCTGGATTCGGAGGGGATCCATTTGAATGTTTTACGGAGTATGCGGAGGGTGTTGAAACAGGCTGAGGAGATGGCGTTGATCTAGCTGTTGATAGTGAGCGATGAGTCCAGTATGATGCCGAGGTTACGTGCATGGTCTGATGGAGTGGGTGGGTTTCCAAGGGCTGGGGGCCACCAGGTGTCGTCCCAAGCTGAGGGGGTGGAGCCGAGGATGAGAACTTCTGTTTTCTCTGAGTTGAGTTTCAGGCAGCTGTTCTTCATCCAGGTTGCGAGGGCTTTCATCCCTTCTTGGAAGTTGTGCCTGAGATTGTGTATGAGATTGGCAGGGGAAAAATCGACTGTTATATTTTACCAAACAATCCAGTCTGAGAAGGGTTTTCAAAGTTATTTAACGCGGGTTACAAATCCATACCACCGCTTCGTAACAACCATACTTAGACTTGGAATTGTTCACTATTTAGTTTCTTTTCCTATAATGAAATCTTGTCCTTTAGATTTGATCCCCTGCCCCTGTGAGGGGAAGTTCAAGCAAAGTAGAATTCACTTTATGCTCTTTTGTGATTTTTAGGCGTCATTATTTAAAACCTCTTTTTTTTAATACAAAAAAACATGAGAACGTATATAGCTGCTATGAAACTCTTGACTGATCTTAATGATATTGGGGTTTGTTATAATGTCGCTTCATTTATCGTAAAAGCAATAAATATTCTGAAAAGCATTAATTTTTAAACAATAATGTGCTATGAGTGATAAGGACCTGGTCTTATGTAATCTGATATCAAATTTTTAATATGATTCTTTTTTCATTGTAATGTGCTTTTATCATTGCAGTTGCTTTTATGGTTGTTTGTATACAGCAAATAAAGCTTGATTTAACTGAATTGAGAAGCCAGTATGTATCTAATAGGTAGTCATTTTTCCTTGTTGTCCATGGCTTCCTCGTTGCCAAGCCATGTGCACATTCACCATTGTGTGAAATCAGTGTGTGTGTCTGATGGCTGATTAGTAACTATTTGCAGCCATTTTATGCTACTTTTAAAAGCTTTCTACTGGCAGCCCTGTATTACAGACATTTAGTGGCCCATAGATAGTCCATTGTTATCGTTTTTAAATTAATTTAATAATGTTTTTCCAGTCTCCCTCGGGCTCATTTAAGAATCTCATGTGCCCTGGAAGTGCGCCAGGAATTATTTTTCAATTTTGTAAAATGTTTTTTTTAACATTTTCTGCTATGGTGATTGGGACGCTGGGCCATAGTTATTGTTTTTTTTGGTAATTTAATTGAACTTTGCCAGAATCCCTCTTGTTCTCATCGAAGTCCATAGACGGCACCAGGTAGTATTTCTCTTTTTTCAGTCTGGGCAAAATTTAACCAAAATATTGACAGTTGACATATTCTCTATCTTTGGTGGACAAATAGGAGTCTTTGGTATTAGTGGAGACCCTGTGTCAAAAACTAGAACGTTCCAAACCAAATCTAATTTTCAACTTTCACTGAGAAAGTGCTGGTATTGGTTTCTACTGCAATCATGAGTGCAGCATATTCTTTATTGCAACCATCTCACTATAGACAAGTTGTGAAGCTACAGATTGTATGTGCAGCACTCCACACTTTGTCTCCTTCAAGGCAATTTAGGGAAGACTATTACTCAGTAACACCAGGACTGGCAGTTTTAAAGCCATTTGTCAGCATGCAATAGTTGGAATGTTCTACATCAAGAAATCACACATAGCTGCCAACATCCTGGAGAGTTCAATATAAAAGTCTAGGAATGGCTTCGACCGAGATGTCTCAAGACTGTGGTTGTTGCCACTAGCAATGAAAATGAGATTGTGAAAGCCTTGACAGATGGAATGTATTTTAGACTGTTATGTTTAGCTCATTGCATCAACCTGATGGTGCAAGACTTTATTAAAAAGGAAGAAGGAAGCCACCCCAATATTAGTCACCTGTTGGAGGATTTGCACACATTGTAACCCTTCCTTAAAGTCTGGAAGTGTTTGAGGATCATTCAACAAGCTATTATTGTCCTTATAAAAACCCTCAAAGAGGAGATTCCGACCCATTAGGACTCAGTTTTGTACCTGCTGCAGTGCCAGTTTGAGCAGTACAGGTATATAAAGGATTATGTGCTACAAAGTAGAGGAGATGCTTCTATCAATGATATGTCACTGGATGTTCTCAATAATGCCTGAACAAAATGCTTACAGCCTTTGAGGTTTTGCATGGGACGATAGTAAGAAAAATTGTACCATGAACCAAGCCATATCATTGTTGCCTTTGCTGCAGGCCCGTTGGGGTAAAATGGAAAAAACTGTCACCGATGTTAATGAAGAAGCAGCTAGTTTGGTCATCAGCATACTCCTTTGCCTGGATACAAACACCAGGGAGAAAGGAGAGATCATGGCCCCTGAAAAGTACATCTCTGCTGCTATTCTGGATCTACAATACATCAAGGATTGCCTACTTTCATTCCTTTTTCAGTGCTGGATTTCCCCATTTATAAAAATATGAGTGTGAAGAAATGAACTGAACTTGAAGATGAAAGATTGTAAAGTAAAGGACTGGCTTCCCCAATCTCAGACGTGTACAATGGTGGCTTCAGGAGAATGTTGCAACAGCAAGGCCTGAAACTTGTAAAGCAATTAAACTTCCAAGTCACACTTTCTGCCACAAACCTAGCACAATCAGCATTATTAGAAGAATGTTCTGCACTGGATTAGTTTTTAGGCATTCTAGTACTTAAATCAGGTGCACTGACGCAGGAAACTCAGGAGCAGCAAATATAATTATTAAAATAGTCAAGTACTTAAAATAATTATTAGTACTTTCATGAGCAAACAAAAGACCCAATAGATCAAGACTCATTGATAAATTATCATGGGAAAAAGGTACATTGGCCAGAACTCAGCAGGCTGGCAATAACACATCTAGCATGCCCTGTGCCTAGAGCATCCCCTGAGTGGGTTTTTAGTGCAGCTGGGGTAACTGGCATGGCTTGAATAACCAGTCTGTCTCCTCAAAACAAGGAGAGACTCCAGCTGATTGAAATGGATAAGCATTTCAAATGATAGAGGACCACAAGATACAACAGTAGATAAGGGTAATTGCTCAGACATCACAAGTGTGGCGAGTGATCGTCCTTCAGAAGAAGTTCCAAATTATGGAGATGAACTGTACACAGCGGACTAAAAAGTGAAACTAAAAAATAACAACAAAAGTTACAGCATTTGTTGCATTTTTCTAACTGGTGGTCCATTTTTTGTGTTTTCAACACACTTGTAGTTTGTAGTGGAAATTGTTGTTGTATGCCTGAGTAAACCCAGAAAGCTATAAATATCTGAAAATTAGACAATCATCCAAATTCAGTAAGGGGTCATTTGTTTAGAATGCCCATGGGTTACCCAAAGAAATAATTATTGAAATAAAAAATAATAAAAAAACGTAAACAGTTTTTAAAATAGCTGAGAATATTTTCATGTGCAGTTTTTCTGTCAGGTCCTTCTGAACTCAGTGTGATATCCAGAGCCAAAAGCTTAGCTGCAGGTTAGAATGATCTTTTATCATGTCAACTAACCCTGGGCGAAGTACTACGCTACGCTCGCGTAGTTTGCGAAGTTTGCGCTACTTCACACTGCGCGAATTGCACGTAGCACAGTGCAAACACGCGTAGTGTAGCGGTCATTTTTTGCTTGCTCGCGGTCCTCATCGTCAAGTTGGCGACCGCGAGCGAGCAAAATGACATCCCGGCGAGACTTTTTCCTCATTCGCGATCAGCAACATCAAGTTGCCGATCGCGAGCGTGGAAAATAAACCTCCCGGCGAGATTCTCAACGCGGGGAGGTCAGGTTTCTCATTGCGAGTGGTCACGTATGCTCGTGACCGCTCGCGATGAGAAACTACCAGTCCGCGTTGAGAAAGCTGCCGCTCGAGTACAAATCTACTCGAGCGGCAGAAAACGACCGCTTGCACTGTGCAAGATGCCGTTTGCAATGATTGCACAGTGCGGACAAGCATCCGGCACTGTGCAATCATCGCGAACAGCATTTCCTACCGCACTACGCAGTTCGCGTAGTGCTACGCGTAGCTCGCGTTGTGCGAAGTGCACTTCGCGTAGCTACGCGTAGCGCTACTACGCGAACTATGCCCAGGGTTATCAACTATGCTTCACTTTATATGGTAAAATATAATGAATGAAAAATAGGTGTGAAATGCATTTCTGAAATTTACCCAAGATACTGAATTTAAGAATAGTGGCCATTTGTACAACTGAATTTGCAGTTACCCATGTTTTCATGTGAAATGTAAGACATTTTGCTAAATGTGTTCTTTCGTGCACTCTGACCTACATTTAGAAGCCAAAAATGGGGAGAAATTCAATCGATAATTGCAAATGGTCTACTACTCTGTGTTCCCACACTTCTCCCAATAAAAACAGTACCTCACTCTTGTAGCTTGGCCTAGTACCAGCAAGAGGAAATGCCCGAAAACACATGATGGAGACATAAACTTTTTGCTGTGAAAATCAACTTATTGTGACAATATAGAGAGCTGTGGTGTTTGGGACCAGGCTTAGCCGTGATGCAGGGAAAGCTGCCAAATCTAGACATTTTTGAAAGCTAGACACTCAGAAGAGTTGAAAGTGGTGTGACTTGACTGGATCCCACTACGTTTTCTCACCCAGAATCCCCTTTAAACATCAAACTTTGGCTAAAAAATGCATTTCCCTCACATTTCTGTTTTGAATTACACCAAACTTGGCATGTAAATAGAGCTATATTTAGAAAAATAACATGTAGTATGTGATGAAAATAATACGTTTAAAAGGGAATGTGTTTGAATGTATTCATTGTAGTGCTTGCACATACTACAATGCATTTCTTCACATACTACTATGTAGGCATGTTTTCTAGAATAAGTAGAGGGTTCTTTAGGGTCCAGGGGTGGGTACTTATCCCTGAACCCTAAAAAACCATCTCCAGCCCCAAAACTCCAAACTAAACACTGAACTCTAAAATGTTCTTACCACCCATAAAACCTACACAACCCTAACCCTATAAACTTCTTACCACCCTTTAAAACTACCCATCTTTGAACCCTAAAAACTCCTTAGATCCCTAAAACTACCCATTCCTAAAACCCCAAAAACTCATTACCACCCATAAAATTGCCCTTCATTCAACCATAAAAACCTGTTACCACCCCTGTGCTGCGCACTTCCCTGAACTCTAAAAACTCCTTGCCACTACTAAAATCTATCATTCCCTGAACTAGGCCTGGGCGGAGTTCGCAGAGTTTTACTCCACGGAACTCCACGAAGTGCCAGAAAAAATCCTCCACGCTCCACGGAGTTCCGCTAGCGGCGGAGTCTGTTAAGTCAAGCTGCTTGCACTGATTTTTAGTTTGTCCTGCGCTTTAAAAATCAGCGCAAACTGCACTATGCGTCACGCCAGAGGGCAGTGCTGCTTTCTGCCACTCGAGTAGGTATTCTACTTGAGCAGCAGCTTCCTAAACGCAAATGGCAAATTTCTCAACATGAGCGGTCGCGACCTGATCGACCACCTGCAATGAGGAATCTCGCTGGGAGGAGGTCAGGTCTAGTGCATGATTCTTTCTTGCAAGCACTCGCCAACTTACCGATGGCAAACCACTCCTGAGAAGAAACTCCACTCTGCAACACTTCGCGGAGTGGGCAAAACTCTGTGACCTCCGCCGGAAGCGAAATTCTTTGCCCACCCCTACTTATTACCATACCTAAAAACTACCCATCCCTGAACCCTTGAAACTTCTCACTACTCCTAAAAACTAGTCATCAATAAATCTCTAATATGTATTACCATCCCAAAAAAAGACCAAAAAACTCCTGACCACCCCTAAAGTCTACCCATGCCGTACTCTAAAACTGCCAATCCCTGAACCCTTTAAAAAGGACACAAGTCTAAAAAATGAAGTGGGGGAGTAACTAAGTTAGACAGTATTTAAGTAGCATCACAGTGTGTGGCATCACTTCACGTGACATCGAATGCGGCATAATGGGTAGTGACATCACAGGAAGTGGTATCACAACCCATGACCTCACAGGAAGTGACATCACAAGACGTGACAACAGATCTTAAGATCTCACAGAGATGTTTAGAAAGTCTATCATGAGTACATTTGAGAGCATTGTGAGATTTAACAAACAAAAGCTGATCAATACTTAAGCCAGTGACTTGAGTTACCTGTTTGAAGGAATTAACAACCCAAATGTGGATGAAGTTTGGTGTCTGACTAGCTACAGTAGACAAGCCAGTCATATTTACTTTGGCACCAAGAACAACCCACAGTTCATTCATTGCATTAAAAATGCTAGTAATGTATTAAAATGTACTAAAATGTATTAGAACATTGGAATGTTGGGAGCTCCATTGGAAACAATGGAGTAGCTCCGGGCTTATAATGGCTGGTATAAGCCCGGAGCTCCAACATTCCAATGTTTCTTTGTTCACAGCTGTGGCTGTGAAGAAAGGCTTCAGGGAGCCTGAGAGGATTTCAATCCCCTCGCGCTCCCTGAAGCCTTTGTTTTATTTGTTAGAACATTCTGCCCTCTAGTGGCAGAATGTTCTAATAGCCTTATAGCCCTACGTAGCTGGGCTATACCGGCTATTAAAGTCCCGCTCCCTTGTTAGAGGCCCTCGCCTTCGGCTCGGGCCTTTAACGCTGGAGCGGGCCTTTAGTAGCCGGTATAGCCTGCTGCGGCGGGCTATAAGGCTATATTAAACAACCAAATATACCACATTATATACACTTACAATTGGAGTGCACTTTACCCATTATTAAAGTTCCACACCTTATTTGGTATTCTGAGCATGACAACAATAATCCCTAAGTATAAAGTTATAACTGGATATTCTGCACAAAAAATAATTCAGACATTATGGAAAATTGTATATTGCCACAGGATGTTTAACCATAAGAAATTAGTAATTAGTGAGACCTGTTGCATGACTGAATCCCTATCATGTTGGTAACAACATCTCTTTAAAAAAATCCAATGTATCTGGAATCATTTTTTGTGATGAGCAGTAGAATCTACCTTCCTAGGGGCATATTCTCAAGGAGCTATCACCGAGTTAACAACACTTTATCGCAGCCAAAGTTGAGATAAATACATCGCCCCATTCACAAGCTGGTGTGAACAGCCCATAACACCAGTTTACCCGCGATAGCAGCCGCAAAAAACATCGCCACAGATGACCCCGGCAACTATCGCTAATGAGATGCAGAGTAGGCGTTCCCGTGCAAAAAGCCGCGACAACACCACTCCTCAACATTCACAACGACCAGCCAGATCCGCGATAAGATCAAAAACATGCAATAAGGCGCGTTAGCAACAGGAAACTAACACCTGCTCCGACCTGGTGCAAAGTCGGACGACAGCCTTCACCACAAAAGGGAGCCCAGCCCCGAGCCACACCTGAAGAACAACAGATGCCATGGAGCCACTGAACATGCGTGCCGGACACCCAAAAGGGCCACAACACCCACCGCCACCACCCCCAGGACCACCCCCCCCTGGCCCCACCCTGGGCACCCCCCACCTCCCCTGGACCAAGACACAGCACATCAACTGCACGGAAACATGAACACAAGCACCCGCCTGATGTCGCACAATTGCAACAATCAACATACATGTGAGCACTGAAATCCTGATTCATACATACACCATTGAAAGACCCAAAAAAAATTCACATTCTAATTCGTCACCAAACAACTATTCTGAGGAGTCATGGCGGGGCATCCGTGGACAATCTGTGACTCACAGCCTGCAAGACAATATCCAAGATAAGAGGGTGTGTCAGGCACCCATCAAAGGACAGGGAGAGAGAGAAAGAGAGAGAGAGAAAGAAACAGAGAGAAAGAGAAAGACTGAACAAGGAGCGCAAGGCCAATCGGGCCCTTGGCTCATGCAAACATGCCAACAGCTGCGTGTGTCTCGAAATCTGCGCACCCCAAATCACAGGCCTGGCATCAAAGTCAGCGCGAAGTCCACATCACAATTAAGACATGCAAGCAGTAGTCAGACGAAAATCAGGGATGAAAGCTCCTTTGTCTCAACACACAAGGCCGAAGGCCAACCAAACCCCCGACCTTTGTCCTGAATGCGGCTGTCACACCATGTGTGAGATACCATACCAGCCTCCGATGACTCCCACACCACGAACTGCGCTAATGAAGCACCAACGTGCCCACACCCCACACACACTTGTCCCTGCATGACCTACACCTGCAAGGGATGTCCTTGGCACATTGTCAAGAACGACCCATACGTCCAAACGTTGCACACACATACGACTCATTGCCCAAAG
The DNA here is from genome assembly GCA_963921515.1 of Calotriton arnoldi. Lineage (NCBI taxonomy): Eukaryota > Metazoa > Chordata > Amphibia > Caudata > Salamandridae > Calotriton > Calotriton arnoldi. Next base: position 117,009 of record CAWUFW010002656.1, on the reverse strand, counting down.
CTGTGGCATATCGTCCACCGAACACCCGCCGGTCAGACGAGTGCCGGTGCCACAAGACCAACAAACGCAATGGCCGGCATTCCCGGGCACATGCACAACCCCTGTCACGTGGAACTGTACCGTGCACGAATGCTGCATCTGTTGGGATCCCTGCCAATGGCAGTGTTGCGAATCAGTTTCCGTCTTGTCTACGTCACCTGCGTCCAGCCCTGGTTCCACTGTCGATCATGCACATTCGAGTGGCCCATGGAGGTCTGCCTATCCAACGCAACGATAGCTGAATTGGATTATGACCTAACAGTGCGCCCCCTGTTGGCCCACGAACAGGAGTGTCACCTGGATAGCCGTGCATGGGATGCACTGATCCTTGGCGTATGTGCTGGCAGTTCCGCATGGGAGATTGCACAACTCCTCGTGTGCAGTGACCACTTCCAGGCGCTCCCCTATTGGGCTGTGTTGCGGATTGGGGAAACGGCGTGGACTGAGCACATCTGCCCGGACCAGTTAATGGATTGGCTCACCCTGGTGTTCCTTGAACCCGACAACGACGTACTATTGGAACACATTGCCCATGAAGCTGCGCTGGCATTCATGGACGAGTAACTACGTCCCTGCAGCCACATCGGATTGTCACCCACAGCACTGGTCTTAACACCTTGTAGCATCGTGGGGAATGCTCACATATCCCACCACAACAGAGGACATGTCTGCCTTCATCTGGACTCTGAATGCATGTGCGTGGAACTACGCGTGTGTACACACACTTGTGCAAGGTGATGCAGTTCCATGGTCGGAGCAGCACAGCGTCGTTTGGCAACGTTACCAAGTCGGACACACTGCTGGGAGGAGAGTACACACATGGCAATGTAGCACGACATGTGAACTTGTCGGACCCTTTCACCTGATCACTGTCGGCAGAGCAGACAGTCGGCGCAGTCGGATGGCAGAGAACTATGCAGACCCCATGGGCTGTGAGTCGTGCCCCCTCACACGGGGCAATGGGCAGACGCCAAACAACACATGACTCGTCCAGCAAGGCAAGGTGGGCTGAGACCATTGCCATCCGTGATGATTGGTGTTCATTTTTGCCTCCCCATTCCCTGCACCTCGACATGTTCCCATGCTGCGTGTAAGTGTCTTAAGCATGTCCCTGCCTGTTGTGGCCGTTGCCTTGTCCATACTGACACGCACATGCCAATAAAGTCTACGCAACACCACTGGTGTCTAACTGTGATGAGTGTTGATTAGATTGACCATTCATGTGCCACAATGAGCATCGTCCCTACACAGGGAGGAACTGACTGACGCATGTACAATGGGGGTGAGTCCCTTCTGACAGCTCCACCTCTGTGAGCCAGACATTGTTTTGGGATAGTTGCTGGTAGACCTGTGCTCTTACATGTCTTCAGCAATGTGAGTATGGTGTCCAACCTCTGACCATGTTGAGCAATGTTATGAATCATTACAGAATGTGTCCACACAGATGTGTGTGAGTAGGTATGCGACGTGAAGTTCTGTCGTCACATGTGATGTAGGACACCACTTCTGGCCTGCTACCGATTTGGTCATTCCTACACACAGCCCTATTCAATACATGGACTTGCGCCTACGTTGGGGGGTTGTGAGATTGTTGCTAATGTGCAATGGGGACACAGCTAGTACCCACCTTCACAGTCATCCAATTGGCTATGTGTCTCGGGATGAACATGCGCATTGATGTCATTTACCAGGGTGTACCTTCTTGTGCAATCATTGTCCCTACATCCAGCCATACTTCCATACGTGAGTGAACATAGTCATGACACATCTGCATGATTTCGAATGTTTTATTCACATTCTGGTGAATGACGGAGAGGGAGCTGTACATGGCCATCCAAGCCCACATAACATGGAAGCCCAGTGGTGGGCCAACCAGAGTCCTTTGGGGATTGAAAAGTGATTTGGAAGAGGGGGAGTGCAGTCCGCAGCAGGATTTCTGTGTAATTGTCAAGCAGTGGAGATATGGCAGTCTGTGTCGGGTTCCGGGTGAATGTCGCAGAGTGTTCCGGGGGTCAGTGGAAGGTGTTGTCCCAGGGCATGATGCATGGGGCAGAGCCAGGCAGGGCAAGCCATATGGAGGTGATGGATGCTACTGCCTCCTTCCTCACACAGTAATTACCATCCACATCTTACTCCTCTGATACTTCTTCTGTGTCCGGTGTGTCCGGTGTGTGTGGCGGTGTAATGGCTGCATCACTGTGTGCCACTGACACATCAGGGTGCGAAGGTGATGGGGCTGCATCACTGTGTGCCACTGACACATCAGGGGTTGGAGATGTGTGTGTCGAGGTTCCTGCAGCAGTCATCTGGAACAGGCTCAGTGGCAGCAGTGGCAAGATGAGGATCTGCAAGGCATGGAAGATCGCAGCTACATCTCGCTGGTGTTCAGCAGTGGCAGCCATACTTCCAGCCTGCATCGGCTCCATGGTCTCCATTGTCATCCGCATCTGTGCCAACTCTGTGCTGTCATCGCTGGAGCCTGTCTGCCTAGACAGTTCTTGTATCCGAGTAATGGAACCAGCGATGTCAGCCAAGGATTGTTGGTGGGCATGGTGCGGACAGTGGATATCCTTTAGGGACTGTAGGTGCTCCCTGATGGGACTCAGGCACCCACGTATGGCATCGAGTTTGGCTGCCATGAGCTCGAAACCCAGCCGCAGCTGATCTGCCATCATCTCCTGGCACCCTAACACACGGCGTTTGAAATCCATGTGTTGGTCGTGGGGGTCCTGGGAGGCAGCCGTGGTGGTGTGTGCTTCCTGCTGTGTGGTCTGTGCAGGGTGTGGGCTCACCGCGATGCAGCTGGGCTGCCCTGCTCCTGGAGGTGGGGTGAGGAGGCTGTCCACGAGCCGTTGGAGTGTGTCTGGGCAAATGGGCAGGGTGTCCTCTTCGTCATCACTGAAGAGATGTGTGGTCTGCTCTGCAGGAGGTGTTGATTGTCCCTCTGCAATGTAAGGGGAGATGCAGGTTAACAGTGTGTCCATGTATGTTGACGCATTGTGGATGTTTACATTCAGACTGCATGACGGTGTACATTGTGACTGTTCTGGTGAAGCTGGCTATTTGATGGGAGTCAGTGGACATTTCAACTACATGACGGATGTGTGGTTGTACTCGTACATTATCATCTCACAGTGTCATGCATTGCCAGATGTGATTGGCCAGTTTCTACGAACGAGAGGCACCAGTTGTGTCCTCTGTCCTGTGGTGTAGGGGTTGCACTCTGTCCCACATTGTCATCAATGTTGATGTACTGTGATTGCTATGTGTGTGTGCTGCATTGTTGGTGATTCGCCCCTGCAGTTGTGCATTGGCGGACCCTTATCCCTTTGAGTCGGTGTGCATTTGACTTGTGTGCTTTTCGGGTGCTGGGATGTTTGCTACTTGGGTCATTTGTGCTACTGGAGATATTTGGTACTCTTGTGCATTGTTTGTCTGCAGAGGTGTTCTTGACATCATGGCTCGTAGGTGCACGTGGATGTGTCAGAGTGTGACCGGCTCCTTTACGGATGTGGTCCACACTCAGCCACCTCAGAGTTGTCTCGTGCACCATGTCATGTATTGTGACTTCAGCCATGCTATCTGTCATGCAGTGTCTCTTGCATTGTCAGTGTGGCTCACAGAGCCGCTGCTTTTCTGGATTCAGCACATGTGCATGGGTAGGTTGTGGCATTGGTGATATGGAGGGGGGCCCATTTGTGCCCGTTGTGGACGAGGGCCTACTTGGTGTTTCTATGTGTGCTGCAGTGTGCCAAGGGTATCAGGGACATGTTCCACACTCATTGCGGGTGTGCAGTGTGCTGCACATGATTGTGCATGTGTGCCATTGTGCCCATCTGCCCCCGTCCCCCCAGTCCCTGGTCGTTACTCACCCTGTTGCTGTTGGGTCAGGTCATTTCGGGCTGTGTCCAGACCCCCAACTCCTTGCACCGTCTCCACACTGATGATTGTGGCCACCATTTCCTCCAGCTCATCCACCTCCTCCTGTGGCGCAGGACTCCCACCTCCAGTCGCCTTTGCTGCCTTCATGTTGGCAGCGAGTTTCTGTTTGGTTTGGCTGTGCACTTCATGCCAGCGCCTCTTGACATCCTCCATTGACCTCCTCGACACTCCGACTGCATTCACTTTGGTGACAATGGACTGCCATATTTCCGTTTGTGTTGCCAATGATGCAGTGGAGGTGACGAACAGTTGTTGGTAGTGTTCTATCATCTCCGTGACGGTGATCTGGTCTTCCTGCGGACTGAACCCCGTCTTCCTCTTCCTCTTCTCCTTGCCCTCCCCAAACAGGGGGTTCCATGCTGGTCCTCCGTGGGGCTTGTGGAGTTCGGCTTGTCCTCTGCACTCGGTCCGGGTGCATCCATGGTGCTACGCAGTTTCGATTGGTTTTGGGGTTTGTTTTTTTATTGCTTTTATAGTGCATTTTCACGCATGACGAGTGGGTATTGCAGACCTGTAGCTGGTTTTTGTTGATTTTGGTATCGCGCTTTGTGGCATCGCAACTTTTTGGGCGATCGTGTTTCGCATTTTTTGTTTATCGCGTTGTTTTTTACGCGGTCATTTGGCGGGTTATCATGCTGCTATCGCATGGTGCCGAGGGGTTGGGAATTGGACGTTAAGATGGTGTTATTTTCTCACGATGGACTGCGATATGCAAAGTTGCGTTAAGCTAAATTTGCGATGATTATCACACGTTCTTGAGAATATGCCCCCTAGACTATTATCTGCATGGTGATAAGCAGTCAGCCTGTTAACATATGGCAAGATTCGAAAGAGGCAGAGGAGGGTCTATAAGATCTATGAACATTAGCTACCAAGGCAATTTTGTATGGGTAACATAATCAAGTTCGTGGTGCTGAAACCCCTTTTGCAGTCACTTGAAGTCACTGGTAGTGTGTGTATTGTCCTCAAAACAGACTGCATTTTTTCTGTAATCTCATTCTCACCATTGTTAATATAATCTCCGAAACCTGGTGACAAGAGTTTATACGTAAGAGAGAATCTCTTGCACAGGTTTATACAATAACACAAGCTGCATACACTCAAAATGACTCCCTTGTGTACTTGTTTGAGGGGCCTGCTAGGAGGGTGTTTCCGAAGCCATTAGTGTAGCTAGGGTCCTTAAATTCAAGGTGCCAACACTTGCAGAGCATCTGCAAGTTGTCATTGCATGCTCTGTGGGCATGACTCCTTCAGCTTTAACCCCACACCTTACGATGCCCTAAGAAAAAGTAATATAAGAATACAGGAAGAGCATTTCTGCATACAAGAATCAAGTGGGCAAATCAGTAAAGAAAAAATATAAAACATTGTGGGTAATTTTAAACCCCTAAAAGGCTTAAATATACAAAGTCAAATATTTAACAGACTGATGAACTGATCATTTTGCTGTTTGTGTTAGAAGTCTACTACTGCAGAGATCTATGTGTAGCATGCAGATACTTTTGAATCACAGCTACGGTCCTCAAACTTTTACTATTGTGGAAAATGTATATATTGAGAACTGCAGAGCTGAATTAGGAACATCTAAAGTTAGGAGGAAGGTACATTGACTGGAGTGAGACCCAAGTAACTGCAGAAAAGAGGGCTGAAACTTGTCAGACAGATCAGTGGCCAAGCGACGGGACATGAAGTGAGTGCCATCCTTGTCATGTTTGGAAAACATCCAGCATGCTTGCAGAGATTGTGAGGCGGATTGTGAAGCCAAGGTGCAAGAAATATATGCGCCAACGGTCCTTATTTAAGCAGAAGATGACTCATGCTTTTGTAAGCTACATGTAAAACAATGTTGCCTTTTGTCAGTGTAAACACCCTTTACCCAATGATTGAACAAACTAAGGGGGATATTCTCAAGAACGTGTGTCAACTATCGCCAAAATGGCTTAACGCAACTTCTCACATCGCAGTCTAATGCGGGAAAATAACACTGTGTCAACATGGTATTCCCAACACGGCGGTAACATGCGATAGTCCCCCGATAACGCGGAAAATGACCACGAAGAACTCACCAGGACAGCGATAAAAATCCAAAGCCGAACGTGAAAAAAGTTGCGATGGGCCCAATCGCGATAAGATAATCATCGAATAGCAGCGCCAGGCCTGCAAATCACACACGTCAGGTGGGAAAAATCTCCATAAAAGCAGAAAAAAACCACACAAACAAAAACCAAACCACAGCGAAGCGCAATGGAGGCAGCCGGAGCAGGTACAGAGGACGGCCAGAACCCCACAAGCCCCACGGAGGCCCAGCCTGGGACCCCGGGGACAGGGAAGGGCAAGGACAAGAAGAAGAGGAAGACGAAGTTCAGTCCGCAGGAAAACAGGATCCTGATCACGGAGGTGGTAGAACACCATCAACAATTGTTCGTCACCTCCACTGTGCCATTGGCAGCCAAAAATGCAACATGGCAGTCCATCCTGGACAAGGGGAATGCAGTAGGAGTGCTGAGGACGACAGTGGAAGAGCTCAAGAGGCGCTGGAATGATGTCAAGCACAAGACCAAGCAGAAACTCGCCAACAACCAGAAGGCAGCAATGCAGACTGGAGGTGGGAGTCCAGCGCCACAGGAGGAGCTGGATGACATGGAGGAAATGGTCTCCACAGTCATCAGTGGGGAGACGGTGGCAGGAGTTGGGGGACCGGACACTGCTCGACATGACCGGACACAACAGCAACGGGGTGAGTAACCACCAGGGACTGGAGGGACGGGGGAGATGGGCACAATGGCTCACATGCACAATCAAGAATAGCACACTGCACACCCACAATGACTCTGGGTCATGCCCCTGATCTCCTTGGCATACTGCGGCACACATAGAAACAGCAAGTGGGCCCCGTCCACAATGTGCACAGAGGGGGCACTCCTCACACATCACTGATCTCACAACAAACCCATGCACATGTGTCGAACCCAGCAAAGCGGCGTGTCAGTGAGCCACACTGACAATGCAAGTGACACTGCATGACGAATAGCATGGCTGCAGTCCAATTATCATGACATGGTGCACGCCATGACACTGAGGTGGCTGAGTGTGGACCACAGCCGTAAAGGAGCAGGTCAAACTCTGACACATCCACCTGCACTAACAACCCCTGACCTGAACAACACACCTGCGGACAAACCATGCCCCCCAGTCCAAACTACCATCAAGAGCCCAATCTACCCAAGTCTGCAACATCTCAGCACTGCAGAAGCACAGAAGTCAAGGCACACCGCCTGAAAGGGATAAGGGCCAGCCACATCAGAGCTGCAGGGGCGACTCCCCCAAAATGCAGCACACACACATACTATGCAGAGCACATCAACATTGACAACAATGTGCCATGAACTGCAACATGTTCACAACAGAACAGAGGACACAAGTGGTGCCGCTTGTGTGTAGAAACTGGCCACTCACAACTGGCATAGCAGGGAAACATGATATGAAAATGTACTAGTACAAACACACATCCGTGATGTTGTCGAAATGTCCACTGTCCCGCATAAAATAGTCAGCTCCTCCCAAACAGTCACAATGTACATTGTCATGCAGTCTGAATGTAAATTTGTACAATGCGTCAACATACATGTGAACACAATGTTAAACTGCATCTACCCTTCACATTGCAGAGGGAGAACCAACACCTCCTGCAGAGCAGACCCAACAGCTCTTCACTGATGACAAAGAGGACCACACCAGCATCGACCCGACTCCCTCCAACAGCTCATGGACGCCCTGAGGACTCCACTCTCAGGAGCAGGGCAGCCCAGCTGCATCGAGGAAACCCCACCCCCTGCAAAGGCCACACAGCAGGAAGCACCTAACACCACGGCCGACTCCCAGGACCCCCATGAACAACACATGGCCTTCCAACGCCGTGTGTTGGAGTGCCAGGAGAAGGTGGCTGAACAGATGCGGTTGGGGTTCGACCGCATGGCAGCCAGACTTGATGCCATACATGGGTGTCTGATTCCCATCAGGGACCACTTCCAGTCCCTAACGGACACCCACAGTCCGCTCCATGCTCTCCAGCGATCCATGGCTGACATCGCTGGAGTCATGATACTGAGACAAGAACAACTGTCCAGTCAGGGTAGCTCCAGCAATATCTGCCGGGAGTTGCGACAGATGCGGGGCCTCATGGAGACCATGGTGCGGATGACGGCGGACAGGATGGCTGCCATGTCTGCACACCAGCGGGATGTGGCTGGGGCCTTCAATGCCCTGCAGCACATCGTCATGGCATTGCTGCCTCAAGGCCTTGCTCGGATGAGTGCTGCTGCAGCTTCTTCATCCACATCTGCGCCCCCTGATGTGTCAGTGCCTCACAGTGCGGCAGGCAATCCACCACCACCCACGTGTGAGGCACATGTGCCATCAGAGGACGAAGATGCGGGTGAACCAACCTTACTGGTGAGGAGGAGGCAGTAGCATTCATCTCTGCAAGATGGCGGGTTTCGGCTTGGTCCTGCCCTTTGCATCATCACCTTCCACTGTCCCCCGATGCACTCTACGACACTCACCTTGGACCTCGACATGGACTGCCATCTCCTGTTTGGTTACCAATGACACAGCGATCAGACTGCGGACTGAACTCTTCCCCTTCCGATGTACTTGTCATTCCCTGAAAGGACTGTGGCTGGCCCTCCACGGGCCAATAATGTGAAGTGGGGTTTGCATGGCCCTGTACTGCTCCAGCTGCAACACCCCACTGGATGTGAATTAAACATTCAGAATCGCACAGATGTGTCATGCCTTTGATCATTCATGTATGTGGGTATGGTTGAATGTAGGGTGAGAGATTCCCCCTGACGTCCATGTTGGTCATGTCGTGGAACTTGAGTGACAGGGTGCAACAGCGCCGATTGCGGTCCGGGTGGCGTAGTCACTACAACAGGGACACACGCATCAGTTACTTCCATGTCCAGCCCAGAACTGGGGCACGCCCAGAGCCCCGGGGTCATTTTTCCCACCCCTACGCTGCCCTGCCATACGCCAGGCCAGTCCACTCCGCTTACGCTTACAGGGGGGGACGACAACGCTAAATGTCCAAGGTCGTCCCTGTAGTGATCTGCTGATCACTGGTCTAGTCATCAGCATGCCACGGCCACTCCCTGAGGGCTCGTTCAGACCCACACCACACCCATCCAGCACAGGCGTCACAGGACATGTGACCCTGCCAATCAAGGGGGCCTAGCACGTCACATACCCCACTGCCGGTGTGGTAGTCCGGGGGGGGGGTCCTGGGGGGTGTGGGGGTCCTGGGTGTGGTGGGGGTGGGTGTTGTGGCACTCTTGGGGCTCCGAGCTGCATGATCAGTAGCTCCATGGCATCTGTTGCTCTTCAGGTGTGGCTGTTTGGCTCATGGTGCAGGTTGTCGTCCGACTTAACACCAGGTAAGAGCAGGTGTTAAATCCCTGCTGCTAACGCGCTTTATCACATGTTTTGTGGTCTTATCGCCGATCTGGCTGGTCGTTGTGAATGTTGCGAAGTGGTGTTTCCGTGGGTTTTTGCACGGGAGCGCCTACTCTGCATCTCATTAGCGTTAGTTGCCGGTGTCATCCGTGGCGATGTTTTTTGCGGCTGCTATCGCAGGTAAACTGGTGATATCAGCTGTTAGCACCAGCTTGTGACTGGTGCGATGAATTTATCACCACTTTGGCTGCGATAAAGTGCCGCTAACTCGGCGATGAGTCCTTGAGAATATGCCCCTAACTCTGCTGACAGCCTACTCCACAAGGAATACTATTCCATGTGCAGTGTATTATGATGTAGATGTCATTGCTTTAGCTGCCTGCACTCTCCAGAGGTGATCCTGCCATGCTATGGGAAGTATGCTTACCTAGCCATACCCACCACTTAATGTGTCTGTTGTGAGCACCGGCACTTATTTTAGAAGGTTGGGGCTCATTTTTCACCAATAGACCATGAACCCGAGCAAGAGAGAAAGACAGAAAGGAAAAAAGGAGAAAGAGACATAGAAACACTGAGAGAAATTGAGTTGATGGTTGACTGGGATGTGAGCCCTAGTCAAGCAACAGCCACAATTCCTGGCAGGATGAACAACAAAAAGTCACTAACTTAACCTGTGCTTAACCCTGGGTAGCTTGGCACAAAAAGTAGTCAGGCTTAACCTAGAGGCAATGTGTAAAGTATTTATGCAAGGCACAAACAGTAATAAAGTAAAAACACAACACAAGAAAAATCTTACACCAATTTAGAAAAAATAGAGTACATTGTAATAAATGATTTGACACCAAAACAACAAAAATCCAATCAGTAGAACTAAAGTTATTAATTTTTAAAGATTTTAGTAAAAACCAGCACCTAAAACATCAAAGTGTCAACCATTAAGTAGTGCGAGATCAGGTCAAAGTCAAAAATATGGCTGAACGCGATGGAGCACGAATAGGATACAAATAGTGGATTAGGCCCGTCAACACTTACATTTGGACTTAGAAGAAACTTTTAGGAAAAAGTTCTGAGAAGGTGAAGTTCAACGGGGCTAGGCTGCAGGTGGTGTCCAAGGAAGGAACGTCATCTTTGGGGAGTTGCTAGGCAAAGTCGTGGTGAAGATTTCTATGTTTGGACATTTTTTTAAAATCAAAAATCTCCAGCGGGACGAGGCTGGAGCCTATGGCCGATTAGAGTTCTAGGAGGCTGGAAACCTGCTTCGCCAAGGGGCAGCTGAACAGGATTTTCTGCTGCGGAGGAGAAAGTAGCAGGAGCTACCGCTAAATCAGGCTGACCGGTGATGCACCTCAGGCAGCTCAACAAGCAGGTTGGTCTTGGTCTTCCCTTGGTTCTCAGAGCAATTTTTAGCACAACATTTTTAAAGTCACAAGTTTTGTATTTTGGCTATCTGTGCACCTTTGGTACCACCACCAAGGGTCCAGGACTGGACGGGCACCACTTTGGGGGATCCAGACTGGATCCAGTTGTGGGTACAAGATAGTGGGAGCTTGTTATGTCCCTGTGGGTCTGAACAGGAGGCTAGCAAACTAGCCCTTGGAGTCACTCTGTTAGCCCTGGGTTCAAGTGAAGAAACAGGGCTCAATCAGCAGGCCTGGCCTGTGAGGGCAGTCTCCAGGCAGCAAAGCAGTCCTTCCAGGTGCAATAAAGCAGTCTTGTTGAGGGCACAGCAGGCCAAAGCAGCAGACAGTCCACTGAGAGTCCTTTCACAGGTCAAGAAAGTGAACTGAAGAGTGGGTGTGAGGGCCCTATTTTTATACCTCGGGCATTCTTTGAAGTTAGGTGAAGTGTCTAGAGGTTTCTCTTTGCAGTGCTTGGAATGTCCTGACTCCCCAGCCCTGGCTCCAAGTTAACTGCAGGAATAATGCATTGGTGACAAGCCCTTTGTGTAAAGGCAGAGCATTGTGGTCCACTTGCAGAGTCCATGCAGGACAAGATTTGTGTGCTATCCGGACCACATTTCCCACAATGCACAGTCTCATTCGAGCTTCCCATTGGTGGGTGTGCAATATGAAAATGGCGAAGTGGGTTCAGCGTTTGCACACACTGTCTCCGTTCAAGCCTCTGAAGAGAAGCATATGGAGCTTCGAAACGCGTCAGGCATTTCCATTACGGAGCAGCTTCTACAAGCGGATCCTCGTCTCTGCCTATCATAAACAAAGCTGCTGATCGAGTGCTACTCACCAGGTGGACAATTATTGGAGCAGAATATATATATATATATATATATATATATATATATATATATATATAATCTACTGGCGGTCGCCAGTAGATAGTTATAGTTAGGACCTATTTTCCATAGGAAATCTGCAACATTCTATTTGAAATAACTCTTGCGTCGGTTGACGAATCTTCGCAAAATTTTCAAACTTTATGGCCTGCTCCGGTCCGCTCCTACCCTGAAAGGTTCGGGGTGATTCGTCAAGCGGGGCCGAGAAAAAGGGGGTCCCAAAACGTGTTTTCCCCATTCATTTTCCCATAGGAAACTTTAGCCACGGCTACAGCCCAAACTGCTGAACGGAATTACACAAAATTTGGCAAAGAGGTAGTTCTTGGTTCAGAAAGAACCCTTTTTGTTAAATGGTGTAAATCTGTTCAGTAGTTGCGGAGAAATTAAAAAATAAGAGTCAAAAAATCAATTTCCTATAGGAAACTTTATGCAAGGCTACAGCCCGAACTGCTGAACGGAATTTCACCAAATTTGGCAAAGAAGTAGTTCTTGGTTCAGAAAGAACACTTTTTGTTAAATGGTGTAAATCCGTTCAGTAGTTGCTGAGAAAATCAAAAGTAAAAACACATATATATCTGGGCGGCGCCTAACCACACATGTCATCGTGAGATCTGATTGGCTGTCAGCACTTCATCCTGGAATTGCTGCCAGCCATCTTAGCATCAATATAAATGATAGTACCCCATTGAAATGCATTGTAGTGAATCGAAGATTTTGAGGGTTACCAAAAGGAGAACTATAAAGGGTGATAACAGACTTTAGTTACATTAGAATTCATTTGTTGATGGTACCATACTAATTTCAGGAATTGTGGTGTGTTCTAAGGTGATTTTACCCTGTGAAAAACCTTCTGCTGGGATATCATGAATCATGTTTGAGAGAAAACTATTTTCACATGCTTGTCCCATACAGTTTTGGAAGGTGCTCCAGAAGCTAAAATGAGAGCATATTTTCTGTAAATTCACATTATCTTTCTCAGTCATGTGAGAATGAAGTCTGACATTCTCAGTAAAACATGTACATCCAACAATGGCAGAGACTGTCAGTTGATTCCTTTGTGTTCTACTGCAGCTTCCCAGAGTGTTCTAAAGAACAACTAGAGTGCTAACAGCCTTACTTATGACAAAAGTATGGCACACCTGAAGCCATCTTGATTGGAATAAACTGGTAACACTTAAAACATTTAATTTAAAAGGAACAAAATGATGGGGTTCATTTTGTCATAGAAATTATGGTTAGTGCTGTAGAAAGAAAAATTAGGACATGTTTCAAGTGTGATCTCAAATATCTTCCTGTTATATTTCAACAGGAGCAGCCTGTCAGTTGATGCCTTTGTGTTCTACTGCAGCTTCCCAGAGTGTTCTAAAGAACAACTAGAGCGCTAACAGTCTTACTTATGACAAAAGTATGGCACACCTGAAGCCATCTTGATTGGAATAAACTGGTAACACTTAAAACATTTAATTTAAAAAGGAACAAAATGAGGGGTTAATTTTGCCATAGAAATTATGGTTAGTGCTGTAGAAAGAAAAATTAGGACATGTTTTAAGTGAGATCTCAAATATCTTCCTGTTATATTTCAACAGGAGCAGCCTGTCAGTTGATGCCTTTGTGTTCTACTGCAGCTTCCCAGAGTGTTCTAAAGAACAACTAGAGTGCTAACAGCCTTACTTATGACAAACGTATGGCACACCTGAAGCCATCTTGATTGGAATAAACTGGTAACACTTAAAACATTTAATTTAAAAAGGAACAAAATGAGGGGGTTCATTTTGCCATAAAAATTATGGTTAGTGCTGCAAAAAGAAAATTTAGGGCATGTTTTAAGTGAGATCTCAAATCTTCTTCTATTTCATTAGAAAATTCTGACATGCAGACTGAAACAATCACTTTCAATACCAGCAGTAGACTTCCAGTTAACTCCTTGGTGAGCAGTAGCTTTACTACAGTGATCTAATGAACAACTAGAGTGCTAACATTCTGAATTTATGGCAAATGTGTGACACATCTGAATGCCTTCTTGATGGAATCAAAGTAAAAAACTGAAAGCATTTCCTACTGAGGAGACTGTAGTAAATGAGGAAATTAGGAAACTTCATAACAAATAAGTCTCCCAAGATGGCCACCAGAGAAAAAAGAGCCCAAATGTAGCACAAATATCACCCAGAGGTAGCCCACGTATAGCCCAATGACAGAAGTGTGCAAAACATTTTTTATTTTTTGTTTTTTGCAGTTTTATATAGTGCAGACTGGTCAGGTATTGGAGTGCTTTACATGAGCATTGGTTACATCACACAAGGACAAATTCATGTTGGTTGACCCCTACACTACCCAAACACCACTGCACTACCCTAAACCCTAAAACACTACCCCCAGCACGACCCCTTCACTACCCAAACACAACTGCACTACCCTAAACTCAAAAACACTACCCCCAGCACGACCCCCTACACTACCCAAACACCACTGCACTACCCTAAACCCTAAATCTACCCCCTACACTACACAAATACCACTGCACTACCCTAAACCCTAAAACACTAAAACCCAGCACGACCCCTACAGTACACAAACACCACTGCACTACCCTAAACCCTAAAACACTACCCCTACACTACACAAACACCATTGCACAACCCTAAACCCTAGAACACTACCCCCAGCATGACCCCCTACACTACACAAACACCACTGCACTACCCTAAACCCTAAAACACTACCCCAGCACGACCCCCTACACTACCCAAACACCACTGCACTACCCTAAACCCTAAAACAATTCCCCAGCACGACTCCCTACACTACACAAACACCACTGGACTACCCTAAACCCTAAAACACTACCCCCAGCACGACTCCCTACACTACCTAAACACCACTGCACTACACTAAACCCTAAATCTACCCCCAGCATGACCTCCCACACTACACAAACACCACTGCACTACCCTAAACCCTAAAACACTACCCCCAGTACGACCCCTACACTACCCAAACACCACTGCACTACCCTATACCCAAAAACACGACCCCGTACACTACACAAACACAACTTCACTGCCCTAAACCCTAAACCACTACCCACAGCATGGCCCCCTACACTACACAAACACCACTGCACTACCCTAAACCCTAAAACACTACCCCCTACACTACACAAACACCACTGCCCTACCCTAAACCCTAAAACACAACCCCAGCATGACCCCCTACACTACACAAACACCACTGCACTACCCTAAACCCCCTACACTATACAAACACCACTGTATTACTCTAAACCCTAAAACACTACCCCCAGCACGACCCCCTCACAACACAAACACCACTGCACTACCCTAAACCCTAAATCGACCCCCAGCACGACCCCCTACACTACCCAAACACCACTGCCATACCCTAAACCCTAAAACACTACTACCCCCAGCATGAACCCCTACACTACCCAAACACCACTGCACTACCCTAAACCTTAAAACACTACCCCCAGCACTACCCCCTACACTACACAAACACCACTGCACTACCCTAAACCCTAAAACACTACCCCAGCACTACCCCTTCACTACCCAAACACCACTGCACTACCCTAAACCCTAAAACACTACCCCCAGCACGACTACCTACACTACCCAAACACCACTGCACTACCCTAAACCCTAAATCTACCCCCAGCACGACCCCCTACACTACCCAAACACCACTGCACTACCCTAAACCATAAAACACTACCCCCAGCATGACCCCCTACACTACACAAACACCACTGCACTACCCTAAACCCTAAAACACTACCACCAGCATGACCCCCTACACTACTCAAACACCACTGCACTACCCTAAACCCTAAAACACTAACCCAGCACGACCCCTACACTACCCATACACCACTGCACTACCCTAAAGCCTAAAACACTACCCACAGCATGACCCCTACACTACTGCACTACCCTAAACCCTAAAACACTACCCCCAGCACGACCCCCTACACTACCCAAACACCACTGCACTACCCTAAACCCTAAAACACTACCCCCAGCACGACCCCCTACACCACCCAAACACCACTGCACTACCCTAAACCCTAGAAAAGAAACCCCCACCCCATGCCCAATCCCCCTTACCTCTCACTCCTCGTGGTTCCTCTCTCCTAGTGGTTCCTGCTTCACGTCGTCTCTGAGGGGCGGTGCACGTCGTTGTGAGGAAACGGAACAGCCTCTGTTTCCTTACAACGACATGGATCGTCTACATGTTTTTAGAATGCATGGTCATTTACCATACATACCTTTACAACAAAATTTGTTGTAAAGGCATGCGTGGTAAATGACCATGCGTTCTAAAAATGCGTAGTAATGACTTCGTGATGTACAACGCATGCGTGGTAATGCATGCGTTGTAATGGTATCGCAAAGTAAAAAGCCGTTGTAACGGCTGTTTACCGATCGAAGCTGGCCCCTGTTCTTCAGTGAGACGTTTATTTGATTAATTAGGAGGAAGGAATGTGTTTTTTACCGAAAAGTGCATTCCCGGCTGTTGTATTGTGAAAGTGTCCGCGTGGCCTGGTTTCACTTCCGGTGAGAGAGTGGAAGAGTCTATTTGGATCTAAAGGAGTTCTGTTGTTGGACGGGGCCGGCGCGACATGTCATCAGAAAACATAGCTAATGGAAAGCGTCCTCCCTGAAGTGTGGAGCAGTGCCATGAGAGGTCAACGAGTGTGCGTCCCACCGCAGTATGACCGTACCGCGTGACCCATGTGCCACCTCCAGGGTACGGGAGGCAGAAGCGGCATCGCAGGTCCTCTTGAAGACCGTTGTAGCACTAATTCTACATTTTGGTACTAGGGCATTTTAACTTCGTTGTTCCTGCCAGATACAAAGAGAAGATCCTGTGTTATTCAGTGCCCTCGTTACCTTTTTGTGGGTTGTGGTGCTTGTCACTTCGCTGCCCCACCGGTGCACACGACTGGGCACCCCACCTCGTGTGCCATCTGCAGGGCCTCTGCCCTCGGATCACTGGTTTCGGTTTCTGGAGTGGCAACATAAACAGTTGCTCCCAAAGGACTAGCCTGAACACTTAGGTGAATATCCCCTACACCAGCATTCCACGGAAATTCTTTCCTAGCTCTCCCACGTCAACGAGGACGTCATAATAGCACGGCTCCGCTCGCGACACAGTATGATGTCATCGGAGCCATAAGAGAACCTCGTCGGCGTGCTGACGTCAGTTCCACCCATTTTTTCCGTGCCACCGAGGCAAACAGGGGACCGAGACATTTTCACATGTATACATAGTATAATAAATATATATATATTCACTGAAAAAACCATAGGTTTCAGGCACGTTATAGTTAGAAATTAGCATTTAAAAACCTTAGAAATTCACTGAAAAAACTATAGGTTTCAGGGGCGTTATAGTTAGTTGGACATTTCACTCGTACAAAACCATAGAAATTCCCCGTTATAGTTAGTTCAGCTAACTATAACTCGCGCGCCCGCAATGCACTGCTGATGACGTCACATATTACATCACTCATGACATGGTCAGTGACATCACTCATGACATCACTGATGACATCTCAAATGACATCACTGATGACATCATCCAGTGAATGTGTGTTTTTCTGAAAATTAAATATGTTTTATATATGTATATCTCAAGGTCGATGGAAGAATAAATGGGTATATAAGTGTCTAAATGGATGATTTTGTTTTGTAAAATTGATTGTATAACTTACTAAGTGTATCTTAGTGAATACATGGGTTAGTGAGTAATGTTTAAATATGAAAATATCTGTATCAGTCTCTCACTTTGTGTATAAGTGGCTGCATGGGTTGGTGATTAGCTACATGAGTGTCTATATGGGTTATTAGTTGGTTTTTGAGTATCAGTATGAGTGTCTGAGTGTCTGTATGGTTCAGTGGGGGTATTACTTAGTGCATAGATGCATGAATGAGTGACTCACTGTTTGTATGTGTTGAAGACAGCATGTGTGCAGGACTGTATAGGTGGATGAGTATGTGTATGGGTGTGTTAGTGAGTGAATGACTGTCTCAATAGTGTCTTTATGAGTAACTACATATGTTTTAAACTAGTATATGTGAGTATTGGTGTATATTAGTGAGTATATGTGAGAGTGAGAGATTGGAAGAGTTCCTGTACAAATAAGTAGGTGTTTCTATAAGTGATTGTTTAAGAGAGTAAGTATGTGTAAGTTTCTGTAGAAGTAAGTGTGGTAGTGTGTGTATAACTGTATATGCAAGTAAATGGATGTTTGATACTTTGTTTGCATGTGTGACTATGTGTGTGAGTAACTCTATGGATGAGTGGCAGTGTGTAACAGGATGTATAGGTGTATGAGTACATATGATGAGTGAGTACATGTATGAGTGACTGTATAGGGACTGTTGGTGAATGAGTGGATGTGTGTATAGATCTTGGAATTACTGAATAGGTGTGTTGTAACTGGTATTGGTATGTCCATTGTTTTGAAAATGTTAGTTTGTATTTTTGAGTGTGTGTATCAAAGGTTATATTAGGGTGAGAGGAGGTCTGCCACTCTATCACAAGGATGATGTCATCAGTGATGTCATCAGTGATGTCATTTGAGATGTCATCAGTGATGTCATGAGTGATGTCACTGACCATGTCATGAGTGATGTAATATGTGACGTCATCAGCAGTGCATTGCGGGTGCACGAGTTATAGTTAGCTGAACTAACTATAACGGGGAATTTCTATGGTTTTGTACGAGTGAAATGTCCAACTAACTATAACGCCCCTGAAACCTATGGTTTTTTCAGTGAATATATATATATATATATATATATATATATATATATATATATATATATATATATACCACCTTACAATACCCTGCACCCTGCCTGCTGGACATCACAAGACTTCCTTAGTGGTGGCTACCAGGTAATGCAAGGGAAGGGTAGGGCTTTGCCATTGGTTTCCAAGCTGCACTGGCAGTCTGAGTCGTGTTTGCCCTTATCAGCATTGTGGTGGCACAATCAGTGCTGCAGTGCACAAGTGACACTTAACTTACGGGTCCTAGGTTCACAGAGTACAATATACTAAGGATTTACAAGTAAGTTAAGTCATGCCAATTAGGTGTACTCAAATTAACATATACAGTTCTAGGGGTCAAGAGCACTGACCATGGGTCTGGTTAGCAAAACCCAGGACACCTTCGGAGTGAAAAACCATCAGCATCACGAAAAAGGTGGAGGTGATTATGCAAAAATAAGGCATTTCCTCACACATAGTATAACGCTGAATGACTTCAGCTTGCCAGACCTAAGAGCTTCATAACAGCAAAGCTACCCTGTGTTACTGTGTTATGTTACTGCACATTACAAACTGTGCAGCATGGCTGCAGTAGGTAGGGGTGAGAAGGCAAAGAACAAGTCAGCCATACCCAAGCAGGGTAACAACTTGACAAACTTTAACTCAGCCATATCCAACACTCTCGAATTTCAAGAGCTATAAAGAAAAAGAAAAAAACTAGTCTTCCTTTCAAGGAAAGCAGCTTTTCAAAATGTAGTGATTGGAAATAGCAAATAAAGCATTTTATTGAAAATCTTTGGAAATCATATTTTAGAGTGAAGTCACCGATTTAGATGCTTCTGCTCAAAACTGAAATTTTTGGGTAATGGAGGAGCGAGCAGGATTATGTGAGACAGCACTTATTGGAAGGTAACAATGCACAGTTGCAGCACAAATAAGAGAAGAAACAAGCATGAGATTTCTACAAGTTATCAAATAAGTGTGCATTAATTTGTGGTGCTGACTAAACGTGAAATGATCAGTTCAAGTTGACAAGTGTAACATACATGCACTTCCACAAACATACAACAATAAGTGGAAGCTGAACTGGGGATTAGCTACGAGTGTTAGGCAGATAACTCTTTGGAGTGATTTTATCGACTAGCTTGTCATTTATTTATTTATGCTCGATTAGTAAAAACCATTACATGTTGGGAAACAGAGTAACACCGTTTCCCATAAGTACCAATTTCCAATCAATCATTAAAAACCTTTGAAAAGTGTTACAAACATTCATTAAAATCGAGAATTTTTTATTTTCTTATTTCTAAAAGAATAAGACGAAAAGTGTAAGCACAATTTGGGCAGTCCATGTAGGATGGTGAAGCTCATTAAGTTTAGCGGGAGGTAAGTCGGGAAAAGCGTCTCGTAAATACTTGTACTTGAACTGTCCTCCCCAAAGGGGGCGCTCCTCTAGCCTTTATCAGTGTTCACAGAGCTGGGCTTTGTGCAGTGCAGCTTGGATGATGTTAGTGAATTTCCCTAACCTTGCGAGGGTTTGAGCAGTGTTATTGGTGAAGCACAGATCTGATGCTTCCCTGCAGGCGCCTATAGAAGTTGCCCCGGAAGAGTGGGACCAAAAATGGCGTCAATCGTTGGCGATGTGAGGGCAGCAGCACAGCAGGTGCAGCCAAGACTCGAGATGGTAATTGCAAAGTCCGCAAGATAACTGCCCGTTCCTCCGTGCCCAGAGAGGGTTAAATCATGAATTGGGAGAGCTAGCAGCCTCATGTAGGTAATTTTTTCACGAGGCTGGAGTTGGAGGGCGTATTTGAAATATGGTTGGACTTTCCCCGTGATGTACGAGGCATCCAGCGCTGTAAAGAGAGGATTGTGTTGAAGCCTTTCAATATCTCTTTCATACAATGCTTGAATGGTTTGTTCATTTATTGCTCTTTTCCACATTGACAAAGGGATGCTTGGATTAGACAGGTTTGTTGTTTCGATCTTTAGTGTGTCAGTGGCTAAGTGCAGCTGTAAGTGCCATGGAGAGTGCTGCAAATATGTATTGTAATTGTGCTTTCAGGGATTGGGCTGGGGCGCGCAGGATGCAGATGAAATGTTTCACTAGGTCTCCTAGACAGTGAAGGTCTGCACTTACCAGGCCCAGCTCCAGCCTCATCCTGGCCCTCCTTGCATGCTGAGGAAAGGAGAATATTCTCTTGTAAGCCGTTTTTTGGTAGTTAGTGAGACATGGACCCATTTTTCCTGGAAAAGCTAGGTGGCCATAGGACAGTGCTGGCAGCAGTTTGGCTCGTAGGACGTTTAGTATTGGCGCAGCTGTTGGGCTGTGAAGTTGGCAGTTTAAGAGTCTTAAGGCTATGTGTGACCCCGGCTCCCTTGGACCTAAGGTGCTTGGGGTGGGCTGCTTGGTTTGCCCTTTCATTGAACCAAGCACCAAGGTAGTTGTAACTGGTACAGGTTGCGATTCGCTGTTCACAAATTCGCCAAAGCATGGATTTCTTTCGTGGATGACTGCCAAAAATCATTACTTTGGTTTTAGACTGACTCACTAGGAGTTTGTTTGTTGTGTTGTACTTGTTAAGGGCATTTAGGGCTCTTTGTAGACCCATTCTTGTTTGATCTATGATGATGATGTCATCAGCATATTGCATGGTCTGAAGGTGTAACCTCCCGAGTCTTGGGGTAACCAGGCTTGCACCTTCCAAGGATTTTGGCAGATCGGCGGTATAAAGATTAAAAAGTAGTGGGGCTAGTACACAGCCTTGTTTTAGGCCATTATTTGATGGAATATTTGCAGTTACTGTTGTAGCACTGGTTTTGATCCTAACCCAGGACCCCTGATGAAGTGACATTATTGCTGTAAGAAGTTTGGGGGATATCCCCCAGAAATTTAATTTTTACCATAAAATTCCCCGGTCAACTCTATTGAAGGCCGCGCTGTAGTCCACGAAGCAGCAGAATAGAGGTGGCTGCTTATCCAGAGTGGCTCCACGATCGATATGCCAGCGCTGTTATGTTGTCTGTTGTTGAATAGTCCTACCTGAGTCCTGACTGGGTATGCGGAAGGCATAGGCTTTTGCTTCAATGTCCAATAGCGCTATTAACAAATAGTTGGCCGGATTTGAGCGGTTACCCTTCTTGTGTATTGGGTGAAGAACTGATCCCTGCGATGATAGTGGGATTCGGGCTGTAAGAAAGGCGTAGTTAAAAAGCGGCGTGAGAAGCCCTGCCTAAAGGTATTGGGATGATTTAAAAACTGCTGCTGGTATTCCATTGGATCCCGGCGCACCGTCACTCCTTATTTTTTTATGGTTTTGATTACTTCAGCATATAAAATTTCTGAATCCTGCATGTCTTGTGAATTTAATGACTGAATAAGCTCGGAGGGTTGTGATGTCGTGGTCCATTTTATCGAGTGTAGCACTTTGTCGCGTTCTTCCCCTGTGGATTCTCCAATTGATGTGAGCTCGTGCGTTGCTGCCGTGGAGGGGTCTGTGGCTGCTCTCTACCCGGATCTTCGATGTCAAAATCGCTGAGGTTTTGGGCTAGCGGGTTGCTGACAAATATATAATCGATTGTGGAGATGTTCCTGTATATAGGGAGCGGAAGCCATGTTCGGTCCTAGGCTTTTTTTATATTTTGAGCAGAGTGTATGGAGAAATTGTCAAATAGGGTTTGCAACTGAATGACCTCTTTTGGTAGTTTGCTGTCTTCTGATAGCTTGTAAAGCGATCTGTTGTTAATGCACCGACTATGAGTGGGTTATGGTGGGGATATTTGGTGAGGAGGTCTCCAATAATATCCACCTGGTTGTTAAGTGCTTGGTTCTTCTGATGCAATACAGGATTAACATGGCAATTGAGTAGAAGCAGTCGGAGCGATTGGCGTAGGTTTTTTATTCCGTTGATAAGTAGAGCTTGTATTCCGGGTAAGGGGATTACAAGAGTAATGACGTCCACCCTTCGGGTGTGTTTGATGGTCAGAGTAGGAATTTCAAAATACCCTGATACAGTTGTTATCTCCTGGAGGCAGATGATGTTGCTGCTTTGGAGATACTCTAGGGAAGAGTTTGCCTTGATGAGTTTCTGAATGCCTGCCACGTTCCAGGAGATAATGTATAAATATTTATTTGGGCCATTCAGGGGGCTACCAAGGTTGCATCTAGGGGGCTTAGGTATGCCGTCGAGAAGGATGGTTGCCAGTCTGAACCTGGTGTCTGGGGTGGTTGCTAGCATCAGAGTTGCCGGAGAAGACTGACCTTTGGTTAGAAGAACATGTGATTCTCAGGGGTACGTGTGGGAGGGGCTTGTGGAAGAGATGATTTCCTGTGTGAGTGCCGTCGACGCATTTTAAGATGGAATAAGTCGGTAGCTTTGGGAGTTTAATATTTAATAAGTGTGGATATCTGTCCAGAGGCCTATGCTTGATCTCGATGTCCCAATCTGCCAGTTGATTGGCTTCACGAACCATTGCCAGCTGATCTGATTGCTGGTACAGCCCAACCAGAGTGGACTTGCCATGGGAGTCCCCGGGCAAGCACTGAAATTTGACCCAGCAAGATCCACCGTACCCATGTGTGCCAACAATGGTATGTGAGTCATTAGGCGAAGTATGTTGCCCCTGTTCAAGATATCATGGTAGCTTTTGATGTGGTATCTCGGTGTAAGAACCATCTCAGCTATGCCTTGCTCTTACTTCAAGTGGCTGCTGCTCGGTGAGTTGACTGCTTTGGTATAGCGGTTGGGGACTGCTGGAGCTTGGAGAGTTAGAAATGGTCCGCATGCTGTTATACCAGGAAGGGCTTCTAGCATCTATCGGTGCTGGGTGTTGATGCTATGCTCTATGTTTAATTTAATTTAATTTAATTTACAATTTATAAAGCGCCCGAATCACCCCATCAGGGTATCTCCGCGCTTGAACTGCTATAGGACTCCAAGGGGATACTAGATTAGAATAAAGTCGCTTTTAACAACTTTCTAAACTTTAGATAGTCCGTACAAAGTCGTAAGTGGATGGGGAGTTGGTTCCAGTATCGTGGGGCCAGGTGATAGAAGGCTTTGCCACCTAAACGCGCTTTTCTGAAGCGGGGGACTTGGAGCTGAGCTTTGGATTCGGAGCGGAGGGGTCTGGAGGGCATGTACCTGACAAGTTTGTCTTGTAGATAATTGGGGCCTAGGTTGTTTAAGGATTTATAAGCCATGCAACAAATCTTAAATTTGATCCTCTTTCGCACTGGGAGCCAGTGCAGTTTTTGGAGGAGGGGGAGAGACTCAGTTCTGGGGGAGCATTGGTCACCAAGCGGGCTGCTGTATTCTGGACTACCTGCAATTTGTTCAAGGAGCTTTCATTAGCTGCAATCATTAATGCATTGCAGTAGTCCAGACGGCTCAATACCAATGCCTGTACCAAGGTCTTCCGAGTGGACAGTGGTAGAAAGGGGAAGACTCTCCTAAGAAGACTGAGACTATGAAAGCAGGCTCCCGCTGTTGCCGAAATATGTTCCCCCAATGTAAGTTTCTGGTCTATTTTAACACCCAGGTTTTTTACTACCAGTTTTGGATAAGGGGCAGGGCCTAGAACCTCCGGCCACCAGCTTGGGGACCATCTAACTGTTGCTTCTCCAAATAGCATTATTTCTGACTTTCCTGCGCTTAGTTGGAGGAAATTATCTTTCATCCAGTCCACGATTGATTTCATGCCCTCCGCAAAGGTGGTCTGAATGTTGGAACTATTTTTGTCGAAGGTAAGGAGAAGTTGGGTGTCGTCAGTGTAGGACACAGGACAAAAACCCAACTTATGTTGATAAGGTCTTGCTTGCTGGCATCCATCTGTGCCCCTGTTTTTGGTGGATTTGGCATAGTCCTGGGTACAGGGCATGTCCTTGCGTCTAAATCTAGGGTGGGTGTGAACCGGGTGACTCGGCAGCAGACCACTGCCTTCTCTCTGCAGGGGAAGGGGGCAGAAGGGGCCCTAAAAGGACTTGCCCTACCGCCCGATTCATCCGCTGCTCCTGTGTGTAAAAGTTGATTGCTGGAGCATGTGTCCTTCAATGCGGTGACCTTGGACTTATTACCAAGGGGCTTTGCTGTGAAGATTGGGTAGCACTGGACTGAGCCAGCCACTGGCTCTGCTGTGTAATTGTGGTTGAGGAGGGACGCTGCTCGATTTTTTGCTTTTACCCATTTTTGTAGTTATTGCAATCTTGTCTTTGCCTTCCTGGAAAGTGAGACTTCTGTCCACTTTGGAATTGGTGAAGCTTCTGTCCCTTCCTCTGCTGAACGGTTGATAGAAGTACTGAGCTCAGCAACTGGAGGGCCTAGAGATGATGTGATCTCTGGAGCAGTAGGTGATTGCAGAGTTAATTCTGGTGGGTTAATTTGATGTGTGGTAGGTTCAATGAGTGATTTGAGGCTGGTTAGGGTTGATTGCGGGCTTAATGGAGGTGGTCCTCTGCCATCCCGGATTGAGTCCGCCATTGTTGTCAGGACTGCTAGAAGGGTAGCCCACTGATCAATAATTGCTGTGCAGGAGCAAGAGCAATTGGTTTGCGGGGTGAGAAGTGTGTTCTTAATGTGATCCCTATTTTGTTTCAGGTCCGCCAGGCGCAGAGCTATTGACTGTAGTAAGTCTATTTGAAGTTCCATCTTAGAGATTTGCCAGAGTAGAGCTTTGGCTGTTATGTATTGTGGGTTACTAAGTTTTGGATACTGAGAGACTGCCGTTCTGTATGAGTTTTCTATATTTTGAGTGGCAGTATGAAAATGATTTGTTCCGCTGGAGGATTTAAAAAGCTGTGGGGTGAGCACCAGTGTTTGTTAAATTTTTGTTTCTAGTTGTTGTAGAAATGATGATGTTAGTTCTCCCAGCTCTTCTTTTTGTGAGACTTCTGGTGAGTTTAATGTGGTAACCTGTGCGAGGTTCTGCAGAGGAGATGAGTAAGGTTGGTGTTTTTGGGCCGTGATTGTTATAGATTTTCTTGGCACGCTCAGTGTTGGCTTAGGACTGTCAATGAAAGATGACTGAAGGTTCATTGAGGCAAGGTTCGTGTGAGCTTTAGGGTCAGTGTCTGGCCCTGAAAGCGATTGGATAGACCTATTCTCAACCCCGTGCAGGAGTGAGATCGCCGTTTCGTAGCTGTGAGGCCTGGGTCATGTGGTTCTAAAGGGAGGCGTACCTGGGAGCTTGTTGTGCGGAGGACCTCCTCTTTGCTGCTTGAATTGCTGTCAGAGAGATCGGCTCTGTCTGGAGTTTGGGCACCATTTTGAGGCATGGGGAACAGGTATTTAGTGATCGGGTCAGCAACAGTGGTCTTGTGGTTTCTCTTCATCTTTAGTGGCCCTAGGAGCTATTCAGTGCCCTGGGCGGTCGTGGCCGTTCTGGAGGAATCTTCGATAAGTGGTCCTGATGGACCTGCGCCTTTGTTCGTGTCAGCGGCTGACTTCGACCGGGTGACCAGTTTCCTTTTTGTCATCTTTATACTGTGAGATTTATGTTTCGCGCGTGGCAGCGCAAAAACCCTGTATATGCACAGGGGCCTGCTTGTCTGAGTTTGGGATTGCTGAGGGCGTAGGTCCAGAAGATTCACAATCGGGCTCTGTGGATTGAGGCTTAGCCTTGCTTCGAGGTGGCTTCTGGGTGCCTGCTAGGTAGCTCCTTGGGTGCTGCTTTAAAGATGGATTTGCGCGGGCCGTCAGCGGCCCAGAGTTTAGGCAAATTCAGTGATTGTAGTCAATATTGTGCCCCAAGCTAGTGACTCGATGGTTGAGCTTGCCGTGATCTGCTTTATGGAGAGCTTTGGGGGCATGAGGGGTTTTGCTACATAAAATGTTTAGCTCCACCGTGCCGGGGTTGAGGCGGCATAGATGTCCTATTGACCTGTTGGGTGCCTGATGTGCCTGGTTTTCACCTAGAGTGCGCCTGGTCTGTGCTGATGTGAGAAGTTTTTTAGCGAGTGGGGGGCGCACAGGGAGACTGCAAGCCATGCTAGGACTATCTGAGCTGCTTCTGTGGCACACTGCACCCACTCTCGGCGGCAGCACACTACGGCTGCCGCACTCACACTGTCACACTCTGGTGAAGCGGGAAGGGTCTGGCTCTGAGGGGCACATCCTACGGTGGCTGTGCGGCATCTTTGCCCTACTTGGTCTGCTTCAGAAGCAGTGCCCCCCACCAGGGTGTCACTGTAGACAGGGAGGAGGGAGGTCAGTCCTGGTTTGCTGCGAGGGGCACTAGGACAAGGCGAACTTCCTTGCAGCGGGAACTGCACCAGCCTGTTGCTAACCCCTTCCGTGCTGACAGAGGGGACTCCCATGGCTCTGGCTCTTGCTTCTCCTCGACTGCATCTGGGAGTGCACATGTCGGCCGCAGTGGGGTGGGGAATGGTGGCACAGGAGTAACGCACGGGCTGGAGTGCGGGAACCATGGAGCCTCTGGCTCTGAGTCTCAATCACGGCCCTCCCATGTCCCGGACTACCCGACTCACCAACGTTGGCTTCCGCAGTCCAGACCACTCGCACGCTCCCCCGTAGTAGCCGTTCAGCTGCTCCTGGTATAGATCTAATTTGAGTTTGACAGGATGGTCACACAATTAGTTAATACCCTTATGTCGTGCACTTTGTTCAGGGCTACAATGCCCAAAGTCCAATGTCCAGTTCCTGCAGCCTCCTGCTGGTGTGGAGACGATTGACACAGTCCCAGAAGTTCCTGTGTCAGCAAGATTGGCAAGTTGGGGCCCCTGGTGCGCCGGTGGTGAGTGGGGCCTACCAGGCAAACTGCAGGCCATACCCGGAACTAATCGGGCCACCTCCATGGACTGCCTGTGGCACTCACTCCGCCGCCGCCGACTATTGGCGGCCGCACTCACCCGGGCACTTGTTTCCACTTGCAGCCTTTCTGTGGAGCCTCGGGTGAGTACCGCAAGCTGGAGCAGAAGAATGAAGGAATAGTCATCCGGCCCTAGCCCGGAGCTCAGTGGAAATAGCTGCCGGATCGGCTGCTCTCCTCACGACTTTTGAGACTCTCCTCGCCGACTCACTTCGCTTCACCCAGCCTCTCACGTCTCACGTCTCACCCACAAGCGCACCTAAGATGCACTCCACATCTTAGGTAGGAACCAGATAATGAAGCATGCCACCAACTTAGTTGGTGGATGTGGGTTCTTTCAAAAAAATCGATTGGCTTTTCCTGAGACGTTAGTTAATTGACATGAGTGACAGTTGAATGGCATGGTAGCAAAATCGTTCTTTTTGTTGGGCGTTTTGAAAGGAGGGAAGAGGGACAGGCTTTCATTTCTCTTCTCACTCTCTCTCTTGTTTAGAGGTA
This sequence comes from Calotriton arnoldi, assembly GCA_963921515.1. Classification (NCBI taxonomy): domain Eukaryota; kingdom Metazoa; phylum Chordata; class Amphibia; order Caudata; family Salamandridae; genus Calotriton; species Calotriton arnoldi. Next base: position 89,165 of record CAWUFW010002656.1, on the reverse strand, counting down.
CAGCAGGAGAAATAAAGAGATGCCCTTCAAGTGACTGGATTGAACAATGTGAAAGCAGAAAACCTGGGATTAATCCCAGCTTCCCTGCTTGGCCAAATTGTGTGGTCATGGGCAAATCTTTCTCTTGTGTTCGATTTATTAGACTGTAATGTTGGTCCATGTACAGTAAGAAGCTAGGCCACAGATAGAGTGCTCATGACAATTGGCATGCCTCTTAGTTTATTAATAGCATTGTTGTCAGGGCAGTGGTAAGTGTGAATGTTTCTAAGTTCAGACTAAATTCAAGCTATCACTTTGATTAATTTCCTGTCAAGGGAGTGATATAATATTAAATACTATGATGAAACATTTCGTCATTTTATCAAAATACACTTTTTTCAATTGGGAAGTGACTTTGCATATTTTGTTGCATGAATTACTTGCTAGTTTCATGGCTCAGCTCATGCACAGGCTCTCTCTGTTAATTTGTTAGCTCTTCCACTTCTAAAGGAGCTAATGTTTCCAAGCAAGAATGAGGCCTGGGTCCAAAGATAAGACTTAGTATTTCTTTTGCAGTCAGATGTGGTGAAGTCAGTCTAGGGTAATAGTACTTACGAACAGCTGGAATGAACACCTGGAAACAGTTGACTCCTCTCCACCAGCAATCTTCACCTGGATTCTTTCTTCCACTTTCTGTCCTTATTCAGCATGTGCTCCAGCTCTAAAGGAAAGCAAGGCACAAGGGGTAAGACAGGTTTAGGGGCTCAGGGAAAAAACCAACATTCTGGCTGCTCAGCTTTTTAAATGGTGTGCAATTAATTTTGATCTTCCAGCTTTCAATTACTCATGCAGTCCAATACATCCGACATTCTTGTATATCAGGGTTTGTCAAAAGCTTGCTTCCAAATTGCAGTTTCTATAAATGCTTGCGAAGTGATAACAAGCTGAGTGCCTTTGTTTCCCCTCCACTGCTGTGGCAGTTAGGTATGAGGCTGCAGATAACTCCCAGACAAGATTGTACTCACACAAAAGGAGAATGGACGGCCTTTAAATCCACCCTTTGTCTAGGGCCCAGCTGGGTGGGAAAATAAAAAAGTCCCTCCCCCACCTGCATGTTGTTGCTCCACGGAAAGCAAACAACAGTACAGGAGCTGCTGAATGAGTCCTGGTGCCAGAAAATTACATCGGGATAAGTTCAGCTACTTCACTGGGGCCCAACTTCTTGGCGGGGGGGCATCCACCCTTTGAAAATAGTGGGTGGATTCCACCCACCCGTGTGTACCCCAACTTTTGCCCTGACTTTATACTTCTTATCAGCCGTATTATGTTATGTTATTGGTATTTTTATAGCGTGCTAATCTCCCGTGAGGGTATCCAGGCACTCTGGAGCATGTGTGTGAGGCCAGCCCATGGAGCTTACTCGAAAAGCCAGGTTTTCAGCTTCTTGTGAAAGTCAGGAAGAGAAGGGGAGGCTCTGATATGTCGTGGGAGGTCATTCCAGGCTTTAGGGTCCAGGTACTAAAAGGCGCGGCCTCTTGCTCTGCTTTTGTGTACACGTGGGGCACCAGAGCGGAGGTGCATGGAAAATTGATGGAAGTAAATTCAGCTTTTCAGGAAAGCAGGCCCAGTGTTTTGGAGAGCTTTGTAGGTGTGGGTGAGGAGCTTAAACTGTGCGCGCTTGTGTATCAGGAGCCAGTGGAGTTCCCTAAGGTGTGGTGTGATGTGGGCTCGGTTTGAGCGATTGAGGACTAGTCCGGCTCCTGCGTTTTGGACAATCTGCAATCTTCTTGTGAGCTGGTTGCTGATCCCTGCAAACAGGGTGTTTTCATAGTCTAGTCTGCTAGTGATGAGGGGTTGGGTGATCATTTTCCTGGTTGTCTGGTAGCCACTTGAAGACTTTCTTCAGCATCCTTATTGTGTTGAAGCAGGCTGAGACCACTGCATCGACTTAGGGAGTTATTTTCAGTTTGTTGTCTATGATGATTCTGAGATTTTGTGCTTGCAAGCAAGGCATTGGGGTGGGTCCCAAGTCTGTGGGCCAGCAGGTGGAGTCCCATGGTGAGACATTCTTCCTGAAGACAACCACCTCAGTCTTCTCCAAGTTCAATTTGAGGCAATTGGATTTCATCCAGGTGACTACTTCTGTCTTGAATGTGGTGAACTTGGTCTGGGTGTTGGGTATTTTGTCCGAGTGGGATAGTATCAGTTGTGTGTCATCGGGGTAAGTGTGGATGTATATGTTGTGAGCTTGTATGACATTGGCCAGTGGGTTCAGGTAGTTGTTGAAGATTATTGGGCTGAGTGAGGAGCCCTATGGGACTATGCATATAAGATCTCATGTTACAGAGGTGTTGGGGATCATGTTGATGGGTTGGGTTCTTCCAGTGAGGAAGGAGCAGATTCATTCGAGGCTGAGTCCCTGGATTCCTGCTTTGTGGAGTCGTTGGATTAGTATCGGGTGGGAGATGATGTTGAAAGCTGCTGTTATTAGCCAATTGCTTGTTGCATCCTACTGCAATTAGGCACATTTTCGGCATCAAAGGGGCCAATGGCAAATTGGCAGGTAATTCTGATGGTTACCACCCCTATTGGAATTGCAAGATCTACAGTAAATGGATCTGTGTTGTTTCACAATTGGATTGTTCGGGTGAAACTCCTTGGGGAAATAAGAAATTGCCAGAGGAATTGGGTGTGTTATTCGTCACTAACTCCCCATTTATAAGTGGATCTCAGTGTCCAACTTGTAATGAGGTATTCTCCCTACCCCAGAGACAAAAATGGAGGAATTACCCAACAAAATTGCAGCTCACTTCTAAGTGGACCCATAACACAAAAATACAGGAGTGGGCTTGCATGCCTCTCTTAGTGAAACAATACATCCCTTGCAATGCCCTGCACACCACAAGCATAAGTTGAGAAGAAGTGTCTGTGAGCGGTCAGCATTTATTTACAGGGGAGATCGGGATAGGCAGACTGCAATACTGAGCGTTTAATGCACAGTGCAGGTCAAGAATAGAGTTGATCTTTTATGATGCTAATAAGGCGGAATGTGATCAAACACAATAAAGCACCCTAGACTAGTTGGCAGCTCGCCCTCAAAGACTTTAATATAGTAGAACCAATTGGGCTTTAGCTCGAAAAGGTTAATGGCCCGCCCACCCCAGAAACAAAGGAACTGCGCAACCCAGACTACAAAGTACTCTTGGCTATAAAGCCAGGACTGGTAAAAGGTATCAGTCACAGAAGACAAAGTCACTTGTCAGTATCGCCATTTCCAAAACACATCAATTATATTAGACCAATTGGAAAGCGATACAACAATGACGGCCCGCAGTTTTGAACCATCGCTTCACATTTTCATCACAGTGGCCATACTACTGGCCACACCCTGCTAATATTCTTGTGACAGCAAAAAAGATTAAGCAATAAGTCATGATAGCTATCTTACAAATGCAATTTATCCAAAACCCCTGTTGTTGGTTCACTACAGTGGATGGCTTCCAGAAGGGTGATGGACAGGGCCCTAAGAGTTCCTGTGACTATCTTCTTCATATCATGGATCCTCTGATTCATTTACTTCATACGTTAAATAAAAAAAGAGCTTCACTTTCTTTCAGTATTAAAATTGTTTACTAAGCATCTAAATGCCCAGATTAACAAGTTTAATAAAGTAAACAACTAAAGTAAATTTTAAAATGAAATACAACTTGCACAAAAGGAAATGAATACATTATACACATTAACAATAATGCAAGAGCTTTATCAATGGACATTTCAAATGCAATTCAAAAGCTGAAATAGCATAGTTAATATGATATTTGATAAACAACAGATTAAGGTACAATTGTCAAGCTTTTCAAATGAGTGGTCCCATGCTAAAGATTTATGATGACTGCTGCACAATTCGGTCAGGAACAATTACCAAATGACTACCTGTCCGCGGTTGTATCATTTAGACCTGGGTATTAAACTACAGCAGAGAAATTAGTGAAATTTCTGATTTTGTGATTCAAACGAAATCCACAAAGCTTCTCAAAATTTCACATTTCACAAGTTGATGGATAAGTATTTTAGCAAGCACGCTACTCGTGTAAAAAAGTCTTATGAGATACCAACGGGAGACGGTTCACAAAGAAAGTGTCTCAAATTAGACATCCTCTACCTAAACTAGTCTCCTACCATAATCTTGCAAGAAATTTTCTCATGAGGTGCCCGCTCGCCTAAAAAGAAATCACACAAGATATCTCTGCACATTTTGCTATGAAAGCTGTAATTGAAAATTCCATAAAATTATCAGATTACTAGATTTCACACTAGAAAAGAGTCCTCTTCACATATTCAAGAACTCAACTCTTTCAAACTCTTAATCCAAAATTAGTAAAGAGATGGAGTTATATCAAAACAGGGCATGCTCATGGGCGCCTGATTATATAAACCTACCATCTATTAGAAACAAAGATCATGAGCTGCTCAAGGTGAAACTCACAAACCTGCCTTCTGGGGTGTAATCCGTGTAGACTACTATCAGGACCTCATTACTATGCTCTTGGACCTCACCACCTCTGCTTCCAAACAGATGTCCCACTAGTTTTATTCCAAAGATACACAAGTTTCTCAACATCTTCTCCATCACAAAAATCTGCAAATCAGCCAAACACTTCCAGCCATCTGACTTGAATTTACTGATTTATCTTGAAATTCTTCTTTCATTGACTTCCAACCCACCAACAAGTAACTGTCCTGAAATGCAGCTTAAATGCTAATGTTCCATGTCTCATTTCACTAGAAAAGAATGCCCTTGGCAACGAAATATGCTCTTTAAATATCCAACATTATTAGCCTTTGAGTTGCGACCAAAGAATGTGGTAACGCTGTCCCTCTGTCCATATTGTATTGATACAACATAAGTAACATGCCTCATGGAGAGGTAATTGTGATAGGTGATATAGATGTCCAACACTCGTGGTAAATGCTGAACATAGTTATTCTGAATGCATACAAAAAGTATACACAAAACATTAGAGAGACAGAAATTCAACTTAACAGAAGAAAGACAACGCCCTCCTGATACTTAATACTCAACCTTCACAGTCTTCACATCCACCATCCATGCTTCTCTGCAATGCTGGCCTCAAACATTCACACTCTCATACTTCTGTCCACACAGTTCCACAGCAACATACCACAGTAATCAGTGAGAATGGATGGACAGGAATGTGTGATACTGGAAGGTGGACTGAATATATTTCCCTGCAACAGACTATGGGCCAGATGTATGACCCTATCAATTTGCGAGTCGCAAATTGCATCGTTTTATGACTCGCAATTTGCGACTCTCAAATAGGAATTTAGCACAGTTTCTCAGAAACTGTTTGCAATTCCTAATGGGGTCGCAAATTGCCTGCTTCATTAATATTCATGCGGCAGGTGCAATTTGCGACCCCATTAGGAATGGCTAGCCCACTCAGGGATGGTGGCCTGCTGGGGTCAGCAGACCACCATGTCTGTGACTGCTTTTTAAATAAAGCAGGTTTTTTTTATAAATGCATCCTGTTTTCCAGAGTAGGCAGTAGCCTGGTCTTAAAAAATATTTTTGCACACACTCACAAAGGGACCCCTTCTCATTTGCGAGTGGCATACCACATATTTGAAGTAGGTGGTAAACTGTGAGTGTTTTGCGACCACAATTGTGGTAGCAAAACAATCATACATTTAAGTGAGACTCGCTATTAGGAAGGGACGCCCTGGGCACGCCCCTTCCTAAAAGCAAGTCGCAAGCCCTATTTTGCAAGTTGGTAATAGGTTACCGACTCGCAAAATAGGGTTTGTACATGGGGCAGACCAATTTTGCTGTCGCAAATGGGCCGATTTCCCATTTGTGACCGCAAAATATGGTCATACATCTGGCCCCAAATCTCTCTGCCATCACGATTAGCAAAGAAATTCCCCCCACTCACATGTGAGGGGTCCCCAAGATCCCAAACTGTCTTCTTATGTCTTTAGGGTCCTTCTTGCACCCCCTTTACACAGGATCTCGGGACACTTGTTGGTTTACTAGCTAATCAACATGCACTAGTGCATGCTCCCTTACTTCCATTGTGTTCATAACTCTAAGTCCCCCTTGATGCTTTTCCTGGGACATGATTTCAGAATTCCAATGAAACGCTGATCACGCACTCTTCCCATCCAAAACCAAATGTGGAGAATATAAAAGTACCATAAACCCCAATGACTTTGTGACAAGTGTGCAAGTCTCTCGACTACAGCAACTTGCTATGCAAAGCAATTCACAAGATCGCCCTCTAAGTCACACAAACTGGAAAGACACACACAACAGGCATGATAATTTGGGAACACATATTCCACTGTCAACTGCAGTGGCTTCCAGTTAAATCTAATAGTCAAATAGAATACCTTTTCTGCATTATCTGAAATGCATTTGCACAAGAAAGACCCTTCTTATCTGAATGACAAATGGATCCGTTTCATGAATAGACCTACAAGGAATGCATTTAGAGAGAGAAAAAAAAACTGTGACTCATCTTTTAGACAAAACCCTTCAGCTCTGGCACTTACTCTGATCTCTTTTTGGCTCTATGGGCAAAAGCTGTAAGAAGATTTTGATTGCCTCGTCCTCAAAGGTGCTCTTCAACCTCACATTCTCCCAGACCAAAACAGCTCACAAATGTCTACACAGGACTCACCACAAAGGCCTCGAACGGATTAAATCAAGGGTGTGCAATATAGGCTCATGAGGGCTGAATCCTGCCAGATTTTCCTGATGGCCAATGACTTTGTAAATGAGTCTGGTAAAGAGTCATAGTGTGCATACTTATCTTAAATTGATATCTTGAAAATCTGGCATGGTTCACGCCCAGCTGGATTAACTTCGGGTACCCCTGCATTATATATTAAAACCAAGGCAATGAACATGGAAGCCGTTATCCACTCTGCACTCCCTGGAGAGATAGCTCCTTGATAATAGCACTATATAAAACCGAATAAATAAATGAAATCAATAAAATAGGACATTTATTGAAAGACGATTTTGGGAGGAAATTGTACAGAAAAGACTGCCATGTTCAACAAGCACGGAGAGATGATTTGTTAAAGACTTCACAAAGACGGACTGTGAAGCGAGAGGAAGGTCTAGAATTTATTGCACAATATACCACGGATGCAGCGAGCATTAGGAAGCTCATAGACAAGAATTGTGAGATATTAAAATGTGGAAGGGTATTACATTAGACTACTAAAGGACCACTACTGATTGCTTTTTGACGTGCCAGGGACATCAAAGATAAACTAGTTCGGTTGTTTTCAGGAGGAAAAAGGCAACCATTGCGACAGCGATTTTTTGCAGTTTGCCCATGGGCTTTTTCAAGAGCTGGAAATCATCTGCTTGTAAAATAGCATTGGAAACAAACACATTAAATAGCAATTATGGTAAATCCTTACAAGATAAAGCTATTTATCAGCTGTAAAACAGATTTTGTTCCCTGTGCTCTGATAAGCCGGCATGCCTTACAGTCTGCAGATTAGTTTGCGAGGTGGCTGCCTGGCCAGGGACTGGAACATTCCATGGGGTTCATTAGTTAGCGAATTGACTGTCCAGCTGCACGGTTTTAGGCGCACGATTCTAGGGGTGTCCACAATAAAAGGAGGAAAGGAGAAATAGGAAGGTGTAATAGCCTGTGACCTATTGAAATTATTGTTTTTAGGTGTAGCATCACTGGTGACGGTTGTACCCAATCATTTTATGCAAATGGTTTTACAGGGCAACAACCTTTACAACAAAGGGCGTCATTTATGAAAAGTGTTGCACCGCTGCTGTCAAACAGCAGTGCGACACATTTCAGTGCGCCCTCCTGGCGACACAATGGATGTGCTGTACGGCGCCCTATGTTGCAAGGATTTACAGATACGTCAGTAGGGGCAAAAATGGCACATTGCTGAAGTGTTTCTGAAAATAGACGCAGTTCCAGCAATGTGTCATTTCAAATGGGGCAAGCCCCATGTGAAAGGCACTGCGTCACGACTTATGCCTGCTTCAAGCAGGCGTAAGGATTTGACCCACTGATGCCATAGAAGTGTCACAGTGAAATCTCATAGATTTAATTGCGACAATTCTACGAGCCTTTACTGACCCTGCATGCATTATACCTGTTGAATGTATAATGTAGCGCTAGGGTTTACAAAGTGATGCATCTGCCTAGATGGGTCACTTTGTAAATATGGCGCAGTGTGGCGCATTTTTTACGCTGCCACAGCATCACAAGAAGTGACGCAATGGTTTGAATGCCTGTCAAACATAACCTTTACCATATGGCTCAGTACAACACAAGTAATGTACCTTTACCACTTATGCCTTTACCATGCAGTTAGGTTCTTTTTTAAAACAACAATTATGGTATTTTTAAAAAAGGATTTCGGTGTGGGTAGTGGAAAGGGAGGTAAGGGTAATTTGAAAACGTATGGGTGGGTAGTGGTAAAGGGAAGTAAGGGTAATTTTATGGCTTGGGGCAGTGGTAAAGGGAGGTAATGGGTAATTTTAGGGGTTGAGGTGGGCAGTGGTAAAGGGAGGTAAGGTTAGTTTTTGGCTGTATGGGTAAGTAGTGGTAAAGGAAATTAGAAATGTGGGTGGTCAGGGGTTTTCCCCTCCAAAACTATTTATATATAAAAAACCAAAGGTTACAGGGACGTTATAGTTAGGCTCACATTTCACTCATACAAAACCATAGAAATTCAGCAGGTACAGTTACCTGAGCTGTGCCCCAAAACACATTTTTCCACCAATGCATTTTCCATAGACGTTTTAGACAGACATAGCAGCAAAACGGTTAGACGTATTATCTTAACAATTGGCAGGATTATTGATTATAGTGTTGAAAAGATCCTCTTTGTTAGTAGATCAAAATTGGTGTAGTAGTTAAAATGTTCTAAGGCAAAAAAAGTAGCGATATGTTGGACTGTGGTTTACAGTGGAAATTTAGCAGAATACCGCGATACATGCCGATGAAAACACCCAATATTATTGGCTGATGGCAACGTTTACAAAATTAAAAGTCAGCCATATTGTTTTGAACACACTTTGTTTTTGTTCTGTGATTCATAGTAAAATCTACATTATTACTATTTTTTGACATGTTTAGGAAGACATGAGAGACTTTATCATACTGGGTACAGGCAAGGACAATAGTTTTTTTGCATGCCTATATTTAAAAAAAGTTTACAAAGTACCGCAGTACTACCTTGAAAGTACCGCGGTACTATAAAATATTTTAAAAAAATCACTTCACTACATGCCACTGGACTGTATGCTAATATACTCTGCACCACTGCATTCTACTGTATGCCACTGCACTCTACGCCATTGTGCTGTGTGCCACTGCAGTCTGCACCACTCTACTCTGCACCACTCTGCTCTGCACCTATGTACTCCATGCCACTGTACTCTATGCTACTGCACTGTACGCCACTACATAGTGCATCACTGCACTACATGTCACTGCACTTTATGCCACTGGGCTGTATGCCACTGCACTGTACCTTACTGTACTCTAAGCCACTGTACTACATGCCACTGCACTGTATGCCACTCCACAGTACTCCACTGCACTGTGCATCACCACTGCACTCTGCACCACTATACTGTGTCCCACTCTTTGCCACTGCACTCTACTCCACTGCACTCTACACCATTGCACTTTACTTTAGGCCACTGCACTCTACTCCACTCTATTCTACTTTGCACTATGCTATTCCAGGCCACTGCACTGAACACCACTCTACTGTATGCCATGCCACTCAACTGCACAATATGCCACTGTATGTCACTCTACACCACTCCACTTCACACAGTGTCAATCTACTGTACGGCACTCTGCTGTTCTCCCCTCAACTCTACGCCACTGTACTCTACACCACTCCAAGCCCCTGAACTCCACTCCACTCATCCCCACTCTACTCTACTCTACTGTACTCCACTGTACGGCACTCCACACCACTGTATGCATCTTCACTCTACCCAATTTTACTCTACGGTACGTCACTCTAGTGTACACCACTCTAATCAACGCCACTCTACTCGACCCCACTTTACTCAACCCTACTTTACTTTACCCCACTTCACTGTAAAATAAACAGCATCATATGATTAGAAATCAATTTTTCAAAAATAAAAGAAATATACAAATTCAATGAAAAAAACAAAGGTTGTAGATAAGTTATGATTAGGAAAACGTACTTTGTTATTCGTATACCAAAAGAACATAAACTACACAAACCTTAGTTAGGAAAACTGTATTAATATTTTTGGATACTAAATAAACTTAAAATACACAAACACTGGAAATTCTAAAGTTATATTTTCTAAATGGAGTGAAAAAAGCTCATCTGGAAAAGCTTTTTAAGCTTTGCAGAATGGATTACACCTCACCTGAATTTAAGGTTATTTTTTAAGCATTTGTGATTGGATGATTATGCATAGCTAAAGGATGCTCGACCACGAGCCACCATGCATCTGCCAGTGGTAGAACACATTCATAGATTTTTGCGGATGAAATCTCTATCCTGGAAAGTGGGGATGAGAGGAAATGACTCAGACAATCATGGGAACCTAGTTCTAGCTGTCTTAATACAGTGCTTAATTTGAGCCAGTGGTTTCAGGTGGGTCCACCGGCCCTCAAAGCTGTGGACCAGCACTTAGTTTTACTCCTCAGGTTTTGATCAAGAGCAAGAGAGAGAAACACAAAAGGGGGGAAAGGAGGAGAAAGAGAAATGTGGAACAACAGTAACAATGAGAGAAATTAGGACTGAAAAAAACCTACAAGAGTGAGATAAGGGGGTAGGGAGTGTCTGGTAGTGGATGAAAGAGGTATGAGGTGGAATCAAGACTATAAAGCCTTGGTATTTGCACCCATGACATTCGGTTACGCTGGCAACAGGCCTCTGAGCCAAACTATGAGCCCAACACTTATAATTTTACAAATTAAGCACTGCTTATTTGTATGCTCAGCCACAATTATAGCAAGCTTGTTCAGTTTGTGGCACTTCGCACATTTTCAGAATATTGCACAATATTTTGGGTAGGGTGAATCAATGATATTAATATATTTGTGGCCACATGATTATTGTGTTTTTTACTATTCTTTGCCATAATAATAATGGAAAAAAGAGATGCAGTGCACATTCAGTGAAACTGAGGGACCTGTTCAAAAATACATTATATAGGTCTGCAGCAGCACTCTCACATGAAGGTACCTTGCACAATATGTATCCTATACTGGTCATTAATGTGGACTTAGGGTCTGATTAGGACTACTGCAGCCCGATGGACCACCGTAGCCACGGAAACGGTGCAGGCACCGCCTCACCGGCAGTCTGACTGCCCTTTTAGGAGTTGGACAGTTGGACTGCCGCAGAACCACTGCTACCACCAGGTATCCATGATCCCTGGTGGTTTTGCAGTGGTCTGAGGCCCTCAATATGCTGGCGGTGCTGCTGTGGCAAGCATATTACTAGTTTCCTCACCACCACAGTTTTCATGGTGGTGAGCCCGCCATGAAAACTGTGGTGCAAAGAAACAGTAGGGCTCCCTGTTGCCTCAGGGCCATGGGGATGCATGCAGGGGGGCACATGGTGTGCCCCCCTGTTTGAATGCACGCCCATTTCCTACACGGCATGGACTTGACAGTCCATACCATGCAGGAAACTGCTTTGGCATTCCCATTGCAGCGCCTTTCTAAGGCTCACCACCTGGGACCACCAAAGCACTGCCCACCAGACCAGAAGAAAACTCCTAATCTGGTGGGCAGTGTCAGTACGGCTTTGGTGGTGTGGCAGCGGCCGCTGGCGTGGCGGCCCGCTGCCACACCGCCAAAGACACAATCAGGCCCTTAGTTTGTTCTGGTACTTACAGTAAACACCTTTTGCACATTTTTACTTTTCAATTCCTTGAAGTCATTACAAAAATTATATATCTTTATATGTCTCTTGACACAGCTGTTTCACAGTCTTTTCTAGTGCCTGTATGCAATATAGTAACTAACACAATACAGAAATATTTTACATGTACAAGAACAAGCTTTTAAATGTTTTCTGAATTGCAATTTTTAACTAATCATTCTAAGGTGAGCAAGTAATGTTCTTTTCAGTGCCAGATTTCCACACTGAGCTCAACATCCTGTGATTCTGGGCAAGTCACTTAACCTCCCCTTGCACACCCCCTCCCATAAAGAATTGTAACGTCTAGCTGTCATGTATTGTAAAGCACTCTAATGCCCTTGGGCCAAGGTTGCGCTATATAAAAACTGAAAAAATAAATAAATAAAGATGCTTTTCTTCATTTATGTGTTGTGCACAATATATTTAATCAAAAGGTGCATGTTTCAGAACTTTTCTCAAGTGCCAGATCTCTTTTCATGGTGAATACTATTAAGAAGCATCGATAATGTGAAATGTTTCAGTTCATCTTTCTAAGGGTATTATCTGGAAGTATGGTTTTAAAGCAGGGATAGCATAATCGTTGATAGGGCGTGTAAACAAATAAGGCTGTGATTCTTGCATGCTTGAAAGGGCAGCAGCCTTTCAAACAATCCCCTTTCTTAATCTCTGTGCCTGATTTTAAACCCTTTGTGTGTGAGCGATCAATAGAATATAACTGTGTTCTTGTTTTAAGTTTAAAAAATATGTTTATGTATGCAAAAAATAATACAATCATAGAGAAACTTATAAGTACAGCAATTAAAGGATGAGGACAATAAAATAAAAAGGCGGGAAAGGGTAGGAGAAGGCCTGTACATAAGTCAAATAGAAATGCACAAATGTCTGATTATAAATAAAAGATAAGCAATAAAATATGAATTAAACAATGTAGAATAAGCTAAGAAAATTATGCAATGAGAACTGGAAGTCAGGGAGGTTGAAGTACTTCTTGAGCATTAGGTAAATGTGCAAATGATCATTTGGCCGATTTATCTAGAAACTCTATAATTGGTGTCCAAAGATTTTGCCATTTTAAAAAAAGAGATACAGGTTGCATATAAGCAATATCTAGTCTATGATTGTAACAGACTGCATACCACCATGCTTTAGATGATAACAATTTAGAGTCCTTCCTGTGTTTAGTGAGACATTAGCCGACACATCAGAGATACTTCCTAAGAATAAATTAGAAATAGAATAGGGTATGTCAGAACAAAATATTAAGTTGATTTGGGTCCAATCTTGTAACCAAAAAGCGGAGACATAGGGACAAGTGAAAATCAAGTGCTTCGGATTAGCCGGTTGTGTAGAACATATCTAACAAGTGACTGGAGTGTCCAAGTTGATCTTGCGGAGAAGAGTAGGTGATATAAAAATTCTGTTGTAAATAAAGAAAATTGTTTGTGTAGTTTTTGCTGCATGAGAAGATTTTCTAATCTCAAAACAAATCTGTTCCAAGTGGAAATAGGTAAAGTGATATGAAGGTCTTTTTCCCATGCGAGTTCAGTATTGGATTTGGGTAGATCTTTTGAATGGCATTGCAGTATTGAATAAATGAAAGAAGCTTTTGGGTTCGCATGTAGGTGAGATTAATAGATGATTGTGTACTAGTTGGAGTGAGGTGTTGAAAGTAAGTGAATCATTGAGAGATTATATTTTGTAAGGTCATACATTTATGATGAGAAGTAGATGACAAGCCAAAGAATGTTTGAGCTTGTGAAAGAATATAAAATAGTCATTATCAGATAATTACCTAGCCCAGATTAGCCCTTTATATCTCCAAGCTGACCAATAAATAGGCCTGTTCTTTACATGTATGAAATGACTATGTCAAATGGTGGAATCTGAAAAGGATTTCAAGTTTGCAGGGACGCATGGAGGAACAGAAGACAGTAATTTACAAGTATGTCCAAAAATTGGGTTGGATAGTTTTTGAGGCTTCCGCATGAATTATAAGAATTCACTAACTGAGAAAAGAGCTTTTGTTCCAAAGCTTCCCATAATGGAGTATACGTGGTTGAAGGCGTGATCTAATGTATTGATTGCTTTAATATGAATGCCTAATGATAAGTAGCAAAATCTGGGAAATTAACTGATCCTTCTAATTTATGACACTTCAGTTTAAGTAACAACATGCAGGGTTTTTTGTTATTCCAGAGAATGAAGGATAAAATTGAGTAGATTTTCTTGTATGATTTAAGTGGAATATTTAAAGGAATATTGGATATGGTAAAAATAATAATAGGGATTAACATCTTGTCTAACCAGCCCCACCAAGTTAAATGCAAAGGGTGGCACCTATTCTTTAAGGATCTGATCTTAGAAATACAAGTATATAAATTAATAGAAAGAGTTGTGTTGAGTGACTGAGTAAATTGAAGGCCAAGATATTTTAATTGAATAGATTGCCATGTGAAGTTGGAGAAAGAAAAATCATGTTTAAAGGTAAACTTGTTTAAGGGTAAAATTTCACATTTGTCATTATGCAGTTTGTACTCCAATATTAAAGCATAAAATGCAACCTCAGACAAGAAAGCAGGAAGTGAAGAGTGAGGATTTGATATAAATAACAGGATATCATCCGCATATGCAGCAAATTTAAATGGTTGAGTATTTTCTGAGAAACCATGAATATGTAAGTTTTTTCTCATCCAAGATAAGAATGATTCAAGAGCTAGATTAAAAAGAAATGGAGAAATGGGACATCCTTGATGTACTCCTGTACCTAAGGTGAAATATAAGGAGGTCAGGCCGTTGGCACAAATAGCAGCTTGGTGAGATGAATATAGTAGAGATATTAGGTTAATGATTTTGGGGCCAAAACCGAACCATTTGAGAGTATGATATAGGAATGACAAATTATTTGATCAAAAGCCTTCTCGGCATCTAAGTCATGGCTGCTAAGGGTTCAGGCAAACCAGCAGATTTGGAGACAATATCAAAGAACAGGCGAGTGTTATTTGAGAGATATCTGCCTGACACAAATCTGATTGTTCCATACCTAAGAGGTCAGGGAGAAAGGATTCCAATCTGGACTCCAGTGCTTTGGAAACATTTTTATAATCTAAGTTAACCAGCGAAATGGGTCTATAGTTCTTACAGGGATGCAAGTCAGTTTGGTTCATAAAACTTTATTCGGCTAGTGTAAAACAGCCATAAAAGTACATAAAACATATAATAAATACAAAATAAAACATATCCTGGTGACCACATAATAGTCCATCATCTCCATAAAACCATTACATGATTTAAAATCGAGGATCCGCTAATACATAACACTTTTCCTCACATTAATGGCTTTCAAGATAAGCAAATATTTCAAGACAACTTTGTAAGATCTAATAATCTGGGCAACAAGAATAGGTTTAAGATAAAAGCAGCTAAAATTCAGGTAAGAATTTCAAAACAGTAGAAAGTGCAATATGGTTTGCTTGCTTCGACCGTCACATGGACAAGGGGTCCTATCTGAGGTAAAAGACTTCATGATTGGGAAAGCCACTAAATGGTGCACACTACCACATCTGAGTCTTGTCAAGACAAACGATGCAGCATATTAGTAACAGAGGATATATAACTTTTACAGCCCTTCTCTAGGTCAAATGACATATAGAGAACAAATGACTATTTCATCCTGTCCTCAGCCATTCACCGGTCAAATCTATACTGCAAAAAGGTTTCTTTAATAGTCATCTTAGTGAGCAGTAACACCTGTGCAGGATCTGACCATATGGACAATTTAAACAACATACTAAAAGAGGATTTAATATACGCTAACCACGGGATACGTGAAATGTTATCCAGGGTTAGACTCTAAGTCTTGGGGGATTGATTTAGTAAAGCTAGTTTCCTCTTTTGCCCATAAAGAAAACCATAGTAGCAAGGGTCTTACCAAAAGTATATCCCCCAGATACTGCAGGCCGACCTCCTGATGTACAATTGCAGTTGAAGTGGTAGCAAGTAGACATAATAACCATTTTAAAAAGCTATTTTCCTCAACTTGCGGGGCAGTGCTGGAAGCATACCCCCAAATGCCAGCCCAATATGTGGCAGTGGTCACCCCTCTTGCCTTGTAAATATCCACTACTTCTCTAATGGGTCTACTACCCAATTTAGATAAAAACCTAAAAATCCCTTGAGAAAATCTGCTAATTTTGTCTTTAATATTTTAAATCTGTTGTGTCCATGAGTCGTTGCCCGTGAATAAAACACACAAATAGCAAAATGAGTTTACTTTGACAATTCGAGTATTATCAATTAAAAAGGTTCTACGTTTTTTAGGTTTATGCCCGTAAACCATAGTAACATTTTTTGATTTGTTAATCACCATTTTTTGGGAGGACATAAACTCCCCAATTTCTACAAGCCAACCAGGGTCCTAGATAACAAAACATCATCGTCAGCATATAACAATACTGATATGGAATGCCCAGCAGTGCAGGGAGCATCAGCTTGCATGGACTGCAAGAAGTTATCCACCCCATTGAAAAAAATTAGAACAATAGAGAGGCTAACACACAACCTTGTCGATGCCCCTCCCAACTTTAAAGGTAGGCGTGCATTCACCCTGGGCCATGAAACTGACTTTGCTAGATAAGTCGAGAAAGGAAGCCTATTATTGACCTAGGTGTACCAAGAGAAATCAATGACGACCAGCGAATGGTATGGTCAACAAGGTCAAAGGCTCTACTTAGGTCTGCAAAACAAAGATAAAGATCACCTGATTTGGCTCTAGTGTATTTCCCAATCAATAATTCCAGGTTAATGCATTGCTCATTAGTCCCCAAACCCTTTCTAATATCAAACTGCATTGATTATAAGATAAAATATTCTTGTACCAATTCCTTCAGCCTCATCAGCAAAACTCTACTCATCACTTTTACTGAGCAGTCCAAGTGTGAAATGGGGCAATAATATTTGGGGTCTGATTTATCGCCCTTTTTGTCGATAGGTACAGTTATAGCCCAGGAAGGTAGAATCATATCAATAACAGCTACATTAAACACTCTCGTAAGAATAGGCCCCAAAAGTTTAGTGGCAGATTTGAATGCATCTTCCGGCACCCCATCAGGTCCAGGGGGCCATCCCCCAGCACTGGCCTGCAAAGCTCAGAGATCCTCCTCAATAGTAATATCCAGTGGGAGCGGACCTCATCATTGCCTCACAAACTTCAACTTCACCATCCCTACTACACTGTTTAAAAAATGCAGAAAAATGTGCCACCCAGGCAACACAGGAAATGAAGGAACAAAACTCAGGGATGGTATCATTATTTAGAAATGGTGCATTGAGCGTGTCCCAAAATAACTTATTACACTTAGTTTCCACAGTTAAGGCCAATTGTTTCCACGCTTTTACCTGGAGCATTTTCTTCCTTGCAGCCAGGGCATGTCTATGTTGTTGACAAGGGACTTAATAACCATGGTATGCGGAGGGGAACTGCATAAAGCCTGTTTCAGGGACTCGGAGGCCTGGGTACAAGCATGATCGAACCATTCCCCATTGCTTCCACATGTTGTATTCGAAAAGCAGGTCAAATATGACTTAATAGAACAAATAATATGATTCAAATTATCCATGAAAAAATTGGAAGAGACATCCTCCTGTAAACAGTAGCTTATTTCAATAAAATTACGTAATACAATTTTTTGTAGTATACTATTAGGATTGATGCCAACCCACTTAATTTGTACACCGTTAGGCCTATTAGGAATAATATTTTTTGCTAAGGGAAATGATTCACATTTCTTACTCCAAAAAAGGAAGGATAGTATAATGGGGTTATGGTGACTTAATACAGACTTTACAATGCTAGGGGTGCCACACATAACATTTACAGAAGCATTTACCAATACATGGTCAATAACTGTGGTAGAGTTTCTTCTGGTAAATGATTGAATTTGCTCCCATTAACATTGCATCCACACCTCAATAACTGCAAGTCATGCTTGGAAATGATGGAATTGAATACATTCCCATACTCATTATGGCAGAAATCAACAAAGCCCACCTCTTCCTGATTAATATATCCACATACACGTGTTACGGGTAAGGCGCAATTCTGAATATTAAAGTCACCTGCCCATAGTAGTACAAAGTTGGAATGAATGGGACGTAAGAAAACCTCAAGACCACGATCAAGTGCTATAGCCACTCTACTACATGTCACATCAAAAACGTTGTTATAAAATTTACCAACACCAGATCACATCCCCCCTTCATACTTAACCACAGCAATTGGGAGTATGGACCCACCAAAGAAATCTTTTTAACAGTTACAGAGAGCTTATTAGAAATAAGAATCTGAAGCCCTCCTTTAACCCGCCCAGCTTGGGAAGGTATAGCACCCAGGAAATGTGAAGGAAACCCCTCCACATATATTGGACTTGTGCACCAGGTTTCTTGAATACAGATAACATCAAAGCCAGATATGGTATTGATCCAGTCAATATTTCCTAGCTTATTCAGTAACCCTCCCACATTCCAAGTTGTAAATTTATAACTCTCATCCAGGGTGTGCTTTGTGTCACCCGTAATGGACACATAGGTGTTTAGGCAACTTAAGCTAGGATTAACATATACTAGGGACCATTACCATCCCAGAAGTGCCTAAAAATCATCATTGAGAAAGTCGGCAACAGAGGCCATCAAAGTGCCCCCAGAATTATCTTCACCATACCTCAAATCATGGTGCTTGCTACAACTAATGAGTCAATCATTATCTTGTAGAGAACTCAATACCTGATATCTATTAGACACAACCTAAGGGGAACAAGAAGGACGGTTGAACCTCAGCACTCTCTGCAAGTTTCGTACAGCATTATATGTTTGTACATAACTCCATAAATGACAATAAAAGAAGCCCAAAGGAAATATAGCCATATTTTGAGCAAACGTTGAGGGCGGCACTGCCCTTGCAAAAATCTTCCCAAAAAAGCTAGGGTGTTGAAAATTGATAACTACACAATCCCCTTTGAGATTTTTCATTAAGGGCCCAATCCATCTCACTCTCCTGGTAAACAAGATTTGATGTGCTCGATCAGGTGAAAATATACAGTTTGAGCTAAGCCATTGCACAACCTTGTTCTTCAAAGATTCAGAGGTTTCGCTAACGCCCGATTTCAAAGGGGGACATTGACCAGGACAGCCACATAAGTACAGCAGGCTGGAGGGAGATCAATCATTACAGGAACACAAGGAGGCGTTAGGGCATTAGAATCAATGGTTCATTAGTAAAGGCTGGGACTGTGTGCCAAAAGAAGGTGGCTGGTTCAAATGGGGATGGACCGTAAAAGGTGTCTGCACAGGAGGCCCTAAATTCATACCTTGCATACTCCCAACCATGGGATTCTCTAAGGGATTCTCTAAGGTCTTTCTCGGAACCATGGGACTCTCTATGGTCTACCCCTACATTTCCAATTTCACCCTCCACCCTATCCACTGTCCAACTTCTCTCTAAGAGGCAACAATAAATCATTGACAGTAGCTATTAATTTGCTCCAAAAAGGGGTCCAAGAGGATTTATCCAGGGAAATAGGGTGATTAACAGCCCCATGACAAGTAATGGGTTCAGGGAGGCTTGGACTAACAACTACGGGCTTTCGTGTCATCCTTTTGCATTTAGCTGTGGGTAAGTGAGGTAAAGATGTAGAGGTCAAGGGAGAAGGAGCTTCCACAGACACAAGAGGAGGCTGATGATTAATAGAAAAGTCTGGAACCTCAATAATACTATTAATGGAAGGGGGGAGAACATGGCGGCGGCTAGGAGGTCCGGTCGGGAGCTCCGTTCAAACGAGGCAACAACTAAGCAGAAAATGACCTCCGGGATGAGCAAGGATATGTTTATGGCTTAAGAGGAAAAAAAAAGAACGTACCTGTCCAAAGGGTGCAACTTCCACCTCGGTGTGGCCCATGCTAGATGCACCGGTATCGCAGCAGCAGTGCCCTCGCCGGGGTAATTCCGGATCAGAAGCCGGCGGGGAGCCGCGATTGAATTTCCCGGGAGCGCGCACGCACGGAGGAGGTGTGTGGGCGAGAGCTGCGGCGGGGCTGCTCTGCAGTCGAGGAGCTGCGGCCAGGGTTGTCTATCGAGGCCCCACAAGGTTTGCCTGCCCCACGACAGAGTCGGGGTTCGGCGCTCACAGCGGAGAGGGCGAAGAAAAGGCAGGAGTCTTGGGAGAGCTGGCGAGCACAAAACTGGTAAGGGGAAGGGGGAAGGGTAAAAAAGGAGATCCAGGGGTTTTAAACACTCCAGTAAGACCCCTAAAAGAACATTCTGCGCAGCTTAAAACAGCAGCCCTAAATATCACTGAAGCTCAAACCCCCTGCAAAAGACCCCCATAAAAATTCAAACTTCGGTTTATGTTACTCTTTAAGGAGCAGACACCTTATTGCTGAGGTTACAGAAAGGGTAGGTCAAAGCTCCTTAGGGGAAGATCGAGTAAAAACTCCTATTAACACTGTAACAAAGAATTGCAGAAAGTTGGGAGATAAGCAGAGGGTTCAAAAATCAAGGGGTGGAAACATCACTGTATTATCAACCAAAGCCGCTAAAGCAGCCAAAGCGGACCAAGCCAGACAGGGGCCAAAAATCAAGGTGACGCCCTCCCTCCGATCCTTTTTTAAAATACAAGAAAAACTGCAGCCTAAAACCTTTGCCCTTGAGGAAAAGAGCCAGCCTGGTAAGGACAAAGAAATGCAAGCTGCGGCCCCACTTCCCAGGGATGAAGGAGTAGTGACACAAAATCGGTTTCAGGCCTTGGCGTTGGAATGCACCGAGGAGGCAAAAATGATTTCTCAAGTACCCCCTCAGGGAGGCCTAGAGGCAGGTAGCATTGAAGGCCAGAATACACCTCAAAGTGGGCAAAGAAAAGGTCCAGAGCAATCCTCACAAGCGGGGATGGATAATCTGCTGGGGCCGTTAATTGGAGAGATGAGGGTAAATTTTGCCAAGTCGGAAAAAAACCAAGAAAAGATACAGGCAACCTGTGAGGCGCTTGAATCTAAGGTAAACTCCTTAATGGATCGAGTACGTGCTATGGAAAATATAGTGGAACAAACTGAGAAGGAAGTAAGAGCCGGCCAGGGGGAAATTGGCACTTTAAAGTCAAACGAGAAGGAGCTCAGGGAAAAGAATGACATTTTGGAAAACAACGCAAGAAGAAACAATCTGCGAATACTAAACGTCCCGGAGGGGCTGGAAGGACAGAGTATAAAAAAGTTTGTGGTAAACTTATTGAAAGACCATATACCTGGGATGGATGAAAAAATACTGGAGGAAGACATCCAGAGAGTGCACAGACACCCTTTCAGGCTAGGTAAATTGAGAAAAAATGCTAGGAAAATTCTAGTGAACTTTAAAACCTATACCTTAAAAGAAAGGATCCTGAGTGACGCTCTAAAAGTAGCCACTTTCACAGAAGGAGACTACAACTTTAAAATCCGTTCTGACCTGTCAAGAGCCACACAAGATAGACAGTGGGAGCTGGGAAATCACATGCAAGAGCTTAGATCTCTGGGGGCAACAATCTAAATGAAATTCCCAGCTTCACTAAGTATTATGTGGAAGAACCAGACCCATAATATTAGAGAACCAAGAGAAGTGGTCAACCTAATAGAACAGATTAAATCACAACAATAGGAGGTCAACCTCAGTGTGAAACTAAAGCCTCGTGATGACGGCGCTCGAATAGGACAAACCAGCTTTGTCCGATGACAGCAGGGAGAGTTCTCCAGGGGAGGGGGGGGAAATTTTGTTAAGTAAGTGCACTTTCTTTTTGTTTAGGTGGGGAGCAACAGGGAAAGAAAATACAAAAAAATGGTCCAATGTGCAAAACATGAGCTTAGACAAGTTCCTGATAAATCAAGAGAATATCGTGAAAGAACAAATAAAAAATGAATGGCCAAAAGGTTGGGTAATAAAAAGATAAATGTTATATCCTGGAATGTGAACAGCCTCAGGGTTAAGAAGAGACGCCAGAAAATTTTTGAATACCTAAAAATAATAAAGTGCAATGTTATAATCCTGCAGGAAACCCACCTTCTAAAATCAGAGTGGAAGGATATCATGAAGAACCAAAATTGGGTTGACAGTTACATTTGCATGAATCAAGCTTGTTGTGTCAAGGGGGTAGCAATCATTTTTTTAAAATCGTCAAAAGCGTTAATTTTAGAAGAACATACTGACTCAAAGGGAAGATGGGCAGTCGCCAAAATAAAACTTGAGGGAAACCTATATACTATAGTTGGGTATTACGGCCCAACACGGACGATCCGGAGCCGCTTCAAGCTTTATATGCCCAACTAATAGAAGCTTCCGCCCCAATCATTCTGGGAGGAGATTTTAATTTGTTACTAGACCCCAAGAATGATAGACACCCACCAGGAAAAGCATTAAATCTTCCAAAAATGAGAGAATGGCTGGGTAGATTTAAGGAGGATTTAGGACTAGTGGATGTGTGGATGTGTGGAAAGCTAAAGGCAATAAAAGCAATAAATCCACCTATAAAAATCAAAAGTATGGTCACGCATCAAGAATTGATTTTTTTCTGATAGAAAAAACAATAAGTAACAACGTTAAAATGGTAGAACATATATCCGCCCACTTATCCGACCATTCCCTAGTCCATTTAGAGATAAATCAAAGCCCTTCCCAGGGGGCCAATAGATGGACCCTAGATCGTACACTCCTCTTAAAAGAACAGGTTATAGACAGTCTAAAGATCATGACCGAGGAGTATTTTAAAAACAACATTAATAATGAAACTCCCATCCAGGTAGTCTGGGATGCATATAAGGCAGTAATAAGGGGAGCCCTTATTGGTCTGGCGGCCACAAGAAATAAGGAGACCAGACGTAATATTCAGCAATTAGAGTTAGAGATTTTAGACCAACAGAATATTTTAGAAATCGCAAATTCTAGACTAGAACAAGAACAGGCAAAAGAAGAAATCTATAGAAAGAAGTGTGACTTGTCCAATTTATTGGAGGAGAGGGTAAGGAAAAAGTGGGAAGCTAGCTACTTCGCAAACTACCAATACGGGGAAGGTAGCGGGAAACTCCTTGCATGGAAAATTAAAACAGACTCCAACAGGAATAAAATCACCGCAATACAAGGAGATACCATGGGGGAACAGGTGGTGGAGGATCAGGGGATCGAGAATGCCTTTATGGACTTTTTTCAAGTTTTATACGACGAAGATCTAGTGGTGCCTAGTAACCGGGCTGATTCTTACCTTAGAGAAGCTGAAGTTCCAAGTTTAGGAGAAGAACAGTCTGAGATGCTTAATGCAGAAATCACTGTGGAGGAAGTGATGGACGCATTAAAGAGGCTCAAGAGAGGGAAGGCAGCAGGTCTGGACGCATTGCCAAACGAGCTATATAAAGTTCTAAAAGAAACACTAGCTCCTAGATTAGTGGAATTATTTAATATGGTTTTCTCCAAAGGCTCACCCCTCCCAAAAACTTGAAATGATGCCACCATCAGTCTAATTCTAAAACCAGGAAAAGACCCTTTGAAATGTGAGTCATATAGACCCATTTCTCTTTTGAATAACGACTACAAAATCTATACACAAATTGTAGCAACAAGACTAGGGCGTATTACTAAAAACTTAATCCACGAAGACCAGAAAGGGGAGACAAATGGGAGACAAAGGGGAGATAAAGGGGAGACAAATGCATGACCTTACTCATCAATTAATAGGAGCTATTGATATTGCCACCCAAGAAAACATCCCCCTTGCCGTTCTCACATTCGATGCTGCAAAGGCATTTTATCGAGTAAATTGGTCATTCTTGCGCAAAGTAATACTCCATTACGGTTTAGGTGACAATTTTTTAAATGCAATAACAAATATATACACAGCCCCGGTGGCAAAAATTCTTATAAATGGCAAGCTTACGAAAGAAATCCAAATTAAAAGAGGCACGCGGCAAGCCTGTTCCCTGTCTCCTCACTTATTCAACTTATACATAGAGCCTCTAGCTAGCCAGATAAGAAGATCGCAAGGTGTTATCCCTTTTAACTTTAATGGTTGGGTTAAAAAAGTGGCCTTATACGCCGACGATTTGATGGTATTCATAAGTGATCTGAGTACTTCTCTTTCCACTATCACAAATTTGCTAAATAAATTTGGCGAAATTTCCGGATATCAGGTTAATCACCAGAAAACAGAAATAATGGTGTGGAACTTCCAATCACCAACAGTAAATACAAAAAACAGAATAAAATACTTAGGGATTGAAATATTGAACAATATTGATGAGATTGCTCGAGTAAATTTCGACATAAGAGCGAAAGAAACAAGAAAGTTGTTGAGATCTTGGGGAGGCCTACCCCTTTCGTTCATTGGGAGATCAAATATCATAAAAATGTCTATTTTGCTTAAGTTTTCTTTTATTTTTAATGCTATCCCACTGGAGTTTGGGACTCAGTGGATTAAGAAGATCCAAGGCGAAATTAATCAATTCATATGGGCCTCGAAAGGAGTGAGGGTTGCGTGGAAAAAACTACGCAGGAGGAAAGACCAAGGTGGTATTGCCAGTCCTGACCTTCTTTTTTACTAAAGAGCCTTTCAGTTTAAGAACTTCAGAATTCTTCTTAAAGCTTGTTCCTTCGTTACACCCTACCTACAAGCAATCACAGACATTAATTGTGTAATATATACATTTGGTCACCCGAAGTACTTCAAGAAAGTCAAATTGAAGGTTTTAAGTACAGCATGCAAACAGTGGTATGAGATAAGGAGAATCCTGAAAATCTCGTACTATAGCAGTCTAGCACCTATCTGGAACTCACCAGGAACTCCTGAATGCTTGAAAGATACCCTGGCAGGTGCTTTAAAGAAGGCTGGTATCACAAAGTGGGGGCAATTGTTTCAAGCAGGCTCTTTGAAAAGCTGGGACTCCTTATCAGCAAGTACAGATGGGAAGTTGGCCAGATTTAAATATTACCAACTGGCAAGCTGGGCGAAGGGCCTGAAAGAGCCCCTGGAGGACAAAACAGAGTTGGAAAAAGAACTACTAAGTGAACCAGCAAGAAAAGAAGTATCGAAATGGTACTGGCGCATGATACAAGCAGGAGAAGAGGAATTTACTCTACCAATGGACCGATGGAAGAAGAATTTCCCTGCACAAGACCTGCAACATCTATGGCAAGTATCTTGTTCTTTACTATGGCATATAGTTGCATCTGCACCTCTCAGGAAAAATCATGTTTTCACCCTACACAGGGCATACTGGACGCCAGAAAAACGAACCAAAAATGAACAAGCAAGTGGTGAAAAATTGCCCAAAGTGTGGTGAAGCCAAGGCAGATGACATCCACATGTTCCATCAATGCCCCCACCATGGTATATTCTGGGAAGAAGTGGGTAAGATCATTAACAAAGCATTAGGACAGACTATCGAGGTAAGCCTAATTCCGTTATTTTTGGTACAACGGAAGAAAATGACTCTCCTCTTGTTTTAAATAACAATCAAAAACACCTATTGCTTATGTTAATTTTATTAGCTAGGAGAGAGATATGTATAAAGTGGATACTTGCCAACTCTCCAACTATAACTGAATGGCGATCCTCTGTGGAGAAATTTAGACAGCTGGATAAATCCAGAGGGAAAAGCAAAAGGACCAAATTTTGGGAAACATGGGATAAGAACATACACTAAGACGAGGCACAATGGTAGGATAGGGAGGGACGTCCGATGATTATTTATAATGCAATAAAAACAAATTCGGAGATGGTCGCCTTGGTGGTTCCATGAAAGACCGTCCTAGGGAATTTGGAGATTCTAAGACATATTCTCATTGTAAGGTGTGAAGGCAATCCCTTCCTCGAAAGTGTGAGAAAAAATCCCAGTCAGAAACAGACCAAAAATTTGGGATCTTGTCTACTCATATCTCAACTTTTGCATAAATGAGGAAAAAAAATAAAATAATAATAATAAAAAAATAATACTATTAATATGCCTCTCCACTAGCTCCCATTCCTTGTCCAATCTAGGTTCTGTGTCTTCAATAGGCACCACATATTCATCTGACCCTGCCATGCCCAGGGATAGGCGGTGCTCTGCCAAGTCTATTTCTTTAGATATAACTCCCACAGCACGCGCCAGGACAGAGTCTATTGTGGTATGCTTTGTGGTGCTGTTCGTATCTGTTGTGTTGCTGCCTTAGCACTTCCAATCTAACGCTTACCCATGCTGGCAAGTAAGTCCAACAAGGCTCTTTAAGATGAAAGAAAAACAGTTCCAACTCCTCGAATCCCCCCTACTGAGCAACACAAAGATGGGAACAACATGCTAGATGTTATAGTACATTAAGAAGGGGCAACGTAACCCACTTTCTTCAAAATAAGTCCAGCCAATTGATAGTAAAAATCAGGGTGCCATTGCTGTGTTTATCAACAAAGACCAGGATCCAGGACAGATCCATGGACGGGCGCAGACGGGCCAGGTCTACACCCAGTCATCGCTCAGGCGTTACCACACATGTCCTGTGCTGTGGGATGCCTCTGGTGTTTTCATGGCACCCCTGCACCCAGTGATGACCAGGACAGCTTGGAAAGCTGGGGGACGTAGTCCCACCCTAGTGAGTACGGATGCTCCCAACAGGCAACAGAGTCAGTGGCCGGAATGCGAGGCTCCCTTTCTATCTTTCGGGATAAGGCAAATAATTACATCAAAAAAGGATCTAAATGAGGTGGGATAGTCAGAGCAAGAATTAATTAAGTATATATATCCAGGCCCTGGAGCTTTATCCTTTTTAAGAGATAGTGTTTCGAGATGTAATTCTGTGGAATATCTGATCATTATCGTCAATAATTGATTTTGTTTAAATTTAAGGTAATTTGCTAATACCTACCCAGACTTGTGCCATAGGGGCTGATTACGATGTCTGCCCGCCATTGTAGTGGTGTTTGGGAGCGTCCGCCATGCATGCAGCGTTCATGCATACCCGATTATGATGGGACCGCCACCGCTGCGGTCAGATTCCGCACCGATAACATTGCGGCGTTGGCTGCTGACAGCAGCACCGCCACGATGTTGAAAAAAGCATGTTGTGCATTTCACTGCACTACATGGCAGACACTACACTGTGCCTGCCACATGGTGCAGTTAAATGCAGGGGGGTACCATGGGTACCCCCTCAGTGCACCCACACCGTCCCCCAACACAAGGGGGGCCCGCAACAGGCCCCTGAAAACATTCCCCGCCAGCCTTTCAATGGCAGTTTAACCGCTATGGAAAGGCTGGCTTCCGCCAGCATCATGATTCTACGAACGGAGCCTGCTAGGCTCCGCCACCATTTAAAGCATGCTGACCGCTCCGCCAGGCAATCGTAACGATTGCCTGTGGTGGTTCCGTGGCGGACAGGCTTTGCCTCCGCCGCGGTCTGGATCCCACTGCCATCGTAATATGGCGGTCGGAGAATCGCAGTCCACAGGGCCGGCGGAGCTCACCGCCGGCCCAGCGGTGGCGATCGTTCCGCCATCGTAATCAGCCCCTTAGTCTTTTGCACTGGATTTAAGAAGCTAAGATGAAGCATAATTTGTAGATATTTTATTAGTGAATTTAGTTTAGATTTAATAGGTTGTTGCAAGGGATGTTGTGTGTGTGAGGTGTAATATAACCCTGGGCGGTGAACTCCGCTCCGCTCGCGGAGTTTGCGGAGTTTCCTGCACTCCGCGGAGATCGCGAAGTTCCGAAAAACTCCTCTTCGTGTTGCGTAGCGTAGTTTTTTTCCTCGCTCGCATTCGTCAACGTCAAGTTGGCGACCGCGAGCGAGGAAAATCAACCTCCCGGTGAGATTTTTCCTCGTTTGCGATCATCAACATCAAGTTGGCGAGCGCAAGCGTGGAAAATCAACATCCCGGCGAGATTTCTCAATGCGGGGGGGGTCAGGTTTCTCATTGCGAGTGGTCACGTATGCTCGCGACAGCTCGCAATGAGAAACTGCCCGTTCGCGTTGAGAAAGCTGCCGCTCGAGTAAAAATCTACTCGAGCGGCAGAAAAGGAAAGCAGGGACCGCTTGCACTGTGCATGGTGCCGTTTGCAATGATTGCACAGTGCGGATAAGCATCCGGCACTGTGCAATCAACGCGATCGGCCTTTTTCGATCGTAGTCCGCCGCTCGCGTAGCTCTGCGTAGTGCAGCGGAGTTGTTTTTGCACTTCGCCTAGTGCAACTCCGCGAACTATGCCCAGGGTTAGTGTAATATATATGTTCAAGGCATTTGATTTCTTCAAATAATCAGGTTGAATGGGTCTGAGATTGTTTCCTTTTCTTAGAGACACAGGTAATGAAAACATGTAAGTTTAGGTAAATGGTCTAATTGAATCGAAAGTGGAGCATGATCAGAAATTTGAAAGGTACTAGCATGTAAAGATAGAGTGAGATGATGTGAAATAAAAATATGATCTATCCTAGATTGTGTTTGATGAACTGGGGAAAAATAAGTATACTCTCTCAGGGAAGGGTTTCATAGTTGCCAAACATCTGTCAGGTGGTGTTAATGAATGCCAGTACAAATGCCTTTTGTGATTTATTTGGAATGTAATGTGATGATGAGTGTCTGACCAGAAAGGGATCGATGAAATAATTGCAGTCCCCTTGCTAACATTAAGTTGTCATCTGGAAGTTGTAAGAGTTTCTGGGCAATTTTGGACCAGAACTGACAGTCAGGAGCATTAGGGCCAAAGACATTGAACAAAACAATTGGAACCTTTGTATAATCTAAGCAATACCCATCTCCTTTCTGAATCCGTTTCCTGTGATAACAATCGGACTTTTGAGAATTTATGACATAAAATCATAACTCCATTCTTTTTACCATATCCAGGCAAGATAATCACTTCTCCCATCCATCCTAGCGTAATTTTGTACATTCATATTCTTTAAGATGAGGCTCTTACAAAAAAGCAATGTGGGTATTAAGTTTTGACAGGTGTGTTAGGAATCTTTGACGTTTGATAGGAGAATTTAAACCTCTGACATTCCAAGAAATCCGTGCTAAAGTCATTGAAAAAGAACAGTGTATTTGATGCAATCAGACCTTTCAATAAGAGAAATTTGAAAAATAATAAAAATTCTGACAAATTATATTACAAATATCATCAAAAACCATTAAAACATGACAATAAAATCCATACAGTAAATGAAAGAGTTAAGGATAAGAAAGATAAAGGAGTGAAGAAGAGAGCTAAGAATAGTATAAAATGGAACAAAAAGAAGATATACGAAAGAAAGAGGATAACAGTAAAGGCAAACATACCTATGGATGATGTTGATGAGGATGGTGGAGGAGAGCACATGAGAAGACAGGATGTCTGAACCCCTGGGGGGAGGGAGGCACACAAAGGGCAGTATAACATGTAACAGGAAACAGGAACAGAAGACAAAATAATACCGGCCCTGTAGGAGAAAAATTTGTTAGGATACACAGTCTTATCTAAAGACCATTTTCAATACTATATCAAGAAAGTCAAAAAAGAGAGTAACAATAGCAACGTATCAATTAAACAGATTCTGTTCAAATTCTGAAAACTGGCATATGAGAAGAGAGAGCAAAAGGACAAGAGAATGAACATCATTTTAAAGAATGGGCTGATGTAGTAGTGTCCATGTTTTCTGCTCTCTGAGATGGAAGAAAGTCCCTCAAGGGAGGTGGATCTTCCTAAGTTGTCGTCTTGTTGTTGTACGTGACTTTAAAAAGACAAGGATGAAAAAGTGCAAAACGTGCTCCAAGAGAGCAAATCATAGGCCGCATGTTGAGAACTCTCTTCATCGATCTGCAGTACTTTTAGTGTAGTCTTGAGAGAATAGGTCATGTTCTGACCAGGAGATGCGTTTGAGTTGTTTGGCAGCTGATATGTATTGTACTTGGCTGCCGTGCGCCACAAAAGTCATAAATATGCCACAAAAGATATAATTTAGCAGTGTGCACGCACACAAAAAATATATATGGGCGCTACTTCCATTCAAATTTAGATTTAGTCACAATAAGACACTTAATTGTTTTGTAGATTTGCAAATGACAAAGGTTGTGCTAGCAGGATCTCTTCTTGATTACCAGCTTCCTCAACAGTACAGCTACCTTAGAATAGGATTCTATACTTGTGTAATCAACATGCATGCGTTCGATTCCAAGCACTGGAAGTGGGGGTTACAAAAGCAGTCAATCTCACAATCCCAATGTACTTACACTGTGCAGTCAAGAGTATTATTGTGCATCAATAATTAGCAGCCACTCAGCAGTGAATGGCAGCTCATTGTTGACATTCAAGCTGGGTGGTGTAATGCTTTCCTAAAATGCAGTGTGAGCATGTCCCTAAGATGGTGTGAGATGGGGTTCTTAGGTGAACATCTACATTGAAATTCAACAACAGAGCCACCTAACGCCAAACCAGCTGCACACCACTGCCGTCCAGGAATTCATGTGTAATAACCAGGTTTGAGTCCCAGTGTCAGCTCGACAATTGTCCTGTGATCCTGGGCACATCAATTAACCTCCCCTTGTCTAATATATGAATGCAACCTTATGTAATGGAACTGGTGATCATGTAATGCACTCCGTAAAGCACTCCAATGCCCTTGGGCCGAGTTTGCACTAAAAGTTGGTTGGGGAATGCTTTAAAGCAAGGCACAGGGATGGGAGAAGCAGGTGAGGAATAGAATTGCGGGCTGGTAGACAAAGGAAGTGACATTACAGCCAAAGCTGAAGCTTTGGAACTGGAGAACCAGTTTTGAGTCCCAGCCCTGGCTCAACATCTTGGGCTGGGTACGTCAATTTATCGCCCCTTGACTGAAAAAAAAAAATCTTACCTTGTGCTATGCAACTGGTGGTCATGTAAAGCACTCCAATGCCCATAAACAGAGTTTGCGCTGCATAAAAGTACAAAAAAGGGTCAGGGGGAAGTAGCGAGTCTGCTTCCAGTGCTATCAGGGCGAGTGGCTACCCTGATGACCCATCCCTGGCTTTCTGTACTGCTGAGAAATTCGTATATGATATGGTCCGCTGTAGAAATCCACGCTGTCATGATAAGTCTAGGTCCTAAATTACTGCAGCAAGTTGGTTTGCCAATGAACATATACACATCCTAGTGTTCTTCGTATAAAAGTGTGCTAGGCCAACGTGACCCAGGGCTGTGTGGCTTACATTTCTTTTTAAAACATTGATCTGGCCATCGGCCAGGACGATGACTTTATAGTGCTAAGAAAAGTTCTTCATCAAGCCGTTCAAACAGTGGAAAGCGTCTAATCCCAAAGCTTTCTTATTGGGTACCTGCTGCATTGGACACTGGCAGTTCATCCAGCAGTCTTGAGTAGACCAGTTCCACGCATACTCAGTTCAACCCGTCCAACACTGTCCTTTGCATGTCTGTACTTGTAGTTCTAGGTATTACATTTCAATTCCAGGACTGCAAGTACAAGAATACTAAGAGAAGCCAGTCTATAGGAACAGCTGACAAATGTAATTGGGAAACCTATGAGCTCTGTCGGACTAGGCCTTGCATGGGGATGCTGATTCGGTACTCCTTTGTGAGCCTCTCTGATGTGAGGCATGCGTCTTACTGATGTGTCCTTAGGAATAAAATGGCTGTTTAGTTTAAGGCTTCTTGCCATCTGTTATTGGGATTTCATCGCTCTGGGGTTCTTTCCTGTAAATCCTGTAAATCCTGCCAGACGTTAAATGCTGTTCATAAGTATGTGATGTTGTTGAGACCTCGGATTGAAGTGCATTTTATGAGGTTTTGAATCATGCCTATCATATAATGAGGGGAAGGGGTAACAAGCGAAACCGGAAAAAGCTAACAACTTGTGAAGCATGGACAACTATAGACTCGCAAGGTCAGTGCATGCGCAGCGTACATGCTGATCAGTTACTAAAACAAATATAAAGCGAAAGATTAAGTTAGGCAAGTGCGATGAATCCTTTTTGACTAAAAGGCAATTGGGTTAACATGCCTGCATGTCTATAATACAAATTTACTTATTTTCTTAATGATGTTTGCGCAATGCCAATACCAACAACGTGCCAATCAGATGCAAAAAAAATATCTATATGAAGCAAAAAACACGTTTACAATGCAAGTAGCGGACAAAAATATGGAAACATTAAAAAGGCCGATGCGATGCCGATACGGAAAAAAAAGTGTTACGCAAAAAAAAATTCTCATAAGCACAGTGCCAATAGCGGAAAGGCACAAATAAAACCAAATTAATTGGTACTCTGCCCATGGTCCAGAACAGCTCAAGGAAGTGATGTCATACGTATGGGAGCCAATTACGAGACAGTACCAAGGAGTGACAATCAAGCCTGCAAATGGAAAGCGGGGCT
Organism: Calotriton arnoldi; assembly: GCA_963921515.1. Lineage (NCBI taxonomy): Eukaryota > Metazoa > Chordata > Amphibia > Caudata > Salamandridae > Calotriton > Calotriton arnoldi. Next base: position 56,866 of record CAWUFW010002656.1, on the reverse strand, counting down.
CAAGCCCTTTACTGCTTACAATACCCCTCGCAGCAGCAACAGTGCATGCGCGCCGTTAGGCGAGACCTAAAAATGACTTTAGAAGTTTTTAACTGACAGGACATGCAAAACTGAAGTACACATGTCCTACTTTTTAAATTCACCCTGCCCTATGAGCCTACCGTAAGGGCAACTCATATGTATTAAAAAGGAACGTTTAGGCCTGGCAAAAAGTTTATTTGGCCAGGTTGAAATGGCATTTTAAAACTGCTCTACAGGCTGCAGCTGCCAGCCTAGTGGATGGCTAAATGACTTCTGCAGGCCTACTAGCAGCATTTAATTTACAGGCCCTGGGTACATGTGGTACCTTTTACTTGGGACTTACAAGTAAATTACATGTTCCAATTATGTGTAGACCAATTTTACCATGTTTGAAGACGAGAGCACAGTCACTTTAACACAGATAAGTACTATTGAAGTGTACAGAATCCTAATGAAAACAATAATTCAGCAAAACTGTGAAGGCACAGGGCTTGATTCACAAAGGGCATCTGCACTCATGGTGGAGTCCCCGCAGTTGTAACAGGGGAACCGCGCTCGTGGCGGGGGGCCCGCACTCATGACCGGGGACAGCACATGAGGCGGGACCTCTGCACTGCAGTTACCCATTGTGGAGATCCTTCCACCAGTGAATCGGGCCCAAAAGAATTTGGGAGAATACCATGCCATGGAATTCAGGTCTAACAGCTGTAGAGCTCAATAGCTGTGCAGGCATCCAATCCAATATCACAAGGGGGACGTTCAGGGATTCCTGCATTTTCACCCAAGAGCACTAAGCTTGCGGGCTCTTGTAGTTACATAGTTTTGATTATATTTATGGGCTAGTGGATTAAGTATACAAGTTGCCCGATAATTTAGATGAGACCAGTAATAGTAGTTGCCGGCCCTGTCAGAACAATACGTTTTGCAGGAACTTCTCATGCCCTGTGGAGTTTCACTTGGAGATTTTGCCTGCTTCAAGGTGGCAAAGTCTCAATGTGGAATACTAGGAAGAAACATGTGAAAATCAACACAGGAAGTAAGATTTCCACATGTTAATGCACAAAACCTCTTAATTTCAGTTATCCCTCTGCCCCAGGAACTACTGGGACTCTCAATAATGGCAATTACAGGGCAGGAATATTACAGGGATTATTACAGCCCACTTTTAATGAGGGCTGTAATGTTGCTGGCTGAAAGCTCAGGACTAGCTGAAACCTCCTCCTTTCACAAGGCCAGTAGACTACGCATTAAAATTAAAATCAAAATGAATTTTCTGAAATGCTGAACATGCATTTAGCAATAATGAGTAGTGTGCAAATCTGAACATGCACCAAGGAATTTTGAGTGATGGTGCACATCAGAGCTTGATGTAGGATTAATGGCTGTGTTGCAAATATGTACATGCACTAAGGGTTATTGCTTGAGGGAGCTAAACTGAGAAATGCATTTAGGATTAGTGAGTGATGGTGAATTTGAGCAAGCATTAAGTATTAATGATTGATTGATTTTACTGTCTTATATTGAAGTGTTTCTATAGTGCTTTCTGTACATCTGTCCCGGGCCTTAAAGCATTCTGTGACCAGAAAATTATTATATGATCCAATCTTACAATGCACGGACGAGGAAGGGTGCTAGATATGGGGCCAGATGTACAACGGTTTTTGCATGCGCAAACGGGTTTGCGAACCCGTTTGCGCATGCAAAAACCAATAGAGGTATGTACCATTCCAAAATAGCGAGTCGCAATTTATTTGCGACTCGCTATTTTGGAATTGCGAGTTGCTATTAGGAAGGGGCTCCCTTCCTAATAGCGAGCGCAACCCCATGTACAAATGTTTTGCGACCGCAATTGCGGTCACAAAACACTCGCAAATTACCACCCTCTTCAAGAGGTTGGTAATGGGGTCGCAACAGGGAAGGGGTCCCCAGGGGACCCCTTCCTCTGTGCAAATGCAGGGGAAAATATGTTTTAAGGGCAGGCAGTGATCCCAGGGACCACCATACCTGGGAGGGCCTGCCATTCCCAAAGGGGTCACAAATTGAGAGAGACTCATTAATATTCATGAGCCTCTCAATTTGCGACCCCATTGGGAATCGCAAACAGTGTGATACACACTGTTGTACATCCAAAATAGCGCCTCGCAATTTGCGAGGCTCTATTTTGCGCGTCGTACATCTGGCCCATGGTGTCTAAAAATGTAGAGATTTCACGGCGTGCAAGTGTGCCTAGAGAGGGTGCACCAAACGTTGCAGCACCATGTAGCAGCACTCTACAGATGAAGCAGGATACAAGAGGGCGAGTGAAAGATAGTTTCACAGGCAGCTTATATACACCAGTGTCATTTGAGGAAACCACAGTCACATTTGTGGAGAGCCCAATTTCTTACCAGAGGTCTAAATACAGCTGGTATCAAAGACTGTTGTTCTTTATGGCAGGGCATGGGAAGGCATTCCCACAAGGGTCTATGGTTGCAACAGTTCCTTTACTAGCCCGATTCCTGGGGTGCACTCTTACACTACCAATAAACCACTATATTGAGACCAAACAGAAACAATAGGAGTCGACTTCTGAATTCACTGATACACCACTAATAAACTACTTTGGGGAATCACATAAGAGTCATAGAAGACTCACCTTTGGAGGCACTGACACATCATGTAAGAAAGTAAGTTATTATGTGGGTTGGCAATCATCCACCTACAGGAATAATAATCCTAGCTTGTCAGGATGAACCCCAAAGTCACTAATGAATGTGATCTCAACACACTGATAGCTATGGCACAGAGGAGACTGGCCTAATTTAGGGCAATCTGTAAAGTATTTATGTAGTACCCACATAGCAATTAAGTCAAAACATCAAACAATAAAAGTCCCAAACTGAATTTAAAAAAGTAGAGTAAATGTTAATAAAAAAGTATGACATAAAGATGACAAAAATGAAATAAGGGGAACCAGAGATATGAATTTTTCAAAATTGAAGTGAAAATAGTGCCAAAAAGCACTAAGCACCATTGAGAGTATATGTAATCTATAGACCGGGACGTGGGCATGCTTTCAGGCTGACTGTGATGGAGCGTGGGTCAGATACACCAAGAGGGTTCATCCCTGTCAAAGAGTTTACCTTCAACCTTAGCCCTTTTTATGAAGCTCAAAATCTAACAGTGTTGCAAGCCATAAACTGTAACCAACAAAGGTGTATTGAAATTGGACACCTTTGCCATGATGTCCCACTGATTGCCGTGGAGCTCTTGAAAGACCAAACATTGTTTCAAGTCCCTACTTTTGGGGGTTTCTGGAGCAGCTCCCCTGGGTAACTTCTAAGGCAGTGTAGATGCCTAGTTCCATAAGGATAACATGGCAATAGTTTATGAACTCCTAAATATTTTTGGGAATTAAATCAAATACAATTCAAGGACTTAGGAAAATGGTTTTGAAAAATCCAACAATATGCCATTGTTGAATTTATCATAAAGTATATAGGAAATAAGTTATAAGACTTTCTTGTCTGTAAGCCAAAATGGTCTTCCCTGATTGGTCAGAGTTAGCAGGATTAGCCAGGCTGCTTTTATGAAGTGATAAGTGGCTCACTCAGGAAGTAGCTAGCTGTTGGAGACAGATCTGCTACACAGGAATGCCAGAGCAGGGGGAGTGGTCGTAAAGCATGAAGCCTCAAATGAGGAATAGTACAGGCAGGGAATACCAGGTCCATCTACTCCCCATCCCCCTCTGACCCAGTCAGATAGTAGGCTTAAGGCAGGAATCTGCAGATGTAAGGGGGAGGAGAGCTATGGAAATGAGCCATACTGGAAGTTGGTTTACCTAGCTCTTGCTCTTCTGCAGAGACGTCAGCCATACTGAATTTTGGAGGAATAGTGCTTTCTGGGAGAAGATATGCCACTCCTTGGAGGAAGTGGTCATGCTCTGGGGTAAGGCCTTGCACCTCATTGGACAGGAGTGCTCTCCTGAATGACCCCAGAGAACACTGAATAAATATGTTAGAGGAGCACGGACTCTCAGATCTGCTCCTTGAAACTAAGAAAAGAAGAAGGTTTGCCAAGCTGGAAACTTGATTTGCACCATCAGGTCCTGCATTGTGACTGACGGGGCCTGATGCATTACCTGAAAGTACAGCCCTGTGGATGTACCTTGCTTCAGAAGGATTGCCTTGCTTCAGAAGGATTAAAGAGTGGACTCCCTGCAAGCTACAGGTTAACAGAGCTCACCTGGACCATCACCACCAAGAATCCTGTGCCTGGAGTGTGCCCAGTGGATTTCTAAGGGTTTTATCCAGGTGCATTGTGGGAATTGTGGTCCCAAATTTTCAAGGATCACCTTGGAGCTTCCAGACCCTTAGTTTGTGTTTTGGGCACTTTGGACCCTCAAGAGGAACTTCAGGAAGTTGTTCCAGAAGTTTGGAGCAACTTTGGAAAAAAGCTCTATATAGGGGAACAACTGAACCGCGAGAGCCATGCCGGCCACTTTTAACCGCGCCCCGGCCAGGATCCGGAGATCCGACTTCCAGAGCTTGACCGGGAGCTCCCTGAAAAGCAAGCTGGCGAACCCTCACCGAGTCCGGCATGGTGAAGAGCATTGAGGGACCCTGACCGAAAAAGCTCCAGAAATGTTTCTAAGTCCGAAGGTAACATTTTGACCGAGGCGTACCACTAGGGGTATCTGAGCAGGGCTCCATCACGGTCAGCCTGAAACTTTGACTTTGTCCGGGTCAAGTGCGACCAGATGTCCCAGATTGGCGCTATAGGTTTCTAAGTGCTAGAAAGTGTATATTGTTTAAAAATTCATATTTCCGGTTCCCTACATTGGAATTTTGTTGTTTTGGTGGTATTTTAGAGATAAAAATATTTCCTATTTTTATAAGTTGGTGTTGGATTAGAATTTTGTATTGTGTCTTAATTATTTACAGAATTTGTGTTTTTAAATGCTTTACATACCTGTCTCCTAAGTTAAGCCTGCCTGCTCGCAGCCAAGCTACCCAGGGTTGAGCATGGAAATAATTTACTGAGACCTATTCTGAGCCCTAGACTGTGTTAGTGGCCTTATTGCCAGTGGTAGATGCATATTTACCACTACTAATCCCACTTTCCAACAAAGACCGAATTGTACTATGTTATTATTCTTAAATTTAATCATGACGTTACAGTTATTAAAAGATGTAAATTGAATAACTACTTCAAATGAGCAAGGAGGGGAACATAATTTAGAATTTAGAATTTTTCATTTACAAGAAACATCAAGTTCATTGTAGAAGATTTCAGGCCAGAGAGGGTTGCTGTGAAAGAAAAAATAAAGTCCATATTTAGGCTTTCCTTGCTTAAACAATGTTCGGGACGGGTGACAATGAACACACTAGGAGTTCTCTCCTGCTCTACCTTTTCCGTTACATCGGAATTCATTCATATAATGGCCTTTGATCCCGGCAACACCGAGTCCTTTTTCCAAACAAAGATTATCAACACTCTGTGATTGGGCAGATTCCTATTGATACATCAGCCCTGAAGAAGTCGAGGTATTACTTACCTATCAACGAAACATGTGTTGGCTGAATCGTACTGTTGGCTGCACTATTGTATTTTGGCTGTACAATCTTACCGTTGATGGGAATTTATATTGGCTGTGTGGAACTTTACTAGCCTTGTTTTGAGAAGATTTATGGAATAGACCTTCCTTGACCCGAACAGAAGAATTGGATTAAAGTGCACTTTATATCACTCATTGTCAGAATGGACATTGACTCTTTATTATAACCTAAGTGCTTGGATTATTCTTTTGAGAATGAACATTTCAGGGTTTTTTGGCAATAATCTAAGTTTAAAAATGTATCATTTTTTGAGAGGTTCGGTGGCTGAAAGATTTTGAAAGGGTTGGAGTCTAATTTGTCAGTTGCTTGGAAAGGGAGAAATGATCAAAATGAGCAATAGCAAGGTAAGTACTCCAAGATAAACAGTAGAACTTGAATACTTCATAAAAATAGACACAAGCAGTTAGACATAGGAGAATATTGACAGTCATTATTAAATAAATATGGGCATACACAGAAACTCAAAGATAGAAGCCAAGGAAATATTCATATGTTCAGCCGTGGTAGAGGTCCCCCTTGCAAAGTGGAAATAGTAAGCCTTAGGCTGCGTAGCAGTGAACTATAACGACTTAGGAAAAAAAAATAACAGGAACAATGAGAAAATCAGCATAGATTAACAATGTACAATTACTATCAAAAGGCACTAAAAACTGCAAAATAAGCTTTAGTTGAACAACAAGTTACATGGCGATCTACATCCAGAAATGGTATCAAGACCAAAACAAGCTAAGGAAGTCACTGGTAAGTAAAGTTACATATATGACCCCGTTAGATAATGTGAGTGCTAAAAAGGTTATGCACAGCCAAAATCAGAGGCAAATAAGCTAGCTGCTTCTTTCTAGCAAACACAACAAAGGGAAGAAAGAAAACCCAATGAAAACTTTTGAAATCTGACCTGTGTCCAAGAAAAGAAAGCCCAGCTACGGAGAACTTATTCTGTGAGCAATCACAGCTTCTAGGCTCAGGCCTAGTTTTTAATTCCCTCTTTTCAGTGGTATTATAAAACGTCTTCTCAGTCCGATCCCGTTTGGCCCCCAGTTTTCTCTAACATTCATTTTAAAACATAGGGGCATATTCTCAAGGAGCTATCGCCGAATTATCGGCACTTTATCGCAGCCAAAGTCGCAATAATTTTATCGCCCCATTCACAAGCTGGTGCTAACAGCCGATACCACCAGTTTACTTGCGAAAGCATCCGCAAAAAACATTGCCACAGATGACCCCGGCAACTATCGCTAATGAGATGCAGAGTAGGCGTTCCCGAGCAAAAAGCCGCGACAACACCACACCTCATCATTCTCAACGACCAGCCACATCAGCAATAAGACCACAAAACAGGCGATAAGGCGCGTTAGCAGCAGGAAATTAACACCTGCTCAGACCTGGTGTAAAGTCGGACGAAAACCTGCACCATCAAAGGGAGCCCAGCCCAGAGCCACACATGAAGAACAACAGATGCCATGGAGCCACAAACCATGCATCCCAGAGCCCCGAGAGGGCACCAACACCCACCGCCACCACCCCCAGGATCGCCACCCCCCTCGGCCCCCGCCCCCTTCCCGGACCACCACAGAGGCAGCGCAGACAAAGACAGCGGACCTTCAGGAAATGCACCAGCCTCACAGACCTAACACCAGACAATGTCAATGCCCACTACAGGCTCAAAAGGACAACCATCCTCCGCATCCTGAACATCATTGCCCACAGGCTGACGGTACCAACACAGCGGACAACCAACATCCCTCCGCAGACAAAGCTGCTGGCTGTGCTGTACCTGTTGGCCTCTGGTACCTCCCAACCAACAACCGCCAGAGTCGGAGGAGTCTCACTGCCAGCCCCATCCAAGTTCCTCACACCTGTCCTGGATGCCATCATCAGCCAGGTACCCCAGTACCTATACGTCCCCCACAATGCGCAGGACCAGCTGGAGACCAAGCAAGGACTATACGCCATAGCTAGATTCCCGCACGTGTTGGGGGCAATCGACTGCACACATGTCCTACTTGTGCCCCCTGCCGACACTGCACACAATTACCGCAACAGAAAGCACACGCATTCCATCACCGTGCAGGCAATAGTGGACCACAGGGGACTCTTCACCAATGTCGTAGCCAACTACCCAGGCAGTGTGCATGATCCCCTCATCTTCCGACAGTCCAACACCAACCAGCGCTTCCAGGATGGCACCTATGGGAATGCACTGCTTGTTGGCAAGTACCAAATGAACACACCACACACCTCAACTCCACAATCATGCAACTCACAACTATGGTACTGCACACTTCACAAAATCACATACAACATGCCAAACAACATGCCCACCCACCAGACACGACAGCACAACTTACTGTGGCAACCTTGGTTAGCCATGTTCATGAGCCATCAACGGCATGGCACCTCAGCCACACAATACCGGAATGTGGGGAGAGGTGGGAACCAGGCATGTGCGAAGGAGGCAAGTGACCCATGAATGAGAATGTACACAATGCCAAGTGTGGCGTGGAAGTGCTGGACAGACTGCAGTACGCAGACCACAGACATATCCATGTCTACATGCACTGCTGGTGTTTGGAGTGTAGTGGACAGTGGACGCAACCATGTCACCCCAGCCAGTGGGGAAGATCGCAGAAATGTAGCTTGTGACGTCCCCCCCTGTAAGCGTGTGCGGAGTGGGCTGGCCCGGAGGACGCCAGGCCAGCGTAGGGGTGTGAATAAATAGCACGTAGCTCTGGGCGTGGTTCTCTTCCGGAATGCCCAACGTGTCTGCCAGGGCGGCACCTCCCACCCCACCACGAGGCCGACGCTGTTGCCGTGAGCAGTGTGGCCTGCGATCCTGTGCGCCTGCTGCACCCCGGGCCACTGGTCCCTGATCCCGTCATGCCCGCCGCTGCGCAGCCAGGCCTCACTGCTCACCTGCCGACACCAGCGTGTGTCAAAGAGGGCCCACCACCTGCCGGCGCAAGCTACAAGCCCGAAGTCCGCGACCTTGGCAGCCTCCTCAGACCATCACGGCCTCCACGACACAGGCCCACTTTACTCCTTTTTCGTTGACCTACTCCACCGCTGCCTCCGGCCTACACTACGGTCAAGTAGGTCACACATTTGGAACTGAGTCTTGATTATGCAATGGCAGAGTACACACTTTACGGCTGAGTTTATATCACTGTACTCCCTTCGATGTGGTGCCACCAACTCTGTGCATAGCATTCGAACTACACCTGTCTGTGGTCCCTTGCTGACTACTGCCTTCGGCCTACACTGCGGACGAGTAGGTCACACATGTGGAACTGAGTCTTGATTTCTGCATGGCGGAGTTCATATCATTGTACGCAAGGAGACGAGTAAGAGGAAGTCGCGGTTCAGTCGGAGGAGAAAAGGATCATCGTTACGGAGGTGATCGAACACTTCCGACAACTGCTCTGTTGTCACTAACTCTGTGCATCGCGGGCCAACGACACGTGGCTGTGGGCCCCTGCTGACCGCTGCCTCGGGCCTACACTGTGGTCAAGTAGGTCACACATTGGGAATTCAGTCATGATTCATTTATGGCAGACTTGATATCATTGTACTGGCCTCATCGCAGACTGCATCCCCTTTCAGCTCCGGTGCCACTAAGTCTGTTCCCCGACATCCATGGACACTTTCTGGTTGAACTTTGGTGGCGACTGAGTGTATGGACTGGGGGTTGTCTTCATCATCATGTCGGTGATACTGACTTTGTGGCAAAAACAAGGCTGTAGCACTCCACTCCTCCATTTGCCGCTTCCGGCCGGCTTCTGCCCTCTGCATCATGCCGTGGAGGACACCTTCCACTGTCCCCTGCAAACCTCCGCTACATTCACCTTCGACATCGACGAGGACCCGCGCACCTCACGTTGCCCTATCTCACTGCACCGCAAGTCACCGTCCCGTGGCGGTTTGCCTGTGCCGGCCGCAGTGCATCCGGGGCCACTAACTCTGTGCAGCTCAAGTCATGGCCCCTGTCTGATAGCATATTGGATGTCCTCTGGGTTGATGGACTGGGGGTCATCAATGCCATGTGTCTGTGGCCCTGCGCTGTCCGCTGCCTCCGGCCTCAACTGCGGTCCACCTGGGCTCACACATCAAATCGAGTCCTGACCTGCCCGGACGTCGCATCACCGCAGGATGCACACGCCACCCCCGCCAGGACCAACTCCAAACAACAGGTGTCTTACTGCCAGACTATCAGAGTTGCTCACACCTGTCGTGGGTGCCATCATCAGCTTGATACCCTGCTCAGCTCTTCAGGTGCCACTGACTCAATGCACCACAAATCATGGACCATTCTGCTTGCATGTTGGGTGCACACTGTACTTTCTCCGGCTACCACCATGATGCTTCACAGTTGTTTCTGTTATGCTGGTGTTTTCTGTTTCCGCTTTTATTGTGATCACTGTTCAAGTTGTTGCCAGCACCAACGACTCCATGAGGGCTGGCTTACACTCACCCCACACACATCCAGCACATGCGTCACTGTACATGTGACCATGCCAATAAAGGTGTCGAGCGCACGTGCCCATAGCCATTTCAACGAACTATCTGAGTGTGTCCGTGTGCTCATGATGTATGCATTAGGGCCCCGGGCACTACAACATTACATTGTGCCATGTACAGAGGACACAGCCATGTCACCACAGGCAGCGGGTGAGACATTGCACATGTAGCTTTGTCAGCCCCCACTCAATACGTAAGAGGAGTGACCTGGGCCGGCGTATGCCAGTCCAGCGTGGGGGTGTGGATGATTATCCCGTGGCTCTGGGTGTGGTTCAGTACTGGAAATGTGCAAAGGCATGTGTCTCTGTCGCAGTGTGGGTCTCTGTTGGGGAGTGTAGGTGGTCCCTGATGGGACTTAGACACCCACGTATGTGATCTAGTTCGGATTCCATGAGGTAGTACCCCACCAGCACATGTTCGGCCACCCCCTTCTGGCAGTCTGACACCTGGCCTTGGAATGCGATGTGCGCTTCAGTGGGCTGCTGGGAGCCAGCCGGGGTGGTGGGTGCGTCCAGCTGTGTTGTCTGTGCAGGGGGTGGGGTATCCTCGATGCAGCGGTGCTGCCCTGCTCCTGGAGGTCGATTGCCTAAGATGTCCATGGACTATTGTAGGGCGTCGGTGTCGGAAGTGTGGAGGTCCTCTTCAGCATCACTGTAGAGTTGTCTGGTCTGCGCTGCTGGAGGTGTTGTGTGTCCCTCTGCAATGTGAAGGGGAGATGCTTGTTGACATTGTGTTGGCATGTATGTTGCCGCATTGTTCAAGTTTACATACAGACTGCATGACAATGTACATTGTGACTGTTTGGGAGGGGTGGACTATTTGATGCGGAGCAGTGGACATTTGGACTACATGAGGTAGGTGAGGTTGTACACGTACATTTGCATCTCACAGTTTCCTGCTATGTCAGATGTGATTGGCCATTTTCTACGCACAGGCGGACCCAGTTGTGTCCTCTGTTCTGCAGTGTTAGTGTTGCACTGTGTACCACATTGTTGTCCATGTGGATGTGCTGTCATTGCTATGTGTGTGTGCTGCATTGTGTGTGAGTCGCACCTGCAGCTGTGATTTTGCTGCCCCTTATCCCTTGGAGGCGGTGTGCCTTTGGCTTTTGTGCTTTTAAGGTGCTGTGATGTTGGCGACTTGGGTCATTTGTGCTCTTGGACGGTTTTTGTACTCTTGTGCATTGTTTGTCTGCAGATGTATTGTTGACGTCAGTGGTTGTTTGTGCACGTGGATGTGTCATAGTGTGACCTGTTCCTTTCTGGATGTGGTCCACACTCAGCCACCTCAGTCTCGTGGCGTGCACAATGTCATGGTGATTGTACTCCAGCCATGCTGCTCGTCATGTGGTGTCACTTGCATTGTCAGTGTGACTCTCACATATGCATCTTTGCTGTGTTTCGCACGGGTGCATGTGTGTGTTGTGGAATTGGTGATGTGTGGGGTGGGAGCCCTTTGGGCACATGGTGGACGGGGGCCTACTTGATGTTTGTATGTGTGCTGCAGTGTGCCACGGGGATCAGGGACATGAGCCAGGGTCATTGTGGGTGTGCGGTGTGCTACACGTCGTTGTGCATGTGTGCCATTGTGCCCATCCCCCCGTCCCCACTGTCCCTTTTCGTTACTCACCCTGTTGATGTTGTGTCAGGTCATGTCGAGCAGTGTCCTGACTCCCGACTCCTTGCACTGTCTCCACACTGATGACTGTGGCCACCATTTGCTCCAGCTCCTCCTGTGGCGCAGGACTCCCACCTCCATTAGGCGTTGCTGCCTTCCTGTTGGCAGCGGGTTTCTGCTTGGTTTGGCTTTTCACATCGTGCCAGCGCATCTTGGCCTCCTCGACACTCTGGCTGCATTCACGATGGAATGCCATTTTTCTGTCTGTGTTGCCAATGACACGGTGGAGGTGACGGACAGTTGTTGTTAGTTCTCTGTCACCTCTGTGACGACGATCCGGTTGTCATGCGGACTGTACCCCGTCTTCCTCTTCCTCTTCTCCTTGGCCTTCCCGGACCCTGAGGTTCCTTGCTGGTGGTCTGTGTGGCTTGTGGGGTTCGCGTTGACCTGGGCACTCGTTCCGGGTGCATCAATGTTGCTACGCAGTTTATTTTGTTTTTGGTGTGTTTTTTTTGTTTGGCTTTTATGGTGCATTTTCCCGCATGACGAGTGGGAATTGCAGGCCTGTCGCTGGTTATCACTGATTTTTGAATCGCGGTTGGCCTCATCGCAACTTTATTCGCGTTTCGCAATTTTGCGGCGTCGCGTTGATTTTAACACGGTCATTCGACGCGTTATCGTGGGACTATCGCATGTTGCCGCCAGGTTGGGAATACTATGTTAACACGGCGTTGTTTTCCCGCGATCGACTGCGATATGCAAAGTTGCGTTAAGCTAATCTTGCGGTGGTTTTCACACGTTCTTGAGAATATGCCCCATAGTTGCTCTATCCTGACCTTTTGTTTGATTTATCCCACCCACTCACCAATTCACCCTATTGCCAAAGAAATTTTAGCGGTGGTAGGTTTTGCATACCAACATCACTGAACAGGACATAGGTGTCTCTCGTTACATTAAAAAAAATCTCGCTCATTGCCTCTTCTGCACAATTTCTTGCAGCAGCAGCTATGTCCTTTGAAACGTTTTAAATAATATCTTCTTTCCTATATAATATTTCTGAAATCCTCCATATCACCATTACGTTTGACATGACGTGGCAGCACAGTTTTGCTCCGTGCATAGATTGCAAAGGCTTTGTGAGCACTGTACCACTACTCATCTCAGTTCTGTCATGTCATATGTTTCATATTTTATTCAGAAAGGTTCACCTACTACTGGTATTTTGCGAGTAGACACTCTTTGCCGAAAGGACCAGTCTTTGCTAAATGTTCTTATTTCTTCTTTTATTATTGTGTCATGAAACCTCTCCAATTTACTAATTTTGTTACAGTTGTGCTTTCTGTGGGAGTTGGGCAGTAGTCACCCATTTTGTACTATTACTTGCTCAGAACTGAAGGATGACATATCTGGATAGTTGTGTGGAACAGTCAAGGCCATATCAACAATTAGGCTCTCTATGCATATAAAAATTAGGGACCAGCACTATGCATGCTGGGGAGGAATATGCACAACACCAAATCCCTGACTCCCTGTATATATTACTTCATTTTTCTATGCCAGCCCTCTCAACTGCTAACCCAATTTCTTACAAATATCATATGACAAATATTTCCCCCTAATTATTGTTTAATAAAATATCGCCGCAGTGAAGTTTATAATAGAAAATCTATGTCAGTTGGAGCAATTTTTATGTAAATGATAGTTTTTTATGCCAAAGGATATTTTTAGTTATCAATATTCTGACACACATCTCTAGATATAAATACATCTTCCATAAAATTGCTGTGAGGCTGGCTTGGTGAAAGATCTGGACCACTTGATACTTTCTGTCATATTCATGATATTTTTCTATATGATGTGTCCATTTTACATGCATGTCACAGATCTTTAAATTCAGAGTTGCTTCCAAGTGCTCAAGTTCACCTCACTGTTATATTACTGAAACATGTTATACAATACATTGGCCATTTATTGGACTGTAATGCAAAGAATTGCGGGGCATATTAGCAAGACCCACGTTAAAATTATCGCCGTTTTAGCAGCAGGAAACTGCCGCTAAAACGGCGATAATGGGCTTGCTAATATGCGTTATGGAATTCAATAGAAGCCCAGGTTAGATGTCCTGCACATCTAACCTGGGCTTCTATTGGAATTCTATAACGCATATTAGCAAGCCCATTATCGCCGTTTTAGCGGCAGTTTCCTGCCGCTAAAACGGCGATAATTTTAACGTGGGTCTTGCTAATATGCCCCTGCATTCCTTTTAAGGATGTACCTTATTTTCAATATTGTTTGTATCATTTCTTTTTTATATATTTTTGGTTTTGTTCCCCCAATAGTATAGATGTCACTGGCGTTAGGTATGACTCCCCAGAAATTGCCATCAACTGGCTGTACTTCTCTGGTGGGTAATATGTTTTGAGCATATCTGTCTATCTTCTACTAGGCAACCTGGTTTGCTGTTTGTGCATAGGTCGTTTGGGCTTTTTCCCACTATGTTGCCATTAAAACTACTACTACTATAAGTATTTAATGTGAAGATCCAATAATGTTCATTTGTTAGTTGGATACCTGCATTAAACCCAGAAATGGCTACATGTACTCTTTTGTGTAATAATTCTTAACCCCGGTAAAATTAAGAAGAGCATTGCTGTGCCCTTGTTTCATGCTGTGCTGTGATGTTATATGTTTGTGGCAGTAATAAGAGCAAGGGTAATGCACCCTGACATATTGTGTGTCTTGTGCCTGTGGTTGTGCTGTTCCTTAACCTATCCCTTTTATTGGAATATATTCATCATGCTAATGGTGAGAAGTTCTTTCTGTGTACGTGCAATATTTACAACCTAGCCATTAACTGGAATTAGAACATTGAAATGTTGGGAGCTCCATTGAAAACAATGGAGTAGCTCCGGGCTTATAATGGCTGGTATAAGCCCGGAGCTCCAACATTCCAATGTTTCTTTGTTCACAGCTGTGGCTGTGAACAAAGGCTTCAGGGAGCCTGAGGGGATTTCAATCCCTTGCGCACCCTGAAGCCTTTGTTTTATTTGTTAGAACATTCTGCCCTCTAGAGGCAGAATGTTCTAATAGCCTTATAGCCCTTCGTAGCTGGGCAAGACCGGCTATTAAAGTCCCGCTCCCTTGTTAAAGGCCCTCGCCTTCGGCCTTTAACGCTGGAGCGTGCCTTTAATAGCCGGTATAGCCCGCTACGGCGGCCTATAAGGCTATATTACCCACTTCTTATTTCTACTGCCTGTCAACAATATTCTGTTGTGGCGTTCAAACTTCAAAAATACTATGAGCTACAATGATAAAAGACAGGGCAGAGGACAAGCTCGATTTTCAGGAAGACAAACACTGCACCAGTGCCTTACTACATCTGCCAGCCCTCCTCCCAGTACTCCTAAGGATTTCAGCAAGTATAAGGAAAAGGTTGCTGTGAGTGCAGGCCTGGGGACACGAAGAATTCAGCCTCAAAAGGCTGAGAAGGAGCTACATGAAAACCACAGATGACGTTAAAGCTGTGATAGCACGGTCTGTTCCTAAATCCATTTTATTGGCATCAGCCATGAGCCATGTTGTGACCAGTGCCTGGGAGACAGAAAGCACCTGCAATTATGTCCATTGTGCAGCTACAAAGAAGTCATAGTAAGATGTAATGGTCAGAAAACGACCTCAACCGAGCAATCACAGGGGAGCCCTGCAGTTATTTGGGGTCGTCAGAAGTGGAGGTCAACATAAGTGATGCAGAGAAGCATTGGGCCACTTCATAATTTTGTGTTTTGAACCTTCCAGTAGTCGACTGACATTAAGGGGTGGGGAGAGGCCTATTGAAATCGTTTCACTTTCTCTGTAACACCATTTTTATGGTCTGATTTGACTGTGCAGCTGTCGCCAAAGAATTATATGAGCATTACTAGCGAGGGACTTTGGCTCTATCCACATTTTGGGAGCCAGGAGCACTTCTTTTGATTTGACAGAGTTCTGTGCTTCCACTAAAAAGTGCTTGCCCTCCACATAGCTGTGATCCTTTTGTTTATTTATCTAGCTGCCAAAGCTCGAACGTTCAGGGGCACACACATGACACTGTAATGCTATTAAAGTGTCTTAGATAACTAGATAGTTTCTGTTATTTTAATTGGCAGCAGCACAGATGAGAGGGGGCAGTCATCCTACATGGTATTGTAGGTCTGGCATGACAGTGCATCTGTCACTTGACGTTTTAACCTACGCCAATATTATTCTGCAGTTCTTTGCTTCCACTCAAATATATATTTATTCTCATGCTATTTGCTTGTATCCA
Organism: Calotriton arnoldi; assembly: GCA_963921515.1. Lineage (NCBI taxonomy): Eukaryota > Metazoa > Chordata > Amphibia > Caudata > Salamandridae > Calotriton > Calotriton arnoldi. Next base: position 40,813 of record CAWUFW010002656.1, on the reverse strand, counting down.
TACAAAGCAAACACAATAAGATGATGGACGGAGCGCTGAAACTTTTCCGACACTCACCCCTAGTCACTATTAGATCTGGGTTAAATTCATAATCGTTCCCTGTGTTTCAGCGCTCTGTCCATTATCTTATTGTGTTTGCTTTACATTATTATAAAGCATTCTTCTTACACCAGACCTATTGGCAATGCCAAGGCTTGTTGTTTTATGAATGTGATTGTTTGTTTGGGGCGGGCTACGTAAAAAAATCTCCTTTTGCACTGTACTCGTGTTTTATTTCTCTCCCTGTGCTATTGTTGGAAACACTTTGTGTATGAGCAGCACAAAAGCTTTAGTATTATTTTGGTGTACAGAATGTGTGCACTTGTCTTTCTTTACCTGGTCTTTTAGCTTACAGCAGGGTGCAAGTGGGGAGTGCACCATGGCGTGGGTGCTTCTGCAAGGGTGCACAAGGGGATGTGTACCACGGGTTACATTTAAGGAAATCGAAGTTGTGCCTCCACTATTTGTTAGTATAGTGGGGAAGCATGTGACCTCATACGAGGACTGTACTGGAGTGTGTGTTCCCAGAAAGGTCCATGGCTTAAGGATACAGATTGTAGCTCAAACTTTGCATATGAATGGTGAATGACTAGTTTAGTTCTTTCCAAGTTATTGAATGCTTTGTTCTGAGTTGAAATCATATGGATCTAAGGGGCTCATTACGATGGCGTGACGATCGCCACCGCCAGGGCGACGGTGGCGATCGTTACGCCATCGCAATGAGAAATACCCCCGCCATATTATGATGGCGGTGGGTATCGCTGAGGACGCAAAGTCAGTCCGCCGCTTTTCCACTGGTCGGCAATCGTTACGATTGCCAGTCGGGCGGAGCTGGGCCACTAATATGGTGGCGGTGCAGGCACCGCCCGCCATATTAGGATGTGGGTGATGCATGGGCCTTTCCATGGCGGCGATGCCGCCATGGAAAGGCTGGCGGTGATTGGCTTTGGGGGCCCGTTGCGGGCCTCCTGGGGGTGGGGGCTGTGAGGGTGCACTGGGGGGTACCCATCGTACCCCCTGCAGTTCCCTGCACCAAGTGGCAGGCACCACGTGGTGCCTGCCACGTGGTGCAGGGAAATGCTGTGCATGCCCTTTTACCATTGCAGACTGTGCTGCAGCCAACAGCACTGTCTGCAATGGTAAAAGGCCAGGATGCGCCCGCCAGTATGGCGGGCGCATCCTTATTGGGCCGGTGGGACCGCCGCACGTCTGGCGGTCGGTCCCATCACCGTTATGATGGTGGGTGGACTGATGTCCGCCCGCCATCATAATGAGCCCCTAAATTTGGGAGGATTTGCTTCTGTATACTCATACTCTGCCTGTTTTGATGCAGTGGGAAAATTGAAGCACTGTAAATATTTTCAAGCTGTGTGAAGATGCAAGAATGAATGCATTGCAAACAAGTACATTTAATTTCATGGTGCATTGAAACGGAAGTTACTGAGTACTTCTTGCAAGCTGAGGTGAAGCTTTGATACAGTATACTGAGGCTTCGAGTGCATCCTGAGGATTCTCAATTCACTGTTCATTGTGAAGCACAACAGACTATTGTAGGTTTTTTAAAATTCAGAATGGGGCCTATATATAGGATTGTGGTTTTGGTGATGTTTGCCTATTGACGTTTACAGGCATTTAAGTGCAGTGATTTTAGGTTGGCCTCAAGGCACAAACGTCTTTATTGTGGTATGCCATTTGTATACACTGACGTGCTAAGAAATTAGGTGAATCGAGTGTTAGTATGAATCGATAAAACATACCCACAATGTTCGCCTGTTCTTTTGTGTTGCTGTGTTCGACAGTTCTGCACGTTTCTAGATGTACGAGAGCAAAAGGTACTTATTACTTTTGTATATTAATGTGGCATTGCTGTGTTGCTAGTTGAGATATGTACTGTGATGCGTGCATGGAAATGTTGATCATTAGTAGCAGAAATTGGCACTCTTGTGAGGTGGCGTGCCCTTGATCGAGGGCATTCATTGCTGCATTTACCGTGCTGTGCCATTAGTAAAATGTTGGCCGTTTTTAGAGGAATTGAGTAGCCTGGTGCTGAGAAGCAAGTACCTGTGAGCGTGTGGGAGCTAAAAAGAAGCCAGTTGTTGCTATAACTTGTGCAGGTGTGAAGTGCATGTTGTGCAGGCAGTTTTCTATTTGTGTGTGGGTTTAGGATGTATGCTAATTATTGTAATGGATTACACAGGTGTTACATGTGCATGGTGCTATGTAATTGTTAGATTACTTCTGAAATTTGTTACTGAGGTTTTTATCCCCCCGTTGCATGGTTCCGTCTTTGACTTTGTTGTTCCACTGAGAAGAGGAGGAGTGTTGCATGTATGTATGCTCAGTGGCATCACTGAATGGGGGCAATTTTTGGTCCCAGGGACCCCAAACCCCGGACTGCCCCTTTTTTTTTCTTTATTTATTTTAAAACAGTGTGTGGGTGCCCTAGTCCCACCCAGGGCATCCACTTTGTAAAGGTTGGGGACTGCGGAGGGAGCCTCAAGGCCCCCGCGGTCCCTGTCCGCCTCCTGCGGGAGCCGGCATTGCTTTTACACATAGGAAGCTGCTAATATTCAGCTCCCTGTGTGCGAAAGTAATTCTGCTGCGCTTCTAGTAAGCAAGAGCATTTTCTGCTCTCACTTACAAGAAGCGGAGCAGAGTTTGCTATGGCTTGGTGGGATCAGTGCTCCGGCCAAGCCCTAGCAAACTGCAATGTCCCTGGGGTGGGCACCACGGGACATTGCTGGAGCTGGCCCTGGGGAGTGCCGGTATCCAGGGCCATCTATGGCGCCACGAGGGAGGCCGCGCGGCCCCCTCCTTTCTTTCTTGTAGCCCTGGGAAGGTGACATTTCCATGGGCTTCGGATAATCCTAGGAGGGGGCCCCATGACCCCCCATCTTCATTACCTTTATGCCCCTGGCATTTGGCCCTCCCTGGGTCTTTAAAAAATGACACGCTGGAGCACGCGTGCCTTTTTAAAACTTTTGCCATAGATCCGCGGGCCCACCTGTGAATTCGTGGCAAAATTAAATTTAGAAAGATACTTTTTACCCCAAAGATGGCTGCCAATGCTTCCTGGTTGAAGTGTTGGCAGCAAATCACATTTTAGTAGGATCTGTGAGTCCACTGCAAGGACTCACGTCTATAGATATCTATATTTCTAAAACTTTAATATCTCTGAAACTACTGAATGGATTTACGCCAAATAACAAAAAGCAGGCTTTCTGGATCAACATCTGGCTTTCTGCCAAATTTGATGTAATTCTATTCAGCAGTACGGGCCGTAGTCATATTAAAAAAATGTAATATTCCCATAGACATAACATGGGGATAATGCTTTTTAGGACCACCCTTTTTTCTCGGTCCCTGCTTGATGGATCACACCAAAACTTGCAAAATTTGTGAAGATTCTTCAAATGGCGCCAAAGTTATTGACAAAACAAAAAATGCTTTTCCTATGGAAACGTTGTCCTAACTATAACTACTTACTGGCACCCGCCAGTAGGTTTTATATTATATATATATATATATATATATATATATATATATATATATATATGTGTGTGTGTGTATTTATATATAAATATTTATGTTTATCTGTGGCCCCTTGTGTCACAGAGCAATATATATTAGAATTACTTCTAGAGATGTCACTGTGCATTCTGTGCTGCTTGGTGTGTTGTTCCTTTATAATGTGGAGGAGCTCTGTAACATGTCTTGTCCAGTGCTGTGTGTATGTGGACATTCTGTATCCAACTCCTGTACTGGAATACATAACATGTATAAGCTCCCTCCTTAGGGCATTTCTATCGATGTAGCCTCAAGCTCAACAGTAACAGGAATAAACCTCATGTAAACACTATTGCATGTATCCAATTTTTGAATTAATCATGAAAAATTCAAATTCTCAGCAGCACTTGAGACTTGTATATTCAGGACTGTAGGGATAGTCCAAAGGAGGGCCTGGATGGAAGTCTAATTACTGTATGGTTATTGTACAGCCCAACAGGTTAGGTCTAAGGGTAAAATAGCAGTCAGTGATTTCCCTCTCTCAGCTCAATTGCACACACACTTATTCTGCCTACAGAGTACAGAAAGCCACCTTGATTTTAATGCAAACAACAAACTAATGCAGTCCTTATCACCGGCAAAAGATGTCTTGGTCTCATCATCCAAACCCCGATTTAGGTCCACTGACTCTGAGACAACTGCTGAATATTTTTAAGAGGGCAATGTTAGACCCAGGGGTTTCGGGCTGGCTGTGACGCATTGATGCCAGTCAGAATCCACCATTCCAAATAGGATGAGTACGATACTCTTTTCCAATCTGTGGTCACCCTCTGGTAGCTTGGCACTGAGCAGTCAGGCTTATCCTTAGGGCTCGTGTGTAAAGTATTGGCACAACACCCCCCGCAACACACTGCATACGCTACAAAAAAACTCCACACCGTATGTATAAAAACACTTGGCTTTGTATTACACACACTGAAATCAAAACGAGATACACATTGCATATACACTCTACAGTTATACGCAATTTTCAAACTTTTCTATTGAAATCAAAACGAAACACGCTTTTTATATGCACTTTACAGTTATATGCAATTGTTGGATGTTCCCATTGCAGAAAGGTCAAACAGTCACCAGTCTCTGACTATGCCTCGTGACCCAGCCCCTCAGCCCTTCAACTCCTCCAGCCAATGATACATGTTGCCCCGGCTGGCGTCCTGTTGACTAGACAGTTGTAACCACCTAACATAGAAAGAAACAGTTACTTAGTTTCATCTATCCGGATTAGACCTCAGGCGCTCAACGGCACATGCATGAGTGTGGGATTACTATCCACCCGTAGACAAAAGGATGGGACCCAGGAAACTGACATGCTTTCACATCTAGAGAAATGTTTTCCCCTCAAGCAGAGGTGTGACCTGCTGTAGACCCCCAACAGTCAGCTGTAGATGCCCAAAAGGCACACAAAACCGCTCGGGTCTCGTCATGTCTTTTACACAACAAAGCATCATGTGGCGTGGGTCCAGGGTGAGGGAGCTAACAACCTTGGACAGAGGCCATGATGTCAGGCACTGTCGTCCTCCCAATCTGGAGGCCGTACACAGTCTCAGGTCCTGGCTCAGGTTCCCCCAACACCCCTCAGACACCACAGCATCCGGAGTGCAAGCAAGCACGGGCCCCCTGGCTGCATACACGGGTCCCTTGGACTCTGCAAGCTTCGCCTGCACTCCTCAAACTCCTCACATACCTGGCATCTCAGATGGATGCTGATCTTTGCGCGAACACTCCTCTTGCACAGCAAGATGATGGTGTACGTCAGAACGGTCCTTGTCTCAACTGCGATCACATCCACCTGTCTTAGCCGCAACCTGTGTGGTCCTTACAATCTTGTGGAGACAGTGAAAAGATTGTGTCCCTGGGATCTTGTAGACAGGAGGCCAGCTCACCGGCCCTTGGAGAGTCCTTCGAGATGCAGGCCATAACAGTTGGCACCTAGCTACAGGCCAGCAACGGCCAGGCAAAATAAACCATGCTCCAAGCACCACAAGTCTGGGGATATTCCTTTTGCAGACCCTCCTGCCCTAATTATTCCTCTAGTCAATGTCCCAGTATCGAACCACCGTAGTATGGTTCCAAATCCAAAAGGGTCTCTACTTTCGGAGGCCGAAGCCCCAGTAGTTATACCCACCATGGCCTTTGAAGATACGATCAGCTCAAAAGTCCTTCTTTGAAATGCACAGACCCCCTCTAAATTTTGTCCTGTCTGCCATCCTACCCCGGGAGGTTTGATCACAATCTTTAGTGGGGGCAAACCCTGCTCCTTGGAATGCAGGTGCCTATTCCACCCCCACGTAACCGTTCCAGAGTTAGAGGTCCACAGTTTCCTGTGAAACCCTAGTTTATGGCCTTCTATCAGGAATGCACAAAGGAGGCTGTCTCCCTAGCACCCAGCTGTGAATTAGGAGACAGGCCACCAGGCACACAGAGCCACGAGCTTCGAAATGCCCACTTTTCCAAAGTGATATTTCCATCACCTTAATGTCCAACCCCCTCCCACTACCGGAGAGGATTCTCCATTATGATCTCATTGATATCAAATACTATACTGTTACTATTCTGCCCATAAGAAATAATGCTTGATAACTTTTCCCTACACCCCCTCATGCTAACCCAAAGCGAGAAGCAGGCCCCATCGTACCGAACACACCATCCGGTGTCATTCGTGACTCTTGCACGTAACTCATTCACACACCTGTCCAACCTCTTCCCAACACCGCACCTTGTCACCAGGGGGATCTCTGATATAGCAGGAGACATGCAGAACCTTGACACATAGCTTTTTAAATGCCAAACTCAGTAACAGTAACCCGTGCACACAGACCCCACCAGGGCAAACCTGTGGCATAATTGATGAGCTACCTCCGTGGATGGCACAACCAGTGCGGCAGGCCCACAGAGGCACATTCGAGATACATGCCCAGTATATAGGTCTTACCCCATGGCAAGGGGCTTACAGCTAACTCGAATCAGCCAATCATATATACACACACCGATTCACAGTATCCATATGATGAACACAGTGCTTTGACACTGCATGGCAGTGCCAAATGCGCTGAAGTCTTACACCAGCAAAACAAGGTCAAAACATGAGGTTGGCAGCCAAAAAGGTTAAGAAAGACCACACCAACAGATGCCAAGTCTACCAAACATACTTATGTTAGTGAACAAGCACTCTTAATTGCCTGCATGACTGGCAATTTATTTGCCTAAAGGAAGCAAAAGCAGAGGTCACAATGCTCTGCAGTGCAAAATCCTCCATCAATCCCCTTTGAATGACCCTCCGGTCTTGGGGCACCACCACTTACCACAGGGACAGGACTCAAATTCAATGCAGAGATGCCTTTTGTTCTTCAGATTTGTCAAGGGCACTAAAAAACAGTTTTCCTTCCTGTGAAAAACCCGTCCTGTTACTGAGTACTGATCACCAACTGGATATAATGAGATCCTTATTTATGGAATGACGGGACTGCTGCAACATAATTAAGGCTCCCTGTTTTCCGTTTTTACAGATTTTTACAGATAAATACACACAGAAAACCATTTATTTTCCACTCTGTATTTATTTTTAAATGTAGTTAAACGGAAATTGGGTGCTTTTGAGAGATTCTGTATACACTTTGCCATGACTGCAAGGCCAATAACTGCGGATTGATAGGTAAGGGGGTAAAAAAAAGGAATTTAAGTAAAGAGGCTTAAACAGCAGTAGATATGCACAAGGCTGATACTGAAATGTGCATATTTTCCTATAAGTGCATTGATTTCTCTTCTGCGGGTGTTCATATCACTGAAATCTGGCGGGCATTCAAGCATGACTGCATATTTATTGGTTAAATAAATGTGGAAATATACCAGTTTCAGCTTTTCACAAAACCCATAATAAATATGGATAAATACAGATAAAGTTCACAAAAAATAAATATGGATAAATTCAGACGGAAATGTCAAAAAAATAAATACCATAAAACCGGGAGCCCTAAACATAATATAAACCCGGATCAAATAGAATAAATGACTGACTGAAAAGATTCAGATATTGGCCAACTAGATCATGTCTAAATTTGTGAGCATGCAAACTGTAGGAAATTGGGTTACTGGTTAAGGGGGGTGAAACTCTTCTCAAGAAGCAACCACAATTCGGGGGCTCGGGTATGGTGAGAGGCAAAATGGCGGTCGTCTAAGACCGTAGCAGCGCGCAGCCCAGCAGAGAGCCAGAAACGTATATGCTGGAATAGAGATGGGACGCAGCAATGACCCCAGAGATATGTCATGAGGAAGCACCAACCGCCCCTAGGAATTGCGGACATATTCTACACTTAATAGGAACATTAATTGGGCTGGCGGTACTGAGGCACTTTACTACGGCGATTGCTAAAGCTCACGTTTGTGTCAGCGACCCTTACCGGAAATCCACGCTTGCAGAGGCTGGGGTCAAGGCGGAGGAAATGGGGCCAAAGCCAGCGGGAGGTGCCTCCAAGTCAAGGGCGGCGCGACTTGCCCTGAGAGGCCAGTCGGAGGCAGGGGATGCCAGCGAGGAAACGGCAGCACCACCGGCGATTTTGCCGGCACAGACTCCCAGGCAGGGGCGCCGCGGTCAACCGGCTGATCCATGCCCGGAGAAAAGAGGAAGAGGCGGGGCAGCAGTGAAGGCTCGACCGGCCGGCCCCTCAGTGGTTGAACTGATGAGAGGACCCGTGGGGAAAGCAGCTCCGGTTCACAGTGAGGTGTGTCAGAACAGTCTGAGCGGGCAGAGCCAGGAGCGTGGTTTAGAGGAAAGGAGGGATGAAGATGAAGGATCCCCCATACTGAATGTGGATTTACAGGAAGCTAAGGCGGATGAATTAAAAGGTAGGCCTGGAAACAACACCCCTCTCCAAATGAATGTGACTATGAATGGGGGGGAAACAATGTGCACGCTCCAGACGCCGGTTTTAATGCATTGATTAACGAGGAGAATCCAGGCGAAGTTAATGCGGGTGTTGGAGGGCAGGCTCCCTCACAGGTCAATGCATTAGTAACCCCTCCCCAGGACTCTCAGATAATAGTCAGTTGCAGCCCTTTAAATACAATGTGTATTACTCAGACAGAAGAGCCTCAAGGAGCAAGTTATGCTAATAGTGAGAATATGGAAAAGGACTTTGGGAATGGAAAAGAGCCAGACAAGGAGCCTAGTGATTATTTTTTCTCTGTATCAGATGGGGGTGAGTGGTCGGAGGATCCCTCAGCTACCTCCTCAGATCTAACTAACAGCGACCTGGATGAGGCTGATGGTGGTAAAATAAAAACGGTCCTGAAGAAGAAAAAAGAAAGCCGGGAGCTAAAGATCTTACTTGGGATTACACCCCCATAAATCAATTTACGGACCAATTGCCCAGTGGACAACATGTTTCGGACCAGGGTGGACCTACCCCCAACGCTTGAAGCGATCTTTCAGGCCATATCGATGCATCGTGATGAGACATGACAGGATGGATGCAAAGACCAGGCAGCGATGCGTAAGGTGCAGGGAGTGGTTCGTAAATTGACTAAAACTTGTAGTGTATTTGGGGAGAGACTGACTGACCTTGAATCAAGGGTTGTTTCAACAGAATCGGATCTTACAGCAAACCAGGCACTAACAAAATCCCATGAGGCTCAGCTAGCAGATATACAATGGAAGCTAGAAGAGCATGAAAACCACCAGAGGAGGAACAATTTGCGGGTGCTCGGGGTTCCAGAGGGGGTTGAAGGGGCAGATATTCGTTTGTTTATTGTGGACTTATTCAGAGATACGCTCCCAGAACTTATGGACTGGAACTGGGCTCAAGAGGTGCAACGCGCCCACCGTGTCCCCTTTGTACAAAAACAGCCTGTGAGGGCAGGAGCATTACCACGAGCAATTCTGGTCTACTGTGGCAATTTTTTGCTACGCCAAGCTATCTTTGAAAAGGCCAGGCCAGAAGCAAAGAGAACCAGGAACGAGGTTTCCTATTTTGTCCGACCAGATTTTTGCCACTCTACCGTGGAAAGGCGGTGGAGGCTGCGGCAACTGATCAAACCATTTCAAGACAGGAACGCACAAGCCTTCCTGAATAACCCAGCAAGACTTAAAGTAATTTGGAGAGGGCAAACACGATTCTTTCTCTCAGAAAGTAAAGCGAAAGAATACCTGGATAGCCTGACGGGCTAGGATACAGATCATTGGTTAATCTAGATTAAATTAGAGAATACTGCTCACAGGTAATCGTAATTATTGTTTAAGAAATATATTTGGGGTGTATCAGAGGGGGTGATCTGGAGGGGGGATTTGGGGTTTTGGCTTTTGGATGGGAAAGTAGCACTTGTTTAAAACTTAAGGGTCACTTACTTAGGGCTTTCGGGGTTGCGCGACACACCCATTATGAACAGACTCGGGTCTGAGCGCCTCTCGTGGGGGGTGCTGGGTGAGGGGATGGGAAGGGGGGAATGGAGGGGTGGGTGGAGAGGGGGTGGAGAGGGGGTGGGGGTGGCTGGGGGTTGGAAAAACTTGGGGGAAAAAACATATCCAGAATTGATGATGTAAATTGTGCATTATTAAAAGTAGGAGAGAACAAACAGGTGATTTTACTAAAGATGGAAGAGAAAAGAAAAAGAGACAGAGGATTACTAGGAGTACCAAAATCTGAATTTAGATGGGGAGGATAAGTATCAGTTCTCTGAATGTAGCAGGGCTGAACGATAAAGCGAAAAGGGCAAGTTTATCGGAATTAGTGAGGACAAATGCTTTTGATGTAGTGTGTCTACAAGAAACCCATATTCCATGGGGGAAAAAAGAGATGTTGGGTATTGGAGGATATAATTTAATAGCATGTACTTCCCAAACTTCAAACATTGGCTATATTAGCTAAGATTACTTTGGGACTGGCTAAACGAAAGGCAGCGGACACATTGGGGAGGTGGGCTATAGTAGACTTAGGGGCAGGATTTACCTTATGCTCGATCTATGGGTCAAACCAGGATGATCCTCAGATATTTGAAGATCTGGAGCTGGAACTCGCGGCATGGCCTAGCCCATTAGTTCTGTGTGGTGACTTTAACATCTCACTTGATTCGAGACAAGGACAGTATAATCAAGGGGGATATCATGGTCGGAAACCCAGAGTTTATAGAGCACTAGCCTCCCTTAATAATAGCCATGGTTTAGTGGATATCTGGGCATTGAACAATCCAAATAACGCTGGCTATACATATTATTCCTGTCCGCACCGGAAATATGTTCGGATTGATTATTTTTTTGGCACAAGGGATGTACTAAATGTAGCAAGCATTAAGAAACTCCCGAAGGTGATCTCCGATCATAACCCTCTAATCTTGGAGATTGAAATTGCAAGCTTTATGAGAACCCAAAGGAAATGGACGTTTGACAGGAAACTCCTTGTAAATAATGATTATATTGAACACATTAAAAATTGGTCGCAAGAATGTTTTGATATGAATAGATATAGCGCTGGTAGGGGGACTGTGTGGGATTCCTTTAAGGCTGGTCTCAGAGGGGAAACCATCAGCTTTGCTGCAAAGGCTAGGATTTCGCAGAAGATTAAGAATCAACAACTAATGCGGGAATTAGCGGAGGCTGAAGAGGAACATGTCTCCTTAATAGAACAGGGGCAGGAAGGGGTTCAAATCCAGTATCAAATAATAGCTCTGAAAGCGGAAATTAATAGGTGGTTAACGCAAAAATTTGCAGAGGAATAGCAATCCCAGCGGAATTGTTCTTATGAAAATGGTGAGTTAGTTGGGAGGAGGTTAGCTCTTCGTACTAGGCAGAAGAACTCACTGAATACAATACCTTCTATTAAAATGAATGGACATACATATACAGATCCAGATGATATTATCAGGGGATTTAAGGATTACTATCAAATATTATATCAAGAGGATAATGATAACGGTAAGGATATAGCCGAAGTATTACAAGATATTTCTCGCTTAGTGAGTAACTTCGAACTTTGAGAAAGGTTGGATATTTTAACTAAAGAAGATTTAGATAAAGAAATTTCATTAGAGGAAGTTCAGGTAGCACTGCAAGGAATGGCATCAGGGAAAGCTGCTGGTCCCGATAAGATTCCATTACAGATTTATAAGATACTAGGAGTAGCGATAACCCCTCTTTTATTGGACCTATTCAGGGGTGTTCAATATAGTTGTAAACCCCCTCAATCATGGAGAGGGACTGATCTTATAATCTTCCCAAAGAAAGGAAAACCAACAGATAATCCGTCATCTTATCGACCGATCTCTCTGATCAATTCAGATGCAAAAATGTATTCCAAGATACTGGCTAATCGGTTGGGGAGGGTTATAGGTCGTCTGGTCTCCCCTGGCAACACGGTTTCATCCCTGGAAAAGAAACAACGGATCATAGTCGAACGGTTATTTCATTATTCGATATCATGACCGGGACCAGGGGCCAGATGGCTATGATACTCCTCGACGCCGAGAAGGCATTCGATCGGGTGTCTTGGAAGTTTTTATGGGGGATATTGGAGTTAAATGGGTTAGGACCACAATTTATAAGGGCAGTTAAAGCTATGTATAGTGAACCAAAAGCCCGGCTACAAATAATGGGGAAGGAGTCAGCAATATTGTAATAACCAGGGGGACTAGACAAAGTTGTCCCTGTTTCCCCATTTTATTTGCCGTGTATATTAATCCTCTTTTGGTTAAACTTTTACATTCCGAGAAGATTAAGCCAGTAGTAACCAGGGGATATGAGACAAAAGTCCTGGCTTATGCCGATGACGTTGCCATATTAACTACGGATCCAACAGAGGCAATTGAGGAAATTATTCAGATACTGAGGGTTTTGGGATTCTTTCATGTTATTCTTTGAACAAAGGGAAGACCATTGTTATTTGTATGGACAATATTGATTTTAATGATCCTAGACAAGCAGATTCGGCAGTCTACCTGGGGGTCCGAATTAGCGCAAAAGTGGATGATATTATTAAACTTAATTTCGATCCTTTGGCTAAATCAATAGCCACGGACTTAAAAAGAGTTAATGGGCTACATCTCTCTATTATAGGGAGAGGGAACTATCTGAAAATGACAATGCTGCCCAAAATACTTTATTTGTTTCGTTCAATACCCCTTGTGGTGGACGATGATGTATTAAAAACTTTGGAATCTATTTTTTCTAACTTTATTTGGCAGTATGGGAAAGTGAGGAGGGCTTTAAAATATTTAACCCTACCGCAAAATAGAGGAGGGCTTACAATTCCCAATATTACACTTTACTACTGGGCGGCCTTGCTTCATCAGATGATCTCCCTGTTTATTGTAAATGGAAATAGAAATAACGAACTGGAGAAGGATCTGAGAGTACCTACAGTATATGAACTCGCTATAGGGAAAGAGGCACAGGGTCTGTTATTGAGACAAACGGAGCCGAGTTATTATAAAAAAGTTCGTTTCAAAGTAATCTATAGCTCATGGAAGATCTGGAAACAAGTTTCGAAATTTATGATGATTCCTAAAATCTGCAGATATACTCCCCTTTGGCGCTCCTCGCTATTTCCTGCTCAGGTATATGATGCTATGGGGAAAAGATGGGAAGAGCAGGGTGTAGGTACAATTGGCGATCTCTATGGGGGGGCACAAGTATTACAATTTTCACGGCTCCAGCGTGATTTTGGAATTCCAGCAAATCAATATTTTAAATTTGTACAAATTAGGAGTATTCTTACTATATGTAGGCCAACGATTAAATTAGAAAGGATACCATTGCTAGAAGCTATCACTAGGAGATCAAATAGAATTAGGAATACCTACAGCTTATTCATTGAAAAATTACCAGATGATTTGGAAAAAACTGAGACATCCTGGGCACTGAAATTGGATAATCCAGAGGTGGATATTTACTTGAGCATATCCTTGTCTGCCAAAATACTTCTATCCACAAATCTAAAAGCACAACTTTATAAAACTATATTTAATTTATATTTTACACCCTCTAAATGTTTTTTGTGGGGTAAAAGGCAGGATTATAAATGTCCCAGATGCGGGGTAGGTCCAGCAACCCTGATTCATATGTTTTACGACTGTGACAAATTATCTCTATTAAAAAGGGGGTTGCTTGGTTTCTGGGAGAAGTTGTTTTGCATCAGATTCGAACTGACCCCTACATTGCTGATTTTAGGATGCGATAACTCCTTGGCCCTCAATACCACACAGGAACATTGTTTATTTCTGGGAACAGCGTTATTTAGAATAATGTTAGCCGCCAGGTGGAAAGATGTAGAACCGCCAACTTTTCAGATGTGGCTTGCCAGACTGCTCGGATTATATAACCAAGAGATGACTCTGTATGCTTGCAGGGGCAGACAGGCTAGAACCCGGGGGAGGAAAATTTGGGCACTTATTACTGAATGGAACAGAGAAACTAGGGGGTTGCAGTAAGAAGATGTGTCCCAAAGGGGTGTAGCTTAATAACTTGAGGCTGATAAAGTAAGAATGAACTGTAAAATACATGATTTTACACCCTGGTCTTAATCGTTAGAATTTTATAACATGATCATATAATACCCTAGAAATTGTTCTTAAATTTGAAAAGCTGCTAAAAGACGATCTTGTATCTTCTATCTGTTACGTACTATATGAACCGCTAACATCTTGGTTTTAATCGTTAGAATCTTATAACTTGATCAATAAATATCTTAGCTGTTGTTCTCAATTTCGATAAGGTGCTAAAGGATGACCCTGTATTTTTTATTTGCTATGCACCACTTTTATGAACTGTTTAGCTGATATTTATTCTTGTTTAATGTATAACTTGCTAAATGACCTGTACGACTTGATTAACTAATAATTCTTTTTGTGTAAAATTATGTTTTCTGGATATGAAATAAATATATAAAAAAAAAAAAAAAGAAGCAACCACAATTCTTCTCAGGGTCTCAGGATGAAGTCACAACCCTCGGGTAGCTGGGCATAGAGCAGTCAGGCTTAACTCAGAGGCAATGTGTAAAGTATTCGTGCAACACTTCAAAGAGCAAAACCATGAAACCACACCACAAAATGAGCCCACACCAAGTTAGAAAAATAGAGTATTTTTTAATAAATAAACAAGAAGAAAATTACAAAAATTCAATGAGTGGAACCGTAGAGATACATTTTAAAGATTTTAGTAAAAAATAATGCCAAAAGGCATCAACTGACAACTGTCGATATCTGGTGGTGACGGACTGGGACAAAGTCACAAGTTCCGGTTACGCGATGGAGCGCGGGCTGGCTACAGAGACCCAGTTAGGTCCACTGAAGGGAATACCTTAAATCCTGGTTTGCGGAGTATTGCAAGGATCCACATCAATGATGCGCCATGCAGCCGAAGTGATGTGTCGGTTCTGAGATGCGGTGAAGCTGCGATGCGAGGAGCTGCATCTTCATTGAGG
Organism: Calotriton arnoldi; assembly: GCA_963921515.1. Lineage (NCBI taxonomy): Eukaryota > Metazoa > Chordata > Amphibia > Caudata > Salamandridae > Calotriton > Calotriton arnoldi. The sequence continues at coordinate 25,799 of CAWUFW010002656.1, read as the reverse complement.
ATCCTGCTGATGAGGGTTTGTGATGCGAAGTCTGGCATGGAGGATGCTTTGCGCAGTCGCTATGATGCGTCTGTTTCCAGGAGCTGTGAGCCTGCGATGTGGAGTCTGGTATTGTCGATGCTGCTGTCAATGAGGGATGCAAGGGCCGGCGCTGAGGATGTGTTGTGAAGCGGCGGTTCCGATGCGGCGACAGACTGCGATGCAATGCGGCTCTTTACAGCAGTTCAGATCCACGAGCTAGTGGTGATGCATCTGTTCTGCGCAGGGTTGTGCTGCGCAGCAAAGTAGATGCGTTGATTTCACTATAGCCAGAGATGCTGTCAGAGCGCCTTAGGCCCACTTCCAAGGGTCCAGGAATGGGGTAGCACTACTTGGCAGGGAAGACTCACAGATGGCAGAGTCCAGGTGCAGGTGCAAGGTTGTTGGAAGCCTGTTGTGTCCCTGAGGCTTCAGATCAGGATGCCAGCCAACTAGACCCTTAGAGCCACTCTGGGGTTCTTGATTCAAGAGATAGAGGTACAGTCCGCCTCACCCAGACAAGAGGGAAGCAGGCAGCAGGACTGCATAGCAGTGCAGCAGTCCTTCAGAGAAGTGGTCCAGCAGAGTGGCAGTCCTTTCAGCAGCACATGAGTCCTTCTTCCTGGTAGAGTATCCACAGGCCCAGAAGTGTAATGAAGAGTTGGTGTCTGAAGTCCAGTATGTATACCCAGTTGTACCTTTGAAGTAGGGGTGAACCTTCTAAAGGTTTCCATTTAAAGTCGCCACACATCCTTCCTCCCCTGTCCTGGCTCCAGACTAACTACAAAGGGTATGCAGTCATTATTGTGGAAGCAGGACACAGCCTGTTTTAGTGTTAGAGGGCTGTGACTAGCTCCTCCATCCCATCCTGCCAGAGATGGCCCATCCAGGCACACCTAAGCTCCCTGTTGATTGTGGCTGTCTAAGAGGAATAAGCAAAGCTCAGCTGTCAGCTACACCCTGTCATGTGACCCAGGTACAGGCTACAGGCACTACATGGCTAAGTCATGAGAATGCCAACTTGCTAAAAGTGGCATGTTCAAAATTGTAATTTAAAATCCGACTTCACCATAAGTTAAAATTTTCCATTCCAAAGACACCAAAGATGAACTGGTTACCTGCTCCCTGTTGGAAATTATAGCTGATTAAATGTAATAAGGTAACTCAAATGTTAGTCTATGGGAGAGGTGGACCTTGCAGTAGTGAAAAATGAATGTAAGAGTTTTTTACTACCAGGAAAGGCAAAACTTGAAAATACTTGTCCAGGGCCTACCCTAGGGGTGACTTATGTGTATTAAAAAGGAAAGCTTGGCCCTGGCAAAAGGTTTATTTTGCCAGGTCAAAATGGCAGCTTACAAACTGCACATGCAGGCTGGAATGGCAGACCTGAGCCATGTTTAAAGTGCTGCCTAAGTGGGTGACCCAATCAGTGCTGCAGACCTACTAGAATTTACAGGCCCTGGGTACGTGTATTACCACTTTACTAGGCACTAATAAGTAAATTAAATATGTCAATTGGGGATAAACATATGTTGCCATGTTTTGAGGAGTGAGCACATGCACTTTAGCACTGGTTGGCAGCGGCAAAGTGTGCAGAGTCCAAAGGCCAGCAAAAATGAGATCAGCAAAAATGGAGGAGGAAGACAAAATGTTTGGGTAACGACCACCTAAGGCTGAGAGATCTAACACAAACATATCAAACCTTCCCTAAGTGCTACATAGGCTCCCAGAGGACACAAGGACCAGGTTCAAAATCCTCTGTGAATCCATCATGGTCTGTGGGGCATAGGTCCCAAGCACCTCCCTAAACATGCACCCCACTACACAACAAATACAAACTTGTGCTCAATCACAGCAAGTCTTATCACCCAACAATCATTCAAAATGATGAAACACAAAGGCAGATTGCTGGCACTATTGGGCACCGAGTTGTGGAATTATAATGATAGCAATTTATAATGCGCACAGTTACTCCAAGGTGTGTCTCGGCACGAAAGCAGCGAAATCGGCATAGGAAAAGAGGCTTAGACTTGCGCAAAAAGCCATGTTTTAAGTTTCTTCTTAAACAATGCAACATCACTTCTAGTCTGCTGTTCCAGAAGGAGCAGATTCCAGGCTGCCGAACCCAAGTACTCTAGAGACCTTCCACCTATTCTTACATATTGAATCCTGGGGATCTCTGCCAACAATTTGTCGGCGGGTCTTAGCCATCTTGTGGAGTTATGAAAGCCAAATCTGGCTCTAAGGTAGGCGGGACCCTATTGATATAAGGCATCATGTACTAATACAAGAGCCTTAAACTTGGCTCTAACCCTGATGGGCAGCCAATGGAGTGCAAGCAAATGTGGCGAAATTCGTGTTCTCATAGGAACATTTAGCAACTTGGTGAGAAGTTCTTTCTGTGTACGTGCAATATTTACAACCTAGCCATTAACTGGAATTAGAACATTGAAATGTTGGGAGCTCCATTGAAAACAATGGAGTAGCTCCGGGCTTATAATGGCTGGTATAAGCCCGGAGCTCCAACATTCCAATGTTTCTTTGTTCACAGCTGTGGCTGTGAACAAAGGCTTCAGGGAGCCTGAGGGGATTTCAATCCCCTCGCGCACCCTGAAGCCTTTGTTTTATTTGTTAGAACATTCTGCCCTCTAGAGGCAGAATGTTCTAATAGCCTTATAGCCCTTCGTAGCTGGGCAAGACCGGCTATTAAAGTCCCGCTCCCTTGTTAAAGGCCCTCGCCTTCGGCCTTTAACGCTGGAGCGTGCCTTTAATAGCCGGTATAGCCCGCTACGGCGGCCTATAAGGCTATATTACCCACTTCTTATTTCTACTGCCTGTCAACAATATTCTGTTGTGGCGTTCAAACTTCAAAAATACTATGAGCTACAATGATAAAAGACAGGGCAGAGGACAAGCTCGATTTTCAGGAAGACAAACACTGCACCAGTGCCTTACTACATCTGCCAGCCCTCCTCCCAGTACTCCTAAGGATTTCAGCAAGTATAAGGAAAAGGTTGCTGTGAGTGCAGGCCTGGGGACACGAAGAATTCAGCCTCAAAAGGCTGAGAAGGAGCTACATGAAAACCACAGATGACGTTAAAGCTGTGATAGCACATCTGTTCCTAAATCCATTTTATTGGCATCAGCCATGAGCCATGTTGTGACCAGTGCCTGGGAGACAGAAAGCACCTGCAATTATGTCCATTGTGCAGCTACAAAGAAGTCATAGTAAGATGTAATGGTCAGAAAACGACCTCAACCGAGCAATCACAGGGGAGCCCTGCAGTTATTTGGGGTCGTCAGAAGTGGAGGTCAACATAAGTGATGCAGAGAAGCATTGGGCCACTTCATAATTTTGTGTTTTGAACCTTCCAGTAGTCGACTGACATTAAGGGGTGGGGAGAGGCCTATTGAAATCGTTTCACTTTCTCTGTAACACCATTTTTATGGTCTGATTTGACTGTGCAGCTGTCGCCAAAGAATTATATGAGCATTACTAGCGAGGGACTTTGGCTCTATCCACATTTTGGGAGCCAGGAGCACTTCTTTTGATTTGACAGAGTTCTGTGCTTCCACTAAAAAGTGCTTGCCCTCCACATAGCTGTGATCCTTTTGTTTATTTATCTAGCTGCCAAAGCTCGAACGTTCAGGGGCACACACATGACACTGTAATGCTATTAAAGTGTCTTAGATAACTAGATAGTTTCTGTTATTTTAATTGGCAGCAGCACAGATGAGAGGGGGGCAGTCATCCTACATGGTATTGTAGGTCTGGCATGACAGTGCATCTGTCACTTGACGTTTTAACCTACGCCAATATTATTCTGCAGTTCTTTGCTTCCACTCAAATATATATTTATTCTCATGCTATTTGCTTGTATCCATACAAAGCAAACACAATAAGATGATGGACGGAGCGCTGAAACTTTTCCGACACTCACCCCTAGTCACTATTAGATCTGGGTTAAATTCATAATCGTTCCCTGTGTTTCAGCGCTCTGTCCATTATCTTATTGTGTTTGCTTTACATTATTATAAAGCATTCTTCTTACACCAGACCTATTGGCAATGCCAAGGCTTGTTGTTTTATGAATGTGATTGTTTGTTTGGGGCGGGCTACGTAAAAAAATCTCCTTTTGCACTGTACTCGTGTTTTATTTCTCTCCCTGTGCTATTGTTGGAAACACTTTGTGTATGAGCAGCACAAAAGCTTTAGTATTATTTTGGTGTACCGAATGTGTGCACTTGTCTTTCTTTACCTGGTCTTTTAGCTTACAGCAGGGTGCAAGTGGGGAGTGCACCATGGCGTGGGTGCTTCTGCAAGGGTGCACAAGGGGATGTGTACCACGGGTTACATTTAAGGAAATCGAAGTTGTGCCTCCACTATTTGTTAGTATAGTGGGGAAGCATGTGACCTCATACGAGGACTGTACTGGAGTGTGTGTTCCCAGAAAGGTCCATGGCTTAAGGATACAGATTGTAGCTCAAACTTTGCATATGAATGGTGAATGACTAGTTTAGTTCTTTCCAAGTTATTGAATGCTTTGTTCTGAGTTGAAATCATATGGATCTAAGGGGCTCATTACGATGGCGTGACGATCGCCACCGCCAGGGCGACGGTGGCGATCGTTACGCCATCGCAATGAGAAATACCCCCGCCATATTATGATGGCGGTGGGTATCGCTGAGGACGCAAAGTCAGTCCGCCGCTTTTCCACTGGTCGGCAATCGTTACGATTGCCAGTCGGGCGGAGCTGGGCCACTAATATGGTGGCGGTGCAGGCACCGCCCGCCATATTAGGATGTGGGTGATGCATGGGCCTTTCCATGGCGGCGATGCCGCCATGGAAAGGCTGGCGGTGATTGGCTTTGGGGGCCCGTTGCGGGCCTCCTGGGGGTGGGGGCTGTGAGGGTGCACTGGGGGGTACCCATCGTACCCCCTGCAGTTCCCTGCACCAAGTGGCAGGCACCACGTGGTGCCTGCCACGTGGTGCAGGGAAATGCTGTGCATGCCCTTTTACCATTGCAGACTGTGCTGCAGCCAACAGCACTGTCTGCAATGGTAAAGACCAGGATGCGCCCGCCAGTATGGCGGGCGCATCCTTATTGGGCCGGTGGGACCGCCGCACGTCTGGCGGTCGGTCCCATCACCGTTATGATGGTGGGTGGACTGATGTCCGCCCGCCATCATAATGAGCCCCTAAATTTGGGAGGATTTGCTTCTGTATACTCATACTCTGCCTGTTTTGATGCAGTGGGAAAATTGAAGCACTGTAAATATTTTCAAGCTGTGTGAAGATGCAAGAATGAATGCATTGCAAACAAGTACATTTAATTTCATGGTGCATTGAAACGGAAGTTACTGAGTACTTCTTGCAAGCTGAGGTGAAGCTTTGATACAGTATACTGAGGCTTCGAGTGCATCCTGAGGATTCTCAATTCACTGTTCATTGTGAAGCACAACAGACTATTGTAGGTTTTTTAAAATTCAGAATGGGGCCTATATATAGGATTGTGGTTTTGGTGATGTTTGCCTATTGACGTTTACAGGCATTTAAGTGCAGTGATTTTAGGTTGGCCTCAAGGCACAAACGTCTTTATTGTGGTATGCCATTTGTATACACTGACGTGCTAAGAAATTAGGTGAATCGAGTGTTAGTATGAATCGATAAAACATACCCACAATGTTCGCCTGTTCTTTTGTGTTGCTGTGTTCGACAGTTCTGCACGTTTCTAGATGTACGAGAGCAAAAGGTACTTATTACTTTTGTATATTAATGTGGCATTGCTGTGTTGCTAGTTGAGATATGTACTGTGATGCGTGCATGGAAATGTTGATCATTAGTAGCAGAAATTGGCACTCTTGTGAGGTGGCGTGCCCTTGATCGAGGGCATTCATTGCTGCATTTACCGTGCTGTGCCATTAGTAAAATGTTGGCCGTTTTCAGAGGAATTGAGTAGCCTTGTGCTGAGAAGCAAGTACCTGTGAGCGTGTGGGAGCTAAAAAGAAGCCAGTTGTTGCTATAACTTGTGCAGGTGTGAAGTGCATGTTGTGCAGGCAGTTTTCTATTTGTGTGTGGGTTTAGGATGTATGCTAATTATTGTAATGGATTACACAGGTGTTACATGTGCATGGTGCTATGTAATTGTTAGATTACTTCTGAAATTTGTTACTGAGGTTTTTATCCCCCCGTTGCATGGTTCCGTCTTTGACTTTGTTGTTCCACTGAGAAGAGGAGGAGTGTTGCATGTATGTATGCTCAGTGGCATCACTGAATGGGGGCAATTTTTGGTCCCAGGGACCCCAAGCCCCGGACTGCCCCTTTTTTTTCTTTATTTATTTTAAAACAGTGTGTGGGTGCCCTAGTCCCACCCAGGGCATCCACTTTGTAAAGGTTGGGGACTGCGGAGGGAGCCTCAAGGCCCCCGCGGTCCCTGTCCGCCTCCTGCGGGAGCCGGCATTGCTTTTACACATAGGAAGCTGCTAATATTCAGCTCCCTGTGTGCGAAAGTAATTCTGCTGCGCTTCTAGTAAGCAAGAGCATTTTCTGCTCTCACTTACAAGAAGCGGAGCAGAGTTTGCTATGGCTTGGTGGGATCAGTGCTCCGGCCAAGCCCTAGCAAACTGCAATGTCCCTGGGGTGGGCACCACGGGACATTGCTGGAGCTGGCCCTGGGGAGTGCCGGTATCCAGGGCCATCTATGGCGCCACGAGGGAGGCCGCGCGGCCCCCTCCTTTCTTTCTTGTAGCCCTGGGAAGGTGACATTTCCATGGGCTTCGGATAATCCTAGGAGGGGGCCCCATGACCCCCCATCTTCATTACCTTTATGCCCCTGGCATTTGGCCCTCCCTGGGTCTTTAAAAAATGACACGCTGGAGCACGCGTGCCTTTTTAAAACTTTTGCCATAGATCCGCGGGCCCACCTGTGAATTCGTGGCAAAATTAAATTTAGAAAGATACTTTTTACCCCAAAGATGGCTGCCAATGCTTCCTGGTTGAAGTGTTGGCAGCAAATCACATTTTAGTAGGATCTGTGAGTCCACTGCAAGGACTCACGTCTATAGATATCTATATTTCTAAAACTTTAATATCTCTGAAACTACTGAATGGATTTACGCCAAATAACAAAAAGCAGGCTTTCTGGATCAACATCTGGCTTTCTGCCAAATTTGATGTAATTCTATTCAGCAGTACGGGCCGTAGTCATATTAAAAAAATGTAATATTCCCATAGACATAACATGGGGATAATGCTTTTTAGGACCACCCTTTTTTCTCGGTCCCTGCTTGATGGATCACACCAAAACTTGCAAAATTTGTGAAGATTCTTCAAATGGCGCCAAAGTTATTGACAAAACAAAAAATGCTTTTCCTATGGAAACGTTGTCCTAACTATAACTACTTACTGGCACCCGCCAGTAGGTTTTATTTATATATATATATATATATATATATATATATATATATATATATATATATATATATATATTTGTGTGTGTGTATTTATATATAAATATTTATGTTTATCTGTGGCCCCTTGTGTCACAGAGCAATATATATTAGAATTACTTCTAGAGATGTCACTGTGCATTCTGTGCTGCTTGGTGTGTTGTTCCTTTATAATGTGGAGGAGCTCTGTAACATGTCTTGTCCAGTGCTGTGTGTATGTGGACATTCTGTATCCAACTCCTGTACTGGAATACATAACATGTATAAGCTCCCTCCTTAGGGCATTTCTATCGATGTAGCCTCAAGCTCAACAGTAACAGGAATAAACCTCATGTAAACACTATTGCATGTATCCAATTTTTGAATTAATCATGAAAAATTCAAATTCTCAGCAGCACTTGAGACTTGTATATTCAGGACTGTAGGGATAGTCCAAAGGAGGGCCTGGATGGAAGTCTAATTACTGTATGGTTATTGTACAGCCCAACAGGTTAGGTCTAAGGGTAAAATAGCAGTCAGTGATTTCCCTCTCTCAGCTCAATTGCACACACACTTATTCTGCCTACAGAGTACAGAAAGCCACCTTGATTTTAATGCAAACAACAAACTAATGCAGTCCTTATCACCGGCAAAAGATGTCTTGGTCTCATCATCCAAACCCCGATTTAGGTCCACTGACTCTGAGACAACTGCTGAATATTTTTAAGAGGGCAATGTTAGACCCAGGGGTTTCGGGCTGGCTGTGACGCATTGATGCCAGTCAGAATCCACCATTCCAAATAGGATGAGTACGATACTCTTTTCCAATCTGTGGTCACCCTCTGGTAGCTTGGCACTGAGCAGTCAGGCTTATCCTTAGGGCTCGTGTGTAAAGTATTGGCACAACACCCCCCGCAACACACTGCATACGCTACAAAAAAACTCCACACCGTATGTATAAAAACACTTGGCTTTGTATTACACACACTGAAATCAAAACGAGATACACATTGCATATACACTCTACAGTTATACGCAATTTTCAAACTTTTCTATTGAAATCAAAACGAAACACGCTTTTTATATGCACTTTACAGTTATATGCAATTGTTGGATGTTCCCATTGCAGAAAGGTCAAACAGTCACCAGTCTCTGACTATGCCTCGTGACCCAGCCCCTCAGCCCTTCAACTCCTCCAGCCAATGATACATGTTGCCCCGGCTGGCGTCCTGTTGACTAGACAGTTGTAACCACCTAACATAGAAAGAAACAGTTACTTAGTTTCATCTATCCGGATTAGACCTCAGGCGCTCAACGGCACATGCATGAGTGTGGGATTACTATCCACCCGTAGACAAAAGGATGGGACCCAGGAAACTGACATGCTTTCACATCTAGAGAAATGTTTTCCCCTCAAGCAGAGGTGTGACCTGCTGTAGACCCCCAACAGTCAGCTGTAGATGCCCAAAAGGCACACAAAACCGCTCGGGTCTCGTCATGTCTTTTACACAACAAAGCATCATGTGGCGTGGGTCCAGGGTGAGGGAGCTAACAACCTTGGACAGAGGCCATGATGTCAGGCACTGTCGTCCTCCCAATCTGGAGGCCGTACACAGTCTCAGGTCCTGGCTCAGGTTCCCCCAACACCCCTCAGACACCACAGCATCCGGAGTGCAAGCAAGCACGGGCCCCCTGGCTGCATACACGGGTCCCTTGGACTCTGCAAGCTTCGCCTGCACTCCTCAAACTCCTCACATACCTGGCATCTCAGATGGATGCTGATCTTTGCGCGAACACTCCTCTTGCACAGCAAGATGATGGTGTACGTCAGAACGGTCCTTGTCTCAACTGCGATCACATCCACCTGTCTTAGCCGCAACCTGTGTGGTCCTTACAATCTTGTGGAGACAGTGAAAAGATTGTGTCCCTGGGATCTTGTAGACAGGAGGCCAGCTCACCGGCCCTTGGAGAGTCCTTCGAGATGCAGGCCATAACAGTTGGCACCTAGCTACAGGCCAGCAACGGCCAGGCAAAATCCACCAAGCTCCAAGCCCCACAAGTCTGGGGATATTCCTTTTGCAGACCCTCCTGCCCTAATTATTCCTCTAGTCAATGTCCCAGTATCGAACCACCGTAGTATGGTTCCAAATCCAAAAGGGTCTCTACTTTCGGAGGCCGAAGCCCCAGTAGTTATACCCACCATGGCCTTTGAAGATACGATCAGCTCAAAAGTCCTTCTTTGAAATGCACAGACCCCCTCTAAATTTTGTCCTGTCTGCCATCCTACCCCGGGAGGTTTGATCACAATCTTTAGTGGGGGCAAACCCTGCTCCTTGGAATGCAGGTGCCTATTCCACCCCCACGTAACCGTTCCAGAGTTAGAGGTCCACAGTTTCCTGTGAAACCCTAGTTTATGGCCTTCTATCAGGAATGCACAAAGGAGGCTGTCTCCCTAGCACCCAGCTGTGAATTAGGAGACAGGCCACCAGGCACACAGAGCCACGAGCTTCGAAATGCCCACTTTTCCAAAGTGATATTTCCATCACCTTAATGTCCAACCCCCTCCCACTACCGGAGAGGATTCTCCATTATGATCTCATTGATATCAAATACTATACTGTTACTATTCTGCCCATAAGAAATAATGCTTGATAACTTTTCCCTACACCCCCTCATGCTAACCCAAAGCGAGAAGCAGGCCCCATCGTACCGAACACACCATCCGGTGTCATTCGTGACTCTTGCACGTAACTCATTCACACACCTGTCCAACCTCTTCCCAACACCGCACCTTGTCACCAGGGGGATCTCTGATATAGCAGGAGACATGCAGAACCTTGACACATAGCTTTTTAAATGCCAAACTCAGTAACAGTAACCCGTGCACACAGACCCCACCAGGGCAAACCTGTGGCACAATTGATGAGCTACCTCCGTGGATGGCACAACCAGTGCGGCAGGCCGACAGAGGCACATTCGAGATACATGCCCAGTATATAGGTCTTACCCCATGGCAAGGGGCTTACAGCTAACTCGAATCAGCCAATCATATATACACACACCGATTCACAGTATCCATATGATGAACACAGTGCTTTGACACTGCATGGCAGTGCCAAATGCGCTGAAGTCTTACACCAGCAAAACAAGGTCAAAACATGAGGTTGGCAGCCAAAAAGGTTAAGAAAGACCACACCAACAGATGCCAAGTCTACCAAACATACTTATGTTAGTGAACAAGCACTCTTAATTGCCTGCATGACTGGCAATTTATTTGCCTAAAGGAAGCAAAAGCAGAGGTCACAATGCTCTGCAGTGCAAAATCCTCCATCAATCCCCTTTGAATGACCCTCCGGTCTTGGGGCACCACCACTTACCACAGGGACAGGACTCAAATTCAATGCAGAGATGCCTTTTGTTCTTCAGATTTGTCAAGGGCACTAAAAAACAGTTTTCCTTCCTGTGAAAAACCCGTCCTGTTACTGAGTACTGATCACCAACTGGATATAATGAGATCCTTATTTATGGAATGACGGGACTGCTGCAACATAATTAAGGCTCCCTGTTTTCCGTTTTTACAGATTTTTACAGATAAATACACACAGAAAACCATTTATTTTCCACTCTGTATTTATTTTTAAATGTAGTTAAACGGAAATTGGGTGCTTTTGAGAGATTCTGTATACACTTTGCCATGACTGCAAGGCCAATAACTGCGGATTGATAGGTAAGGGGGTAAAAAAAAGGAATTTAAGTAAAGAGGCTTAAACAGCAGTAGATATGCACAAGGCTGATACTGAAATGTGCATATTTTCCTATAAGTGCATTGATTTCTCTTCTGCGGGTGTTCATATCACTGAAATCTGGCGGGCATTCAAGCATGACTGCATATTTATTGGTTAAATAAATGTGGAAATATACCAGTTTCAGCTTTTCACAAAACCCATAATAAATATGGATAAATACAGATAAAGTTCACAAAAAATAAATATGGATAAATTCAGACGGAAATGTCAAAAAAATAAATACCATAAAACCGGGAGCCCTAAACATAATATAAACCCGGATCAAATAGAATAAATGACTGACTGAAAAGATTCAGATATTGGCCAACTAGATCATGTCTAAATTTGTGAGCATGCAAACTGTAGGAAATTGGGTTACTGGTTAAGGGGGGTGAAACTCTTCTCAAGAAGCAACCACAATTCGGGGGCTCGGGTATGGTGAGAGGCAAAATGGCGGTCGTCTAAGACCGTAGCAGCGCGCAGCCCAGCAGAGAGCCAGAAACGTATATGCTGGAATAGAGATGGGACGCAGCAATGACCCCAGAGATATGTCATGAGGAAGCACCAACCGCCCCTAGGAATTGCGGACATATTCTACACTTAATAGGAACATTAATTGGGCTGGCGGTACTGAGGCACTTTACTACGGCGATTGCTAAAGCTCACGTTTGTGTCAGCGACCCTTACCGGAAATCCACGCTTGCAGAGGCTGGGGTCAAGGCGGAGGAAATGGGGCCAAAGCCAGCGGGAGGTGCCTCCAAGTCAAGGGCGGCGCGACTTGCCCTGAGAGGCCAGTCGGAGGCAGGGGATGCCAGCGAGGAAACGGCAGCACCACCGGCGATTTTGCCGGCACAGACTCCCAGGCAGGGGCGCCGCGGTCAACCGGCTGATCCATGCCCGGAGAAAAGAGGAAGAGGCGGGGCAGCAGTGAAGGCTCGACCGGCCGGCCCCTCAGTGGTTGAACTGATGAGAGGACCCGTGGGGAAAGCAGCTCCGGTTCACAGTGAGGTGTGTCAGAACAGTCTGAGCGGGCAGAGCCAGGAGCGTGGTTTAGAGGAAAGGAGGGATGAAGATGAAGGATCCCCCATACTGAATGTGGATTTACAGGAAGCTAAGGCGGATGAATTAAAAGGTAGGCCTGGAAACAACACCCCTCTCCAAATGAATGTGACTATGAATGGGGGGGGGAAACAATGTGCACGCTCCAGACGCCGGTTTTAATGCATTGATTAACGAGGAGAATCCAGGCGAAGTTAATGCGGGTGTTGGAGGGCAGGCTCCCTCACAGGTCAATGCATTAGTAACCCCTCCCCAGGACTCTCAGATAATAGTCAGTTGCAGCCCTTTAAATACAATGTGTATTACTCAGACAGAAGAGCCTCAAGGAGCAAGTTATGCTAATAGTGAGAATATGGAAAAGGACTTTGGGAATGGAAAAGAGCCAGACAAGGAGCCTAGTGATTATTTTTTCTCTGTATCAGATGGGGGTGAGTGGTCGGAGGATCCCTCAGCTACCTCCTCAGATCTAACTAACAGCGACCTGGATGAGGCTGATGGTGGTAAAATAAAAACGGTCCTGAAGAAGAAAAAAGAAAGCCGGGAGCTAAAGATCTTACTTGGGATTACACCCCCATAAATCAATTTACGGACCAATTGCCCAGTGGACAACATGTTTCGGACCAGGGTGGACCTACCCCCAACGCTTGAAGCGATCTTTCAGGCCATATCGATGCATCGTGATGAGACATGACAGGATGGATGCAAAGACCAGGCAGCGATGCGTAAGGTGCAGGGAGTGGTTCGTAAATTGACTAAAACTTGTAGTGTATTTGGGGAGAGACTGACTGACCTTGAATCAAGGGTTGTTTCAACAGAATCGGATCTTACAGCAAACCAGGCACTAACAAAATCCCATGAGGCTCAGCTAGCAGATATACAATGGAAGCTAGAAGAGCATGAAAACCACCAGAGGAGGAACAATTTGCGGGTGCTCGGGGTTCCAGAGGGGGTTGAAGGGGCAGATATTCGTTTGTTTATTGTGGACTTATTCAGAGATACGCTCCCAGAACTTATGGACTGGAACTGGGCTCAAGAGGTGCAACGCGCCCACCGTGTCCCCTTTGTACAAAAACAGCCTGTGAGGGCAGGAGCATTACCACGAGCAATTCTGGTCTACTGTGGCAATTTTTTGCTACGCCAAGCTATCTTTGAAAAGGCCAGGCCAGAAGCAAAGAGAACCAGGAACGAGGTTTCCTATTTTGTCCGACCAGATTTTTGCCACTCTACCGTGGAAAGGCGGTGGAGGCTGCGGCAACTGATCAAACCATTTCAAGACAGGAACGCACAAGCCTTCCTGAATAACCCAGCAAGACTTAAAGTAATTTGGAGAGGGCAAACACGATTCTTTCTCTCAGAAAGTAAAGCGAAAGAATACCTGGATAGCCTGACGGGCTAGGATACAGATCATTGGTTAATCTAGATTAAATTAGAGAATACTGCTCACAGGTAATCGTAATTATTGTTTAAGAAATATATTTGGGGTGTATCAGAGGGGGTGATCTGGAGGGGGGATTTGGGGTTTTGGCTTTTGGATGGGAAAGTAGCACTTGTTTAAAACTTAAGGGTCACTTACTTAGGGCTTTCGGGGTTGCGCGACACACCCATTATGAACAGACTCGGGTCTGAGCGCCTCTCGTGGGGGGTGCTGGGTGAGGGGATGGGAAGGGGGGGAATGGAGGGGTGGGTGGAGAGGGGGTGGAGAGGGGGTGGGGGTGGCTGGGGGTTGGAAAAACTTGGGGGAAAAAACATATCCAGAATTGATGATGTAAATTGTGCATTATTAAAAGTAGGAGAGAACAAACAGGTGATTTTACTAAAGATGGAAGAGAAAAGAAAAAGAGACAGAGGATTACTAGGAGTACCAAAATCTGAATTTAGATGGGGAGGATAAGTATCAGTTCTCTGAATGTAGCAGGGCTGAACGATAAAGCGAAAAGGGCAAGTTTATCGGAATTAGTGAGGACAAATGCTTTTGATGTAGTGTGTCTACAAGAAACCCATATTCCATGGGGGAAAAAAGAGATGTTGGGTATTGGAGGATATAATTTAATAGCATGTACTTCCCAAACTTCAAACATTGGCTATATTAGCTAAGATTACTTTGGGACTGGCTAAACGAAAGGCAGCGGACACATTGGGGAGGTGGGCTATAGTAGACTTAGGGGCAGGATTTACCTTATGCTCGATCTATGGGTCAAACCAGGATGATCCTCAGATATTTGAAGATCTGGAGCTGGAACTCGCGGCATGGCCTAGCCCATTAGTTCTGTGTGGTGACTTTAACATCTCACTTGATTCGAGACAAGGACAGTATAATCAAGGGGGATATCATGGTCGGAAACCCAGAGTTTATAGAGCACTAGCCTCCCTTAATAATAGCCATGGTTTAGTGGATATCTGGGCATTGAACAATCCAAATAACGCTGGCTATACATATTATTCCTGTCCGCACCGGAAATATGTTCGGATTGATTATTTTTTTGGCACAAGGGATGTACTAAATGTAGCAAGCATTAAGAAACTCCCGAAGGTGATCTCCGATCATAACCCTCTAATCTTGGAGATTGAAATTGCAAGCTTTATGAGAACCCAAAGGAAATGGACGTTTGACAGGAAACTCCTTGTAAATAATGATTATATTGAACACATTAAAAATTGGTCGCAAGAATGTTTTGATATGAATAGATATAGCGCTGGTAGGGGGACTGTGTGGGATTCCTTTAAGGCTGGTCTCAGAGGGGAAACCATCAGCTTTGCTGCAAAGGCTAGGATTTCGCAGAAGATTAAGAATCAACAACTAATGCGGGAATTAGCGGAGGCTGAAGAGGAACATGTCTCCTTAATAGAACAGGGGCAGGAAGGGGTTCAAATCCAGTATCAAATAATAGCTCTGAAAGCGGAAATTAATAGGTGGTTAACGCAAAAATTTGCAGAGGAATAGCAATCCCAGCGGAATTGTTCTTATGAAAATGGTGAGTTAGTTGGGAGGAGGTTAGCTCTTCGTACTAGGCAGAAGAACTCACTGAATACAATACCTTCTATTAAAATGAATGGACATACATATACAGATCCAGATGATATTATCAGGGGATTTAAGGATTACTATCAAATATTATATCAAGAGGATAATGATAACGGTAAGGATATAGCCGAAGTATTACAAGATATTTCTCGCTTAGTGAGTAACTTCGAACTTTGAGAAAGGTTGGATATTTTAACTAAAGAAGATTTAGATAAAGAAATTTCATTAGAGGAAGTTCAGGTAGCACTGCAAGGAATGGCATCAGGGAAAGCTGCTGGTCCCGATAAGATTCCATTACAGATTTATAAGATACTAGGAGTAGCGATAACCCCTCTTTTATTGGACCTATTCAGGGGTGTTCAATATAGTTGTAAACCCCCTCAATCATGGAGAGGGACTGATCTTATAATCTTCCCAAAGAAAGGAAAACCAACAGATAATCCGTCATCTTATCGACCGATCTCTCTGATCAATTCAGATGCAAAAATGTATTCCAAGATACTGGCTAATCGGTTGGGGAGGGTTATAGGTCGTCTGGTCTCCCCCTGGCAACACGGTTTCATCCCTGGAAAAGAAACAACGGATCATAGTCGAACGGTTATTTCATTATTCGATATCATGACCGGGACCAGGGGCCAGATGGCTATGATACTCCTCGACGCCGAGAAGGCATTCGATCGGGTGTCTTGGAAGTTTTTATGGGGGATATTGGAGTTAAATGGGTTAGGACCACAATTTATAAGGGCAGTTAAAGCTATGTATAGTGAACCAAAAGCCCGGCTACAAATAATGGGGAAGGAGTCAGCAATATTGTAATAACCAGGGGGACTAGACAAAGTTGTCCCTGTTTCCCCATTTTATTTGCCGTGTATATTAATCCTCTTTTGGTTAAACTTTTACATTCCGAGAAGATTAAGCCAGTAGTAACCAGGGGATATGAGACAAAAGTCCTGGCTTATGCCGATGACGTTGCCATATTAACTACGGATCCAACAGAGGCAATTGAGGAAATTATTCAGATACTGAGGGTTTTGGGATTCTTTCATGTTATTCTTTGAACAAAGGGAAGACCATTGTTATTTGTATGGACAATATTGATTTTAATGATCCTAGACAAGCAGATTCGGCAGTCTACCTGGGGGTCCGAATTAGCGCAAAAGTGGATGATATTATTAAACTTAATTTCGATCCTTTGGCTAAATCAATAGCCACGGACTTAAAAAGAGTTAATGGGCTACATCTCTCTATTATAGGGAGAGGGAACTATCTGAAAATGACAATGCTGCCCAAAATACTTTATTTGTTTCGTTCAATACCCCTTGTGGTGGACGATGATGTATTAAAAACTTTGGAATCTATTTTTTCTAACTTTATTTGGCAGTATGGGAAAGTGAGGAGGGCTTTAAAATATTTAACCCTACCGCAAAATAGAGGAGGGCTTACAATTCCCAATATTACACTTTACTACTGGGCGGCCTTGCTTCATCAGATGATCTCCCTGTTTATTGTAAATGGAAATAGAAATAACGAACTGGAGAAGGATCTGAGAGTACCTACAGTATATGAACTCGCTATAGGGAAAGAGGCACAGGGTCTGTTATTGAGACAAACGGAGCCGAGTTATTATAAAAAAGTTCGTTTCAAAGTAATCTATAGCTCATGGAAGATCTGGAAACAAGTTTCGAAATTTATGATGATTCCTAAAATCTGCAGATATACTCCCCTTTGGCGCTCCTCGCTATTTCCTGCTCAGGTATATGATGCTATGGGGAAAAGATGGGAAGAGCAGGGTGTAGGTACAATTGGCGATCTCTATGGGGGGGCACAAGTATTACAATTTTCACGGCTCCAGCGTGATTTTGGAATTCCAGCAAATCAATATTTTAAATTTGTACAAATTAGGAGTATTCTTACTATATGTAGGCCAACGATTAAATTAGAAAGGATACCATTGCTAGAAGCTATCACTAGGAGATCAAATAGAATTAGGAATACCTACAGCTTATTAATTGAAAAATTACCAGATGATTTGGAAAAAACTGAGACATCCTGGGCACTGAAATTGGATAATCCAGAGGTGGATATTTACTTGAGCATATCCTTGTCTGCCAAAATACTTCTATCCACAAATCTAAAAGCACAACTTTATAAAACTATATTTAATTTATATTTTACACCCTCTAAATGTTTTTTGTGGGGTAAAAGGCAGGATTATAAATGTCCCAGATGCGGGGTAGGTCCAGCAACCCTGATTCATATGTTTTACGACTGTGACAAATTATCTCTATTAAAAAGGGGGTTGCTTGGTTTCTGGGAGAAGTTGTTTTGCATCAGATTCGAACTGACCCCTACATTGCTGATTTTAGGATGCGATAACTCCTTGGCCCTCAATACCACACAGGAACATTGTTTATTTCTGGGAACAGCGTTATTTAGAATAATGTTAGCCGCCAGGTGGAAAGATGTAGAACCGCCAACTTTTCAGATGTGGCTTGCCAGACTGCTCGGATTATATAACCAAGAGATGACTCTGTATGCTTGCAGGGGCAGACAGGCTAGAACCCGGGGGAGGAAAATTTGGGCACTTATTACTGAATGGAACAGAGAAACTAGGGGGTTGCAGTAAGAAGATGTGTCCCAAAGGGGTGTAGCTTAATAACTTGAGGCTGATAAAGTAAGAATGAACTGTAAAATACATGATTTTACACCCTGGTCTTAATCGTTAGAATTTTATAACATGATCATATAATACCCTAGAAATTGTTCTTAAATTTGAAAAGCTGCTAAAAGACGATCTTGTATCTTCTATCTGTTACGTACTATATGAACCGCTAACATCTTGGTTTTAATCGTTAGAATCTTATAACTTGATCAATAAATATCTTAGCTGTTGTTCTCAATTTCGATAAGGTGCTAAAGGATGACCCTGTATTTTTTATTTGCTATGCACCACTTTTATGAACTGTTTAGCTGATATTTATTCTTGTTTAATGTATAACTTGCTAAATGACCTGTACGACTTGATTAACTAATAATTCTTTTTGTGTAAAATTATGTTTTCTGGATATGAAATAAATATATAAAAAAAAAAAAAAAGAAGCAACCACAATTCTTCTCAGGGTCTCAGGATGAAGTCACAACCCTCGGGTAGCTGGGCATAGAGCAGTCAGGCTTAACTCAGAGGCAATGTGTAAAGTATTCGTGCAACACTTCAAAGAGCAAAACCATGAAACCACACCACAAAATGAGCCCACACCAAGTTAGAAAAATAGAGTATTTTTTAATAAATAAACAAGAAGAAAATTACAAAAATTCAATGAGTGGAACCGTAGAGATACATTTTAAAGATTTTAGTAAAAAATAATGCCAAAAGGCATCAACTGACAACTGTCGATATCTGGTGGTGACGGACTGGGACAAAGTCACAAGTTCCGGTTACGCGATGGAGCGCGGGCTGGCTACAGAGACCCAGTTAGGTCCACTGAAGGGAATACCTTAAATCCTGGTTTGCGGAGTATTGCAAGGATCCACATCAATGATGCGCCATGCAGCCGAAGTGATGTGTCGGTTCTGAGATGCGGTGAAGCTGCGATGCGAGGAGCTGCATCTTCATTGAGGATCCTGCTGATGAGGGTTTGTGATGCGAAGTCTGGCATGGAGGATGCTTTGCGCAGTCGCTATGATGCGTCTGTTTCCAGGAGCTGTGAGCCTGCGATGTGGAGTCTGGTATTGTCGATGCTGCTGTCAATGAGGGATGCAAGGGCCGGCGCTGAGGATGTGTTGTGAAGCGGCGGTTCCGATGCGGCGACAGACTGCGATGCAATGCGGCTCTTTACAGCAGTTCAGATCCACGAGCTAGTGGTGATGCATCTGTTCTGCGCAGGGTTGTGCTGCGCAGCAAAGTAGATGCGTTGATTTCACTATAGCCAGAGATGCTGTCAGAGCGCCTTAGGCCCACTTCCAAGGGTCCAGGAATGGGGTAGCACTACTTGGCAGGGAAGACTCACAGATGGCAGAGTCCAGGTGCAGGTGCAAGGTTGTTGGAAGCCTGTTGTGTCCCTGAGGCTTCAGATCAGGATGCCAGCCAACTAGACCCTTAGAGCCACTCTGGGGTTCTTGATTCAAGAGATAGAGGTACAGTCCGCCTCACCCAGACAAGAGGGAAGCAGGCAGCAGGACTGCATAGCAGTGCAGCAGTCCTTCAGAGAAGTGGTCCAGCAGAGTGGCAGTCCTTTCAGCAGCACATGAGTCCTTCTTCCTGGTAGAGTATCCACAGGCCCAGAAGTGTAATGAAGAGTTGGTGTCTGAAGTCCAGTATGTATACCCAGTTGTACCTTTGAAGTAGGGGTGAACCTTCTAAAGGTTTCCATTTAAAGTCGCCACACATCCTTCCTCCCCTGTCCTGGCTCCAGACTAACTACAAAGGGTATGCAGTCATTATTGTGGAAGCAGGACACAGCCTGTTTTAGTGTTAGAGGGCTGTGACTAGCTCCTCCATCCCATCCTGCCAGAGATGGCCCATCCAGGCACACCTAAGCTCCCTGTTGATTGTGGCTGTCTAAGAGGAATAAGCAAAGCTCAGCTGTCAGCTACACCCTGTCATGTGACCCAGGTACAGGCTACAGGCACTACATGGCTAAGTCATGAGAATGCCAACTTGCTAAAAGTGGCATGTTCAAAATTGTAATTTAAAATCCGACTTCACCAGAAGTTAAAATTTTCCATTCCAAAGACACCAAAGATGAACTGGTTACCTGCTCCCTGTTGGAAATTATAGCTGATTAAATGTAATAAGGTAACTCAAATGTTAGTCTATGGGAGAGGTGGACCTTGCAGTAGTGAAAAATGAATGTAAGAGTTTTTTACTACCAGGAAAGGCAAAACTTGAAAATACTTGTCCAGGGCCTACCCTAGGGGTGACTTATGTGTATTAAAAAGGAAAGCTTGGCCCTGGCAAAAGGTTTATTTTGCCAGGTCAAAATGGCAGCTTACAAACTGCACATGCAGGCTGGAATGGCAGACCTGAGCCATGTTTAAAGTGCTGCCTAAGTGGGTGACCCAATCAGTGCTGCAGACCTACTAGAATTTACAGGCCCTGGGTACGTGTATTACCACTTTACTAGGCACTAATAAGTAAATTAAATATGTCAATTGGGGATAAACATATGTTGCCATGTTTTGAGGAGTGAGCACATGCACTTTAGCACTGGTTGGCAGCGGCAAAGTGTGCAGAGTCCAAAGGCCAGCAAAAATGAGATCAGCAAAAATGGAGGAGGAAGACAAAATGTTTGGGTAACGACCACCTAAGGCTGAGAGATCTAACACAAACATATCAAACCTTCCCTAAGTGCTACATAGGCTCCCAGAGGACACAAGGACCAGGTTCAAAATCCTCTGTGAATCCATCATGGTCTGTGGGGCATAGGTCCCAAGCACCTCCCTAAACATGCACCCCACTACACAACAAATACAAACTTGTGCTCAATCACAGCAAGTCTTATCACCCAACAATCATTCAAAATGATGAAACACAAAGGCAGATTGCTGGCACTATTGGGCACCGAGTTGTGGAATTATAATGATAGCAATTTATAATGCGCACAGTTACTCCAAGGTGTGTCTCGGCACGAAAGCAGCGAAATCGGCATAGGAAAAGAGGCTTAGACTTGCGCAAAAAGCCATGTTTTAAGTTTCTTCTTAAACAATGCAACATCACTTCTAGTCTGCTGTTCCAGAAGGAGCAGATTCCAGGCTGCCGAACCCAAGTACTCTAGAGACCTTCCACCTATTCTTACATATTGAATCCTGGGGATCTCTGCCAACAATTTGTCGGCGGGTCTTAGCCATCTTGTGGAGTTATGAAAGCCAAATCTGGCTCTAAGGTAGGCGGGACCCTATTGATATAAGGCATCATGTACTAATACAAGAGCCTTAAACTTGGCTCTAACCCTGATGGGCAGCCAATGGAGTGCAAGCAAATGTGGCGAAATTCGTGTTCTCATAGGAACATTTAGCAACTTGGTGAGAAGTTCTTTCTGTGTACATGCAATATTTACAACCTAGCCATTAACTGGAATTAGAACATTGAAATGTTGGGAGCTCCATTGAAAACAATGGAGTAGCTCCGGGCTTATAATGGCTGGTATAAGCCCGGAGCTCCAACATTCCAATGTTTCTTTGTTCACAGCTGTGGCTGTGAACAAAGGCTTCAGGGAGCCTGAGGGGATTTCAATCCCTCGCGCACCCTGAAGCCTTTGTTTTATTTGTTAGAACATTCTGCCCTCTAGAGGCAGAATGTTCTAATAGCCTTATAGCCCTTCGTAGCTGGGCAAGACCGGCTATTAAAGTCCCGCTCCCTTGTTAAAGGCCCTCGCCTTCGGCCTTTAACGCTGGAGCGTGCCTTTAATAGCCGGTATAGCCCGCTACGGCGGCCTATAAGGCTATATTACCCACTTCTTATTTCTACTGCCTGTCAACAATATTCTGTTGTGGCGTTCAAACTTCAAAAATACTATGAGCTACAATGATAAAAGACAGGGCAGAGGACAAGCTCGATTTTCAGGAAGACAAACACTGCACCAGTGCCTTACTACATCTGCCAGCCCTCCTCCCAGTACTCCTAAGGATTTCAGCAAGTATAAGGAAAAGGTTGCTGTGAGTGCAGGCCTGGGGACACGAAGAATTCAGCCTCAAAAGGCTGAGAAGGAGCTACATGAAAACCACAGATGACGTTAAAGCTGTGATAGCACATCTGTTCCTAAATCCATTTTATTGGCATCAGCCATGAGCCATGTTGTGACCAGTGCCTGGGAGACAGAAAGCACCTGCAATTATGTCCATTGTGCAGCTACAAAGAAGTCATAGTAAGATGTAATGGTCAGAAAACGACCTCAACCGAGCAATCACAGGGGAGCCCTGCAGTTATTTGGGGTCGTCAGAAGTGGAGGTCAACATAAGTGATGCAGAGAAGCATTGGGCCACTTCATAATTTTGTGTTTTGAACCTTCCAGTAGTCGACTGACATTAAGGGGTGGGGAGAGGCCTATTGAAATCGTTTCACTTTCTCTGTAACACCATTTTTATGGTCTGATTTGACTGTGCAGCTGTCGCCAAAGAATTATATGAGCATTACTAGCGAGGGACTTTGGCTCTATCCACATTTTGGGAGCCAGGAGCACTTCTTTTGATTTGACAGAGTTCTGTGCTTCCACTAAAAAGTGCTTGCCCTCCACATAGCTGTGATCCTTTTGTTTATTTATCTAGCTGCCAAAGCTCGAACGTTCAGGGGCACACACATGACACTGTAATGCTATTAAAGTGTCTTAGATAACTAGATAGTTTCTGTTATTTTAATTGGCAGCAGCACAGATGAGAGGGGGGCAGTCATCCTACATGGTATTGTAGGTCTGGCATGACAGTGCATCTGTCACTTGACGTTTTAACCTACGCCAATATTATTCTGCAGTTCTTTGCTTCCACTCAAATATATATTTATTCTCATGCTATTTGCTTGTATCCATACAAAGCAAACACAATAAGATGATGGACGGAGCGCTGAAACTTTTCCGACACTCACCCCTAGTCACTATTAGATCTGGGTTAAATTCATAATCGTTCCCTGTGTTTCAGCGCTCTGTCCATTATCTTATTGTGTTTGCTTTACATTATTATAAAGCATTCTTCTTACACCAGACCTATTGGCAATGCCAAGGCTTGTTGTTTTATGAATGTGATTGTTTGTTTGGGGCGGGCTACGTAAAAAAATCTCCTTTTGCACTGTACTCGTGTTTTATTTCTCTCCCTGTGCTATTGTTGGAAACACTTTGTGTATGAGCAGCACAAAAGCTTTAGTATTATTTTGGTGTACCGAATGTGTGCACTTGACTTTCTTTACCTGGTCTTTTAGCTTACAGCAGGGTGCAAGTGGGGAGTGCACCATGGCGTGGGTGCTTCTGCAAGGGTGCACAAGGGAATGTGTACCACGGGTTACATTTAAGGAAATCGAAGTTGTGCCTCCACTATTTGTTAGTATAGTGGGGAAGCATGTGACCTCATACGAGGACTGTACTGGAGTGTGTGTTCCCAGAAAGGTCCATGGCTTAAGGATACAGATTGTAGCTCAAACTTTGCATATGAATGGTGAATGACTAGTTTAGTTCTTTCCAAGTTATTGAATGCTTTGTTCTGAGTTGAAATCATATGGATCTAAGGGGCTCATTACGATGGCGTGACGATCGCCACCGCCAGGGCGACGGTGGCGATCGTTACGCCATCGCAATGAGAAATACCCCCGCCATATTATGATGGCGGTGGGTATCGCTGAGGACGCAAAGTCAGTCCGCCGCTTTTCCACTGGTCGGCAATCGTTACGATTGCCAGTCGGGCGGAGCTGGGCCACTAATATGGTGGCGGTGCAGGCACCGCCCGCCATATTAGGATGTGGGTGATGCATGGGCCTTTCCATGGCGGCGATGCCGCCATGGAAAGGCTGGCGGTGATTGGCTTTGGGGGCCCGTTGCGGGCCTCCTGGGGGGTGGGGGCTGTGAGGGTGCACTGGGGGGGTACCCATCGTACCCCCTGCAGTTCCCTGCACCAAGTGGCAGGCACCACGTGGTGCCTGACACGTGGTGCAGGGAAATGCTGTGCATGCCCTTTTACCATTGCAGACTGTGCTGCAGCCAACAGCACTGTCTGCAATGGTAAAAGGCCAGGATGCGCCCGCCAGTATGGCGGGCGCATCCTTATTGGGCCGGTGGGACCGCCGCACGTCTGGCGGTCGGTCCCATCACCGTTATGATGGTGGGTGGACTGATGTCCGCCCGCCATCATAATGAGCCCCTAAATTTGGGAGGATTTGCTTCTGTATACTCATACTCTGCCTGTTTTGATGCAGTGGGAAAATTGAAGCACTGTAAATATTTTCAAGCTGTGTGAAGATGCAAGAATGAATGCATTGCAAACAAGTACATTTAATTTCATGGTGCATTGAAACGGAAGTTACTGAGTACTTCTTGCAAGCTGAGGTGAAGCTTTGATACAGTATACTGAGGCTTCGAGTGCATCCTGAGGATTCTCAATTCACTGTTCATTGTGAAGCACAACAGACTATTGTAGGTTTTTAAAATTCAGAATGGGGCCTATATATAGGATTGTGGTTTTGGTGATGTTTGCCTATTGACGTTTACAGGCATTTAAGTGCAGTGATTTTAGGTTGGCCTCAAGGCACAAACGTCTTTATTGTGGTATGCCATTTGTATACACTGACGTGCTAAGAAATTAGGTGAATCGAGTGTTAGTATGAATCGATAAAACATACCCACAATGTTCGCCTGTTCTTTTGTGTTGCTGTGTTCGACAGTTCTGCACGTTTCTAGATGTACGAGAGCAAAAGGTACTTATTACTTTTGTATATTAATGTGGCATTGCTGTGTTGCTAGTTGAGATATGTACTGTGATGCGTGCATGGAAATGTTGATCATTAGTAGCAGAAATTGGCACTCTTGTGAGGTGGCGTGCCCTTGATCGAGGGCATTCATTGCTGCATTTACCGTGCTGTGCCATTAGTAAAATGTTGGCCGTTTTCAGAGGAATTGAGTAGCCTTGTGCTGAGAAGCAAGTACCTGTGAGCGTGTGGGAGCTAAAAAGAAGCCAGTTGTTGCTATAACTTGTGCAGGTGTGAAGTGCATGTTGTGCAGGCAGTTTTCTATTTGTGTGTGGGTTTAGGATGTATGCTAATTATTGTAATGGATTACACAGGTGTTACATGTGCATGGTGCTATGTAATTGTTAGATTACTTCTGAAATTTGTTACTGAGGTTTTTATCCCCCCGTTGCATGGTTCCGTCTTTGACTTTGTTGTTCCACTGAGAAGAGGAGGAGTGTTGCATGTATGTATGCTCAGTGGCATCACTGAATGGGGGCAATTTTTGGTCCCAGGGACCCCAAGCCCCGGACTGCCCCTTTTTTTTCTTTATTTATTTTAAAACAGTGTGTGGGTGCCCTAGTCCCACCCAGGGCATCCACTTTGTAAAGGTTGGGGACTGCGGAGGGAGCCTCAAGGCCCCCGCGGTCCCTGTCCGCCTCCTGCGGGAGCCGGCATTGCTTTTACACATAGGAAGCTGCTAATATTCAGCTCCCTGTGTGCGAAAGTAATTCTGCTGCGCTTCTAGTAAGCAAGAGCATTTTCTGCTCTCACTTACAAGAAGCGGAGCAGAGTTTGCTATGGCTTGGTGGGATCAGTGCTCCGGCCAAGCCCTAGCAAACTGCAATGTCCCTGGGGTGGGCACCACGGGACATTGCTGGAGCTGGCCCTGGGGAGTGCCGGTATCCAGGGCCATCTATGGCGCCACGAGGAGGCCGCGCAGCCCCCTCCTTTCTTTCTTGTAGCCCTGGGAAGGTGACATTTCCATGGGCTTC
This sequence comes from Calotriton arnoldi, assembly GCA_963921515.1. Classification (NCBI taxonomy): domain Eukaryota; kingdom Metazoa; phylum Chordata; class Amphibia; order Caudata; family Salamandridae; genus Calotriton; species Calotriton arnoldi. The sequence goes on along the minus strand of CAWUFW010002656.1, from coordinate 70 downwards.
GGATAATCCTAGGAGAGGGGGCCCCATGACCCCCCATCTTCATTACCTTTATGCCCCTGGCATTTGGCCC